>OX393557.1:5767283-6379783 GCA_947650365.1 Chamaelirium japonicum | reverse complement strand
GAAAACACAACATACATCCAACACATTCAGAAGATGGAACATCCACATTCAGAAGATGGAACATCCATGGTCAAACTTGACAGGTTTCTAATTTCTAATGACTGGGACACCCTTACCCCAACTCCACGCAAATAAGCCTTCAGTCCCTCATTTCAGATCACGTGCCCCTTTTATTAGACACATGTTCATCCACAGCCAAACCTCCTCACCGTTTCAGATTTGAGAAGATGTGGCGAGAAGACCCCTCCTTTGGCCATCTTGTCCGCAAGTGGTAGATGCAAACTTTAACCCAGCCAGAAACCTAGTTCGAAAGTTCAAACTCCTACATTAGAAGATTAGAGGCTGGGAGAAAGCCTACTTTGGGCTAGTTATTAATCAAAAGAAACAGCTTCTTCGAGACATTGAGGCCATGGAGGTGAAATCGGAAACTTCTTTACTTTCTATTGAGGAAGTGTCGGCATTGTCTACCCACTGTGGAGATCTCATCTCTATCCTTTGGAAGGAAGAGATTATGTGGAAACAGCCATGGCCAAATGGGTCAAATTGAGAGATCTAAACACTTCTTATTTCCACAAGGTTGCTAACGTGAGGAGGAAACGGAATCAAATTGGGAGCCTTCTAGTCGATAGTCAGTGACCGGAAGGAACAGCTAAGGTTCTCAAGAGAGTCTATGGTCACTTCATAAACTATTTTCAGGACATACCAACCTCTTTTACGCCTCTTGATTGGGGTGGCCTCTCCATCAGAAGAATTCCTTCAGACTGCGATATTGATAGGGAGTTCTCTGCGGAAGAAATCAAAAGAGCTATCTTTGATATGAATGGAGAAGGAGCACTGGGTCCGGATGGGTTTACAATGGATTTTTCCAAAACTTATTGAGATTGCTTATCAGTGGACGTGATCCAATTTATTAAGGACTACTTTTCAGGAACGGCGTCTATCGCTAGCCTTAACTACTCGCTTTTGGTTCTCATCCCAAAACGCACTGGAGCAGAATCTGTGGCTGATTTTCGCCCTTTTAGTCTCTCTAATTGCATCTACAAAATAGTCACTAAACTATTAGCAAACAGACGTGCTCCAGTAATGGACGAGATTATCAGCAAGTCTCAGTTAGCCTTCATCAAAGGTCACCTCATCCTTGACAGCGTGGCTTCAGTCCAAGAAATTCTTTGCCAGCTAAAGGAGCATAAGGAAGAAGGGTTAGTCCTCAAGCTCGAATTCAAGAAAGCTTTTGATCGGCTCCACTGGGACTTTCTTCTCTCGACTCTACAAGCTAAAGAGTTCTTGCACAAATGGATCCATTGGGCCCATAACTGCCTTTCGTCTTCCAAGCTTTTCTGCTCGGTTAATGGGGAATCTGGAGGTCACTTTCTGATAATGAAACGGCTTAAACAGGGATGCTCTCTCTCACCCTTTCTCTTCATTTTAGTTGTCGATGCTTTTGATGTAGTCCTCCATAGAGCCAGCTCCAGAAACTTGATCCCTGGTATCCGAGGTAACTCTTGGTGCGTTTCGAACCTTCACTTTGTTGATGACACCATTCTCTTATGTGAAGCTAAATTAGAGCAGGTAGCTGTTTTGAAGATTATCTTATATGCACTTGAATTTTGCTCTGGCTTACGGATCAATTTCTCAAAGAGCTTTATGTTCTATGTAGGAATCAACCCGGATTTTGGCCGCAGGGCTTCCACTCTTTTGAACTGCAGATTGGATACCTTCCCGATGAAATATCTTGGCCTCCCTATCAATAATGAACATCTTGCTAAATCCGATTGGCATAAAGTAGCGGAGAAAGTTGAATTACATCTATCAAACTAGAAGGGTAAACACCTGTCACTTGGGAGCCGCCTCACTCTGGTTAACACGGTACTTTCGACTATTCCCTCCTACTATCTTGCTTTCTACTTTATCCCTTCGTGGGTTATTAAGAAGATTGACGGTATTCAGAGCTCTTTCCTCTGGAATGGAGCTGACGGTTCATCTGGGTCCTATCACCTGGCTAGTTGGGGGGTGACATGTAAGTCAAGAGAGCAAGGGGACCTGGGGGTAATCAATCTAAAGGACTTTAATAAGGTTTTATTGGGCAAATGGTGGTGGAGGCTGCAGAATGACCAGGGTGATCATTGGTCAAGCATCATTAGAGAAAAATACTTCTGGTGCTTTTTCCCGCTTCAGGCTAGAAGCCGCCGATCAGAAAAGATCTCCCCTTTCTAGAAGGGTATTTGCAAACTGGGTGTCCTATTTAAATGTGGTACCAGCTTGATCTTGGGAGATGGCTGCAATATCAAGTTCTAGGCAGATCAGTGGGTGGATAACATTAGCCTCACTACCTTGTTCGCTGATCTTTTTGATCTGGCTTGGGACCAGAAAACCTCGGTCCGCTCTCAGTCCATCGGGTTGCACGATACCCAAGCTTGGTCGTTCAAATTTAGGAGGGTCATTCTGCCTAACCTTCAAGGACAGCTTCAAGACTTATATCAGATCCTGAGTGCATTCACTCATAGCGTTGGGACTTGGGACTCAGTCAGCTGGAAATGGGAACCCTCAGAAGTCTTCTTAGTCAGATCCTTCTACAGGTTTTTCAACGCAGAGGGAATAATCTGCCCCATTGCGAAGTACCCTTGGAAATCCCCTGCTCCCCTCAAAACGAGGATTTTTATATGGCTGGCCATTCGGGAACGGCTCCACACTGGAGTCAACCTGCGCAGGAGGAATAACCCAAACGTCCAAGACCTGTCTTGCACTCTTTGTCACTCTCATAGGAAAGACGTGGATCACATTTTTCTCCACTGCTCCTACTCGAAGAAGCTATGGCGCATGTTAAAGCATCGTTTCCATATCAAGGGTCACCCGGGATCCATCCGATTGCTTTGGACTTTGTGGAGAGCCCAAGAGTCAAAAGGAATCTGCGACCGGCATGGGACTTCCTTGTCATCTGCTTATGTTGGTGTATTTGGAGAGAACGCAATTCAAGAGTTTTCTCCAGCAAGGAATCTTCATTAGAGGTCGTGTGGTCCAACCTCACTGCTTTGGTTAGCAGTTGGTCAGCTATTTTCTCCCACAAGCAATCTAAGTAGATAAGCCCTTTCATCTGTAATTTGTAATTTGTTTTGATCCTTATTAATAATATAGCTTGAGGTACGGCTTAACCCCAAACTCTCCTCCTCGGAGAGGAATTGCTCAAAAAAAAAAAGGAAGAAGCAAAATAAAAATGAGTGAATTTTTGGATTGCAAAACATAGAATCACATAAGGTGCCCTTTATACCATCATTTTTTCCTCCAATGGGGCTTCAATCACTTCAAACTCTGCCCCTTTATAGCTTAATGTGCGGCACACATACATACCCCTAAAAATAGTCAATGACGGCAATAATTAGAAATAAGTCTGAAAACACAAATTATGCTTCACAGGATCTTCTGGAAATTCTAACCTTGCTTTCATGTCCATTGCAACGAGTTCCAATGCTCCAACACCACCTTTATCAAGAGCCCCTACACGAAATTTAGGTAAACAGAAAATAACGTTTAGTGTCTCTTGCACTAGGAAAGCAATAGCATCCTTAAGAACCGTAACCAACATCTGCAAACTACAACTTTAAATGATTAGAGTACTAGATGCCAAAAGGAAGTGCAACGATAGACTATAATGATGTTTAAGTTGATTAAATAGAAGAGCAGATTGAAAATAGTCACCAAAGGAACAATATACATGCTTAAAAATTGGACTAGAATTGGAAATCTGAAGGTAAGGCCCATGAGTTTGATACATCATTTTGAATGACTATACAATCAAGATGCATGTCAATTCTCAACGATGCATGACGGATGATATCCGAATTTGGCATTTGTATCCGTTCATGGAAACCATATGTATGGCCGTCACACAAGCTACCTTCTACCACTTCCATTTTGCTTCCGTATTTTCCTCCAGAGACACTATTTAGAGCAATCAAGTAAATTGTATGGTGGTGTGTGTACTATAAAGATATGCCTCAGCAAAAGTTGCCTAGATGCAGAGAGTAAATCAGCACTGATGTAGAATATCATACAATAATTTGGTCACTAAATACACAAACAAAAAAAAAATTGTTTACCCAGATCAGAACAAAGAATTGGAGACTTCTCCATTGGTGCATTCCTAAGGCACCGTGAGAATCTCTTAACAGTCTCGTGTTAATGCAGAAGAAAATAGTAAAAAAGTAATGTCAAAATTGTATAGAATATTTTGTCCTCACTCTTCATAGTTCTCCAATTAAACCAGTCAATGGAAGATATGTTTTTAATCAGCATCTAGAAGAAAAACCACTCGCAATTGGCAACTTGGCACAACAGTAGGGAAAACTGCTAATATAATAGACTTATTTTACACACAGGCAATATCTTTATTGAACTGCTTGCTTATTATTTACATGGAAGAAATAGATTTGAATACTGAATCACAGTTGGACAAATCCTTGCTGACGAAACATGGACATACCATTCATTAATTGCATCACCTTGCAACAGGAAGAGTAACAGCAAACAAGATCCCTGACTGAAAATTTGGTATTCAGCACGTTTCTGCAGCAGTAGGCCACAGAATTATTGAGCTACTAGATTTAAATAATACGTCTACTATAGTATGGACGCTAAAATCTACCCTGATGGAGATCATTCAACCAGGAGCAATGAGCCATAGGGATCACACGATTGTACTGTATAGATATTTAGTGGTCATGCCCTCGTTGATTGAATAAGCTTTTGCATTCATCAATTGTTCCTCTAGTACATGGCCAAATACCTAACAACAAATGCCATGGAAGTTTTTATCGTCCCTTCAAAGGGACATTTGTTCCTTTCTTTCCACAATGACGAAGAGAATAACATATGGAATTAAACTACACACTTCCAGCTACGGTTGTAAATGGGCACGAGCCAGCCCGAGGCCGCCCCATGGGTCAGTCCCGATTTGGGTCTTTTTTGGGTAGAGTTAGCATGGGCTTTGAGCCGGGCAGGGCTCGAAGATTCAAGCACGACAGCAGTATGGCCGGGAATGGGCAATCGCTAATCCAGCCCAAAGCCCGAACTGAAGCCCAAATTATTTTAGTTATCTTTTACATATAATGATATAAAATTTTGCCCACATCTACTTACAAATTTTAATACCCCAGACTTTAGGAGCATTATTTCATATATATCCTTTAAGTACCTATCATAGTCAATGATATTTCCTCCTTTTGCCATAGAATCCAGAGGGAAAAGAGAAAGATTTAGACCTATATCGTGCTAAAAGTTCAAGCCTAATTTGGGTCGGGTTTGGGCTTGGGCCTCATATAAGAATTTCGAGTCAAGCTCAGGCCAAACCCTAACAATTTAATTCCCGACTCACAATTTTGGTCGGGGCCCCAGCATGGGGTAGCCTGACCCGAACCTGGTCCATTTACAACCCTACTTCCAGCATACTTATTGATGCATGCAGATGCTAAAAGAAACTCAAGTGCTGAATTTAAAACATTTAAAGATAGAATTCTGCACGTATTGAATCAAATTTCAGCAAAGAGTATCGGCACGGATCATCATTCAATCATGCCCAAACATATTTAATTTAGCGAAGTAATAAAACTGACATGAGAATGATTAATTCCAGATTTAATAAGCAAATTCCAGCAATAAAGACTAACAATATCTCAAATATAAGCCAAAGTCTCAAAGAACAAACGGAGATCTAAGTGATAGAGAACCTAATGGATGAGATTCTTCAGAAACCAATTACTTTGGACCCTAATTTAAAAATCAGCAACAGGCCGGATTGAAAGGGGAGATTTATCACATGAAAACATCGAGGGACGATTCAAACCGTGCTTTGGTCAATGCCGGCCGCTATCAAAGGCTCCGTTGTTGTAGATGAATGGGCGGAAGAGGAGGCGTGGTCCGGAAGAAAAGGGTGAAGAAGCCGAGACGATTTGATCTGTGGAGGATGGATGATTTCCGCGTCGATCTTCCGCGAATTCATAGACGAGGGCGTGGCGACGAGGAAGAAGCTTGCGGTTGGAAGAAGAAGATTAGAAGCAAGATGATTCTTCGGATGAGACGTCAAACAAGCGATCCCGCTTCTCCGTTCTAGGGTTTCAATTCAATATTCATCGTCCCTTCGTCAATTAGGGTTTGTAGGATTTATAGAGAGGGAAACAACAACGAAGAAAAAAAGGAAAGAAAGAGAGAGAGACACCCGCACGGGAAAGAGAGAGAGGAGGACGCGGGCACGCTTCCCGAGGCGTGCCCGCGCGGGTCTTTCCGCGGGAAGAGAGGGCCGGCCGGGTGAGGGGGTGTTCGGCTAGGGTTTTTGGACTCCCTTCGAATCTCATCCATTGAGATCTAAACCGACTTAAGATCATACGGCTAAAAACCAAACATAGAAACGAGTCAGTTCGGCATCTGTGGCTCAAACCGGATGCGAACATGGCTCGCACCTACCCAAACCAGAAATAAGAAAATAAATAACTCAAGATCCGTCAGTCGGATCGACAGAAAGTAAAAAACCAAAGTCATAGATAATCGAACTAGCTTTCCACTGATGCAGACGGATTGACGATCGGCTTCCTGGATCTCCGTAGGGAATAAAAATACGTCATCAGCTGTGAAAATCTGCACATCGGACTCGTCTGCATCAAGTCCCCCGAACTCAAAAGAACTCGACTCCTGTCGAGTAAGGTCCTGGATCCGGTGGGGCTCTCCTGGAAGTAGCCGCAACCTCTGCATATGCTCCAACTGCTCTCCCAGATCCGGTGGCCAAGTAATTAGCCTCAAGTACGCAGCGACTTCATCTGGCATCCCCTGCCCATCAACGCCAAGCAAAGACCTGAAAGCCAAAACCAACATCCTCCTCGGCACGGAAAGATCGTCAAGATATCCAGATAAGTTTATGTGATAATAGGAAGATAGGTTGCCATGAAATTCAAATGACATCTGGAAGGAAAGGCTGCGGGAGCATAATATGTTGCGGGTCATCGGCTTGCGCAATAAGATATGGTTTCTTTGAAAGGCCATGGGGTGCGGGTGCAATCTGTGTTGCTCAAAGTGGCCTGCGCACGTGGCAAAACAAGTGGGTTATAGACTAAGAAGATATGTCATGCAATCATTGTCTGGATGCAGTGAATAAAATAAGAAATTAAACAACTCATCAAGCCACTTGTTATGACTTCGAAAAAGTAAAAATGATGGGCTTTTTGAAATCTGAAAGCATGGCTCATAAGTACCCAGCATTGAAAAGTGAACAAACGTAGCAAGATCTTCTTTAATGCTTAACTCAACACTTGGTCGATAATATGGATGCACATATGAATGGTCTGTGAATGTAAAGATGTCAGGCAAATGATGAATGCGATACCATGGATGCCTACAGACTCTAAATGCGATGTGCATGCGATGGAATGCAATATGTTGTCTAATCCCTTCTCAATTTTTAGTGAATCAGAAGAACACCCTACTAAATTATCTGCAAATGGTGGTATGGGATGGCTCTAACTCAATAAAGTTTGAGGTGCATGGGATCGGTGTCTCTTAAAACACGTGGGCCATAAGGTGACGTTGATGCCGTCCTTAAGGAAAGTGTAGGTGTTGGCTTTCCCGTGATGTAGTACATCTCGGTCGAACTGCCATAAACGCCCAAGGATAATATCAGCTACTTCCAAGGGGAGGACATCACACCAAAGCTCATCTCGATATTGCAGCCCAATCGACAACTTAGCCAAACAACAATAAGTCACTAGTTTGCTTGTGGCATTGTCTAGCCACGACGTTTTGTAAGGGTGAGCCAATGGTTTGACTTTCCACTTCTTGCTCCTGACTATCCCTTCATTGATTAAGTTGGTGGTGCAACCTCCATCTATCAAGACACAAAAGTCCATGCCATTGACAGTGCAGACTGTTCGGAATAGCTCGAACCTCTGGTTCTTGCAATGTAGCTTTGGGGGTCCTCCACAGAGCTCGTGGGGTAGTAACGCTTTAGGTGCCTGGGGTGATGGCGACTGGTGAATAACTAATAGTGGCGCAGTCACGTCATTCCCCTCCAAGACCAACTCATTGAAGTTTTCGCCCTCAGACTCACTGTCCTCTTCATTATCCGCGAGATTCGTCTGTGGATTGAATTGACGTCGAGGACAATCGGCTGACTTGTGACCCGTCTGGTTGTACTTGTAACACTTCATCATGCTCGAGTTGGTTCCTAAGACTCCTTTACCCTTCTCAGTGGGTGTAGGAACTGTACCAGCTACAGGGGAAGGTCCAGGGATTGGTCTACTAACAGATCCGGATGGTGCTCTAGTGTTGTCATATCGTCGGGACGCAGATCGGGAGTGGTGAGACTCAACTTTCTTAGCCCGACGGTGTGCATCACTGACCTGATACAAGTCATGAAGGGACACCACCTCTTGAATTGAGGGCTTAAGACCAGACATACCTAGCGACGCGCTGCTCTTCATCTTCATGCAGATCATTGCGAGCTTGGAGCTTGTAGAATTCATTGGTGTACTCATCCACCGATTTGTGCTCTTGTCACAGGTTTTGGAATTTTTGGAACACACTCTGTTTGAAATCAGAAGGGAGGAACTTCTGTTGCATTTTTCCCCTTATGTGTGTCCAAGTGGAAATCTTATCTTTTCCCTTTCTACCCCTCGTGGTCTGCAACTGTCTCCACCAGATCAGTGCATGACCTTTCAATTTGAGACTAACAAACTTAACTTGTTTGTCGCGGGGAA
Organism: Chamaelirium japonicum; assembly: GCA_947650365.1. Classification (NCBI taxonomy): domain Eukaryota; kingdom Viridiplantae; phylum Streptophyta; class Magnoliopsida; order Liliales; family Melanthiaceae; genus Chamaelirium; species Chamaelirium japonicum. The sequence goes on along the minus strand of OX393557.1, from coordinate 6,371,048 downwards.
TATCCTTCCACTCAAAATATTGATCGATTCTCTCGGCCCACTCTAGGAACTCTTCAGGATCCATCCTACCTTCGAACTCAGGAATTTCGATTTTGATACCCTGATCCCAGCCCCAATGGGATTTCGTTTTCCTATGAGTTTTTCTACTTCGCCTATCAGACCCGTCAAAGGAGCTAACGCTATCGCCTCCTGACTCAAGATCTAACTCACTACGCTCTGGAGATGTTCTAGTCTTGTGCTCTCGATGGGGTCGAGGTGGATTTTGGAAAGTGGTGAAGGCCAAGGTCAAGGCTTCGATCCGAGTCTGAAGCCTATCCATGTTTGCTTGTTGCCTTTTGAAGGCATCTTGCCAAGTGCGGGGTGGGGAAGGTTGTCTTGGTGGGTCAGCCATTGAAGAGTCTCTAGAAGATGCTATCAACTCACTACAGAGAGAAAGGGATGATCCTAATATGGATACGAACACACTGGATGCTAGTTTCCTAATTAATGCAAGGACACAAAAACTAAAATGAAAAGGAAAATAATAAAAAATTCAGCAAGCACACAATGATGCGAATGATGCAAGAGGACCGGCCGTTGCGTAAGAACGCGACGACTAGTGCGCTCTGATACCAACTTGATGCATGCAGATGCTAAAAGAAACTCAAGTGCTGAATTTAAAACATTTAAAGATAGAATTCTGCACGTATTGAATCAAATTTCAGCAAAGACTATCGGCACGGATCATCATTCAATCATGCCCAAACAGATTTAATTTAGCGAAGTAATAAAACTGACATGAGAATGATCAATTCCAGATTTAATAAGCAAATTCCAGCAATAAAGACTAACAATATCTCAAATATAAGCCAAAGTCTCAAAGAACAAACGGAGATCTAAGCGATAGAAAACCTAATGGATGAGATTCTTCAGAAACCAATTACTTTGGACCCTAATTTAAAAATCAGCAACATGCCGGATTGAAAGGGGAGATTTATCACATGAAAATATCGATGGACGATTCAAACCGTGCTTTGGTCAATGCCGGCCGCTATCAAAGGCTCCGTTGTTGTAGATGAATGGGTGGAAGAGGAGGCGTGGTCCGGAAGAAAAGGGTGAAGAAGCCGAGACGATTTGATCTGTGGAGGATGGATGATCTCCGCGTCAATCTTCCGCGAAGTCGTAGACGAGGGCGTGGCGACGAGGAAGAAGCTTGCGGTTGGAAGAAGACGATTAGAAGCAAGATGATTCTTCGGATGAGACGTCGAACAAGCGATCCCGCTTCTCTGTTCTAGGGTTTCAATTCAATATTCATCGTCCCTTCGTCAATTAGGGTTTGTAGGATTTATAGAGAGGGAAACAACAACGAAGAAAAAAAGGAAAGAAAGAGAGAGACCCGCGAGGGAAAGAGAGAGGAGGACGCGGGCACGCTTCCCGAGGCATGCCCGCGCGGGCCTTTCCGCAGGAAGATAGGGCCGGCCGGATGAGGGGGTGTTCGGTTAGGGTTTTTAGGGTTTTTGGACTCCCTTTGAATCTCATCCATTGAGATCTAAACCGACTTAAGATCCTACGGCTAAAAACCAAACATAGAAACGAGTCAGTTCGGTATCTGTGGCTCGAACCGGATGCGAATATGGCTCGCACCTATCCAAACCAGAAATAAGAACATAAATAACTCAAGATCCGTCAGTCGGATCGACAGAAAGTAAAAACCAAAGTCATAGATAATCGAACTAGCTTTCCACTGATGCAGACGGATTGGCGATCGGCTTCCTGGATCTCCGTAGGGAATAAAAATACGTCATCAGCTGTGAAAATCTGCACATCAGGGTCGTCTGCATCACTTATTAAGAGCTCAAAGTTTCCAACAGGCAATAGTTAATTAAGGCTGGCAGAATGATGATCAATTAACCTCCCAAGCAACACCTAGCACCACACTATTTGATAATGAATGAGTGTGAATACCACACTAGCAAATTTTAACGGGAATATTATCGTCAACGACTGATTATTTAACAAATGGTAAATGTTAATGTCACCGTTTTCGTAAGGACAATACTACGATGAACATAATCAAATGTGCTTTAGAGTTGTGTGGTGAAAGAGAATTCGGTAGTGCATATGAAGAATTAACCACGTGGGGAACCATTTGAAGCTTTGAACTTTAGGGATCAAATATGTTATACAAGGGTGGCTTCATTTTGTTTAATGCTTACACCATCAACTACGTGACCAGTCAAATTCTCAAAACAATCTCACATTTCCATCTCAAACAATGTAATTTAATGAATGGTTTGCTTATAACCACTCGTGGTGCAAAGGACATTGAGTGGTTCCAATTGATAAACGTGAATTGGGAATGTTTCACATTGACTCTGTTAGAGTCTACGGGCTCTTTCTATATTGAGCCTATATAGAGAGAGTGAGACAGGAGTGCAATCTCTCTCTCTCTCTCTCTCTCTCTCTCTCTCTCTCTCTCTCTCTCTCTCTCTCTCTCTCTCTCTCTCTCTCTCTCTCTCTCTCTCTCTCTCTCTCTCTCTCTCTCTCTCTCTCTCTCTCTCTCTCTCTCTCTCACACACACACACACACACTCATGATAAGCATTTGCATTACTGTTCTTTGGCATTTGGGGGTTTCGCTTCAATTTTCATGACTTTCATTCTTGAGGGTATTTGAACGTTGTATGCCAATTTCATGATTTTGTTCAGATCATACTTTTATCTCATCTATTTCTCCAACATTTATAATCCTTTTAATTTGGTTATGTCCTTCATATCCGTTGTGGGTCCTTTACCATCTCGTGTGTTCGTCTTTGTGTGGATGACCTAATTTGGTTGACACATGAGCCTTTCCTTTATCCTTTGATGCGCTGCCTCTTGTTTCTTGGCCTTTCTTTATATCTCCCAAAATGTGTTGTGGGATGCTGTTTATCACGGTTCATTTGGTGTTTTTCATTCTAATGTTGTATAACTTTTATTTTGTTTGTTTGATTTATTATACTTATGTTTTTGTTGATATTATATTTAATATGTTATCAAACATAGAAATTATGTCATAGATTATATGTAAAAAAAATCGTCGCCTAGACCTCGCCTGCCGTAGGCAAGCCTGGTCCCCTAGGTATTGTCTACCCACCTTGACAACACTGAATAATACTCGAACATAGACAAGGTCATGATGGTTTTGTTGCTCCAATATGTTCCTCTTCTTGGTATGGATTTGAAAAAATAACAATATGCTAAGTAATTTGAGTTTGATATGAAGTATGAACATAAACAAGTATCTTTTAGACACATTCCTCAATACATAACAACCATGCTCACATTCAATGGTACTGCAAGTTAGCCCAAGGATCCGGCATGCTAATCTTTGCAGATTAAGGGTCCAGATCCAATAACTATCCCACAACTCAGCTATATAATAAATAAAAAATCATAATGAAAATGATATATGAAACGATCTCAACCTTTAACAAAAATGGTAACTAAACTCGGCAGTAGTGTACATTAATGCAGGATTGGCAAGGTCCCCAAAAAATGCCTTCTGCCCTTTTGTAATTGATCAACTCCCTTAGGATCTTATCTTGCATTTCTACCCCGAGGACGAGCCTCTCAAGCACATCATAACCTCTCCACAAGTTTCTGAATGGTTGCAATAAAACTTTGGATTCTGATATGCATGAAGAGATTGATGAAGTACATCCCATGTCTTATCAATGATATCCCAAATAGGTTTGTCTTATTGGAACGATATAAAAGTCCCAAAATAAAAATGTGAAAAAAGACAACAAATTATATAAAAGACATAAATTATGTAAAGAAGTAATAATCAAAAAACTTACAATCTCTCATTTTGATGGTCATTGAATGCATCTTTGATAGAGTACGTGATGAATGTGTCCAAAATAAGTGAGGTCATTTCTCCATCAGTAGTTTCCAAGTACGAGCAAATGTGGAAGCATTGTCGGTTAGAACCTGCAATACATTCTTCCCTCCAACTGTTTCCACATAAGAGCATAACAACTCAAGTGCTCCTGCATAGTTTTCATGTAGGATGAGGCATCACCATAATCTAAAAAAACCATGCTTGAAAACTATTCACCAAAAAGTTAAGTCAGCTCCTCCGGTCTACCCAAACATCGGACATAAGGGTGCTGGTACAACAATACTTTACCCACGATTCTCTCATAGGCTGCAATAAGTCTTTTGTGAAGGCAACTTCCTTCTTCACCAAGGCACCCTCAGCTCATGGTAACTAGGTGTCTTCATTCTTAGTCCAAATGCTTCAACATTGTTTTGAAGTTCTTCAATCTTAATGTACTACGTGGAATACTTGCCTCGTAAAACCATTTGGTAACATATTGGCAAGCCCTCTCCTTTCAGTCTTTTTGTCACGCTCTCAAGTGTGACTTCTTTTTGTCACGCACTCAAGTGTGACTAGTTTGCCTTTTTTCTTATAAGCATCCTCTGGATTTGGTGTGAGAAAGCTATCCAAAGGACAATTTCTCTTAAGAGGCCTGAGTTCTCCACTTGAGGTTGAATTCACAGTTTCCGGCCCTTCGTTGTTTTTCTTGCAATCAAACATCAATTTGCTCCACAGTTTACAAAGAAGCAACCTCGTTAGCAGCAGCAACCTTCATCCCCTTCGTTGTGGCTAAATAAGCTCCAATCCCATCCCTTATCGCCTCCAAACATTTGTCACATTTGATGATCTTTCCACCTTATTAAGCCAAACAACTCTCAACAGTTAGATCCACGCATAGAAAGTTCTATGGCAAGAATCATAAGTCAACGCATTCTTATCTTGACATCTTTCAAGTATCTGTTCTTCCACCCTATATCCCTTGAACACACCTACTCCATATGAAATAGGTGATAATGCTATTTAAAACTACAACACAAGTAGAACATAAACGACTAATAACATAAACATATATTAATAACATTATATACTATATAGAAGCTAATTTGTGTACAAAAATACATCATGAGATAATTCTCTTTTAAATGAAAAATTAAATAAAGACGCAAACCCTAAAATCAAGGGAAGAGATAGATAGGTAAGAAGAAAGACAAAGAAGAGAGGAACAGAGATGTGGATTATAGGCATATAGGGAAAGAAAACAAACAAAAAATAGAAAAAAAAATCTACTAATTAATGGTTGTCAGAGGCCGTAGATGGAAGTTGTGGTTTGTTTGTGTGTGTGCGTCTTTGTGTGGGTGGTGGTGGTGATTTTCGGATGTGCGTGGGTGGGGTTGTGGGTGTGGGCGTGGGTGTGGATGGGTAAGGGGTTTGGGGAGGCAACGCCTCTTTTAAGATACATTGCCCGCCTAGGTCTTCGGCAAGGCGTGCAAGCCCCAAAGCACCTATGCGGCACCATAAAAATTGTGTTCCTCTTATCTTTGTTTCTCTTCTTTTTCACTCCCTTCCTGTTCTCCAATTCTTTGAATTCTTCTCTCTTCATTGCTCCTGTTGTCTACAATCTAATTCGTCACTATTGTTGTTGTCTTCTATATTGTTCTTCTATATTGCTCTTCTGTATATGTTGCTGATCTATTTACTTCTCTTTATTTCGAAATTTTTCAAAACCTATTGGTGTTGAGTTACTGATCTCTTAAAACAGCCTTATCAGGCTTAGATCTCACAAATAAACATCCATATATCCTAGCCCTCAAAATGCTGCCAGTTGCGGTCAATTTTAATATATTTGCTTTTAAATGTGCATATGAATTGAGTTAGATTGCTTTCATAAAGTTAGCTGCTGGCTATACTGGTTGTTTACTGCTAAATTGTTAATTTCTCCACTCCTGTTGCTGCATTATATCTGTGCAGGTTGAGAACCAGAAAAAACTTTAATTATTCTCAAGACTAGCTATATTCATTGATAGCTATACTTAAGAGATATATGTCCAGCAACTGCAATGTTTTAATTTCCATTGCCCTTGGCTGAAATATGACTTTATTGACGATGAAATTTACTTAAATTTAAATTCATTTTCAGTGTAGCAAAAATACTTAGTTCTTATACCTACACCCTATTGTAATCTTGGTGTATATGATGAAATATCCTTTACATTCTAAAATCAGTATCAAATTGGACAAGGAAGGCATCGACCCAAATGATTATTATGATACCCCGACCATCAACCATGAGTATTACAGAATTTTTGCATCCACCAAACGGTATCAGTATTTATCCACCATGGAAGAAGAGAATGTTCTTTGACTAATCGTTAGAGAATCAGATTTCATCTTTAACAAATTGAATTCAAGAAGAAATTCAAGAATTAATTGATATTTAAAGGACCTAGTAGTAACCGTTCAAAGAGATACCTGATTTGTGCACAGGTGGTGGAGATGGCCTTGAGCTAATATCAAAAGGTTAATAGACCATTGGACAACGATCAAACTGATAACATTTTAAACAAGACTTGACGAATCGAGATCCATCCTTCTATGTCAGATGAAGACAAATAAGAAAAAAATTATGCCTTAACACCTTTTTTGATTGACAAATGACAATCTGTTTATTGATCCTTCTCTGATTATTGATCTAATCGTTGATCCTTCTTCGATTGATAATTTGGCAATTGATCCATTCCAATTGGCCATCTGGATGCCTATAAAAAAATTGTCATTTGTCGATGGGATTAAACCAAGTTGATATGCTGAATTCTTAGTTCTTATGCCTACACCCAATTGTAATCTTGGTTTATATATTGAAATTCCCTTTACATTCTAAGATCAATACGAAATTGGCCAAGGAAGACATCTACCCAGACGGCTATTATGATGCCCCGACCACGAACCACGAGTATTATGGATTTTTGCATGCACCAAACGGCATAAGTATTTATCCTCCATCAAAGAAGAGAACATTCGTCAAGTCGTTAGTAAATAAGACTTCATCTTAACAATTCGAGATGAAATGTCAAGAATAGATTGATATATTGAAGGAGCATGCAGTAACCATATAAATAGACTCCAGATGGTGTCCACACGTGATGGAGATGGTCTTAACTCTTGAGATAAGATCAAACGATTAATAGGCCATTGAGAGGACGATCAGATACAATTCTGAAAAATGATTTGACGTACAGAGATCCATCCTTCAATAACCATGATACCTTTTCTGATCGACAATTTGGTTATTTATCCTTCTTTGATTAATGATCAAGTCATTGATCCTTCTTCAATGGATAATCAGACAAATGATCCTTCTCAATTGACAACTGGATGCCTATAAATTTGTTTTGTTGGTGGGCTTAAACCAAGGTTTAGATATCTTCTAAAACTAGTTATAATCATATCTCCTTTGGTTGAAAAACTAAATGAACAGCCCACCACTCTTCCCACCGGCCAGGCATTCCATCTGTTAATTGGAGGACATGATGAAGTATTCTAATGGCAATGGTCCTTGAAGACAAGTCTCGTCAAGGAAATTGCTAGAGTACATGAATTGTCGGAGCTTTGGCAAATGCATGACGTCCATTTAACAGTCAAAAAGGGAGGCTAGCGGAGGGGATATTGTTGCACAACCTCATAGCAGAGTTGAGGTGGTAGTCAAATAGGGATGCATGTACCTCAACATTCATTGGGCCAAGGAACATAGGAGGGGTGAAGGTTAGCGCCTCAACACACAGGGTGGGTGTCGTTCTAGGGGCAACATAAACTCATCAAGGAGGAGGTTGGAAAGTAGCGAGGCCAGACTTGATGGAGTTGGTGGAAGGAGTGGTGGTGGAGGGGAAGGCAAAGATGATAGGTGGGTGTTGGGCAAGGGGAAGGGATGGTGGGAAAGGGTGATCACCAGTGTAGTCAAGGTGTGTAGGCGATGCCTAGGCGATTTGGTCTACCTAGGCGAGGTGGTGCCAAGGAGATAAAAATTAAATAAATTAAATAAATATGAGTAATATATATATATAAGTAATTTGTGATTTTATGCATAGTAAAATTTAATTGTTAGAGATAGATATGGTCGAAATAATAATATTTGATAATGAGTATGATACAGCACGTAAGGTAACCTACAAAACCATTATTATTGCAGCAAATAGAAATCACATGTTAACCACAATGATTATATATTGCAACAAATATAAATCACATAACAGTAAGAGAAACATAAACCCTATCATACCCATAAATTCAAGTAAATATCATAAGCATAAACATAACCATATTAGATAATCTATTATGTTTTGGTCCTTTTGGAACATTTTACATCCACGTATCCAAAAAAAACAATTGAAATTACTTATCTAAATCACCTAACCATCTACATCATCGTCACTCTTATATAAATCATCCTTATATACCTCTTTCGCCTTTTTCCTCTTCAAACCTTGAGAACATGGACACAATTGTTTTTTTCCAGTTAGTGATGGCATGGTCTTGGCCATCTATAATGCAACATGGACCCTATAAAACCAAACGGGAGCCAAGAAAATTCAATTTGAACCTGATTAATTTTTAAAAAAAAACCCAAAAAATACTCAATTATGAAAGTAGATGCCTAGGTGGCCGTCCAAACTCCACCGCCCACCTAGCCACTGCCTAGGCGGTCGAAGGTCCAAAACGCCTAAGTGATGGGTTAGGCGATACCTTGACTACAATGGTGATCACCAAAGAAGATTTAGTTGGCCACAAAGGGTTGGCGGTAGGCAACTGGTGGAGAGGAGCCACACAATGGTGGAGAGGGTTGCTATAGAGGGTGACCTTGGAGCAGATGGTCCACGAGGAAAGGGGTAGTGTTTCAAGCAATGCTCAAGAGGAGCTAAGCAGTAGCAGAAGGTAGGACAGTGGCAGCTGAGTAGAGAGGAGGAAAGGTCAGTGTGGATGGTTCTCAATTGCAAGGTGGAGGATTATGACTAGATTTCTTCTTGATTTGGCTTTGATAATAATAGGGGGCGAGAGCATTTTTTATCAAAACCAATTTTAGGGGAGTTTTATGCTTTGTGAAGCACAAAATTTTAATAGTACTGATATAGAGACATCCAAATAGAGTTATAACAAAATATAGTTATCTAAAATGTTGGTTTTCCTAGTACTGACTAACCAAACACCAACTTAGAGTTATTCTACATAGCTAACCTCATCATAGTGAAGATTATAAGGATCAACTTCTTCGAAAAGTTGAGAGTTGAAATGCATTACCATGTACTTCCACTACTACATATTTTGCACCCTTTCTGGTGTGTAATAGAACCCTCTGCTAGTAATTCTCATTTAGTATACAATGAGACTTAAACCTCAAATTTTATAGGGTGCTTCTAATGTAATAATAAGTAGGAAATGTGTGCTCTTATCTACTTGTTCGCAGAAGGGTCTGGAGATACCTACACCTTATGAATACCTAGTCCTACTTAACAATATTGAGGCGTCGTACGTCTCGTAGTAACGAACGAGACAAATTTGTTTTCATAGTTCAAAAAGGGTTACCATTGCAGACAAATTATAAGGAGAAATAGGTGGTTTTCTTACCAGATGGGGAAGTATAGATTTCTATACGATTATGAGAAGTTTAGATTTCTATAAGATTATGATTGCCCACGATGATACAAGTATAATGTATGATTTCAACAAGATGTACATTCGTCGAAAGGCATATTGCCTTTAAGTGTTTACATCTTTTATCACTGTTAGGAGATGACGGCTAGGGTTTGGAGAGAATGGAATGATCTTCATTGAGGGACTAAGCCCAATATATATGCACAACATAGAACCCAACCCGAATGTACATAAAACTCGACCCATCTATACATTAACATATACATTAACACTCCCCCTCAAACTCACAGTGGATCATGTACCAAGAGTTTGCTGATAAAATACCAAAAGCGAGCAATAGTCAGGGGCTTCGTCAAGAAGTCAGCAGTCTGCTCCATCGAGTTAATGAATGGTAAGGAGATGGTGTGGGCAAGAAACTCCTGACGAACATAGTGACAGACTGACAGTCAACCTCAATGTGTTTGGTGCGCTCATGAAAAACCCTCATGATGTGGGCTATGATAACATGTTAGATACCCTCACGCCCCAAAACCTGGGTCGTAAGGGGAGGTCCACATAGGGTATATAAAGCGGGTGTTAGGTGCCCCCTTTACCAATGTGGGACTAACCGGTGGACTACCTCAACACCCCCCCTCAAGCGGAGCACGCGAAGCGAGGCACAATCGAAAGGGGCCGCATTCGAAGGGAGACGGTGAACCAATGTTGTCAGAGCCGAACCGGAGTATGAACCGGTTTGGGTACCGGTCCGGTTCGACCGGCCAGTCCGGTCCGGTTCAACCGGTCTAGATAATTTAAAATTTAAAACTAATAAAACTATTTAATTAAGTTGAGAAAATTGTAAAAATTATTTTAAATAGAGAAAAAATATGAAAAAAATATGAAAAATAGAGGTTATTAAAAAAAAAAAAGAGGTTATTAAAAAAGTACATATTACTATATTAGTATATTACATTGTTACTTGTTCCGTTGTTCGTATTTAGTAATTTACTATTTAGTTAGTCTAATAGACTAATAGTCTAATACTAATAGTATAGTAGTAGTTTTTACACTTTACATTTTACAGTTTACACTTTAAGTGATTAAGTGATTAAGTGATTAACCAAATTATTGAAAACATCCACTTTGAAGTTTGAAACCCAAAAAAACCTATCCCACCATTCCCACATCATTATAAATTTAAAACATTAACCAAAATTATCAAGTAACTAATAGGTCCAAAGTCCAAAATCCAACAGTTTAACTAATAGGTCTAATACTCTAATATACGCGAGTCCTTAAGAAAAACGAAATCAATAATCTTCTCCTTCATAGTCATCCAGCTCTTCTCCAACATCCTCTTCCTCTTCATTCACCTCTCCAATCTCCCCTAGATCTTGGTCATCATTTGCACCTGCAATAATTCAATTATTTTACAATTTAAATAAAGTATATTGAAGAGAAAAAAGTACTAAATAGCCAAAAGAAATTATTTACCTTCTACGGATGGATCCATCTCCATCTAGTTATCTATTTCCCCTTCTATCCCTTCAAGGGCCGGCTCCTCTAACTCGACAACCCATTCTTTCAATATGTCAATTGAGTCCAAATCGATGGGATCACTATGAATAGGCTTGTGCATAATCCTGTAAATAATCCAATAACACTTTTAAACTTTTAAAGAGAAAGAAAAACCTAAACAAATAATGGAATAATGGAATTATGGAAGTATATGACAAGTCATTAAGTTGTATATTGTATACCTTTGTCTCAAACTTAGGTTGTATTGCACAAAGACTAAATCATTAAGTCTCTTGTGCTCCAACCTATTGCGAGCATCGGTGTGTATTCGAGAGAAAACACTCAAATTTCTCTCACATCAACTAGCACTAAAGGTCTGACTAAGGATATGCACAGCAAACCTCTTAAGTTCTGGAGTTTGATCTCCAAACCTCTCCCACCATTCAGCTAAACAATAAAGTCACTATGAAATAAATATGAATTCCATAATTCAAGAGCTAACAAAAATACCAAGTTAATAACTTCATAACTAAGCTACATGAATGTCATGAATTACCTGGTCGAATTTCAGTGCGAGTGTTAATAGCATATGGCCGCCCAAATTCTCCAGTAGCACTTTCATAGATACTCATTTGCCTTCCCAAAGAAATTTGTATTGCCACATCTGGAAATTGCATTTCAATTAAAGTATGCAAGCCAGTTCTGATCTCAAAGTGAGTAGAGAAATTCTCTTTGTCATAAAAATATTTGGGGTTGAGAAAGTAAGCCGCTGCATGTATTGGTCGGTGGAGTTGCTTATCCCATCTTTTATCTATGATCTCCCAATAAGGCATATATTGATTCTTTCGGTTCTTCAAGGATTTTGCAATTGCCTCTTTAGCCCTATCCATAGCTTCATATATATAGCCCATGATAGGATATGTCTCCCCATCCACCAACCTCAACACCTTCACTAAAGGCTCACTGACGTGAAAGACATGAGTCATTGAGTTCCAAAAATTTCTATCTAGTATGGCATCTGCCATTGCTATCCCATTAGGTTTTGTAGACCATGCTGACTGCAACCAAGCATTAGATGTCACCATAGACCGCAACGAATCCTTCTGTCGTAGCAAACTTTGAATTGTGAGGAAGTTGGTTGCAAATCTAGTCACTGCTGGTCTCATCAACTCCCTACCACCAGTATGTTTTCTCATCAAATTCAATAAAAAAGAGTGGTTATAGATAAATTTTGTGATATTCTGAGCTTTGGATACAACATAAGCTATTTCCTCCTTCTTTCCAATCTCCTCTAGCATCAAATCAATGCAGTGAGCTGCACCAGAAGTCCAAAAGATTGTAGGGTAGGCCTCTTGCAGTTTCTTACCCGCTAGCGCATAATTTGCCGCATTATCAGTGATGAATTGCAACACATACTCTGGCCCAACCTCCACAACAACATCCTTAAACAACTCAAATAAAGCTTGACCTGTTTTAATAATATCTGTGGCATCCATATATTTCAGAAATATTGTTCCTTTGAAACAATACACCATAAAATTTATCAATTGTCTTCCTCTATTATCCTTCCACCCATCAGCCATAACAGAGCATCCGTGGCTAGCCCAAATACTTTTGAAACTGTCAATGTACTCCTTCACTTCCTCAACATTTTTCTTCAACAAGGTGGTCCTTACATCATGGTAACTAGGACCTTTATACCCTCCACCAATGGATGTCACCGCATCCAACATAGGCTAAAAAAAAAATGAATTAACTGCATTAAAAGGTAATGCAGTATGGTACATCCATCGAGCAACTGCCATGTCTGCCCTTTCCTTTGCCTTTTCCCCAGCCAACACACTTTTTATTGTTGGTTGTGACCCAGGAGTTGTTCTAGAAGGGAAGTATTTATTTATGGGTATTCCTCCCCCAGGAATACGGTTGTTTGGTGCAACCATTGCCCTCTTACCCTTTCTAGGTCTTCTGTCTTCTTCATCACTCTCTATCTCCTCATATTCTTGCCAAGTTTCACTTGCACCGAAGTTTCCAATCTCACCTTCTACAGCTTTTTTCCTGTTCTTTTCAGTAGTGTGCTCCTCAATGCTTTTTTTCATTTCATGCTGCACATTAGGAGGTACTTTCAAACATATAGCAACATTCCCTTTTACATGGGCTAAATGCTCCTTGACCCTGTGTATGCCACCGCCTTTAATTTGCTTATCACAATATATGCAAAAATTCTCATATTTATCTCCCACTAGCTTCTTACTAACATGCGCCCATGCAGGATCAGTTTTTTTACTATATTTTGATGATGCAGATTCAGACATGCTTTGAGACTTGAGAGGAGGCTCCTTACATATACCATGTTTCTTGTATTTTGTTGAACAGGACCTGAAGCGGAGAGAACTAAATATTGCAACTTGCAATCCTGCAACACAACTTGCAAAAAAAAAAAAACTGAGCAATGCATGGAATAAAATTACAGTTTTGTTTCTCTGCAATAGTGCAATCAATTCCACAAAAAAAAACATATTTTTATTTTCCCTGAAATCCAAACTTTGTATTTTGTACTTTGTACCAATTACCAAAGCTTTGTATTGCACCAAAAAAAAAAACAGTTTTTTACAATCAATTGCACCAAAAAAAAAATAGATTTTTGCTTTCCCTGAGCGAGAGAGAGAGAGAGAGAGAACCCAAAAAACAGATTTCGCAGAACACACACACACACACACACACACACAGAACCCAAAAAAAAAAAAACCTACAGTTCTGAAATCTGAACTTCTGATTTCAGCCGCCCAACACAGTGAACACACACACACACACACAGAACCCAAAAAAAAAACCGACATTCATGATCACAGTCGGCCCAACACAGTGAACACACACACACACACACACACAGAATCCAAAAATAAAAAAACTTACTACAGTCATGATCTCAGTCGGCCCAAGCCGCCCAACACAGTGAACACAGAGAGAGAGAGAGAGAGAGAGAGAGAGAGCGAGAGAACCCAAAAAAAAAAGGGTTCAGAGTCTTCAGACTTCAGTCGGTCCAACAGAGAGAGAGAGATAGAGAGAGAGAGGGGAGTACCTGGGTCAGTGGGTCCTGGAGTGCGGGGTGGTCGGCTGATTTGCAGTCGGCCTCAAGGTGGGGGATGATCGGCAGGCCCGGCACCGGCAGGGAGAACGAAGCCAAGGAACGGGAGAGTCGGGGAGACGTAACGTCGCACGGGCGCGGGTCGGGGTGAGATGTATCGCGAGGGTTTTCAGTCCCTTTTAATAGGCTGACTGAACCGCCCGGTTCAATCAAGCTCTCAGTCGCCCGGTTTTTTGCCTAAAGCCGCCCGGTCCAGCGGTTCGATTCCGGTTCAAGTTCCTGGAGCGGTCCGATGGACAGCCGGACCGTTCAGCCTGCCGGTTGATCAGTTTCCGGTCCGGACCGGCCGGTCCGGTCCAGTTTTAACAACATTGCGGTGAACCCAGCTCTGATACCATGTTAGGAGATGACAACTAGGGTTTTGAGAGAATTGAATGATCTTCATTGAGGAACTAAGCCCAATATATATATACAACATAGAACCCGATCCGACTGTACATAGAACCCGACCCATCTATACATTAACAATCACCATAAGAAGCGGCTAACCAATCAGGTTTCAGTGGAAAACTTGGCATTACTTCTTTGGTATCCAAGCCCTTTTTACTGTTGTTAAACATCAGGAATGACACTAAACGTTAACTTACATTATGTTGATGGCATGTTTAAAGAAATGGAAGAAACTACCATTGGAAGTTAATATGGAAGAAAATAAGTCAATGATCTCAATCTAACAGGCCTTCATGATAGGCATTATCATATGAACAAAACATCAAACATTTTCAGAGATGCATTTTCAGAGATGCTTGATTCTTTTTCTTTACCGTAGCTTGTTGAGACATTATCAAATGATCAAAATACCATTTAACTATATAAACTAACCGAATTACAATTCCATAGCTTGCAATAGAAGACCAAAGGATAATATTGATAACAAAGAAAGGGTAAGAAACTTTGCAAAGATGAGCATTTCAGATGAAGGAGTTCTAACCAAAGCAAATACAACACTCAGATTTGTGAACCTATGACAATGAGGAAGATGAGGTACGTGAAAGCAAAAAATATCCATAAATTCTACAGTGCAATAAGTTGTATTAAAACTTGAATATAAATACACTAGGGAATGATGAGTCTGTATAATTTCAATGATCATCATTGTGCATTTTGTTAATTGTTTTGTCCAATCATGCAGAAACAATAAAGTTGAGTAAAAATGGTTCACATTAGTCATGAAATTTAGTAATGCCTAGCTCACACTAGATGATCAAGCTTCATAGACTTATATTCTTCGGAAACGAATCCACATTCACTAGAAGATATGATTTATAATTCATGAGATTAAAGATGATAATGATAGCACGACTGAAAGGCGGAAACTATTGGTAACTCAAATGCTTAAAATTAACACAAGGCTGCAAGAAAGGCAAACCTAAAAAATCGTGGAACTTTGGGAAACATGTTCCCGCACCCCAAAGTCCAAGCCGGACCATGTAACCCATATTGCGTGGCTCAGAGGCACCAGTTGCTGAGCAATAAATAACTCGAGCTTCAGAAAGCCGGGCCTGTTGTAAAAATTTCTACTGAATGAGAAAAGGTCATATCTATAACAATCAAATATGTGTCCAAGAGTGCTGTTGTAAGCACAAAACAATAGTTCATGGAGAAACAATCACATCTAGACAAGAACAATAGTATTGGCAAGAGATGGCTCTCTAATCAAGATCTATCCCCTGACCTACATTTACAAACAACCAAGATCCATCAGCTCCCTAAGCGATACACATGGAAACAAGGTTATTATCAGATTGTTGAACATCACAATATAATATATTTGCTTATCCATGCCATCATCAATAATATTTTCATCGATAGTTGTAAATCTCAAAATTACAATCAACGAGCATTCAATTAGTTCAGAGATTTATAAACCATCTTCAACAAGATTAAATGCTTCCGTCAAAATATATTGAAAAATTGTATCTAATTCAGTGGTAATGTCAAATGGATAAAAGCATATCAAGATAAATAACAAGAATAACAACACAATGCAAATTCAAAAAATCCAGAGTCACATACAATCTATAGAAGTGGGACAAAAATCCATTAAAAATAATGGTACTAAAATATTACGCATGTTTAGGTTGCAGTAGGTATACTGATGAGAAGGTAAATTTCCAAGTTTAAACTGCCAATGAGTTTATGTTGTTATTTTCACGTGAGTTCATCACGTCACAATCAGAGTCCTTTATCTAGAAACCTATAAAGTTATAGAACAGATAATATCTATAGTAAAAGATATATAACAACCAAGTCAACACTGAAATACCAAAATGGTATGTACGTGGGAATAGAAAATCAGAAAGTAATTGTCACCAAAAGAGGAAAAAAAAGGACCCACCACAACTTAAAGTGCACTTCGTTATCCTTACAAAACCTTTCTCAACATACCAACATACAAATTTTCCCCACAACATTCTGAATCCTCAATTAATGTTTCAAAAAAACCATTACCGTCTAGCGCTATTTGCAATCCTTACAAAACCTTTTTCCACATATCAACATACAAATTTTCCCCACAGCATTCTGAATCCTCAATTAATGTTTCGAAAAAACCATTATCTTCGAGCTCTATTTACAAATTTTCGCACCTTGGCATAGCCTAACTCCTCAAGAAGCAAACTATGCTCAGGGTCCGTCATCAAATCACAACATAGGTTTTTTTTTTGAGCAATTCCTCTCCGAGAAGGAGAGGATGGGGTTGAGCATATCAAATCACAACATAGTTAACAAGCCTACATATGACCCTAGAGATGATTTCGTTAAGGAATAAAGGATTGCTCTCATGCTCCCTTATCACGGAAAAGGGACTCCATTTCCAACCCAAGCTGCTATCAAGAGGTCGACATAGTGATGTGATCCAACTTGGGCCCAAGCCCGTTGGCCCACCTGGAGGTCCATCCTAGCCTATCATGGATGGATAAGGCAGGATATATCTTATGATATCTTTTGGAATCTTTTAATATTAGAGATTTTATTTTTAGCCAAGTTGTTAGGATAATTATTGGGCTTTAAATTTGTTGTTATTTTTATCTTTTCTTTTAGAGGCCCCCGGTGTAACCAGCCTATTTAAAGGCCCCCATTGTAACCATTGAAGGAGATGATGATGAATGAAAATTGATGGCATATGCCTTCGTTGGCTCATGGATTTGAGTCCCCTACCTTGTTTCCGGATGGATTTCAAACCCCCTCTCATCTAAGCTTCTAATCTTTTCTTCTCTGTCACGGTTCTTACCTCCTCCACCACTTCCCTCTCGGTGATTCGGTATCAGTAGTTATCCCTTTACAAAGAAAATACAATATATATATATATATTTCACCGCCTTCATCAATCGCCATTCGACACGCGTGCCAACATCAAGTTGGTAGCAGAGTTCCGGGATTCGTGGAGTTCCCACACCGCGAACGATCGTTGTCGGTTCGTCGCCATCATCGTCAACATCAACACCCATCATCCTCGCCATCGTCCCTCACCACATCTGGTACATCGTCCTACCAAAAAAAAAGATCAGATCCGTTGAAAAAAAAGATGAAGAGTGAGCATACATGTCGCAATCGCTACTCACCTTTGAGCCTCACCAACACAAAAAAAAAAATCCAATGCAGATCTGTGAGAAAATCATAAAAGGAAAGAAGAAAACGGAAGAAAAATAAGAAGGAAAGGAAGGAAAAGGAAAGAGAGAAGGAAAGGAAAAAGAGAAAGGAAAGAAGAAGAAAAAAAAGGATAGAGACATACCTACAGCCGCCGCCTTCCCATTTTGCTACCAGCTGCAACCACCGCCTCCTTTCCTCCTTCCCTACCAACCAACAAGAGCCCAAAGAAAAATAAAATCAAACCCTAAACTGAAACTCCCTTATTTCCATCCTCTTACCATTTTTGCCCTCCCCTTTGAAACCCTAAAAACCATATCCAGAGGCTATAAAACCCATCAGCATTCCAGGCTTTTAAGTGCCTAAACCCGACTTGCAATTCGGATTTGATACGAATGCCCAAACAGACCCGCTAACTTGAAATGACCATATATGCTTCATTTCTTGTCCAATTTTAACGTACAACTTGCCAAATCGAAGGGTTTTTCAAGCTCTACACATCTTTACCATCCGCAAAAATTTTCAGTGAACCAGTGATTACAGATTTATAGATTTATCCCAGGACCACATCTCCACCATTGTGACATGGGTGCCAAGATGCAAGGGTTGGTTCGTTGTCATCAAGGGAACAACTCCGTCTATGAGTACACTTCAGCATTTTATTGGTGCATGATCCGCTATGGTATCTCATGGCAGTGGAAGAATACGTTAGAAGGCTCCGCTCCGACATAAAAGGCCAGTTTTTATCTAGATCTTGGAGGGATTTGGACAAAGCCTATGAGGTAGCCTACGAGATCTAATGGGAGCTACAACAAATGACCTCACCTCAAGCGGCCTCCTCATATGGGTCTCCACCTCCAGCACCTCTAGTGGAGCCTCCACTACCGACAGGTCTTCCTCTAGTTGTATCTTTGGTGGATCCATCATCTCCAGTACCACCACCGACAGACGAGCTCCCTCCTCCAAAGGATCTTCCACCGCTTGCCATGCTACCACCTACTGCGGATTCCTACGAGGTGGTCTTCCTACCCGAGCTTCAGCAGATAGATTTCTTTGGGCTGGACTCCATTCAACCGGTCCCAAAGCATCTCCAACTTCGTCTGCACTTGAGTCTGCCTTCCGACGAGTTACCAATCCAGTCAACCCATGGACGTGCGCTTGTTTGTAGACACTAGCCTTTCTTCGTTTTTCGGTCCATGCTCGACGTCAGCATATTCTTCGCGTGGGACAGGGATGTGGCTACCATGCAGTTCGACACTACTTGTTGGGCCTCCATCACTAGATCTTAGCACCACGACGATATCATGGTGGAGGAGCCTTTGCTGCATTTGCTGCCACCTATGCATTCCTGACGGAACTCGAGGACGAGTTCTTCGAAGCGGAAGCGAATGATGTGATCTGACTTGGGCCCAAGCCCGTTGGTCCACCTGAAGGCCCATCCTAGCCTGCCATGGATGGATAAGGAAGGATATATCTTATAATATCTTTTGAAATCTTTTAAGATTTGAGATTTTTATTGTTAGGCAAGTTGTTAGAATAATTATTGGGTTTTAAATTTGTTGCCATTTTTATCTTTTCTTTTAGCCTATTTAAAGGCCCCCATTGTAACCATTGAAGGAAATGCTGATGAATGAAAATTGATGGCGGACGCCTTCGTTGGCTCATGGATTTGAGTCCCCTACCTTGTTTCCTGATGGATTTCAGGCCCCCTCTCATCTAAGCTTCTAATATCTTCTTCTCTGTCACGGTTCTTACCCCTTCCGCCACTTTCCTCTCGGTGATTCCGTATCACTAGTTATCCCTTTACAAAGAAAAAAAAAAGATTACACCGCCTTCATCAATCGTCATTCGACGGCGCACGCCTACATCACATAGGGTAAGATCTTTTACCCAAGAGCATCGACCAAGAAGACACTTAAGGGCTCTCAAATCTCCTTATAAAGGTCAAAGCGTCGAAGCCTTCAAGATATGTATATTAAGACATCAATGAAGTTTCTGATTTCTTAAGACTCATGACCAAGGTTTGGGAATTCGGGTTCAGGTTTGAACCGAGCGAAAAATTAACCGGTTCCGGTATAGGCGGTTCGACCATTATGGAAAACTAGAAAAAAAATGGTAAAAATCACATCTGATTCGACTAATTTGGGTCTCATTCGATTTGGGTTTGATTCAGCCAATCCGCGTCTAATTGAGGTATGATTCAGCCTACACGACAATGATTTGATCAGATCATGCCTGGTTCAACCTATTTACGATCGAATCTAGCAAGATATGTCAATCTGGCTCTTTGAAGAGGGTACCATGCCCGGCCCGGCCCTCCAAAGCCCTCCAAGGGCCAGAGGGTTGGGCCGGGCCCAGTTTTCATAAGCCCTCCATAATAAGGGCCGGGCTAGGGAAAACTACGGTCGCCCAGCCCTGCCCTCCATATACATAAATTATTATAAATAAATAATACATATTAAGGGGCTAAATAGACAACAATTGGGAATAATCAGCCACTTACTATAACCCTGTGAGTTTCAAGTTCGGATAAATTTTAAGTTGTATTGTTGATCTCTGTAGGCGCAAAAAGATGGGTCGTTTTATTGCTAGAACCGTACGAGATTACAACCGCGTCCGGGGCTCGGGGGTGGTGAGACGAAGCGGAGAAAATGTATCAGGAGATTGCGGGAGAGATCCTCTGTAGTCCTCCGATCCTCGGCCTCCTCGGATCTTCCTTTGAGACTTCGGATAGATTGCCCAATTCAGAGGCTTTACAAGAGTTTCGAGGTTTTAGAAAGATATGGGAGTTTCGCCTTGCTTTAGCCCTTCCATCTTCGCGCTTCACTGGCTAGGACATGTGTGCTTCGCTCCTCAATTTGCACATTCGTTCAGCTCTTGCTCTTCCTCGATCTTTAGCTTCGATCTTGCCTTTGGCTTCTGACTTTGGCTTCAAGTTTTGGCTTTGGCTTTGCTTCGGCTTTCGCTTTGTCTTTGGCACTTGAACGTGGGAGACGAGAGATTTGTGGTGCTTTGATCTTTTCAGGCTTCGCGCATTATCGGCTAGGACGTGCGTTAATTTGTTTGTCGGCTTCTGCACTTGCTTTGCGTCAGCATTGCTTTGCTTTGGCTCTCGACTTTGGATTTTGCTCTACATTTGGCTTGATCTTGGCTTTGGCTTGATCTTGGCTTTTCGATGGCGACGGGGTTGCATCTCTGGATCTTCTTCTCCGAGCTGTCTTCTTCATGGACGGAGCGAAACTTTTTTTATCTTTGATGGCGACGGGTGCAGCGTCTCCAGATCTTCATCTTCAAGCTTTCTTCATAGACGGAGCGAGGCTTTGATGGCAATGGGTGTAGTGTCTACGGATCTTCTTATTCAAACTTTCTTCTTCGTGGACCGGTATAACTACTATATAATCTTTTAAATCTGATATTTGGGTGACAAAATACGTTTGTTGAAAGCTTCTTTGTTTCTCTTGGTTGAAGTTGAAATATGCCCTATTGATGGACTCTTATTTGTCTACTGCATCATTTTCCCATGTAGAGGCAAGGTAATGCAGTTATTACTCATTATCTTTCATGTTTAGATTTGTAATTGTGTTTGGATCCGTTAAGAAGTCATGTGTTTGGATCTTCTTCTCTAGAAGTCAAAGTAATGGACCATATTCCCTTACTTGGTTGCGCTTCCAACAAATCTGGAATGAGGTCGATTGGAGAAGCAGATTCCTCGAAACAATTTTCGGATTACAAATTTGTCCTGCAAATTTTGGGCAACAATTGTGGTCGGCTAGGATCTGAGCGAGAGAGGCGAGGGGCGGTTGTCGATAGCAGTGTAGTTAAGGCGTCGCCTAGTCCACGGCTAGGCCATCGACTCACCTTTTAAGTGGCATAGCTGCCTAGGCGAGCGGTGGATATGAGGCGGTCGCCTAGGCCATATCAATTAGGCGCCGCCTAGGCCACCCCAAAATTTTATGAAGGTAAATTAAAAAATTGGTCGGGTTCCAGTTGAACTCGACAATAAAAAGTAACAAATTAAAACACATTCCCCTCCCGATACCCCACTCTACGCCTCTAAGTCTCCCCTCCCGATACCCCTTCTCTCCTCTAGGATTTGGAGCGGCCCGAGTGCGAAGATCAACGGCTAGCAGTGGTGGACGTGACGACGCTCCAATGTCAAGTACGTCCAAAACTCTAGCTCGGGGCTCCCCGGACTGCTGTGCCCAGCTCTTTGAGGATGAGGATGACAAGCCGATGGCCTTCGCCCCTTCCTTTGCCCACGTCTCCACTAGCTACAACGGCAGCCATCAAATTGAAGGCTGTAGCCAACGAGAGGCTCGCGGTGAGGTAATAATCCCCAGACAGCGAGCTCCCGCTATAGTTGCTCCCACGGGATTGCCTCTGCAACCCGATCGAAAGCCTTTTTGAGTATTTTTTGTTTCAAAAAGCCTTTTTGCTTCAGAAAACCTGCAGCTTATTTCTAAATTTTTCTTCTTTTATTTGCTAAAAACAATAACATCAAGGAAGAGTATGGCTTCCTTCTACCTGCCAAAAAAGAGGAAGCGAAAACAAAAATAAAAAATGCTGAACTTCAATCATTTATTCTTTCATCAAATTTAATCATTTTTATAAAGCATTCACATAGATCTTGTTCAATTGACAAAATTAGCATGTCATTATTATTTTCATACATGTATGTATGCTACACTAGATTAGTTACAAGTAGATGTGAACATTATAAATAAGTCGTGATCACTGACTTGTTATCTTTATCTTCAAACTTCAAAGAGAGATAGGAAATTATGCTACCTTGTTATTGTTTTTGCCTTGTTATTTCATTTATTTCCTCTTAGTAAATGTTTAATACTTGACACTTGTTAAGAGCACAAATTAGATATATATATATATATATAGAGAGAGGTTATTTATATTTTTATCGCCTAGGCTAAGTCTAGGCACCACCTCGCCTTGGCAAGCCAAATCGCCTAGGCATCGCCTTGACGTCTTAACTACACTGGTCGATAGTGCTCGCACAATAAGAATTAGGGTTTGAGAGGTTCTCAAGTGGGAGAATTGAAGAGGGGGAAGATCCGAAGTCCACCGGATTCGAGGAATCCACCTCTGATGGATTCCTATCCAGGAAACCCAAAGATACAAACGATCAATCTCTTTTTTTTTTTTTCATAATTCATTGATCCCATAAAGAAAGGGAAGTTGTCTGTATATAACAGACCATTACACATCCATGAGTCTCCACAAGCAATGTGGAACTAAAACAAAACATAAAAGGAGACTTGCACACCAAGTCACATAATTACCCTATTTAATTAATCCAAAAATAAAAGAAAAATAGCAATAAAACATAAAGATAACTGGGCCATACCATTGGGATCGAACTGGTGTAATCATCGGGTCTGGTCCCCATCAAAATGGTATATATTATAGAACTAATATTGTAAAGTACTAGAAAAGTTGTTTCCTACATTTTAATAAGAATAGGATTCCTCTAGGAGAAACAAAATTTATTCCCGGCTTCTAAATTATGAATTTTGTTTTACAAAAAAACAAAATTAAGATCCATAATTTTGCATCACCCTCATATTGTCTGTGGACTATAGTTCAATGTAACAAACATCCCTCATATGCTAGTACTAAAATTTGATGTGCTAGCAATTTCAAGCAATCTATTAGGCCATACCGACACAAAAATGCAGGCAAGCAATGAATATAAAGCAATATACAGTCTTGGATCATTTCACCATACAAATTGATACCACCAATCCCTCTCTCTCCCTACCTCTAAAAGAGCTGAATAGGTAGACAAATTAAAAATGATAGTAACTCAAAATTCAAAATTACCACATACAGCCATTGTTTAGATGACAAGCATTTTAATTGTTATGGGTCCTATTACAAAGGATAGAATAGGAATATATAAAATACAATCCACATATTCACGAGTGCAAAAGGTAAAGGTTTCTAGACCATATAGTATTCTTATTGCTTGAAAAATAAACTTCTGCATAAGACAAAATAAATACATGCAGCAAAATATAAAGTTGCTTAGAGACTTCATGTTCTACTACATATTAAGTTGCTAGAGAACATATGATACAATAAGAATTGCAGAGATTCTAGTAGCCCATATAAAGTATTCAGATTTAAACGATGCATTCAAAGGCATCAACCTGGATCTCAAGAACTGCTTCGCCTGTACGAGTAGCTTGCCCTCCTGCTTCAGGAATCAAATTTTTAGCCTTGTGGCACTGCAATAAATTTACGAGTCCAGTATAATAGGCATCATGAGGTCAACATGAAAACCAGAGGTCAATCAGTGAAATTCACCACCATATTCAAATATCGATGCAGACTTCAAGATCGAAGGGACAAAAGGCAGATTGTGAAGCCACAATAGACTAGTCATTTGAAAGGAGAACATGTGTGCAGGTACCTCATCAAACACCAAAAGACCATCATAATCTGACCCACACCACTGCAACAATTGCTGCAAACGAGAACGACCTTTCTCAGATGATGCTATCAGGCTACTGTATGTTAAAAAAACCACTCCATCCTTGATGCCAACAGCCTTAGAATCAAGCTTAGAGTAAGGAAGCTTGTTCAATGCATGCACTGCAGAAAAAAGAAAGGAGGTAAATCTCAGCAAGCTGGATATGTTTGGCCTTCGCATGAATCTCCCTCCAGTTTTGCTTTCCCACCATTAAATAAAATAAACCTAGATGGCAAAGAAAGGAAAGAACAAGTTCCTAAAATCCTATAACAAGAGATATTTACTAACCCTAAAGAAGAGATAGCATGGTGCAAAGCAGATCATTTTGAAGTATGATATTCAAAGCACAGCTGCTCCAAAGCATTTGTTGTTCATAATCTAAGAAGCACGGATACGGATACGGGATACGGCCCATACGGGTACGATACAATACGGGTACGGCGATATGGCAAATCTTAAAAAAGTAGGATACAGGTACGGCTAATGATACGGCATAAATTATTATTTTTTTAATATAAATTTTAAATAAAATACTAAATTATTAATTTATAGAACTATTAATTGATAGAATGCATCATAAAGAACATATTCAATATAGAAGCACGGGTTGTTGCATATTCAATATAAACAAAATATTAATTGCTATAATTTATCACTGTTTTTTGAAAAAAAATTAATAAAATTTTCATAATTGGCTCAATATTTTATCACTGTTTTTTATCGATCTTATTGCATACCTGCAGATCATGACGACGGGTTAGAAAGCCTGCAAATGGAGCTGTGAGGGAGAGCAAGAGAGAAAGAGAGAGAGAGAGATATAGGGCTGTGAGGGAGAGAGACGGGCGAACGGCGGACGGCTGCAATCGGGCTGCGGACGGGTGCGGGGGGACGGTGGGCAACTGTAGTCGGGCGACGGACGGGCGGCTAACGGCAGTAGTTGGGCGCGGACAGCGAACGACTGCAATCAGGCGAGCGACGGCGAACGGCAGACGACGGGCGCGGGCGGATGCCTGCCTCTCTGCTCTCCCTCTCTTCTCACTCGATCCAGAAAACAGGGTGGGGTGGGGTTAAATCTTGGGTAAATTACACATAGACCCCCTACAGTTTGAAAAACATATCACTTGCACCCCCTCCAGAGGGGACATTTGTAGGATTTTAAACATGAGGGGGTGTAAGTGATAATCGATCAAACTACAAGGGTTTGTGCAATTTACCCTTAAATCTTGTAGTGTGGGACAAAGGATTTGGGTTTGGGTTTGGGTTTGAGTTTAACTTTTAACCAAACCCAAACTCGATAACCCAAGCCTAAACCGGTCAGCCGTATCCCTCCCGTATCCCGGTCGTATCCGGACCATATCCCAGCTGTATCCTGGCATTTTTAAATCCAGGATACACCTGAAACATATCGAACACGTATCCGAGCCGTATCCGGGCCGTATCCGTGTCCGATGCGTATCCGGTATGGGTACGTCATGTATTTTGAAGTATCCGTGCTTCATAGTTCATAATATTTGGTTTTGCGCATAGCAGATCACCAAAAAATATAATATGGATTCTACTATGAGAAATGAGAGGAACTAACACGGAAAACATGAAAGCAAAAAGTGCAAACAAAAAATGTAATGTAAACTCAGTCAATGCCTTGCTTATACAATTTCATTAAAGATAATGTTTTGCTGATGGAAACTTCATAATATTAGGGTTCAATTGTAGGCAGAGAATAACATCAAATCTGATACCTTAAAATACATAGCAAACATTAAGAGATTCAAGTGAGTTGCTTTGAGCAAATTTCAAGGTTTTAAATGTTGTTTTCGGTGTCCATGTCGGTTGGCCAAAAATGAAAATTTTTCGATTTTCGGTAATTTGTCGGTGGAAAAATTGTAAAATGGAAAGACAAATTTCGGTGGAAATATTTTGTTTTTCAGTCAAATTTTGGTATTTTTCGATGGAAATTTATCGTTTTTCGATGAGATTTCGATTTTGTTTGTTTGATATGAAAAAGATGGAATATTTCAGCAATACTTCAGGATAAAGATGACAACAAAATATTGTTTATTATGAAAAATAATCAAAATTGAGGAAAAATGTAATTTCTTACTAATAAAGATGAGCTTTGTTTTGTTAAAAAAGATAAAAAAAATTCAGTGAAATTGTCTGGAAAAAAGACAATGTCGGATTTCGGTAAAATGTTTGTCATTTCGGTCAACATTTCGATATATCGGAAGGAAATTTGGTACTACTAAAATTCGGTCAATTTCTATGTCAAGCCTTTGAAAAAAAGACATTTCGGTGATTTCGTAAGAAATTTTTCGACATTTGATTCGATGGCAAATTTATAGAAAATTGAATATTTTGTTCCTTGCTCCTTAAATCGTTACATATAGAAGAACGCAATGGAAAACTTCCTAGCTGGTTGAATACCATATTGAACTATGGCAAAGATGACTCTTACCATGTCAAATGAGATCTACCACTGTTTAAATGGGTGTGTCATGCACATATTCAATGGTCTTCTTTGGAAGCTCATCTTGTGAAAACAGCATTGTCGTAATTAAATTTGAGTCTTCATGAGTGAGTCGAGTGACGACTGCATATCCAATCGTCTAAGAGGTTTGCACAACCCTAGAGCAGTCTAGTATATTTGAAGACCCATAAATTGATGATCGCATGTGTATTTGCAAGTGTATCATTTTAAAATTGATTTGTTGGGTTTTACATAACTACTTTTGAAGGTATACGAGATTCCCAACAAGGAATCCACCACTTCTATATTTGAATCTAGAAGTTTGATCAGACATTAAATCCAACCGATACTTGTTTGTAAAAGGAGATTTTGTAAAAAAAAAGTATTTTACCATGACAAAATGGTTTCATGGTAAATATAGGTTTTTGGGAGCAGTTTCTGTTGGATTGATTAAACTCGTGATTCGTGAAGCAATTCTATTACACAATTAGATTTTCACCTCACTTTCTTGAGATCTGACAGGAATGTTGTAAAGAAAGATACAAACCAATCCATTAATGTCACAGAACAGACTTTATCCTAACATGGAAATATATAGGTCTCAGTAATCACATAGCATTCACCAATAATATTGTATTTCCAGGTCAATGACTCACTCTTGGTAGGACTATATGGATTTGATCAGCATATGAGGTTAATCAATTTTAAGTATCATTAAATTTGAGTTTCCAAGGGATAGAGAAGCCAATCGGACTTCTGCATTAGCCCATATGAAAGATATACAACGCTCATGAGATGAACAAAGTCCATTAGATGGGACAAGTATATGGTAACCGAGGCATGGGACAAGCTTCATTGGATCATTGGCACTAGGGTCTCCACTTAATGCAACGGGCCCCATGAGAGGGGGCCAACTCGGGGTGCCAATGGGTTGTCATGGGGCAATTGAAGAGCCCACATTCGCCATTGGGAACCGCCCAAAGGACTTTGGAACAGTAGAACCACACCCACCCACTCTTGGTTTTCCTTAGTTCAGAGGAGAAGTAAAGGAAGTCAGGCCCTCACACCTTAAGAGAGGATAGAGAACTTGAAGGGCCAACCGCATGAGACTCGCTCCCCTTTTAGTAATGCTCCCTACTCCCTAACTACTGCTCTCCTTCTCTCTTCGCATAGGTGTCGCTCCTTATTTCCCTAAGGGTTCTAAAACCAGGTATTGCGAAAAGTTTTTGCCTTCGAGTAGTGAGTTCTCGGCAACCTATTTGAGTACATGAGGTGGAGACTAGGCCTCGATTCTAGAGTGCGACTATGGCTTCCACAATGCTCATGTCTCCTCTACAAGCCAGATTCTGCAACAACCTATATGAATACTTCTGACCAACCTGAAGTATTTCTCATTTCGACCAATGAAACTTTGATAGTGCATGTCATAATCGTACGCTTGCGCATTGCTTAATGCTTTCTGAAAGTGTTTTAAGTTTTTAACGCCTCTATCATGAACTTTATGGGATCAGTGTCATTCAAGGCTAGACTCATGGAAAACTCCCAGGACTATCACTTGTTCCCCACGAGGAATCACCATATGCTTCCATTATTGTGCAAATGAGCGGCATCTAGGTGTCAGTTTGAGATGGCCCTTCACTTACTCGCTATTTCTTAGGTCTTTAGGTTACCTTCTCTTAGAGAGGATATTTAGTGTTGTAGCAATGGTATACTACCAGTCAATCAATTTGACGGTAGGGCCTGCCCATAGAAGCCCATAGTCACAAAAATCTCCGATTTATTGAAAAAATCGCGTTTAAAACGCGACTAACAACTCTGCCGATTTTTTGCCGATTTTAACCCCGATTTAATCAAGTCACAAAAATCGCCGATTTATTCGGTGATTTTTTGAATAAAACGGATTAAGTCGGCCGCTTTTTGTGACAGCGTGATTTTATTTTAAGTTATTCTGCGGGTCTATGTTACCGCACGATTAATAATCGACTGGCCATTGTTCTCTGAGAGTAAACAGTTTGATCCTTCTCTTCTCCGACCGCGGGGCGACACAGGGCCACAGGCTAGGGCCCCGAATTTGCTGAATTTTTTCAAATTTTACCCTCGCCGATTAAAACCCGAACCCGTTTTTTTTGCCGACTTTTACCTGTTCTTTTCCCGAACTTTCCGATTTTCACCGAACTTTACCGAGTTTTACCCTTGCCGACTTATTGCCGAACCCGAACTTGGTGACTATGTAGAAGCCCACATTGTTCATACTCCAACGAGCTCAGTTGAAGGTTCACCCCATAGAGGGGTAGGCAATTATGAACCCTATTTTGTATCATCACCATGCGGTTTTATCATATAGACTATTCCCCAACTTGCAATGCAATATGAGTTAGTTTGTCAAAGGTCTGAGATTCGTCCACTATACTCTCTTGTGAAACCTCTAATACCTTGAGGAGACCATTAAGCACTCACTATTAATCTCCAAGAGCATATGTTCTTCCTTATGTTAATTAGGCTAGTCATCATATTGATCATTGCTTCCTTAACGGTTTGTACTTCTTTCTTGGAGACACTCTCATCTTCTAGAATAGTAAGACACAAGATATTGTCTTATGTTCTAGAGTAGAGGCTGATTATCGTGTGATGTCTCATGCTATCATGGTGATTGTTTTGCTTCCATCATCCTTGAACAGAGGCGTCTTATTCATTTCTTATACTTTTTACTGCGACCACCGATCCGGATTTTACTATAACCATCAAACCATGTCCCATCTATTGAGGTCGGTTTAATAAATCCTTCTTCGTCGTTCATTTCTGTTAAGTGTTGTATCTATTGTCATTGAAAGCTTTTTCAAATCTTTTCTAACAACCGCCATAAATGATATTTTAGGTCTTCCCCTCCTCCTTGGCCCTTCCATAGTAATTGGAGACCCTCTCCTTATAAAGGCTTCCGCTGCTCTACGTTGTACAAGCCTCAACATCTTGATTTGTTCTCCATCATTTTGTCCTCAACTGATGCAACTGCAACACTTCCTCCATACACTCATACCATCTATGTCACGCTCATATTATATGCTTGAGCTCTCTTTAAGGGACAGAATTTTGAACCATATAATGTTGTGAGCATTATTGTATTTTCATAAAATTACCCTCAACTCTTAAAAGGCATGCATCGCTTGCATAGCATTTCAGAAGCTCATCTCCACTTCATCCAACCAACTATAATTATGTTGGATATATCATATATTTCTCCTTTCTTTTGTATAATAGTGGCAATCTACTAAAAACAATAACCTTGTATTTCTTGACCACCAATTGTTAAAAGGACCTAGTTATGACTTGATGCAAACCCGATTGGGATACACGGAAGCTAGTTATTTGTAGAACAAGTTATGGCTTAAATTAGATAACTAAAACTAAATTTCAGCAAGCACAAATCCTCCACGATCAGATTTTTATAAGGAAACAACCTCTCTAATCACGTTAGCATGCATAAACGTTAACAAATAAAGAAAACAAGACAATAGGATTAGATTAGATCTCAAAAGATGTTGCAAATAATGATTTCAGCAAAGTAGTGCTCATGCAAAGGACTAATAAAATGTTCGGATGAACATCCAACGATGTATCAAGTAAGTCAAGCCACAATAAGGATTATGGTTGATTATAAGAACTACGGATCTATGGCGGGATGCGATCAAAAGCCTATGATACCGATGAACATATGATACTATCAAAAAAAAAATGAAGAAAGGTACTACCCGTGATATTCAAGATCTCTATACGAATTAAGCTTTGTCGACTAATGGTGGAGAGGTAGATAACGACAAGGAAGATCGAGAGAAGCAGGAAGAACTCCACGAAGAAGACGATGGCAAACGAAGGACGCACCTTCACGATCTCTCGATCAAAGCAAAAAACTTTCAGATTTTTCCCTTCAAAATTGTATCCTCAAACTAGGGTTTCATCATCCATATATAGGGTAAGGATCACCATCTCATAGGAGAAGAAAAGGGCTGAAAACGTAAGCAAGTAGGAGAGAAAATAGAGGCTCGTGAGTCGTGACTTGCTCTCGAGAAAACCAATCCCGTTTGGGATTTCCGTGCGGGAGAAGAGGGACGCGGAGAAGGGGGGTTGCGGCCTTGTTCACGAGAAAAAGAACGCACCAGGGGGGATCGCGGTCTCTTCACGGGTAAAAAAAATTCTCGATCTTTTTAGTGCTAAGGGCACCCCCCCAACTTAAATTTAAAACCCTATTTAATGTAAAGATTTCTTTGGGCACCCCCTAAGGGATTTAAATGGCATTAAGGCTTGGCTATGGGTTTGCTTGTCTTCACACCGTCGGATGCAACATCCGACGCCTTCCGTCCTACATGGCACGATTATCATTCATTCACTTAAGATTATAAGTGGCCAAAACATGAAACAAGTGGGTGCGACAAAATCCCACACCATAGGCCAAAAAGGCGTAGAAAGCAATCCAGACGTTTGATTCCGGAGGCAAGCGATGGAACCCAAAAGGCAAACTACTACCAACTAGAACATAAAAATAAAGATAAACTAGCGTATGTAGCTTGATGTGGCTACATCATGACTTTTGTTTCCATTAAAATTACATTCCATATACATTGTTTTAGTTCTAACTTTTAAACACTTAAACAGATAGTTTAGAAAGATAAATTTCTGATTTTTCACAAATAGACAAAGTGCGTCAAGATCGAGTTCACTTTTCACCACACTTTCATTCTTATACTCTTACCACTTCCCTAAATACCAGCGTGTACTACTATGAATTCTCAATATTTTTTGGACGAACTTTCTATTGTTTATCCACCATGAGTTAGATAGGGGTAGGGGTTCAGAGATATTTCTACGTAGGTATTTCATGTATTGTCTTCTATATCCATTTTTGTATTTGTACTTATATACTTCTAGTTATTAGACTAAACCTTGAATTTCTTATGAAAGTTCACCCACATTGCTATAAACATATAGGTTCACAAAATGTACTCATCTCTTTATTTTGGATGTGTCACCACCAGCGTTGTCAAGGCGCGCGCCTCGAGGCGAGGCGCAGGTATGCGCCTCAGGCGCATTCTGGCGAAGCATGTGCAGCAAGGGGCATGTCTTTGGCGCAAGGCGCAGGGCGGCCGAGGCGCGCGCCTTGATGCATTTTGGGTCTTGATCTTCAAGTTTTGGGTTTTTTTTTGTGATTTTGGTTTATTTCGGGTGTTTTCCGGTTTGTTTTTTGGTTTTTTTGTTTTGTTTTGTTTTTTTTGTTTCAATTCTTTTTGGTTTGAATAAAAGAGCCCAACTCTCCTTAGAGCCCGACTCTTTCATTTTGTTACTCAACATTGTTTATGAGTTCTCATTTAGCAGTTATCACTTATGAGTATTGTATGCATTTAACTTATAAATATGATGTTGGTATGTTGCATAATAACTTGTGAATTATTATTCTCACCCAAATTGTTCATTTGATGGCCACTAGTTATGAGTTATAAGTATTGTATGCCTTTTTTGTGTTGATTAATTGAATAATGGTTATATTTCTCTTTTTTTCATGAAATATAATTTTTTATGAATTTTAGAATTTTTTACAATTATTATTAATTTTTTAAAGAAAAATATTTTTTTTTGCGCCTTACACACTAAGGTGTGCACCTTATTTGCGCCTTACGCCTCAGACTCCAACGATACCTTGCGCCTCAAGCACGCCTCGTCGCCTTAACAACACTGGTCACCACTTTAAAATAAACATCACATTCTTAAAAATTCTAGAGGAATTTCAGCAAAACTAAAAATAATTTGCATCTAAATATATGAAGTTGTATGGTAGCACAATATGGAAACTCATGTCAATGCACCAAAGTTTCCATTGATTTATATTCTAAAGAATGTCTTTCAACAAGAAACGTCCATATTTGAAAGATACATTTTCTCTCCAAGTAGGTTTCTTCTTTTGACATAGAAAGTTTATTAGTTGTATTCCACTCCTATGAACATTAAATATCAAAATAACTACACTAATAGTGATTACTTGTGTATGAATTGGATCTTTGCACCTAAGACATCTAATAATTTGCCTATCAGATTTTTTAGTATGGTCCTTAAAGTTGGCTTACTAAATGCTGTTAGTATTAATGCGTGTGGTGTTGCATAACACATTCAATAATGATGTTTGCATTATTGATCCCAACAGTACAGTTGGATCAAAGTACTCCTAACAGTATAATGCTGTTGATAATACTAACAGCATTATTTGCAATCCAAATTCAATAATACTAATGATTCAATGTTTAAAAGCACTCCTAACAGTATAGTTGGAGTGCTACTTTGATCCTAACAGCATTATTTGCAAACCAAATTCAATAATACTAACGATTCGATGTTTAAAAGACACACCCATGTGTCAGTGCGCTTTTCCCCATCATATGAGTGTATTGGCCAACCTAGCCCTTATCTATAAATAGATTTCATGGGTATAAATAAATCAGTCCAGCATTAGACCAAACCATTAACGGTCACAAAGTTATTCCACCCCAATATTGACACATGGAATATTTTACTAACATTTTGTCCAGATCAGTGTGTATAAATAAATAAAAAATTGCACACAGCTATTTGACAATTGAACACATCACTATGTTGTATTCAAATGGCTTTTAGGACATGTAATGTTAACAAGTACATAGTTTTCCTGTGTACATGCTTATACGCCTCTGCATCGCATGATGTACCCATACTACCATGTGAGACATGTAAGTACTATATGATACATCTGACTTCATGTCTTGATGAGAATTGCTCATGTTTACCAACATTTCTCAAATTTATCACATGCCACATCTCATCAAGTAACTCAAGTATAATTTCCTTCTAGAATACCCCACATCTCATCAAGTAGGTATACTAATCATAACCATAACCATCAAGCCATGTCTCATCTACTTGGGGTCCGCTTTATGAAGCCTTCTTCGTCATTCATTTCCAAGTAGGTATACTAAACAAGGATCAAATATCATTAAATATGATGAACAAAGCTGATGCCATATAGCCAGAGTGACAAGACAGCCCTGCAATTTACCCAGATTTAGGAATCAAATAAATAGGACAGTAGTTGTGCATTGGCGTTCAATAACCGTCTAACCTAAATGGTTTGTTTTCTTTGTAAATGGATGAGAGAATCCCTTGTGATCAAAGAGGGACGGGATAAGAGTAAGATATGAGGACGATCCTTGTATTATTATCAACGTTATAAATGGGGAAAGCAACTTGAAAGCACGCCGATAGATTCTTTCCTGATAAAGCCTAGACCGGAAAGGCCTTGTGATGTATGAGTTTTACATAAATGATTAATATTCTACTGAATCACTGATACATAGAAATATTGCCATTACAATTTAATCTGTAAACATTTTAACTGAATGCAAATTATATAATATAAAGAGAAATAATGATATACTTAAGTTTTTGAAGCACTTCATAAATGTTATGTCAATAGTTTGATTTATAATTTGATTTAACCCAATCCATTATTCTAACAACCATTTGCTTCCAAAACTTTGCTTCAGACCATATAAAGGAATATAAAAGGTTTAACGGGCCTGCTCTAGACGACCAAAAGTTTACAGGCCAATAGCAAAACTCCAGCAAATAAACCGAAATATATGAACAGTATAAGTACGAGTCCCACTAAATTGATGACGGTTCACCATAATAAATAGCAAGTACAACAAATAATGCAACCCCCACTGTATAGCATTAAGATCCACCACCCATCTTTTGCATCAAATATGTTGTAAGCTTGATTACTCAATACCTTCAATACATGTTGCACCCACATCATCTAAATCTCTACGTGCATCAAATTTTAAGTCTGAACCAACAGAAATCCACCTGGAAAAGATGCACAAAAAATAGTAAAGAAGGCATTTAACAATAAAAGACTATATAAGCAAAATTTAACATATCTCAAACATTAAAAAAGACGATGAATATATATGACCATACATTGTAACAACTTTAGATTAAGTGTATGCACACTTCATAATCCCTTTATCAAAAAACTTACAAAGCTTTATGCCTCCCATGTTGCCAGTTTTCCCAGATCAACCCAGCAATAGTTCGACCCTTACCCACACCAGCTCCATCACCAATAAAAAAGCCTGCTCTTGCACCATTTGGGAGGTAGTGAAGGTGCCTCTACCACAGAAGAACAATGGCCATCATTGCAATGTTCGGTCGCTCAAATATAAAGGATTTTATACATCATAGCCTAAATTTGCCAATTTAAATGAAAAGGTAAGTAACCTGAGAAGCATAAACTATTGTTTCAATCTGCAAGCAAGATAGTGCCTTGGAGTTCTCCAACTCATCCATAATTTTTAGATCATATGTTGGCTCTGGAGGCTGCACAGCTGACAACGAAGATGTTTCTACTACAGGATCTGGATGAGGATGACCAAGAGAGAGCTTCGGGGGGCGCTGTAAAACAAATACTCAACATTAACTCAGCATACAGTCCTTAAACAAAGACCAACAAGGACAACATAAGAAAACAAAGATGGAAAATACTATAAATTTATATCGCACACATCTCTCATTGAAGTGCTTGAAACCAAATGTACTTACATAGTCTGTGAAGGTCTCTCCAACGGTACCACCTTCATCTTCTTCTCGCTCCACATCGATAGCAACCTAAAAGAGCTCCACATGGAGAACAACAAAAAAGATGTTAGAAAAAGGTTAAACGCCACGATCAATTTACCAGTAAGAAAATTCTCGACAAATCGAAAGAACATCATGCAGAAATGTATGACTATTTTCCAAGAAAAAGTGTTATCATTATGTTCAATGATCCAGTTTTGAATTCCATGACCTTTAGAAAGCAACTTCATAATATCTATCACTTTTTAACTACATTCTAGCATAATAAGCATTGCAAGATACAAAAATCACACTGTTCTTTGGTAGCAGATTATAAGAACAAGAGTAGAAGGTCCTGTATATATAGTAATCACAGCATCAATAGTAGTAGAAGCAAACAGCTATGCACAAATTTTGTTAAATGGATTGGTAACTGCTGTATGCCATACAATTCCTGAAAATATTAACACTAAGGATGTACAGTTTTATATCACTAACAGTAACTAGCATAAATTGTTGGATGTAATCAAATTCAATTTAATTGAATTACACCCATTTAGTGTTGGATATAAATAAATTCAGTTTCACTGAATTACATCCATTAAGTGTTAGATGTAAACATTCACTGAATTATATCCATTAAGTGTTGGATGTAAACAATTCAGTTTCAATGAATTACATCTATTAAGTGTTAGATGTAACCAATTCAATTTCATTGAATTACATCCATTAAGTTGACGCAATACGTTTTGCAGTTGTAAGTTTGTTTCTTAAGAAGTTTTAAACTAATTAAAATTGTTTTTGATAACTTCTGCAAAAGACATTTATCTCGATCATGTTGGCTGAGGAAAAAGTGTCTGTATCCTAATTATGATGGGTTATTAGGATGAAGAGATTTCAACGAGAATGAGTTCTCTCCTCAAACTCTATATATATGCTCATTAATCCCATCGTTATGTGCATAAGAAATATACAGGGCTTAGAGAGAGAAACTCACCCTCACCCCCTTCACGTCGAGAGAGATCCTTCACTCTCTCTTGCTTGAGGGTTGAATCCCAGTCTATCGTTACAAGAGACCTCGGCTTCCGTGGCACTTTGTTTTGTTGTGAGACAATGGAGAAAGGTATGGGACTTCTCTTCTAATAGATTACAGCACAACATAATGTATACATATAAATTATTGGAAGAATAAAGTAATGAAAGGTATAAAGGTTATAGCATAAATATTTTGATTGGTATGGGTTAAAAAAAAAAATTATCATGCTACTAACCAATTACTTTATATGTGGTATCAAAGCCTTTGTTTAATCCAAGGCCTTAGTAAGCACCTTCCATTAATAATAGGCTTATTATTCCGCATAATGTTTTTGAATAATCGGTTGGCATCGGAATCATATATAATGTCCATGACTAGTAATTAGATTTATACTTTCTTAATCGACTAATGAAAAACAAGTTGATGTAGATCGACTTTATGCACATCGTTATTATTGTTATGGTAATGTTCTTATGAAGAATTATATACTTCGCATGTTGAGATTTACGTATGCTTCATATGCTAACGTAAATCCTTATGCCACATGTTCCATAATGTTTCGATATCGATCGTTACTTGATCTGACTGTGCGAACTATTTTGTATTCATAGTTGCCAAAGCAACCCATATGAAGGTAAATCACGCATATCATATCATATAACCGATACTTGAAACACATAGGTGTTTCAGGATAACGGCGATGTCAATAGTAATTTTCCTAGTCATAAGAAAACAACTCTTACCTAAAGGTGTGATGTTCTCTATAAATGATTTGGAAAATTGGGTTAGGATAACTAATGAATATGTGTAGTCGGGATAGAATCGGGATGCCCAAAGGCGACTATTCTACACGATTATGCAAAGATCATTGGTTAGTCCTATGATTCCTATCAATCAATGGAGCCATATTGATGTGAACATTTAGTATGTCGCAGTAATTGCCCAAAGGTATATTGTGATGATACTATTAGTCTATGTGCTCATAACTCAAAGCATTGATTGATTGTGTGCATATTTTACTTGCAGTTAACGTTTATGGAAGCCTCTATTCGCAAGCAGCGGTTGTGCCTCTCCTCTCTGGTCCAAATCTCTCAGAATGGAAATAGTAAGTTCTGTTCCACTTAGGTGCAATGGAACTTGACTTGTCCCTTCAAACCGAGAAACCCGATGTCCTTACTGACACTAGCAGCGATGAAGAAAGGGCTTCTCTGAAAGCTTGGGAGAAGTCAAATAGACTATGCCTAATGTTTATGCGAATTACTGTAATGCCAAATATTAGGACTACGCATTCCCAGATAGACAACGCCATGGAATTCCTAAAGGCAGTTGAGGATCGTTTCCGCAGTGCTGATAAAGCACTAGCAGGAACCCTGATGGCCCAACTAACCACTATGAAGTATGATGGGGTGAAAGGAATGAGTGAACACATCCTTGAAATGACCAATTTGGCTGCTAAACTCAAGAAGTTGGAAATGAACATTGATGAGTTCTTCATGGTTCAGTTTATTCTGAACTCTTTGCCTCCTTAGTACGGACCGTTCCAGATCCATTACAATACTGTAAAGGAGAAATGGAACATATCTGAACTCACCAGCATGGTGGTTCAGGAGGAGACAAGGCTTAAGCAACAAGGACAAAATATGGTTCATCTGACTCAAGGAGCAAAAGGAAAGAGAAAGCCTGGAAAAGGCAAAAAGAGAATTCTGCCTAAACCTACTGAGCCTACTCAAGATCCTCAGGCTCACAAGAAGGAACGTGGAAACAACAAGAAGTGCTTCTTGTGTAGAAAGTCGGGGCACCTTCAGAAAGACTATCAGAAACGTAAGACATGGTTCGAAAAGAAAGGTAAGCATTGTGCTTTAGTATGTTTTGAATCAAACCTTACTGAAGTTCCTTCTAATACATGGTGGATTGAATCTGGTGCTACCGTTCATGTGTCTAATTCTATGCAAGGATTCCTTACAACCCAGACTTCAAGCCCAGATGAGCAGTACATCTACATGGGAAATCGGGAGAAAGCCCCGGTTGAAGCTGTGGGAACGTTTCGTCTTCGTCAATCTAGTGGTTATCATTTAGATTTGCTTCAAACTCTTTATGTCCTTTCTAATTCTAGAAATCTTGTTTCATTATCCAGACTCGATGTTTAAGGATTCTTATTTAAATTTGGTAATAAATGTTTTAGTTTATTTCACGGATCATGCCTTTATGGTTCAGGCACTCTGTGTGATAGTTTATATAAACTAGAACTTGATAGTCATTTTGCTGAATCTCTTTTAACCCTGCATACTCATGTTGGAAATAAACGTAGCCGAATGAATACAAATTCCTCTCTATTATGGCACAGAAGGCTGGGGCATATCTCTAAAGAAAGACTAGAGAGATTGGTGAGGGAAGGGATCCTCCCGACCCTGGACTTCACTGATCTTGGGGTGTGTATAGATTGTATTAAAGGAAAACAAACTAAACACATTAAGAAAGGTGCCACAAGGAGTTCGAAACTTCTTGAGATCATCCATACTGATATATGTGGACCTCTCTCCACACCATGTTTCAGTGGAGAAAGGTACTTCATCACCTTTACTAACAACTTTTCGCGTTATGGTCATGTCTATCTATTGCATGAAAAATCTCAAGCAGTGAACATACTAGAGTACATCATTGAGATAGAAAGGCAACTAGATAAGAAGGTGAAAATCGTCAGGTCTGATAGAGGTGGAGAATTTTATGGTAGACATACTGAGTCGGGACAATGTCCTGGACCTTTTGCTAGATTCCTTGAAAAGCATGGCATTTGTGCGCGATACACAATACCGGGAACGCCTCAGCAGAATGGTGTAGCTGAAAGACGAAATCGTACATTAATGGATATGGTTAGGAGCATCTTAAGTAGCTCTACATTACTTGAATTCTTGTGGAGTGAAGCCCTTAAGACCTCTGCACATCTTTTGAATAGGGTTCCTAGTAAGACCATTCCTAAGACTCCTTTGAATTATGGACTGGTAGGAAACCCAGTATGAAACATCTTCATGTTTGGGGATGTAAAGCGAAGGCTAGAATTTACAATCCACAAGAAGAAAATTGGATTTTAGAACGATATCTAGATATTTCATTGGATATCCAGAAAAATCCAAAGGGTATAGATTTTATTGTCCTAACCATAGTACGAGAATTGTGGAAACCGGAAATGCTACATTTTTTGAACATGATGAGAACAATGGGAGTTATCAATCACGTAAAGTGGTGATTGAAGAAGTTAGGGTAGATGATCCTTTACCCTTCACTTCTGGGACCATAGTTGTACCCATGACCATTGATCAGCATAATGAACATGAACAACAGGACGAACAACCACTCCAGAATGACACTGACACCATCGTACCAATAGTAGAACAACCACAAGAAATATCCTTACGGAGATCTCAAAGAATCAGAAAGTCAGCTATTTCGAATGATTACATGGTTTATCTACAAGAGTCTGATTATAATATAGGATCAAGGGTAGATCCAGTTTTTTATATTCATAGAATGTGATGACTCTGATAAATGGATTGATGCCATGAAAGAAGAACTAAAATCAATGGAACATAACGAAGTTTGGGATATCGTTGAATTGCCAAACGGTTGCAAGAAAGTCGGCTGCAAGTGGGTCTATAAAACCAAGCGAGACAATAAGGGCAACATTGAACGATATAAAGCCAGACTTGTGGCCAAAGGCTTTACTCAAAAAGAAGGCGTTGATTATAACGAAACCTTCTCTCCTGTATCGAAGAAGGATTCACTCATAATCATCATGGCATTAGCGGCTCATTATGATCTAGAGTTACACCAAATGGATGTTAAGACGGCTTTTCTTAATGGGAAATCTAGATGAGGAAGTTTACATGGATCAACCTGATGGCCTTTCCCTTAAAGAAAAGAATCACATGGTTTGCAAATTAAAGAAGTCATTGTACGGGCTTAAACAAGCTTCTAGGCAATGGTATCTTAAGTTTAACAATACAATTACCTCCTTTGGATTTAAGGAAAACATTGTTGATCGGTGCATTTATCTAAAGGTCTGTGGGAGTAAATTTATTTTTTTGATCCTGTACGTTGATGACATTTTGCTTGCAAGCAATGATTTTAACCTACTTTATGAAACCAAGACATTTCTAAATAAGAACTTCGAAATGAAAGATATGGGTGAGGCAAACTACGTGATCGGGATCGAAATCTTTCGAGACTGAAAGCGAGGATTGTTGGGCTTGTCTCAGAAAGCATATATCAAGCGAGTTCTGGAAAGATTCAGCATGGAGAATTGCTCAGCTAATGATGCCCCTATTCAAAAAAGACACAAATCCACCCTTATGCAATGCCCAAAGAATGATTGGGAACGTAAGCAAATGGATAGAATTTCATATGCCTCCGTTGTGGGAAGCCTAATGTATGCACAAACCTGTACCAGGCCCGACATAAGCTTTGCAGTCGGAGTCCTAGGACGGTACCAATCCAACCCAAGACTGGATCACTAAAAAGCTGCAAAGAAAGTAATAAGGTACCTGCAAGGAACTAAAGATTATATGCTCATGTTTAGGAGGACAGATCACCTGGAGGTGATAGGTTTTTCAGACGCTGATTTCGCCGGATGCCCTGATAGTAGAACGTCCACTTTTGGTTATGTGTACCTACTGGCAGGAGGGTCAATTTCATGGAAAAGTGCAAAGAAGTCTATTATAGCATCGTCTACCATGGAAACAGAATTCGTGGCAAGCTTTGAGGCCACGGTTCATGGTTTATGGCTGCGGAATTTCATCTCAGAACTTGGAATTGTCGACAGCATTGCTAAGCCGCTGAAAATTTATTGCGATAACACCGCAGCAGTCTTCTTTTCTAAGAAGGACAAGTATTCTAATGGTGCCAAACACATGGAGTTGAAATACTAGACAGTTAAAGAAGAAGTTAAGAAATAACAAGTGTCTATTGAGCATATAAGCACACTGCTTATGGTTGTTGATCCATTAACGAAAGGATTACCACCCAAGACATTCAAGAACCACGTAGTCAGTATGGGTCTTGGGAGTATTTCACAATGTTCGCTGATATATGGATCCGATGTCAGACATTAATTGGACTCGTTATAATAAGTTTAGTTCCTATTCTCCATATGTGTGCACATAAATGTTTAAATGAATGATAATAGGATCAGTCTCAACAAGACATTATTGCTGGACATTATAGTAAATGCGTACCTTCCTCACTTATGAGTCACGTCTGGTAGGATATTGGTGTTGTAGTACATGGAAGGGACTTGCCGTATAAGTG
Organism: Chamaelirium japonicum; assembly: GCA_947650365.1. Classification (NCBI taxonomy): domain Eukaryota; kingdom Viridiplantae; phylum Streptophyta; class Magnoliopsida; order Liliales; family Melanthiaceae; genus Chamaelirium; species Chamaelirium japonicum. The sequence goes on along the minus strand of OX393557.1, from coordinate 6,329,404 downwards.
ACATACAACCGCCATGACTCACATTGATGGATTGTCAAATATGATATTATGAAAAGAACTAATGAAAGAAAGGATCTTGACTGGGCTTATTTTGTGATCACATAAATGTAATTGATTTTAAATATCTTATTTAAGGTTTTACGTATGGGTCAAGTGGGAGAATGTTGGACGTAATCAAATTCAATTTAATTGAATTACATTCATTTAGTGTTGGATATAAATAAATTCAGTTTCACTGAATTACATCTATTAAATGTTAGATGTAAACAATTCAGTTTCACTAAATTATATCCATTAAGTGTTGGATGTAAACAATTCAGTTTCAATGAATTACATCTATTAAGTGTTAGATGTAACCAATTCAATTTCATTGAATTACATCCATTAAGTTGACCCAATACATTTTGCAGTTGTAAGTTTGTTTCTTGAGAAGTTTTAAAATAATTAAAATTGTTTTTGATAACTTCTGCAAAAGACATTTATCTCGATCTTGTTGGCTGAGGGAAAGGGGTCTCTATCCTAATTATGTTGGGTTATTAGGATGAAGAGATTTCAACAAGAATGAGTCCTCCCCTTTGAATTAGGGTTTGATGGCTTTATAGGCAAGGAACACAAAAGAAATAAAAGGAAAGAAAGAGAGAGACGTTCCGCGCGGATAGAGAGAGAGGAGGACGCGGGCACGCTTCCCAAGGCGTGCCCGCGCGGGTGTGTCCGCGGGAAGAGGGGGCCGGCCGGGTGAGGGGTTCGGTTGAGATGTTTGGCTCCCTTTGAATCTCATCCATTGAGATTTAAGTTGACCTAAGATCCTACGGCTAAAAATCTAACATAGAAACGAGTCAGTTCGGCATCTGTGGCTCGAATCGGATGCGAACATGGCTCGCACCTACCCAAACCAGAAATAAAAACATAAATAAGTCAAGATCCGTTAGTCGGATCGACAGAAAATAAAAACCAAAGTCCTAGCTCCTCGAACGAGCTTTCCACTGATGCAGACGGATTGACGATCGGCTTCCGGGATCTCCGTAGGGAATGAAAATACACGATCAGCTGTGAAAATCTGCACGTAGTAGGCCTCGTCTGCATCAAGTCCCCCGGACTCAAAAGAACTCGACTCCTGTCGAGCAAGGTCCTGGATCCGGTGGGGGCTCTCCTGGAAGTAGCCGCAACCTCTGCATCTGCTCGAACTGCTCTCCCAGGTCCGGTGGCCAAGTAATCAGCCTCAAGTACGCAGCGACTTCATCTGGCATCCCCTGCCCATCAATGCCAAGCGAAGACCTGAAAGCCAAAACCAACATCCTCCTCGGCACGGTAAGATCGTCAAGATACTCAGATAATTTCATGTGATAATAGGGAGATAGGTTGACATGAAATTCAAAAGACATATGAAAGGAAAGGCCGCGGGAGCATAATGTGTTGCGGGTCATCGGCTTGCGCAATAAGCTATGGATTCTTCGAAAGGCCATGGGGTGCGGGTGCAATATGTGTTGCTCAAAGTGGCCTGCGCACGTGGCAAAACAAGTGGATTCTAAACTAAGAAGATATGTCATGCTCTCATTGTCTGGATGCAGTGAATAAAATAAGAAATTAAATAATTTATCAAGCCACTTGTTATGACTTCGAAAAAGTAAAAATGATGGGCTTTTTGGAATCTGAAAGCATGGTTCATAAGTACCCTGCATTGAAAAGTGATCAAACGTGACAAAATCTTCTTTAATGTTTAACTCAACACTTGAACGATGATATGGATGCACATATGAACGGTCTATGAATGTATAGATGTCAAGCAAATGATGAATGCGAGTGTCATGGATGCCTACAGACTCTAAATGCGATGTGCATGCGATGGAATGCAATATGTTGTCTAACCCTTTCTCGAATTTTAGTGAATCAGATGAACACCCTACTAGATTATCCGCAAATGGTGGTATGGGAGGGCTCTGACTCAGAAGAGCTTGAGGTGCATGGGATCGGTGTCTCCTAAAACATGTGAGCCATAGGGTGACGTTGATGTCGTCCTTGAGGAAAGTATAGGTATTGGCTTTCGACTAGACCCGACTAGTCCCCGACTAACGACTGCCGACTAGTCCCCAAGCAGCATTTTGCAAGCAAATTTTTTTTTTGAAAGGAGTCTGCGCAAGCAATTTTGTTTGGATTTTTTTTACATTGGCTCAAAGTCTTGAGTCGCAAGACTCACAACTATGGCTCTTCCCTGTAATCATCTGTTGAGCACCTGAGACTCTCAGATAAAAACATAGACAAATAATTAGTTTATTTGTTGATATCCATATAACCCTATAATCAAAATTGGGGTTGTTCACTGATTAAACATCATCAAACAAATATTGTGATAAATTCTTAGTTCTGAGTCTTTTGACATGGGCATGAAGCCAATACAACTGTGTTATGTTAGACTGTTACTTATGTATTTATACCCATGCTGTGAAGTGTGAAGGTATGTATTTTTATTAACCGCCTAATATCATATACTTATTGACATTTATGCTAGTTCATATATCATATATGTTTAGGGAGGGGGGAGGGGTTAGAATAAGTTTTGGCCGACTAGTCCCGAATTAGTCCCGACTAGTCCTAGTCGGCCCTTGGCCGACTAGGGCCGACTACCAACTTTAACTGCATAGCTGGTGAATAACTAACAGTGGCGCAGTCACGTCATCTCCCTCCAAGACTAACTCATTGAAGTGTTCACCTTCAGACTCCTGACTACCCTCTTCATTATCCGCAAGGTTTGCCTGTGGATGGAATTGACGTCGAGGACAATCGGCTGACTTGTGACCCGGCTGATTGCACTTGAAACACTTTATCATGCTCGGGTTGGGTCCTAAAACTCCTTTACCCTTCTCAGTGGGTGCAGGAACTGTACCAGCTACAGGGGAAGGTCCAGGGAGTGGCCTACTAACAGATCCGGATGGTGCCCTCGTGTTGTCATATCGTCGGGACGCAGACCGGGAGTGGTGAGACTCAACTTTCTTAGCCCGACGGTGTGCATCGCAGACCTGATACAAGTCATGAAGGGACACCACCTCCTGAATTGAAGGCTTAAGCCCATTGACATACCTAGCGACGCTCTGCTCTTCATCTTCATGCAGATCATTGCGAGCTTGGAGCTTGTAGAACTCGTTGGTGTAATCATCCACCGATTTGTGCTCTTGTCGCAGGTTTTGAAATTTTTGGAACACACTTTGTTTGAAATCAGAAGGGAGGAACTTCTGTTGCATTTTTCCCCTTATGTGTGTCCAAGTGGAAATTTTATCTTTTCCCTTTCTACCCCTAGTGGTCTGCAACTGTTTCCACCAGATCAGTGCATGACCTTTCAGTTTGAGACTAACAAACTAGACTTGTTTGTCGCGGGGAATTTCTTTCCACTCAAAATATTGGTCGATTCTCTCGGCCCACTCTAGGAACTCTTCAGGATCCATCCTACCCTCAAACTCAGGAATTTCTATTTTGATACCCTGATCCCAGCCCCAATGGGATTTCGTCTTCCTATGAGTCCTTCTATTTCGCCTATCAAACCCGTCAGAGGAACTGACACTGTCACCTCCTGACTCGAGATCTAATTCACTACGCTCTGGAGACGCTCTAGTCCTGTGCTCTCGATGGGGTCGAGGTTGATTTTGGGAATTAGTGAAGGCTAAGGTCAAGGCTTCGATCTGGGTCTGACGCCTATCCATGTGTTCTTGTTGCCTCGTGAAGGCATCTTGCCAAGTACGGGGTGGGGAAGGTCCAGCCATTATGAATTCTCTAGCAGATGCTATCGATTCACCTCAGAGAGGGAAAGGGGTGATCCTAATATGGATGCGTTCACGCGATGCTAGTTTCCTAATTAATGCAAGGACACAAACTAAAAGGGAAAGAAGAAAAATAAAAAATTTCAGCAAGCACGCGATGATGCAAATGATGCAAGAGGACCGGCCGTTGCGCAAGAACGCGACGACTAGTGCGCTCTGATACCAACTTGATGCGATGTGGATGCTTAAATAAACCCAAGTGCTGAATTTTAAACACTTAAAGATAGAATTCTGCATATAATGAATCAAATTTCAGCAAAGCTTATGGCCATAGATCATCATTCATTCATGCCCAAACATGTTTAATTCAACGAAGTAAATAAAACTGACAAGATAATAATTAATTTCAGATTTGATAATCAAGTCCCAGCAATAAAGACTAACATAGCATCAAATAAATAAGCCCAAGTATCAAAGAACAACTATAGATCTAAACGGCAAATCCTAATGGATGAGATTCGTCAGAAGCCAATGATTTTAGGAAACCCTAATGGAAATTCAGCAAGAAGGCCGGTTGGAAAAGAAGATTTATCACATGAAAATACTGAGGGACGATTCAAACCGTGCTTCAGTCACTGCCGGCCGCTGACAGGAACTCCGTTGTTGCAGATGAAGGGGCAGAAGAGGAGGCGTGGTCCAGAAGAAAGGTTGAAGAAGCCGAGACGAATTGATCTTTGAAGATGAAGGATCTCCGCGTCGATCTCCCGCGAAGTCGTAGACGAAGGCGTGGTGACGAGATAGAAGCTTGCGGGAGGAAGAAGAAGATTAGATGCAGAATGATTCTTCGGAAGATACTTCGAACAAGCGAACACGCTTCTCCGTTCTAGGGTTTCAATTCAATTTTATCCTCCCCTTTGAATTAGGGTTTGATGGCTTTATAGGCAAGGAACACAAAAGAAATAAAAGGAAAGAAAGAGAGAGAGACGTTCCGCGCGGGTAGAGAGTGAGGACACGGGCACGCTTCCCAAGGCGTGCCCGCACGGGTGTGTCCGCGGGAAGAGGGGGCCGGCCGGGTGAGGGGTTCGGTTGAGATGTTTGGCTCCCTTCGAATCTCATCCATTAGGATTTGCCGTTTAGATCTATAGTTGTTCTTTGATACTTGGGCTTATTTATTTGATGTTATGTTAGTCTTTATTGCTGGAACTTGATTATCAAATCTGAAATTAATTATTATCTTATCAGTTTTATTTACTTCGTTGAATTAAACATGTTTGGGTATGAATGAATGATGATCTGTGGCCATAAGCTTTGCTGAAATTTGATTCATTATATGCAGAATTCTATCTTTAAGTGTTTAAAATTCAGCACTTTGGTTTATTTAAGCATCCGCATCGCATCAATTTGTCATCCTTCCAAGCAAGTGGAAAGATAGGGATTGACTATCCCCTTAACTTCACAGGATAAACAGACAGGTATGTATGCCGTCAATTCCATAAATCTTCATTCGTATGTTCAACCGCCTCGGGGCCCCAACCATCATCTTCACGGATGTGTTCGTGTCAGGTGACAATCAGGGCAGCTGAACTTTGACATCGTGGGGACCAACATAAAGATCAAGGGGAACTCATACACCAATCTATCCTACTTCAAATCTCATCCTATTAAGTTTTTTCAGCCTACGTACTTGGATTTTGCTGGAGGGATGTGTTCTATCTAAGAGGGAGGAAAAGATTGAAATTAATTTTTAATCAATTAAATTTTTATTTCCATCATCATTATTTGGTGTTTATTATTGAAATTTAAGCAATTTTGCATAAAAATTCAACCCTTTTTCTAGTCCACATACTCTCTTTTTTATGGTCTATTGATTGAACCTTCACAGTGGATCAACAATTCGGCATTAATTGATATCGATCTCACCATATCAATATCAATCCCCTGCTCAAAGAAATTGTTATCACGCACAACCCAGACTCATCTTGCAATCAGCTTATAGCATCAATAAGTATGCACAATATTAGATGGTAGAAAAATGTAACAATTACTTGTCTGCTCATTGGGGGAAAGAGCAAAACAAATATTAGACTATGACAATGGACGTGAATTTAAGCACTTAAAAGTAGAGACAATGATGAATTTCAATGATCGTTGAGGAAGTCGATTAATAAGTAATACAATGGTCAAAATGCACCCACTCTAAAAGGTTAAGGGATGTAGGCATAAAGAAGAAGAGAGAATACAACCTTAAAGGATGTGGAGATGGGTTTGCTCAAACAACCTAATTTTGTTCAAGTGCATGAGGGCAACAAAACTACAAACAGATTATTATAAGGCACTTCAACGTTGTGATAAAAAAAATATGGTGCTTAACTGATGTGTTTGGAGGTTTTCCAAAACTACAAAGAGATTATTAGAAGGCACTTCAATGTTGTAATAAAAACCATGAGACTGCCTACAACTTCCCGTTGTTGATATCCTAGTCAATCGATGGTCACATAAAAGAAACATTTCCAGCCATTTTTGGGAAAATAGGTGCTTGTCTCATAAGTGCAATCAATGGAACGCACAATTCCAAGGGTTGTATGAAAAGAGAAACATTCAGAACGGCAATTAAAAGGTGTTTAAATCATTAAATATCATGGCAACATGCTCCTTTTGACCGCGCCAACTTCTTTATGTTGTTGCAGAATAGGAGAGATTAACCAATGATATGATCATAATCTAGCTGGTATCGAGAATGGAGGCTTCTCGGTGTCAGAATGTATGACACAACCATATTTGTACTTCATGGACAAAATTTATAGTTTCTATGGACTACAATAAACTTATAGCTAAGTATTACTGGTGGACTCCTGTTATGCAAATAGTAAATTTTCATCGTGGGTGAGTGTCTCACCCAGTGTCGAATGCCAACTAGAATTGTGGGCATAAGGATGCGTACAAATATGAACATGAATAGTCGCAGAAATCTAAAAGACTTTTAGAATCCTAAAGCAGCAGTTTAAAGTGTTAAGATGTATTAGTGTATATACATACACTCACTGTATATATGACTCACATGTATTCACCTTATATTGGCCATTTGGCCTAATGAGAGATTCATTCCTTTTCTCTCCCCAAACCCTAGCTCTCCTTCTCTCTCTCTTCTCCTCTCTTCCTCTAGGGTTTGTCACATGGTATCAGAGCAAGGTTGATCGCCGACGTCAACGGCTCCCTTGTCTCCCGCTCGAGATCCCCTCGCAATCAGATCTTGCGATCAACTCCAGATCCCGCTCGAGATCCAGCTCCAGATCCCGCTCGAGATCTCCCTTGTCTCCCGCTCGAGATCCCCTCGCAATCAGATCTTGCGATCAGCTCCAGATCCCGCTCGAGATCCTGCTCGAGATCCCGCTCAGCCCCGATCCCGCTCGAGCTCCAGCTCAACCTGCGCCCGCTCCAGCTCAGCTCAGCCCCGATCCCGCTCAACTCAGCCCCGATCCCGCTCGAGATCCAGCTCAGCCCGATCCTGCGCCCCCGCACCCCGCTCTCCTCGCGATCCTGCGCCCCGCTCCCCGCTCTCCTCTGATCCCGCGCACCGCGCCCCGCTCTCCTCGCGATCCCGCGCCCTTGTGTTTCCGCTCAGCCCCACGCCCTGCATTTAAGGTACGCTCCTATAGAACTGATCATGTTCAAGTAAGGTCATGCCCCGCACTCCCTCTATCCGGCCATGTCCTCGACTTCCACGATGACGACTCCGCCGTCTCCTCCGGTGGCTCCCTATGAGATTCCACGGGATTTCCTCCCGCTCGCCACCGACTTTCTTCTCCAAGAAGCCTCCGACTGGCCGGCATAGTCCGCCACGGTGGAATCCACTCTTGAGGATCGCAATCTTCGCGGACATCTTGATGGCTCTTCTACATTTTCTGCCTTAGATGCGGAATACGGTCCCTGGCGTCTTTGCGATCAACGCATCAAGGCCTACCTTGTTGCGTCTGTGGATCGTTCTCTTCGCCGGGACATGGTTGGGCTTGCCACTTCTGTAGTAATTTGGGGTCATCTCACTGCTCGTTTTGTTGAGAAGAGTGGAGCACGTGAGTATCAGCTTCTCACACAGGCCCAGTCAGCACAGCAGGGAGAGTTGACGGTCCAACAGTTTTATTATCAGATGCGCTCCTATTGGCGTGATCTTCAGGATCTCGCTCCCGTTCCTGACCCGTCTCATGCTGTCGAGTATCAGCTCTACCGGGAGCGCCTTCAGCTCTATCAGCTATTCGCTGCCCTACGGCCAGAGTTTAGTGCTCTGGCCGGTCAGCTTCTTCACCGGGACAGCCTTCCTCGTCTAGATGAGGCTGTAGCTGAGCTGGTCGCTGAGGAGACTCGTCTGCATACTCTTGCCTCCAGGGCCTTACCTCTTCCATCCGGTCTTCAGGGTGTTCTTGCTGCTGCTCCGCCATCGGTCTCAGGCCCACCAGCTACTGTCTCCCATGGTAGACCGTTTTGCACTCACTGTCAGACACCGGGCCACTTCGTGGACACTTGCTTCTCACTTCATCCAGAGAAGCGTCCTCCCTACAGAGATCGAGGTCGAGGACGAGCTCGAGGTCATGGTCGCCCTGTTCCTACTGCTGTTGCTGCCTCTTCCGTCACAGCTGGTGAACTGCAGTCTATTCGTAAGGAACTAGCTCAGCTCAGACTCTCAGCAGTCTGCCGCTACTCCTGGATCGTCCAGCGCCTCAGCCTTCTCTGCCTCTTCCAGTAGTCCCATTGTTTGAATACTGGATTCGGGCGCCTCACACCACATGACTCCAGATGCCTCCCTGCTCACTGTTTGTCAGCCTGCGACGCACCTGCCCCCGATTCACACTGCAAATGGTTCTCGCTTAGCCATCTCACAGTCTGGATCCATTGCTTCAGCCTCCGCCCCTGCTTGCCATCTCTCATTATCCTCTGTGCTCCATGCTCCCACACTCCACATGCACCTGATTTCTGTTAGTGCTTTGTGTGACTCTGGATGCTCTGTGACATTTACCCCTTCCTCTTGTTCTGTGCAGGATCTACGTACTGGCCGACCGATTGGAGCAGATCGTACGGCAGGCGGAATTTACCAGATGGAGTTTCTTCACTCTTTGGATCCGTCATCATCTGGGTTTTGTGGAGTCGTCTCTCTTAATGCCGACCTGTGGCATAGGGGACTAGGTCATGTGTCGGAACCACGACTTAAGAGATTACTCCATTCTGGAGCTCTAGGTCGTGGTCCTTTTTCATCTTTATCAACTTGTACTGGCTGCAAGCTAGCAAAAGCTGCTGCCCTTCCCTTTTCATCCAGTACTTTTCAGAGCTCTGCTCCTTTTGATCTTCTTCACTCTGATATCTGGGGCCCCCTTCCTCTCCCCTCTATGACTGGATATTTATATTATGTCTCGTTTGTGGATGATTATAGTCGCTACACGTGGGTCTACCTTCTTCGCCGTCGATCGGATATCCTTCAAGTCTATAAGGACTTCACCTCCATGATTCACACGCAGCTTGGTCGGTGCATCAAGATCTTTCGATCTGGTTGTGCCCTTGAGTATCTATCTACCGCTATGCGCAACCTTATTCAGTCCCATGGGACTATTTTCCAGCACTCGTGTCCTCACATCCATGAGCAGAATGGTGTTGCTGAACGCAAGCATCGCCATATTCTTGCGACTACTCGTGCTCTCCTTCTTTCTGGATCTGTTCCTCGGCGCTTCTGGGCTGAGGCTCTCCTCACCTCAGTCCAGCTCATTAACATCACTCCTTCCTCAGTTCTTCCGGACGACTTATCTCCTCATGAGCGTCTCCTCTCTACCACTCCTGACTACAGTCCTCTTCGCACTTTTGGGTGTACCTGTTTTGTTCTTCCTCTCCATGAGCGCACAAAACTGTCTGCTCAGGCTGCTAAGTGCATCCATCTTGGGATCAGCACTGAGCACAAGGGCTACCGCTGCTATGACCCTGTTGCTCGTCGCTTGCGTATCTCTCAACACGTCTCCTTTGTCGAGGACACGCCCTACTACTCTCCTGAAGCTCAAGATCTCACCTTTCTTGACGTTTCTTCTCCTCCATCATCGACATCTTTCCCTCCCTCGTCGGCCTCTCTAGTTCCCCCGGCTTCGTCGGCTCCTTCCCCGCCACCTGCTCCCTCGGCACCGCTGGCTCCTTTGCCAGTTATTTCCCCAGCGTCTCCAGGGGACTCCTCCGAGGCTTCCTCCTCTGTGCATGTGCCTCTCTCTCCTCCCCGGGTTGTCTCTCCATTTCCTCAGGTCTACTCTCGCCGGCCTACCCCTGTGTCTCCGTGTCCTTCCTTCTCAGCGGATGCTGGCTCCCCTGCTGTTGAGGTTACTCCTAGTTTATCGCCTCCTGTGCCTGCTCCGTCCTTGCCAGTCGTGGATCCAGGCCCGCATCGCTACCCTCAGCGCCAGCATCACCCGCCTGATCGTTTTAGCCACGACATTGGGCCTCCTGATCGTTTTGGTTTTGCCTCTGTCTGCAGTTACTCGCCTCAGTTTACTGTCTTTCTTACTGTTGTGCACGCAGATTAGGAGCCCCGATCCTACTCTGAGGCGGCTCAGTTTCCTCAGTGGCGTCAGGCTATGGATGAGGAGTTTCAGGCTTTTCAGCAGACTCAGACCTGGGATGTTGTCCCTCTGCCCTCTGGCGTTAAGCCTGTCAGCTGCAAGTGGATTTATAAGGTCAAGCACCGCCCTGATGGATCCATTGAACGTCACAAGGCTCGCGTGGTGGCTCGTGGCTTTACTCAAGAATATGGCGTTGACTACGAGGAGACCTTTGCTCCGGTGGCTCAGATGACCACCGTTCGCACTCTTCTGGCGGTTGCTGCTGTTCATCGATGGGCTCTTCTTCAGATGGACGTGAAAAATGCCTTTCTTCACGGTGACCTGTCTGAGACTGTCTATATGGATCCTCCTCCTGGTCTCCGTGTTCCTTCTCAGCATGTGTGTCGTCTTCGTCGGGCCATTTATGGGCTCAAGCAAGCTCCTCGTGCCTGGTTTGAGCGTTTCCGCCGTGCTGTCAGGGAACTTGGTTACTCCGAGAGCAGTCAGGACCACTCTCTGTTTGTCCGGTCGTCCCCGCAGGGCCGGGCGATTCTACTGGTATACGTGGACGACATGATCATCACTGGAGATGACTCTGCTGCGATTGCTAGTCTTCAGCAGCACTTGAGGAACCAATTTCAGATGAAGGATTTGGGTATGCTTTGCTACTTTCTTGGTCTTGAGGTAGCATACAGTGCAGACGACATTCTGCTCTCTCAGCAGAAGTACCTCTCAGACATCCTTAGTCGTGCTGCCCTCACAGATAAACGCACAGTAGACACCCCTCTTGAACTTCACTCGAAGCTATGTCCTACAGATGGAGTTCCTCTTTCAGATCCCACTCGGTACAGGCAGATTGTGGGACAGCTTGTCTATCTCTGCATCACTCGGCCTGACATTACACATGCTGTCAGCATTGTCAGTCAGTTTGTTGCAGCTCCACACTCAGTCTTCGGATCCTCCGGTACCTCAGAGGGACAGTTACTCGCTCTTTGTTTCTGTCGTCGTCCTCCTCTCTCAGACTTCGAGCATACTCAGATGCAAACTGGGCCGGAGATCCGACTACACGCCGCTCCACCACTGGTTACTGTTTGTTTCTCGGCGACTCTCTGATATCCTGGCGCAGCAAGAAACAGAAAGTGGTGTCTCTCTCTAGCACTGAGGCTGAGTACAGGGCCATGGCCTCCACGACTAAGGAGATAGTTCACCTTCGACGTCTCCTCAGTGACCTTGGTGTTGCTTTCTCCGAGCCTACTCCACTTCACTGTGATAACCGGAGTACTATTCAGATTGCTAGCAACCCGGTTTTTCATGAAAGGACAAAGCACATAGAGATTGACTGTCACTTCGTCCGACAGGAGTATGAGGCCATGACAATCTCACTACCTTTCATTCCCTCAGCAGAGCAGATCGCAGACTTCTTCACAAAGTCACATCCTACACCACGTTTTCAGTCTTTGATTGCCAAACTCTTGATGCATGATCCACCCTGAGTTTGAGGGGGGGTGTTAAGATGTATTAGTGTATATACATACACTCAGTGTATATATGACTCACATGTATTCACCTTATATTGGCCATTTGGCCTAATGAGAGATTCATTCATTTTCTCTCCCCAAACCCTAGCTCTCCTTCTCTCTCTCTTCTCCTCTCTTCCTCTAGGATTTGTCACATAAAGATTATCAGTGGTGTTGTTTCTTTTCCATATAAAATACAATGTTGGTATACATTGCCTATTGAGTCCTATGCAATTTCCATAAGAAGACAGAGGCTTAATGGCAAGAACTTCAACACGAGGGTACTGAACATAATCCAGATGGACAATGGCCCGAAAGATGAGGCAGATCCAACTATAGTTCTGGGTCTTGATATCGTGCATGGAAAATAATCTTTGTGCTGCCATCAAGACACAATTGTACGGTGGAACAGTTTAAGGATGATGTCAGCATGATTTTTATCCATTGCTCCAGCTCTCTATGATTGTTGATACATTGTGCCAATTATGATGCCAGATACTTTGGATAACAATCTTGTGGATAACATGCAGATTTGTGTTCCCCTGCATCCAAGTCAAGGAATCTTCCAAAGGTCGTAAAGTAGGTTTTTTATGGTTCCCGGGTTGAATGCCAAATGGAAATTGGTTAGTCCCTGCGTTGTGTGTCAAACATTTCTCAAGTTCTTTACTTAATTATTTTGTATTTCCTGAGTTGCAAGCCCATGATCACTCCCTTCGCATGTTTGAAAGGTACAGTGAGATTAGAGCAATGAATCGCCTCTCACCGATAAGAGAGATCAATTATCAAACATTTTTTCCTCAATTTGTTAAATTTCCTAAATTGATTTGGACTAGATTGTTCATAATTATTCGAAAAAAGAAAAAAATAATAAGAAATTAAAATTAATCCAGCTGCAAACTATGTAATTAAGTAAAATAGGTTAAATAAGTTCGGTAGATCCGATATAGGGAGCAAAGGCACCACTAAGAGATGCAGCGAGTATTAAGCGGTTTACCTCGTTGATTTCGTCAGGTAGTTCCAGGGGAAGTACAGGGGCGGCGGAGGAGGCGAAGTAGTGGTTGAGCTTGGAGAGATCGACGGCGAGATCGACGCCGCACTGGGGGCAGTTGAAGCGGGTGAGGCCGTGAGGGACATTAAGGATGGCCTTGCATCGGGCGCAGGGGAGCTGGATCTTGGTCGGATCGATGCCCTGGGCCTGTGGCGGAGGCCGCCGCGGGGCCCCGCCGCCGGACGCCATCATCAGCTCTGGGGGCAGCATCTGAGCCAGCTGGCACTTGGGACAGATGAACTCCGACATCCCTGGCGCCACCGCCAGGATCAGGTGGCACCCCGCGCACCGCACCTGGCAGCTCCCCGGCAGCGGTGGTGGCGGTGGCGGCGGCGCCGGCGGAACGAGGGGCAGAGCCGGAGGCGCCGACGGTTGGCCCATCTCTCCTCCTCCCCCTCCTCTATCTCTCTCCTAGTTCTCGACTCTTTGGGGAAGTTTAGGAGACAGAGGTGTGGCCGACAGGTAGTGAAGAGGCGGGGTGAGCGTTTGGTTTTGTTCCCGGTCTCTCTCTCTCTAGAGCGGGAGGGGACGCACTCGGCCAGCAAATTAGAAGCTAATGATCAAACCGTGTTCACATCTATCTTTTTTTATTGTATATAAGTTCAAAGGCTTTAAGGGTGGACATATATACAGCCTATTAAACACCAAAGTAGCTCTAAGTCATAAATTTGTGGGCGCACTACGATTTTGAACGAAAAACATAAAGAAACTACCGTTCCGAAACCCAATTAAAAGAAACTACAAAATCGGACCAAAACCACTAAAGGGGACCATGTTTATAGTTTTGGTTAATATGAAATATCGAGATTGTCCTAATTAATTAAACCAAATTATAGTTATTTGATGTAGTACCCTTTGAACCCTAACACCTTCCCTTCCAACGAACCGATGATCCCTTTCCTTCTGACGAGACGGTGACCCATTGCCCTAACCCATTCTCTTTCGACGAGCAGGCGACCTATTGCCACCCTTTCTCCTCCGTGAGAACCAACTGCAAGGAGCTAGCACCAAAGCAGGAGGCACCTTCCAACGATACCCTAGCAAGGATCGACAATCAATGCTCCGGCGACTCCCATCCCATTCTGTAACCCTTCCCTAAGATGAGATTGATATTTCTTTGAGTAATTTCATGAATTTGTTGGGGAGAGGGGGGGGGGGGGGGGGGGCATCTACTTCTTTGAGTATGGATTTGTCACCCATTCTACAATAAGAAAACCCTAAATGTGTAGATATTATTTCCTAGTCCTATAGAGATGAATGTGAACATTGATTTCCGTCAAATATAAAATTATACTTATAGATGTAATTTGACCCACCTAATACCCAAGACAGATATGAAAGACCAAGACAAATATGAAATAATTTCTATAGATGTAGTTGTACCCACCCAATAGCCTAAGCAGATATAAAAGCATGCCTGCATGGTGAAAAATATCCAAGTTGTATATAAATGTATGTACTTAAGTAATGTGAAGGATTTGGACTACTATCATACCTCTAGAAATGAATGTGAGCATAGATTTATGTCAAATATGGAATCATGGTTATAGATGTAGTACACACGAATGCCCTATGCAGATATAAAATCATACATATACGCGTAAAAAAATACTAAATTGTATCTAAAGATAGTATGGCATATCAATGGGCCATCTATTTGAATATAAATTATCAAAATATAGATATTTCAACATAGGTTTAATATAATTATATGATATTTTATTTTGAATAAAATATATATTATTTTAGGGGTTCCTATGGCTTTTTACATCTATGAACTTGTATTAGATATACAATTGTAGATAATTAATCTGTATTTTTATGACGATAAATGGATATAATAATGAATAAATTAAAATTAGATAAATCATGAGTGTTAAATTAATATATACATATGAATTATAAATTAAAGGTTGAATACATGCATATGTATATGATAAATATTGATTATAATCTTAATTACCTAATTATTTTTTACTAATATTTTATAAGTAATGAATAACGATGCAGTCTCCTTGGTATGTCATTTTGACAAAGTTTTAAAGAATGATAAATATATTAGTGGCAAAAAAATTTAAAATGTGTTAGTCACACTGATTTCTTTAAAGAAATAGTTGAGAAGATATATTTAATTAGTAAATCATTAACGGAGGACACCGACATAAATCTTAAGTATTCATACCCTAAAGAACAATCATTGATTTTGGATTTAGAAAGTGGCCATAATCTTCACAAAATATATTTGGGGAATCCTATCTACATTATGATCGAAATCATCAAAAATCCAATGTGAAGTTCCTTCAAACCGACAAGAAGTTCAAAGTGAATATCTATCTCCTGGTCTCTTACTCCAAACCTTGGCATCTATTGTGTATAAGAGATATGCATTATCTATTATTATTCTGCTTAATTAAATCATATGTATTACTTAAAAATCTTATATAGTAATCAAATTTATTATTTTCAGGTAGCTCAGTTAGTGAATGTGCATCTTTATTAGCCACTGATTGTATCCCTTTAAGTCAGGAGAGTAAAACCATAACTCCTTCATAGCCATTGAAGTTCGTAAAATATTTTTATTATAATTTTATTTTGAAGATGCTAGAGTATTTGCATCTAATGTAGATGTTTTAATTTTATTGACAGATATGAACAAAATTTATTATTTTTACCAAGATATTGAAAATATGATTGTATTAGAAGTTTAAGTAGCCCTTCTTCCATAAGTTATGTATAAATCAAACATAGTTGATGGTAGGTAGTTATGTGAAATTTGAATCTCAATGTCATGTATCTTTATTTTGATAGGTACACTAGTTCTTATGACAATATAGAGGAAACACATACCCACCAGGGGATTGGAGAGTTGGCAAAGCAACTGATGCTTTGGTGATGAGGTTGTGGGTTCAACTCTTCCTCCCCTCGATTTACCCAGGAGTGAAGTGGGAATTGCCGAGTGGGTTGGGCTTCACTCCCGGAGGGATTAGTCCGAGCCTGAAGTGGGCCATTGCCCGAAAGGTTTCGGGACACCCGCCGATGTCAAAAAAAAAATAGAGGAAACACATGAAAATGAATATCTAGTTGAAGAGGACCCTATTAAACCCTATATAAGTAATATTTTAAAAATGATATGTCTTATAATGAATTTGATTGGAATCATCTATTTTTAGATTTAGATTCAGAAATAGAGATAAGTATGAAGCCTTGTCGGGATGTCCCATAGCATGAGGGATGAAAGAACCTATCATTGGTCAATAATCCTGATCCATTAACTTACAACGAAATCAATGACGGACTAATTCTTGAGCCGAAAAATGATACTATTGATAGTTTTGATAGTCATTGACAAGAGTTATCACTTAAAGTTTGAGATATATTCCAATCCAAATATATATTTTATAACTTTTAAAGGTAATATGCAATATATAAGAATTTTGAATTGAAGTCATTGACGACTTGTTCTAACATAATAACTACTACTTGCCCAGAGCCTTCTTGTCCTTGGTGTGTACATATGGCAAAATCGCATGGTTGTTTGACATTAGTAAAAATAGTTGACTTATGTCATACATGTTCAATACCTTCTCACAGAGGGAACCATCAGTAAATATCTAGCAAATGGATATCTGGTTTTATAAGGAAACACTTGAGTATGTATCCAAATTATACTCCAAGTGAAATTATTAGTCGAATCCAGACACAATATGGGGTGATAATTTCTTATCGTAAAGTATTAATCGGAAAGAGTTGGCTGGCTTTGAATGATCTCAGAGGTGGGTAAGAGGCATCTTATAAATTATTACCATCATATTGCTTGAAGTTACAGTGAGTTGACCTAGAAACTGTAGGGGTGTTAACACATGAAGATTATTCATTCCAAATATTTTTTTTGGTCATTTGGTCTATCAATTCGAAGTTTCAAGAATGTGCGACCCATTATTTTTCTTAATGATACACACACTAGAGGAAAGTATATTGGTATACTTTTAATAGCTACATGCGCAAATAGTGACCAACAAATATGTCATGCCCCAGAAATCTGAAACCGTTCCCTGGGGTGTGAGGTGAGGAAAAACAAAGGGATTTAGGGTTTAGTCAACTATCTATTCCAATTAGGGTTTCTCACAGGGCATTTACTCTCTCATGAACAAAGAAGAAGAAGAAGAGAGAAATTAGGAGTATTTTAAAACTTGTTTTTTTTTCTTATAAAATATTTTATTACGAGAAAACCGAGAGAACTAAAAATTTTCAATAGAGATGACCACGCTCGACCTTCAATCGGACTATCCTCTCAGCATGTGTGGCCTGTCGATATCCCATATGCTGACAAAAGTCCCTCTTAAGGGAGCACGAGGCTCAAGCCTCTGATGGCAAGCCGAGTAGCCTCGCCCACTCTCTAGCACTCGATGCACTGGTTTTTAAAGGTCTTATCTATTGGGCTAGTCGCTTAAGTCATTTAAATATTTATATTTTTATTTTAATTAAGTACTATCCTAGGCTTGAGGCCTTGACGAGAGTCCTACCAAAAGAGTTCAGTTGTATCATTGCTACTAAATACCATAAAACACTAAGACTAGATAACTCTAATATTAATTCAATCAATTACATTGCCAGAATAAGAAAAACTACAAGACGACAAGCTAAAAATAGAATACTTTCGTAACCCTAACTCCACCTCTGGCCTCCCACTACTACTCCTGACCCTCCGTACCTGCAGGGAAGTCTACTCATGGGAAATAGTAATCTCCAATGGAAAGTTGGAAGATTAGCCAAATTAATGGCTATTGACATCCTAATAGCCTTTAATAATATAAAACAACTGATCTAATTAAATTATATCATATTTAGCAATCCTAGTGCATGCTATTAATGTTTACAGAAAGATAACATAATCCTACCAGCAGTCTATGTTCTCATGCAATACCTACTGTCACTAGTTTATCTAACATAAAGTTCATTCAATATTCTACAGTATTAATGAACAAATAAAACGACCATCTAAATGTCACTAGATTATCACGCTCTACCATTCCATAATCCAACATTAAGATTCCATAATTGTTAATTAGCAATCATATAAAACTTTTATCCTAATGTAAACCCCATATATTTTGTTCATCCTGCCCCCGGTCGGGCATTACTATAGGGCCTTTTATTTCGATGTAGAGGGCCAAATCTCTCGCCGTGCATCCTCCAACACCATGCACAAATCACCCAGATGATCATAAGGGGTTTTTCGTCTTTCACAGTGGAGCTCTACCACCCAACTTGCTTTCTTTAGAGTCTTCAACTATCCCGGGATAGAAATTGCTAGGTTAATCCCTATTCGAGAGCACCTCCTATTGGCTTTACCACAATCATTGCCCGTGACTCCTTAACCTACTGATCTTCAGCTATGCGCGCAGGGTGGTTCACGGCCCTTGCGTGCACGGGATCCCAATTATTTTACAAGATAGATTATCATATTTTTTCTTATTTTAACAAAGTACCAAAAGCTCAACACAATGAATAATTACCTTTATACATATACTGAGACAGATAAAAAGGTATATACAGATATTAATAATTTATAATAGTTTAACACTGGTCCTGTACTACTCTCGCAACCCATAACATCACTATAGTTAAAGGTCACATCGCTCTTAAAGCGATTCGACCTACACTCCCCCAAAACCAGTATATTAGGGTTGTCACTCCTTTTAGTAGGGTGGGTCCCGATAATTATTATTTATTTAATTTATACTTTAATTTAAGGGAATACCTAATTACGGTATCAATGCAATAATTATTATTATATTATTAATATTTTAAAGAATGATTATTTTATTAATATTTTAAAACATGATTATTTTATTACATGATTATTTTATTAATATTTTAAAGCATGCGTCGCCGGACTCGCGACTCCACATGCAAGGAGGGTCAACTTGACCACATGCGGCGATGCCCGACGAGTCCCGCATGTAGTGTCGAGGACACCTACCCTAGTTGTTCTCATTTCTCACTATCAAATACCACGGGAAGGGGAGTAGATGTCACCTGGTTGGTGAACACGGTCCTCTGCTAGCTGACCTCCGCTCTGTCTCCGAATGGGTCAACACGGTCATGAACTGTCAAATACACACAACGGCATATGATTATTGCTTGCTACTGAAAACACTAGTTTAGGCCCGAGTTGGCCGAGTCGAGAAATTTTGCGTCATCGGACCCTAATCATATATATATATCAACATAACTCATATTGAGGTTAAGTCTAGCGTGTGAGGAATTATTTTCAGAAAGCGGGTTCACATTTTCAAGAGGGCACGACCTAAGGGCTCAAGTCAGATTGCTACATCTTAGAGGTACCTTAGTAGATTCCAGTGGTACTATTAAGTATATTTCAGGATTTGGGATCCGTTGTCACCAGTTTCATGACAATCAAGGTCCGTCTGAAAGTTACAGTCGGTGAAATATTTGCTAAACTGGACCCCATATAGGGGTATTTTGGTCATTTATAAAAATTCTAGGCCAACCTATCGTTAATAGTTTTGTCTCGTCGAACTAAGTTCATCGCTACTTGTTTCGTCGAGTTTCAACTCAAGACGGTGAATTGACAGTCAAATCAATATTAGATCAAACCGGACCCACGGTAGGAGTATTTTGGTAACTATGTTTGGTGGGGGGCCAACCCGATGCCGATGGGTAGATCTTGGAGAACTGAGTCCATTGCCGTCAATTTCACGACAATCGGAGTTCGAACCATAAAGTTACGATCAAACCATGATCGATTGAATCAGGTCCCACGTAAGGGCATTTTGGTAATTAATTATTTCTAAATAAACCTAACATAAACAGGTAGGTCTCTTCAAACTGGTTCCGTTGCCGCCAGTTTCGCTGAATTCCGACTTCGGACAGCGAAATGGCGACCCAACCAAGATAATTGGTTTCAAAACGGGCTGGTTCAAGTCAACCGGACCGGGTTCACTATACAATCTGAACCAAACCAGATTCACTAAGCAGTCGGGTCGGATTTCAGAGGATAAACGGGTCGGGTCGGGTCTGTCACTTAAGTGGCCCATTCACAGCATATACATATATATTTTTCAAACTTAATTTACTAATAAGCCCTTAAAAGTCATATCATTTCCTAATGGTGCCCCTCCTCCCTCTCACTGTAACAGTGGACGTTGGGGGAGGGGTTGCTCTACCCCGACGTCGTCCCGTTGGTCGGCCGGCCTCTCCCGCACCATCAACAAGTGTGGGGTACAGAGGAGAATTGCCTAGTGGTGGCCGTGACTCACGAGAGGAGGGGGGAGGAGGCCATGGTTTTCGGTGGTGGTTCTTGGAGGTGGTGTCGTCGGCGGATTGCCGGGGGAGATAGGCACGAAGCAAGTCGGCCTCGCCCACCACCGGGGGTGGCCGGGGGTCTTGCAGACTCGACAGAGAGGTCGATCCCAGTCCGAATGCGTCGGTTTGGTACTCGCAACGATGAAAAGAAGCGGGTGTAGAGGGGCTTGCCTTGACGTGGAGAAGAGGTCGGGCTGGTTGGGCATCCGGACGTCGGGGAGGAGGAAGAGGATGTCACCGGAGCTCGAGGAGGTCGTCGGTCGTCGCTCAGGTGAGGCCGCCGCCTCTGCAAGCCTCGCCTCCCTTCCTCTGATCACTTCTCTCCCTCTCTGTTTCATTCTCTTTCTCTCTCCTTTCCTCTCTCTTTTCCTTTGGTTTCTCTCCTCTCTTCTCTGGTTTTTCAACAGGTGAGGGAGTTCGGACTGAGGTGGGGGAAAGGGGTTGGGCTGATTTTAAAGGAGGGTGGCCGGTGACGTGAGGAAGAAGGGGGCTGAAACATAGGGCCACAGCTAGGGCTTAGGGGTGAGGAGGGTGATAGGGATGAGAGGGTGAGAGGGGGTCAGATGGCGTGTGGGAGAAGGGGAAGGTGGTGTGTAAGAAGGGGAAAATATTTGGCTTCTTTGCACAGCACAGCAGAGAGTGGAGGATTTGGGATGGGTTGAGTGAAGTTCAGATAATAGGGGAAGAGGGTATGGCTAAAAGGGTGGATTTAGGTTTGGTTGAAATGGGGTCGTTAAAAGGTGTTTGGTTGAATAGGGTGAAGGGGGTTAGGTTTGCCGTAGCGGAGTAAATGGTTTTTGAGTTGGTGCACTTAAGTGTGAACAAGGGGTGGGTTGAATGGGCTTTTTATTTTATTTTTGAGTGGTGTGTACATATGGGTATGAGTTGGTGCATCTCGTGCATCGGATCGAAGTCCGATGGCCGAGGAAGGAGAAAGAGGTCCCTTAGATCGGACGGTTAAGAGCAAGAGGGAGACCGAGCTAAAATTATATGATGCCGGCCTAGGATCTCAGGGATCGAGTCGGATCAGTAAGTCGAGGAACTCATGGTCCCTATCTCGACGAGTTAGTTGGGCCCTGCGACTTGCACCACTTGGCAACATGGCGTGACAGGTCTCTACAGGGACATACCTAGGTCACAAAATACATATAGTTAATTATATATATATATATATATATATATATATATATATATATATATATATATATATATATATATATATATATATATATATATATATGAGGGCTGGGTTCCTATGACATATGGTGAATTAGTAATGCTAGAATGTTTAGAATGTGCTGAATTTTTTTGAGGGTGATCACCTTACCTTAGATAGAATGTAAAAAAAAATCAAAGCATTCTAAAACTTGTTGGGGCATCAAATGCTAGAAGCTTTATCGGCCATCCATTTTAACCGTTAAATTGAAAATCATATTTGATGCCTCTAGAAGTTTTAGAATGAGCCGATTTTTTGCAAGGGCCCTATCTAAGATAGGGTGATCATCCTCATCAAAATTCAGAACATTCTAAATATTCTAGGGTTACTAACTCACCATATGTCATAGGGTACTCCCTATGACATGTCATAGGAACTCATTTCCCTATATATATATATATATATATATATATATATATATATATATATATATATATATACACACACACACACACACACACACACACACACACACACACACACACACACACACACACACACACACACACACACACACATGCTCACTTGAACGCTCAACACCTGCATGCATGAGAGCGCACGCCCACACACATACATGTGTCTGAACAATCTCACTGCCATCATCATGTCACCTTGCGACCTGGATCCAGGACCCCATGGTCCGGTCCAACTCAAGTCCGATCCAACACATGCCTCATCATAATAGTTAAAGAGGAATAAATTATTAACTACTGATTATTATAATAAAAAAAACCAGGGCATTACAAAATATTTTTCTTAGCTTTTGTAGTGATTGAGTCGAAAAATCAATTATCATAGAATTGGTTTCTTCAAACATCATGAACGTGTTATTGGCGGACAAATAAAGTCTTTTATATTTTTTAACCAGCACAAAGGCTTTGATGGAGATTAGTCATGATGTTTTTTTCAATGCCCATCATAGTTATTGCTTGAGGTATTTGGTTGAAAATTACATCACAGTAATTAAGTAGCATTTGACACGTAAAATAATATGAAAAAGTTATAAGGATATTCTCCATTCAAGAATATAACATAGCCGTGAAAAGATTTATATGAGTTTTGTTCTCGTAGCTACTATTGGATGAATAAAATAGTACCCGAGGATTGAGTGGTAGCTCACTTTCTTAGAAAACGATATCTCTTTTTGACTAGCAATATGTCTGAATGTATGAATTATGTACTGAAGCATACAACAAGCCTTCTCGTTACTCTAATAGTTAGCACCAAAGTTGTTAAGTATTTCTTCAAAAGAGATGCTCATGGCCATAATATGAAGACTATAATGACGTCATATACTGAGGAATATATGAATAAAACTTCTTATTATGCACGATATAAGCTTAGACCTATTCCAGCTAGCTAGTATGTGTTTCAGATGCAAAGTGAGTCCAACCAATTTGAAGTCAATTTACAAAGATGCGGATGTTTTTGCAGAAAGTTTGATGTGATAGGTATCCCA
The DNA here is from genome assembly GCA_947650365.1 of Chamaelirium japonicum. Lineage (NCBI taxonomy): Eukaryota > Viridiplantae > Streptophyta > Magnoliopsida > Liliales > Melanthiaceae > Chamaelirium > Chamaelirium japonicum. The sequence goes on along the minus strand of OX393557.1, from coordinate 6,306,526 downwards.
TGCATTCATGGAATGACGACAATTGCATATTGGCATGGGTCTCCCTATTAGTATTACGAAAAATTATTCATCGTAGATGAGTATAGAGATACATACATGGATATAATGCACCTAACTGTCGATCAGAATCAATGGTTAAAAAGATTGGACGGTGTACTTAACTTACCATCATATAGTCGAATACCTGCGGGAAGTCTGAAAAACTCCAGATCAAATCAATTGGTGAAAATAAATCTACAAATCATTGTAAAAAATACAAACATGTTGGTCATAGTATTCGCATATGTAAATTTCCGGCCGTGTGATCTTATTGTTTTTATTTGTAGTATGTATTATTACATCATATTACTTTCATATATTGTTCTTTATTTTAGGATATGCTAATTATTTTCCAAAAGTAATGGATAATCATGCTTCATGCATTTATCTATATGCAAGATATTTTATTCAATCTCTATTTTCACCCTAGTTTGTACATGTAAATTACTATTATTCAATATAATGATATTGTTACTATTGTTCAGTACTATATTTGAAATATGGATCTTTGTTAAAAAAATGACATTGGATTCGGAATTGTCCAAATAAGAACTGTTGTTGCAAGCCCGACTGTTTGCGGTTGTGATGTGCACCGGGCCCACCGACCAGGGCCGACTGACTGGAGGAGATCCGGACTCCATGGCCATGGGTGATGGGTCTCCTTCTCTCTCATCTCTTTCTGCAGAACAAGAGATGCAGTGTGAAGAGTACAGAAAGAGATCAATTCTGGGTGGCCGCCGGTCGATGGGAATTTTTTTGTATGATGACCGTCGATCGAAACAACAACCCTAATTTAGGGACAGAAATCATAAAGTTTACTCAATCGAGGCTGTCCAAGTGTCCAACAGAGGCAGCCGCTGTTTTTTTTTTTCTCACCTTTTGCGTGAGTGTCCCACTGTCTCGTCCCTCTTAAGTGGTCCCCAATCCCCACTAAAAAAATTGAAACAAGTAACAATGCTCCGTCCGTGAGCATAACCAAAATCATCGCAACCTAAATAATTTATAATTCACATGGAGAATTAATTAATTTGGAATAGAGAGACCGAGTTTGAGCACTCTCCGACGATGGCTTGCAATAGAGGAAGTGGAGCTCCTTTAGATTCCTGCTCCATGCCATTCCCTGTCCCTCTCGGACGCACGGCTCTGCATGCAGCGGCGAAGATCCACATTTAAGAGCAAGTGAGAGCAAATCGGTCATTAATAGGTTAAAGAGGGTTATTTCAGTCACATAATATTTGAACCCCGGTTTGGTTTAAGCTTTTACTCTGGGCTTGGTTGGGTTTCTGCTAGGGTTAGGGTTAGGGCTCCTATCTCGGCCGCGTCCCTGCGTTCTATAAGAACCCTTGCAGCCTCACCAAATCGGCTCACCACTGGCTCGATTCTCTTCCTCCGAACCAGCAGCGGCGGCGGCGCCGTGGTATGTTTTCGTTCATCGTCACCTCTTCTTTTTTCTTTAGATCCGCTTGCTTTCAATAGGGTCGCTATGCTTTGTTCTTATGGTGGTGCTGGGTTGTGGTCCGGCGCGTCTCCGATGATGATCAAGAGAAAACTTTTCTTCTTCCGAGGGCGGTAATCCAGCCGATGCGGAGTTTTTTAATGGAGACCTGAACTGAGGAGACAAGTACACGGATCTCAGACATCTGAGGTTTTTTTTTCAAAAAAATCCGCGCTTTATTATTTGTTTTAGTCAAAATTTTATAATTGCAGGGGATCTTGCTTTCTTTTTTTGGTCTCTGAGGATGATCAAAACATAAACTTTCGTTCTTCTGAGAAACCATTCTATGTGGAATCATGGAGATCTGAACTGAAGAGACCAGATCGGGATTTTTATTTATTGCTAAATTACACTTTACCCCCCTGAAGTTTAGGTCAAAAACACTTAACCCCCCTGTAGGAGATCTTGCTTTGTTTTTTTGGTATCTGAGGATGATCAAAACATAAACTTTCGTTCTTCTGAGAAACCATTCTATGTGGAATCATGGAGATCTGAACTGAAGAGACCAGATCGGGATTTTTATTTATTGCTAAATTACGCTTTACCCCCCTGAAGTTTAGGTCAAAAACGCTTAACCCCCCTGTAGTTAAAAAACTACATTTTGCCCACTTCAATTCAGTTGTGAATTGTGATCAGATAAAAATTACCAAATGAGGAATTTACGTAGTTGACGAAAGGGGTCTTGTGCTAACATTTCAAACTTTAGGATGCGATTTGGAACAAAATAAACTACTAGGGGTTAAGTGTTTTTGAGTTAAACTTCAGGGGGGCAAAATGTATTTTACCAACCTTTTTTTTATTACTTGTTTTGTTTTGTCTTTATGTCGGATTTTATATTTGGATATTCATTTTAATCCCAATGAAGATTGCCGTTTGGAAAACAAAGTAGTGGGCTGACAATCTACTTTGATGAATAGAAATGTTATGGCTCTGAGGGTGCTTTCAATTTCCCTTCTTCATTAGATCGAATTCTGTTTATTATATTATTAACACATTTATCATTCTAGATGGTGATTTATTTTGGTTAAATGCATGGTTAATCATGGTTTGTCGAGGGTTTATTGCAGTTCCACAAGTTGCTGTTGACTGTGGCTCCCAGTGATTGAACATAACTCAAGTTTCAGCCTTGTCTGAACATATATGGATGTTGAACTCAAATGTGTTATGAGGGAGTTGCATTCCTTATTAGAGTCCAATTTTTACTCAAACCTGAGTAAAAAGTTCCAATGAAAGCTCAATCTGATACAGAGCACTCCAACCCTTGCTCAAATTTGAGTAAAAACTCAATTTGGTATGAGTTTGAGTAAGGGCTGGAGTTTGATTTGGAGCTTTTACTCAGATTACAGTAAATACTAAACCGTTGGATGACAATGTTGTAAATAGGGAAGGCCTCAAAGATGATCGTTGGGAAGTTGGTATGAGATTGAGTCTCAATTTGGTGGAAAATCTGAATGATTTTAGGGTTTTTTTTACTCAGATTCAAATCTGTGTAAGTGTTTTGAGAAAGACTGGAGATGCCTTATTGTCGCTCTCTTTTCTTCAAAATAGTACAGATATGTGTTTGATATCTTTTGTTCTCCTAGATAGGGAGGGCATCATGGGTCGTCGACCTGCACGTTGCTATCGCCAGATCAAGAACAAGCCCTACCCGAAGTCGAGGTACTGTCGCGGTGTGCCCGACCCCAAGATCCGTATCTATGATGTCGGCATGAAGAAGAAGGGTGTGGATGAGTTCCCCTTCTGCGTGCATCTTGTCAGCTGGGAGAAGGAGAACGTGTCCAGCGAGGCCCTCGAGGCGGCTCGAATTGCTTGCAACAAGTACATGACCAAGTCTGCCGGGAAGGATGCCTTCCACCTCCGAGTGAGGGTTCATCCGTTCCACGTCCTACGGATCAACAAGATGCTGTCGTGCGCCGGTGCTGATCGGCTCCAGACCGGGATGAGGGGCGCCTTTGGGAAGCCGCTGGGGACCTGTGCTAGGGTGGACATCGGGCAGGTTTTGCTGTCGGTGCGGTGCAAGGATGGCAACGGTGTTCATGCGCAGGAGGCACTCAGGAGGGCCAAGTTCAAGTTCCCAGGCAGGCAGAAGATCATTGTGAGCAGGAAATGGGGTTTCACCAAGTTCAATCGGAATGATTATTTGGCGTGGAAGCAACAGAACAGAATCGTGCCGGATGGTGTTAATGCTAAGCTCCTCGGATGCCATGGGCCTCTCACTAATCGTCGTCCTGGCCAGGCATTCTTGAGTTCTGCGCTATCTTCCGTGTCTTTGGCTAGTTAGTATTATTACCTGATGTGTGGTTTGTTGAGTATTTTGGTTACAAATAACAGAGAACTCTGGAAATGGATGCTGGAATTTGATTACCACACTTAAATTTCAGCTTTTAATGGATTCTGATTTAAATCCTGTTTGGATATGAATGCATTACTTTTGTCTGATTTTTACTGAGCTTTACGTTAATTTTTATCCGACTGGATGATGATGCTGACTTAACGGCGGCGATGCTGGTGTTCGTGGTTGGGAACTGGAATGCACCACAGGCCTACTGAAAGAAATCATAGGTCCTTTCTCTTGTGGCTCCGCTACAGGCCGGTGCAACATGGTGCCACGGACTTGTTTTTTTCAATCAAAAGTTTGTGAAATGCATGAAATCTATATGTTCCAACTCTTTATTCGAGAATGAATTGTGAAGCACCTTGAAAGAAATCATAGGCCCTTATTGTAAGTTTGTAATCGCTGCATCTACGTTCATATGTTTACTACATTTACTCGTGAGCATTCACCAGTTCTTGTTGCAGCTCTAACCCAACCATCTAATAAGGAATAGATGCTAACATGATTGCATTAGTTAGGGTTCTTATCATGGCCCCTCTCCACGTTTCCTTTATAAAAGCAGCCTTGTCTTATCGACTCACCCATCAGCCTCGCTTCCTTTCCCCATCCAAGGCAATGGTGTGATGGGAAAACTGCATCGGCTCAACCACGAAATTGACGATCTCTTCCCCGTGAGATGAACCAAATATAGCAAGTAACAACCCAATTACAAATACAAAATAAAACAATCATAAGCAAAGAAGACACGGAATTTACGTGGAAATCTTTGCGGAAAAAACCACGGTGATCAAATGCTCGGGGGAGGACTTCACTATCAAAGGCGGCAAGCAAGACGAGAGTACAACCCGACTCCTTCTCCCTCCTTCTAGATCTACACCTTTCCCCCTTCTAAAGTTCAACAAGTAGAGACCCTAGTAAGCCTCTAAGGACATACCTCCTTGCACGCTTAGATCCAATCTATCTGCCCAAAATCGATCCCCAAGAAATCTTCTCCTCCCTTGTAGAAAAAGCTATTTCTCTCCTTTAGAAAATCAGTCCTTAAAGCCCTCTCTAATGTCTCTCAAAGCCAACACATGCCACACACCAAAAGCCCCTTCAAAGAGTCTTAAAACACCCCAAAATGGGTCTGCAAAAAAACTCAGAAAAATAGATCCGATCCGACTTCGTCCAAGCGGGTTTGTTGAATTTTTTGCCTGTTTGTGGCTAAGAAACTCGCCCGGGCAAGTCAGATTTCGCCCGGGCGACTCGGCTGCAAGTCCGATTGGGAGGGAGCTGTGCTCCCCTCCTCTTTGGGTCTCCTCTATGAGGATGAAACCCCAACAATCTCCCCCTTCAGACCCATGGAAAGGAAGACGCCTTCAAAGCCTACAAGTGATGCCAATGAGCTCACAACAGAGCTCATGTTTATCTCGAGTCACCATCTTCGTTAGCATATCTGCTGGATTTTTGCTAGTGTGGATCTTCTCAAGCACCATTTCATCCTCTTCAAGCACTTTCCGAATCCAATGTTAACGAATTGCAATGTGCTTTGTCCTCGGATGGTAGGTAGCATTCTTTCTTAGCTCGATCGCACTCTAGCCATCGCAATTGAGCTCATTAGCCTCTTGCTTCATCCCCAACTCTAGAAGGAACCTCTTCAACCATAGAAGTTCCTTGCCGGTCTCATTCACAGCAATATACTCTGATTCAGTAGTTGACAGCGCCACACACTTCTACAAACGAGACTGTCATGACACAACTCCCCTTGAGAAGGTAAACAAATAGCCAGACGTGGACCTCTTGCTGTCCATATCCCCTGCCATTTCAGTATCTGTATATCCTGTCAGAGTCGGACTTTCCTTGCCAAACCACAACTGGTACTTGAAAGTCCCTTTCAAATATCTCAGTACCCTTTTCACAGCCTCTTAGTGCCCTTTGCCCGGATTTGACATGAATTTGCTCAACATCCTAACGGCTTGAGCAATGTAGGGCCTCGTGCACACCATGGCATACATGAGGCTACTAACGGCGGACATATATGAAATCAACTCCATCTCATTCTTCTCTTTCACTGTCTTCGGTGACAAGGCTAATTATAACTTGGAGTGACCTGCGAGAGTACTCACATGCTTCTCCCCCTTCATGTGGAACCTCTCGAGCACCTTCTCAGCATATTCCTCTTGAGATAACCAAAGTCGTCGACCACCGCGATCCCTCTCGATCTTCATGCCCAGAATATGTTGAGCAGGACCCAAGTCCTTCATGTCGAATGCCTTTGCCAAGTCTCGCTTTAGCTCCTTGATCAAACTAGCATCTTATCCCACGATCAACATATCATCCATATAGAGCAAAGGAACAATGAGCTTGCCTTATTTGAATCTCTTGATGTAGACACAGTGATCCTCCGGCCGCTGACCATTTATACTTTTGCGAAGCCATAAAGGAGTCAAACTTTCTGTACCATTGACGCGGTGCTTGCTTTAACCCATACAAGCTTTTTTTCAAGCGGCACACTACGTGCACCTTGCTCTTCACCTCATAACCTTCCGGCTGCATCATATAAATCTTCTCATTCAAATCTCCGTGCAAGACGACAGTCTTAACATTAAGCTGCTCGATCTTCAAATCAAGACTCGTCGCCAATGCTAACACGACCCAAATAGAAGTCATCTTCACCACGGGTGAGAAGATTTCGGTGTAGTCAATACCTTGCTTTTGCTCAAAGCCGTTCACAACCAACCTCGCCTTGTACTTTGCAACATTGACAATGCTGTCTCGCTTAAGCTTGAAGAACCATTTGTTCTTCAACACTTTCACTCTCTTCGGAGCCTCTACGAAGTCATTTCTTCATCCATTGCCTTTGACCAATTTGCATCATTCTTGTCACTAAGAGCCTCGAGGAAGTCTTCAGGCTCCCCCTCATCTGTCACTATAATATACTCCTCCAGGGAGTACCTTCTCGATGGTTAAGTCACCCTAGTCGACCTCGGAACTTGAGGCACTTACGGAGGTAATAACTCGTCTTCATCACCGGTAGAAGCATCATCTTCCGGGTCTTCATAGGCTCCTCCACATATCGGTTCAACAACCGGTGGGTCTTCATGAGTCTCCCCCTCCCCATCATCTACCCATTGACTTGGCAGAGAGGAGACGGGAGCAGAATCATCGGATTCCTCTAAACCTCCACCATGGAACTTCGTAGGCTTCTCCAAATCGGTAATGGTCTCTTCTTCGAAGAATATAACATCACGGCTTCACATTATCTTCTTGGCCTTGGGATCATAGAGGCGATACCCAAATTCTTTATCCCCATAGCTAATGAACACGCACAGTGTGCCTCGATCGTCGAGTTTTGATCGATTCTCCTTTGGCACGTGCATAAAAGTTCGATACCCAAACACCTTCTTGTGATGGTAGCTAACTTCCTTACCGCTCCAAACCTTCTCCGGAATGCCACCCTCCAAGGGAACCGAGGGAGATCGGTTGACGATGTAGGAAGCGGTCACCACCGCCTCCCCCTAAAAGGTCTTCGGAAGCTTAGCCATAGATAGCATTGCACATTCCTTCTCCATGAGTGTGCGATTCATCCTCTTTGCTATCCCGTTGTGCTGAGAGGTGCGGGGTACACTCTTCTCGTGCCTAATTCCATGCCGAGACAATAATCTTGGAACTCCTTTGAAACATACTCGCCTCCATTATCACTACGGAGGCAATTGAGTTTTTTTTCTGTCTCTCGCTCAACCTTGACATGAAACTTAAAGAAAGCATCAAATACATCACTTTTTATTTGTTAGGAAGTAAACCCATACCTTGCGAGATGAGTCATCTATGAAGGTAAGAAAGTAGCAGCGCCTCTCGAGAGTAGCAACTTCCATGCGCCCGCAAACGTCCGAGTGGACAAGCTCCAACACTTCCGTCTTCCTCTCTGAGTCCCCCGAGAATGACACTCGATGCTACGTCCCGATCAAACAGTCAACACAAGCGTCATAAGCCATAGAGCCAACCTGAGGTGTGATGAGCTTCAGCTTCCTCATGATCTCTAAGCCCTTTTTACTCATGTGACCAAGTCTTCGGTGCCATAGCCCTAGAGTAGGCTCATTAGCATTCACACTACCTTCTTGAGTGTGCACCTCCGTGGTTGTCTTGTATAGTACGTATACAACAAGTCTTGCATTTGGCAATAACCAACGAGCCCTTGCTTAGCTTCCACACTCCGTTACCGAAGACGCTCGCATAGCCTTCTCGATCAAGAACTAATCCTGACATCAAATCAGTCGGAGATTCGATACATGACTTACGTCCCGTAGAATCAAGATGCACTCCAAACTGGTCTTCACTTGGACATCCAATACATTGAATTTTCGACGCACTATTATTGCCCATCTTGACATTGCTAAAATCGTCGCTCCGGTAGCTCGTAAAGAAGTCTCTCCTGGGTGTGACGTGGTAAGATGGCCCCATATCGACAACCCATTCGACCTCACTTGCGGAGGTATGGTAGCACTCCCCATTGTCCAATAAGACAATTAACTATACCATCATCACCGATGATGGTAGCGGATGTACCTTTCTCCTCTTTGGGTTTCACCTTACCCTCCTTAAGATCACTCTTGAATTTGAAGCAATTTTTTTTGAAGTACCACTCCTTCTTACAATAGAAGCACATCAATGATTTGTCCTTTGACTTTGAATGAGCCTACGACTTTCCCCTCCATTGAGGTTTCCTACTCTTGCTCCGGCCTCGCTTTTCATTCACCAAAACTTGCGGATGGCCTTTGATCTCCATTCACTTTCCGTATCAAAAACCAAAAGCCAAATGGGTATGAGTCGGGTATGGGCGCTCTTCTACCCCAATGGGTATGTGTCAGGTATGGACCCTCTTCTACCCCAATGGGTATGGGGTCAGGTATGGACCTTGCCATACCCGATTGGGTAGGGGTAGGGTCCGAACCGAACCTGACCCATTGCCACCCCTAGCTGCAATATAGGATTGATCCGGCCACAAGGCACGTAGCTACAAGACAAAATCTCTGTAAGTCGTTGGATCTTCCATCGATATCCTCACAACGCTAGAGCAAAAGGTGGCCATCAGATCTAGGGTCAGGCTTTCTGAAAACTTATAAGAGCAGGAACTCCCCCTCCTGCAAATCCCCCATCATTAATAAAGACTCGGAGTCGTCTCCGAGAAAGCCTCATGCTCTCGCTGCTCTCGGCACAGGCTCTCAGCGGCTCAGCCCGACGCCCGGTTAATTGCCCGTGGCCGGTGAATCCGGCCAGCCTCCGGCTCCTTCGGACTTCCTCTTCTTTCTCTCGCCACCCAAAGCTAGGGTTTATCTGTTAATTTGTTCCTTGCAGATTGCCTATAGAGAACCCTAGCTAGCGACGTCGCCCTTGGTTCTAGGAACCCTAATCTCTTAATTGATTTATAGGATTCTCTTTGAAGAGATCGAATCAGCAATGGCAGTGAGGGATCATCAAATTCCTCCGTGGTCCATGCTGCACGATGATATCCTAGAGACGATCCTAGCAAGGCTCGACCTCGCCGACCACGCCCGATTCGCCTCCGTCTGCTCCGCATGGAGATCGATCGCGAAGGCGAATCCTCCCATCAGCAAGCCTCTGGGCCTCGTCATCTCCGACAACCCGGAGCGCCTCATCGCTCGGTTCCTGACCCCCCTCAATCCCCCATGGTCGTGGGCGAAGCTCATTGGATGCTTGGAGGGATGGGTCGTGGCGGATACCGACACTGGGCGGATGTTCCTCTTGGACACCAACGCCCCATTGGCGGAGAGGGTGCTGATCCCGCTCCCCCCTTCACACCCTCGCCATCGCCATGCTTTTCAGCATCAATCGTGTAAGGCGGTGCTATCCTCACCACCCGCACGTGGGGACTGCACCGTTGTTATGAGGCTACACGACGACTCTAGGCTGGCGTTCTGCAAGCTGGGAGATGAGTCTTTCACGGTGATTGACAGCGGCATCGACTTTATAACAGATCTCGTATTCTACAGGGAACAGCTGCACGTAATAGACAATTCGGGTGCTTTAAAAGTTTTCGATTCTGGGCTCAACTCGGAGCCAACTCAGCTAGCGTCGCCTCCCTCCTCCTCCAATTATAGACTCGTCCATCTGGCGGTTTCGTGCGATGATAAGCTACTAGCGATCGGCCGGGCGTTTCCAGGGCTCCCGTTCAAGGTATTCGAACTTGATCGGAGCCATTCCAGGTGGGTGGAAATCAAATGCTTAGGTGGGCGCAGCCTGTTGCTCGTCGACGCCTTCTTCTCCATGTCTCTCTGGGCCGGAGACGATGAGAGGTTCCGGGGGAATCGCATTTACCACGGAGGATTCCCGTTTGCCGACGGACGCTCGGTAGAATTCTCCGTGGATGGCAAGGCTTGTGATTGGTACCGTGATCAGAGTAGGTGCAGGCCGGTTTTCTTCCAAATGTTTCAGCCACAAGGGATAGATTCAGAGCACCCGTATATATGTATACCTTCTTATTCTAGCTAGGTATATAGGTTTATGATAATTAATTTCAGTTTCCATCACAAATCAGATGATCGACTTTTTTTTCTTTCTATTTCTTATTATCTGATTGTGGAATAAATTAAACAAAAAGAGGCAACTAGACGTATTTGAGCCCAAAGAACTCTGAGAAATTAGAGCTTATAACAAGATAAAATAAGTCTATTAATAATAGACAATATGTTGGTGCAGAATATCTCAGACAAGGTTTCGATCCGCAGTCCTACGCTCACGGAAGCGATCTAGGGTTTTCGGATCTCCAACAATACGAAGAGAATGATCGATCGAATCCACCAAGAACGAACAATTCACAGAGAAAAATAACAAAGAAACAATCACACGACAAAAGAGAAATTGTTTACGCAGTTCGAAAATCCCTATCTCTGCGGATGTCAGTCACCGTCCTTGGAGCAATAGAATTAGATCTTGGAATTTACAAACCCCCTTATTCTTCCTCACTCCATCGGAGATCAATTAATCTCCTCGTAAGATCCACGATCTTCTTCGTGTCTCAAACACATGTGAGAAGCATGAAGAACCCTAAAATGAGCCATCAACACAATGACAACGTCTTACAAATCCTAGGGTTAAAACCCCATATAAAGCCCCCACAAATTCGTGCAAAATCGCGTCCAACACGTGCACAATCCATGCCTAGCGCCCAGGGTGCCAGCATGTAGCCACCAACAAAAAACGCCAAAAATCGGGCTCCCAAGGGGCCCAGATTGGCGCCCTGGTTGTCAGACACTATGCGCCCTAGGCACCAACCCGAGAGGGTGACGCCCTCAGAGGACCGGGTGCCACACACCTGGCGCCCAGGGCGCCTGTATGCTGACAGGCACGCTCAAAGCCGATGCTCTGAGCCTCCTTGCGCGCTCCGTCTTCGCCGAAACTGAGCCAAACTCCGACACAATATTAATTATCAATGAGAAATTAATTTTTTTTCTTAATTTTGATTTATTTTTCATAATAAACAATATCTTGCCGATATTAATTTGAACTTGAATTGATGAAAATTACATCTCAACATTAAGTTTAACAAACCATGCATAAATCCATGGGTGTCCTGAGATATTATTTTCCTAGTACCACCATCCCATTGTTGCCCTTGCCCTGCTCCCCCCCCCTGGCACTACCGCTTGATTTCGGTACAGGCAGCCACCACCCCTTCCTCCCCCTCCTTCCTCTTCCTTCCCCTAATTCTTCCTTCTCCTCCCCCTTTTCTTCCTCCTCCTTCCTCCTTGCCAAAACGCTAACCGACATTGTCGGCAGCACCTGAGATAGATAAGGAGAGGAGACGCCCGGCTACACAAGCATGATGACGGTGATGGGGTTTGCGCTGGCAGAGGTGGCGACGAAGGTGACCTATACAAGGGATGACACAGCGATGGTGTGAAAAGCCCTTCTGTGGTGATACATGTAATTAGGCCAGGAGACACATGCGATTATTTTGTGGGAGAGTTAGCCGTAAATCTTTTAGGAGGATTATTTTTAACTAAAGGGCAGACAATATTTCAGTATTGCACCAAGTCCCTCCCAAAAGACACGTGCAACAGCAAGTCCCCCACCGTTTTTGATCCCTTAAAATGACAAAACCAACCCTCTATTTTGTCTCTAGGAAGATTATCAATTCGGCTCTAGCTACGGTATCAATTTATCTCCAGCAACAATATCAACTCATCAATTGACACAATGCATATATCGGTTGCTACAGTGAAATCATTATAACAAGAGTATTAATTCGGTTAATATATTGTTACTCTTAACAAACCAAACCGAATTGGTACTCTTGCTATAATGATTTCACTTGTAACAAGTATTCTTACCAAATTGAGTTGATACTCTTGTTGGAGACGAATTGATTGACATTGGTGTTGGAGACGAGTTGATAGTGTTCTTAGAGCAATTTATACTCTTGCTGGGGACGAATTGGATGGGCAATTTTGTCATTTAAAGTGTGTGGGAGAATCTTGTTCATCGCTTGATCCCTCCCACATTTATTGATTAGAAAGTAGAAATCAAGTTGTAGGGAATAAGGATACAAGAAAGGGTCGACACAGAGTTTGTTAACAAGATTCGGTCATAGCCTACGACACATGCGGTAAGTTGCAACCTTGAATCCACTATCTCTGAAAATGTAGAGCTGCTCCTCGATAGACTGAGGAGATCTTTGTACAAGTAAACAGAGAAAAAAAGGTGGGATAATGCATGGGTCTAAGGTCCTTGGTGGAGAGTCTGTATTGCTTGCAGGACAGGTTTAAGTTTCATTTAATGTAAAGTCCCTGATTAGATGGTTTAGTTGTAACTGCATCCTTTCATTAGCAAGAAACATATTCGGATCAGGAATTGAGCAAAATATCCTGACATTGACTTTTATTTATGACCATTATATCCCCGCATGCATACTGTTCGCTAATATTATGTTTTGAATATTGATTTCTCACGTTTTGTTTCAGATTTAGGATTTGATGACTTTTTTTTTCGGATCCAGCATTCGACTTTCCTGATCAAGTATTTTTATTGAAGCGATCGTTCTGATCTATGGTTTGACTATATTTTTGCTGCTCACTTCAAACGTTTGCTAAATATTATGAGCTATGCTTTCATGAAATCAATCACTTCATTATTCTAATATGGATCTTCGTTTGCATCATACATTATAGGTTCAATTTGAGAAGAGTTTGTCATTTTTCATAACTCTTATCGAATCGATATATCTTTAGATTCATCTTCTGATGGGATTATTTGTTGTAGTAACAATGTGTTTTGCACATATTACTCTGTGTTTGCATCTATTTGTTTTTCTTCTTTTGAAGTTGTGTTTCTTTTCTATTCATGCAATCAAAATTTGATTGATGATTCTTGTTCTTTTTTATCAACTATAATTTTTGTTTCCATTGTAAATCTTTATAATGGTAGAAGAACAATTGAAATATCAAATATACTATTTATGATTAATTTTAAATTATCAATGTACAATACTGACACTCAAGAGTAACAATTGAAAATGTATCATACTTATCATTTTTTATTAACAATTAGAGTAATATATAATAAAATACCAATTTATTATACAATATTATTTATATTATATTTATTTAAAAAATATTCAATTATTACTCTTGACATATAAGAGTAACAATTGAAAGATTATAATATATGCATCACTATTACTATTACACATGTTTCAATAAGAATAGTTTTTGCATCACTGATACTCTTGACAAATAAGAGTAGCAATTGAAATGTTAGAAAATTTTCTAATTTGTATTCTTCATATACAAGAGCAACAATTGAAATATTATCATTCATAAATCAATATTAATATTAAGTAGATTATAAATAATATAGTAATGTTAGAGAACTATTTCAATATAAAATATTTATTTATTTGTAATGATTTAGGTAAATATCCAATTGTTACTATTGACATATAAGCGTAACAATGAAAGATATTGTTCGGTTCACCACTATTTGTCACGCCCCAGAAATCTGAAACCGATCCCTGGGGTGTGAGGTGAGAAAAATCAAAGGAATTTAGGGTTTGGTCGACTAACTACACCAATTAGGGTTTCTCACAGGATTGTGGCTCTCTCATAATTGAGGAAGAAGAAGGAGGGAGAACAATGAATGTTTTAAAACTTGATTTTTTTTTAAAAAAAAAAATTTATTTAAAGAAAAGTATAGAGAGAAAATTTTGCCGACAAAGATGACCACGCTCGACCTTCAACCGGGCTATCCTCTCAGTATGTGTGGCATGTCGGTGCTCCACATACTGACAGAAGTCCCTCTTAAGAGAGCACGAGGCTCAAGCCTCTGATGGCGATCCGAGTATCTAACCCGCTCCCTAACACTCGGTGTATCGGTCTGGAGGCCCTATCTACTGGCTTATCAAACTAGGTCAATTCTCTTCTTATATTTTCATTGTGGTCTAAACTAGGCTTGGGGCCTTGAGGAGAGGCTTACCCAAAAATTCTGCTGGCATATTACTACTAACAAACTCAAAGCACTAAACTAGAATAAAAAACTTATAAACTCTTATTCCAATCCCGGTCAATTACATCGAATGAAAGAGTACTACTATAAAAATTGACATACTAAAAAGAAAGACAAGCTAAGACTCCAACTCTGTCCCTGGATTACCACCACTATACCGGTCCTGAGCCTCTAAACCTGCATAAGAGCCTACTCATGGGAAAGAGTAACCCCCAATGGAAAATTGGGAGATTAGCCAATTTAATGGCTAGTGAGATCCTAATAATCTTTAATAATATGAGACAACCGATCTAATTGTATTATTTTTGGTAGTCCTAGAGTGGAATATTAATATTTACAGAGGGATAACCTAATCTTACCAGCAGTCTATGTTCTCATGCAATACCTACTGTCACTAGATTGTCTAACATAAAGTTCATTCAATATTCTGCAGTATTAATGAAACAAATAAAATGACCATCTAAATATCACTAGATTATCACGCTCTACCATTCCATAATCTAACATTAAGATTCCATAGTTGTTAATAAAACATATATCCTAATGTGAACCCCGGATATTTTGTTCATCCTGCCCCCGATCGGGCATTACTATAGGGACTTTTATTTCGATGTAGAGGGTCAACTCTCTTGCCGTGCATACTCCGACACCATGCGCAAAGTCACCCATATGATCATAAGGGGTTTCCCGTTTTTCACGGTGGAGCTCTACCGCCCAAGTTGCTTTCTTTAGGGTCTTCAACTACCCCGGGACAGGAATTACTAGGCCAATCCCTACTCGAGGGCACCTCCTATTGGCTTTACCACAATCCTTGCCCGTGACCCCTTACCCTACTGATCTTCAACTGTGCGCGCAGGGTGGTTACGGCCCTTGCGCGCACGGGATCCAATCTTTCGACAATATAGATTATTATATTCTATTATTTTAATAGGTGGGTGCAGCCTGTTGCTCGTCGATGGCTTCTTCTCTTTGTCTCTCTGGGCCGGAGACGATGGGAGGTTCCGGAGGAATCACATTTACCACGGAGGATTCCCGTTTGCCGACGGACACTCGGTAGAATTCTCCGTGGATGGCAAGGCTTGTGATTGGTATCGTGATCAGAGTAGGTGCAGGCCGGTTTTCTTCCAAATGGTTCAGCCACAAGGGATAGCTTCAGAGCACCAGTATATATGTATACCTTCTTATTCTAGCTAGGTATATAGGTTTATGATAATTAATTTCAGTTTCCATCACAAATCGGATGATCGACTTTTTTTCTTTCTATTTCTTATTATCTGATTGTGGAATAAATTAAACAAATGGAGGCAGCTAGACGTACTTGAGCCCAAAGAACTCTGAGAAATTAGAGCCTATAACAAGATGAAATAAGTCTATTAATAATAGACAATATGTTGGCGCGGGATACCTCAAACAAGGTCTCGATCCACTACCCTACGCTCGCGAAAGCGATCTAGGGTTTTCGGATCTTCGACGATCCGAAGAAAATGATCGATCGAATCCACCAAGAACGAATAATTCACAGAGAACAATAGCAAAGAAACAATCACACGACACAAGATAATTTGTTCACGCAGTTCAGAAATCCCTACCGCTGCGAGTGTCGGTCACCGCCCTTGGAGCAATGGAATTGGATCTTGGAATTTACAAACCCCCTTATTCTTCCTTTCCACCAGATCTCAAGGAGATCAATTAATCTCCTCGCAAGATCCACAAATCCTAGGGTTAAAACCCCATATAAAACCCCCACAAATTCGTGCAAACTCGCGTCCAACACGTGCACGATCCTTGCCTAGCGCCCAGGGTGCCAGCCTGCAGTCACTGACAAAAAACGCCAAAAATCGGGCTCTCAAGGGATCCAGATTGGCGCCCAGGTTGCCACACACTGTGCGCTCTAGGCGCCAACCCGAGAGGGTGATGCCCTCAGAGGACCGGGTGCCACACACCTGGCGCCCAGGGCGCCGGTCTGCTGACAGGCACTCTCAAAGCCGATGCTCTGAGCCACCTTAGGCGCTCCGTCTTCGCCGAAACTGAGCCAAACTCCGAAACAATATTAATTATCAATGAGAAATTACATTTTTTCTTAATTTTGATTTATTTTTCATAGTAAATAATATTTTGCCGATATTAATTTGAACTTGAATTGATAAAAATTAAATCTCAACATTAGGTTTAACAAACCATGCATATATCCATGGGTGTTCTAAGATATTATTTTCCTAGTACCACCATCCCATTGTTGCCCTTGCCTGTGCTCCCCCACCCCCCTTCCTGGCACTGCCGCTTGATTTCGGTACAGGCAGCCACTGCCCCTTCCTCCCCCTCCTTCCTCTTCCTTCCCCTAATTCTTCCTTCTCCTCCCCTTTTTCTTCCTCCACCTTCCTCCTTGCCAAAACGCTAACCTACATTGTCGGCGGCATCGAAGATAGATAAGGAGAGATCGAAGGAGATGCCCGGCTATACGAGCATGATGACGGTGATGGGGTTTGCGCTGGCAGAGGTGGCTACAAAGGTGACCTATACAGGGGGTGACACAGCGATAGTGTGAAAGCCCTCCTGTAGTGATACATGTAATTAGGCCACGAGACACATGCGATTATTTTATGGGAGAGTTAGCCGCAAATCGTTTTGGAGGATTATTTTAAATAAAGGGCAGACAATATTTCAGTATTGCACCAAGTCCCTCCCAAAAGGCACGTGCAACAGCAAGTCCTCCATTGTTTTTGATCCCTTAAAATGATAAAACCAACCCTCTATTTTGTCTCCAGGAAGAGTACCAATTCGACCCTAGCTACGGTATCAATTTATCTCCAGCAACAATATCTACTCATCAATTGACACAGTGCATGTATCGGTTGCTACAGTGAAATCATTATAGCAAGAGTATCAATTCGGTTAATTGTTTCTCTTAACAAACCGAATTGGTACTCTTGCTATAATGAATTCACTTTTAGCAAGTATTCTTACCAAATCGAGTTGATACTTTTGCTAGAGATGAGTTGACAGTATTCCTAGAGAAATTAATTTATACTCTTGCTGGGGACAAATTGGATGGGCAGTTTTGTAATTTAAAGGGTGTGGGAGAATCTTTTTCATCGCTTGATCCCTCCCATATTTATTGATTAGAGAGTAAAGATCAAGTTGTAGGGAATAGGGATACAAGAAAGGGTGAGTTTGTTAACGAGATTCGGTCGTAGCCTACGACTCATGCGGTAAGTCGCAACCTTGAATCCACTATCTCTGAAAATATAGAGCTGCTCCTCGATAGACCGAGGAGATCTTTGTACGAGTAAACAGAGAAAAAAAGATGGGGTAATACATGGGTCTAAGGTCCTTGGTGGAGAGTCTGTATTGCTTGCAGGACAGGTTTAAGTTTCGTTTAATATAAAGTCCATGATTAGATGATTTAGTTGTAACTGCATCCCTTCATTAGCAAGAAACATATCCGGATCAGCATCTGAGCCAAATATCCTGACGTTGACTTTTATTTATGACCATTATATCCCCGCATGCATACTGTTCACTAATATTATGTTTTGAACATTGATTTCTTACGTTTTGTTTCAAATTTAGGATTTGGTGACTTTTTTTTTTTTCGAATCCAACATTTGACTTTCCTGATCAAGTTTTTATTGGAGCGATCATTTTAATCTATGGTTTCACTACATTTTTGCAGCTCATCTCAAGCTTTTGATAAATATTATGAGTTATGATTTCATGGAATCAATTACTTCCTCATTCCAATATGGATTTTTGCTTGCATAAGAGATTATAGGTTCAATTTGAGAAGAGTTTGTCCTTTTTCATAACTCCTATCGAATCGATATATTTTTAGATTCATCTTCTGATGGGATTATTTGTTGTAGTAACAATGTGTTTTGCACATATTAGTCTGTGTTTGCATCTATTTGTTTTTCTTCTTTAGAAGTTGTATTTTTTTTCTATTCATGTGATCAAAATTTGATTGATGATTCTTGTTCTTTTTTATCAACTATAATTTTTGTTTCCATTGTAAATCTCTAAAATGGTAGAAGAACAATTGAAATATCAAATGTACTATTTATGATTAATTTTAAATTATCAATGTACAATACTAACACACAAGAGTAATAATTGAAAATGTATCATATTTGCATCATACTTATCATTTTTTATTAATAATTAGAGTAATATATAATAAAATATTAATTTATTATATAGTAATATTTATATTATATTTATTTAAAAAATATTCAATTATTACTCTTGACATATAAGAATAACAATTGAAATATTGTAATATGTGCATCACTATTACTATTACACATGTTTCAATTATAATAGGTTTTGCATCATTGATACTCTTGACAAATAAGAGTAGCAATTAAAATGTTAGAAAATTTCTAATTTGTATTCTTCATATACAAGGGAAACAATTAAAATATTATCATTCATTAATATTAAGTAGGCTATAAATAACATAGTAATGTTAGAGATTTTTAATCTGTAAATTAATACACAATATGTGTTATTATGTGGTCAAATTTAGAAACCCCAAATTTAATACTCTTGACAAATAAGAGCAATAATTTACATAATTATTATTCTTGTATATATAATAAAAATAAAAGGCTTAAATAATATCAAACATTTGTACCTTTAGATGATGTCAATATTAAATATTTAGATCTAAGTATTTTTGATCAATTTAGGCTAATCCCCGATTGATACTCTTGATTCACAAGAGAAACAATTTGTTAGATTGTCACTATTGTATATATACCATAATTAGAAGGCTTATAAGTACAAATTGAAGAAAAAAACACAAAAAAAAAACCATTTAACCATCTGACCTATCGTATATAAATAAACATGATTTAATCCATGATTTGATAATGTAATCAAATACGATGTATTTGAAGTTTAAATTATACAGATTTGAAGTGGTATAGACTTGAAAAATAGAGGAAGTCCCCATTAAAAACTCTAAAAAATAAAAACATAAACCTAGTTCAATTTTTATCTTTTTTGGAAGTGATTTGGTTTTTTGAGATCGTGGAGAAACAAGCAAAGAGGTTTTTAATCGCACTAGAGATTATCTGAGATTCTTTCGTATCGATTGCAATGTGTTTTTCTTGATTTGGAGAGTCCGAATCGGAGTTTTTGAACCGCTGCATTCCTTTTAGCTGGAGGATTCTGTTATTGTACAATTGATGGCATATTTTGTAAATTTAATTATTTTGCAGGGATCATTAAGGTGTTA
Organism: Chamaelirium japonicum; assembly: GCA_947650365.1. Lineage (NCBI taxonomy): Eukaryota > Viridiplantae > Streptophyta > Magnoliopsida > Liliales > Melanthiaceae > Chamaelirium > Chamaelirium japonicum. Next base: position 6,286,918 of record OX393557.1, on the reverse strand, counting down.
GGTTGTTACAATAGGCGGGAAGGACGTCAACTTCTGTGAAATGTTGGATGAGGACATGAACTTAAATGAACAAGTTGTCTGTCCTCTAGCTAAAAATGATCTCTTAAAAAGGACTTCACACTAAGTCACCCAAAAAAGATCCAAGAAAGAAAAGAATATCAGGGGTGTGAGATGATTGTCAATTTATATTCTTTGTTCAAGATTTATTCGCAAAATAGAGTGAAGTGACAAAGGAAGCACATTAGGTATTTTTTATCCATCAATAGTGCCCATCGACTTGTTTTTAATTGATTTCCCCTCAAAGCTGCACTCCATGTACTCCTTTTAGTCCTATTGGATTTTAGTCCACCATCCATCTTCTCACATAGTTCCAATCTAGATTCTAGAATCAGCCCAAGCTCATGTGATGTACATTCTATCTACAACAAACATCATCTCTAGAATACTTCGGAGTTGGAAGTATTTCATCAAAGTTATACTTCAAACAGAGTAAAACTAATGCTTCCACTTACCAAAAAAAATTACTTCAATCCAAATGAGGTAAATATATATGGTGGTGTTTGGCATGAGAAGTAGTTGTTCTGCTTAAAACTCATCCATACGAGGGCATTCCTGTTAATTACTATTTCTAATGTAATTTGATGGTTCAGTGTTCCGGTTAGCAGAGAAATGCATAGAGTGATATATTATCGTTCCCAAGTCCTTCAGCACACCCGAACAAATTAATACTATCCATTAGTTTAAAAAAATAGAATTGGGAATAGAAACGGTTGGTTCCAGAATGATGCCAAATTTGAACACCCCCTATATTACTCGATCCACTTTTCAATACTTCAGATTTGTTTTATAAGTCAAACTAATACATCAAGTTTTAGGTGTAAAACATACTCCGCCAACCAAACAGAGCCTAATTGAAAGTACATGAGTTTCATAATCTATGTAAAAAAAACCTTTTATTTTATTAAGATTGGTCCAGTTTAAATTTGTAGGCCAGGGAGTAATGATAAATGGGTTAACACATTCGGGTTTAAATATTAACTGGATTCTGTTACTAAAAATATGGATTTGGGATTTTTGCTGTGTTATATTTTGGGGAATTAGAATTCTCTAGGGAATGGGTCCATCAGCTCTCTACCTCACATTGTTTTACAAATCAGGTTTTTTTTCAAAATATTATTAAAAAATAAAATATTTAAAGAAACAACGGCTGATCAAAACTATTTACCAACTTAACGCTCTGACAGCCACGTGAGCGCAAGAATTTTTTTTTTTCGTTTGAAGTAGAACCCGACATTTGGATTACCGAGTTTAAAACCGGTAATCTGGATACCGAGTTTAACTGAAGCCTCTTGTATGAAGTTTCAATACTTAGCCGTTTTTTTTCTGGATTTTGGGTAAACCTGGTATCCACAATACCGGGTTCTACTTGAAACAGAAAAAGAAAAAAAAAACTCGCGTTCACTTTACGGCGCTGACATGCCATGTGGCTGTCAGAGCACTAGGTTGGTAAATAGTTTTGGTCAGCCGCTGTTTCGTTAAATATTTTATTTTTTAATAATATTTTGAAAAAAACCCCTTACAAATCTGATAATGTACGGAATATACTATTTAGCCCGAAACGTTTAACCAGAGTGACGTGCCCGGGCCACAGCTGTCCGTTGCACCCAGCCCCAACCTCAGTAACGACTGGCAAGCAAAGGGACACTGTGATTGTATGCCACATCATTCTGGTTGAACATTTGGGTTAAACGTTTCGGGTTGAATAACATTGCTCTTAATAGCATCATCAAACACATACTCTTCAACATCAAGAATGAATGAAAATTATATGACTGCAATGAGATGGTATCAAGATTTTTTAGCATCGCATGCTACAATTTTGATACATACAAACAAAAGCTCACCAGGACAATACAAATTGTTCATTTGCTACAAGAATTACAATTCTTGTTTTATAAGGAAATAGTATTAGTAGAGAGAGAGAGAGAGAGAGAGAGAGAGAGAGAATAGTTACACACATAGATCCCGGGTACACGACCGAAGACAGAGTGGTCAGGGTGACAGGTTCTGCCCATGCGTTACAACATTGCGATAATGATGCCATTAATGAATTTTATGAGGTGAAGTTCCAAAAGCTATAGCACCGGCTCTATAATAGGGGGCAAGTCTCGATTTCGCGAGCTAATTCAGTTGTCAACCTATCTGCTCGATCATCTTGTCCTCCAGCGAAGTTATAGACTCGAAATGCCAGCTGAAATGCCCTCCATAGCATCTTCGAGAGGCCATCTGGGTTGGACTTGGCATCCCTACTCACTTCCTTTGCTTCTTTGCACTCCTGTAACCATAGCATAAGTCAGCCTGTTAGCATAAGTTAGCCTGAAGTTAAATTTTAAGAAAGTGAGATTTCAAGTACTTTCCATGATCTAAGTCGAGAGTATATATGTTTACGATCAAGCTATGTTTTAAAAAATGCTAGGTATCTCTGCTCGCCAACTGGCCTTTTAGGTTTCTTGGCTCTCTTGCCGAGTTGCCTTGCTTAGGTTCAACATTAATCTCCGAGGGTTGACACTAGGTTGACAGGGGGGGGGGTCAGAAAATTCTGGTAACCAGGCTCTAATACCATGTTAGGGTTTGGAATAGAATGAATTATATTCGGTGGGGGCAATAGCCCAATATATGTACACAAATGGTGTAAGTCCGCCATATGCAAGAGTTTGTATAAAGCTGGCCTATATATAATACCCTATACAACCGTATATACAAGTGTCTAACAAATCTTCTTAACAGTCGACCCCATTCCGACAGAATAAGATTTGGATGATGATGAGAGCATAAATTCACATAACAGAACGTGAGAGGAAAAAAAAAAAAAGGAGCAGAAGCCCAACGGAAAAGTTCATGCTTGTTATTCTTCTTCACCCAAGGTTTTTCATTGTTCATTAGCTTGTGATTGTATATTTGTATCAAGCTTCTTCCATTGCTACACATTTTACTGGTAGGACTTTTAATTTAGGTGGTACATAGTTGAAGAAGAGTATATGATGATACAAAACGATACGAAGATAGTAGAGCAGAAGTTCCATCAGCCACCTACCTTGAGTGCCATTTCTATGCAGTTCGACGACAGGTCAACCATCGCTTCTTTGATCCGTATCAGAATCCCAAAATCGAAATCAATGTTCTGACTTTGAAATTGCTTGGATTCTTGATCTTTGGTGCGCTCCAACGCATCAAGTTCTTCCTTGATCTATGAATAATGCAAGATGTAATCTTGATATGAATCACAATATTTTTTTTCAATAATATAATCATGTGTTCTTTCTTGAACATTAAATGCATTTACCTTATTAAAATAGTTTTCAACCTTGCCGAGTTGCTGAGCAATGGGGGAAACCATCTTCCAATTCTTTAGGTTTGTGATTATTGCATCCAACTTCGAATATAATGCAGCTGCCATCCTAATAGCCTCCAACTTCTTAAAGGGGAAACCATCAAACCTAGCCAATACCTGTAATCACAAAAGACATCAACTATGAATGAAAGAAAATACAGGTGGTGGTTGAGCAAAAAGGGATCGATTCTATGAATTAAATGAAGCAGCTCAATGTGTTCTCCAACTGATAGCTCAGTTGGTAAGACATATGCAACCCGTGGCCTTGGTCAAGGGTTCAACTAAGTGCTACGTCATATTTCCTCCCGTTCTGTAGTGGCAGGCCTCCCTCTCATTACCTTAGTGGCGAGCTTTCCTACCTGTGGGATTATTAAAATTCGGGGCATTCCTCTTGCTCTTGTGGCGAGTTTCACTAACAGGTGATGTACTGACCAATATGGTGGTCCCTTCCAAAAAAAAACAAAAGACGAAGCAGCTCAATGTTGCATTACCTGTGTCTCATCAGCTAGGATTTCAAGATTTCGTTCCACAAACTGGTGAAATTTCATTAGCTCGGTCATGTCCTTTGTTTGAAAGGAACTGATAGTAGATTTCATTTCCAAGATTAACTTCTCATGCTTTTCAACGTCTTCCTCAATTTGCCGAAAGTAGGCTGATCTGATGATACAAACCAACAAAAAGAGAAGTAAAACCTTAAACAGCCTTCTATGCTACGGCATTAGGGAATAAGTTATTCGGGTGTCAGGCTACACAAACCTTTTTGTCATCTCAGCCAATGCATCAGCCATCCCTTGTCCCTTGTTGCCACTGGAGCCGCCTCCAACCTGACTCTTTATACCCTGAGATGCTTTGCCATTCAAACTAGACCCTTCCACCTTCCCCTTGAGAAGTCTATATAGATTTCCCATTTGGGTTGATCTTTTCAATTTAGTATTCATTTTCTTGGCACGTAGTGCTTTTGCTACACTCAAAGGAGGAGGTGGCGGTGGTGCAGAGCCTTTCAGAGACAACAAGGGTGGTGGTGCTGCTACTGTTGATAGTGAAGAACAGTTTGGTGGTCGAGGAGGAGGAGGAGGTGGAGGTGGTGCTAACGATACAGAGCCATTTGGTGGTGGTGGTGGTGGAGGTGGTGCTAATGATGCTGAGCCATTTGGTGGTGGTGGTGGTGGTGGTGGAGGTGTTGCTAACGATGCAAAGGCATTTGGCAGTGGTGACGGTGATGGTGCAGACCTTTGTGGTGGAGGGATTGGTGGTGTCGGAGGCATAGGTGCTTCCTTCGGCCGCAAGGGCGATGGTGGCAGCGGACGGGTTGGGAATTGAACTGCAGGTGGTACACTCAGCATAGGAGATGACGGTGGGGTGACCAGTACGGTAGCATCGAAAGATTTGCATCCAGGATCATTATCACTTTCACTTCTGGTCATGATATATGCAGTTGGATCGACATGCATTGATGGATGAGTCGGCATTCTCAGGGGCGTGGCAAATCTTGTCAGCACCATGGGTGATGGTGGTGGTGTGGGGGTTGGGGAGAGAAATAATGGTGCCCTCAGGTGCAATATAGGGATGGATGGCGACGAGACCATTACGGTAGCTTCAGACGGTTCATTTCTATCACCAACATCGTTTTTTATCATGGCATCTAGAATTGGCCGATGGATAGGCAAGGCTTCTCTCTGCGGCATGGGCGATGATGGTGGACAGGAGGTTTGGGATGGTAGTAGCGGATTCCCTGGCTGCCACATAGTGGGAATTCTTGGTGCTGAGACAAATATGCTAGCTTCAGAAGTTTCACTTCCATTATCACACTCCCCATCACTTGTATCCATAATCATGAAAGCTTCTGACGGATCCAATTCCAGATCATCAGCCATTTTGTTCGTTTGATCCAAAGGGTGGGGGTTTTGACTCAGAACCAGAGGGAACATGTGGAAAGAAAGATGTTTTGTGTCGACCGGTTTCAACTTTCCGACAGCCTGAAGTCTTAATGGACGAAGAAGGGGTGGAATATAGGTGACATTTGAGACTTGTGATGTTTTTGGAAGCGCTGAAGTTGGTGTAGATGGAGTGGCAGAGAAGGAATGTTTGCCTTGCTGACTCTCCGAGACAAAAGACTTTGCAGAGTCCTTCATGAGAACAAAAAACTCTTTAACTCGTGGACTCATGTACTCAAGCATCTTAAGTAGTCTCTCACCTACAATGGTATACAAATATTACTAGAATCGCAGCAACATCCTTTCATATACCTGACTTGTATCGAGAACAATCAGAATGAATGGAAAGATTGCATACCGAGCTGTTCTAAGCTTAGAATTTCAAGGTCTGCCTCCTCATCGCATCTGAATTTCTCTGGTTGATTACGATTCCCACCACATAATTCTTCAAAAGATTTCAGGGCCTTGTAAAAATGGAGCATTACCTGTGTTGTTTTGCTTCAAAGGTTAGTCCTATGCTTAAATGTAAAATAATTAAGATGGTCAATTTAAACCACAAGCAAGTGTGCAATACATGAGCAAACACTCAAATGTTTGAATTCGTAAAATCGTTATGCACATAAGATAGACCCAAATCTGTCCAACATATGCTCTTGGTGTACTTTAAGTAAGCAAATAGATCTACTATTATAATGAACCTGATGTATAGAATTCTGATCGACTCCAGAGGCCGGAATGCATGATTTGCACTTGGGGTACGTATACTTAAGATCCTCCAAAGTGCGCATCAACAACTACATGGCAAAGAAACAAAAAGGATGTCAGTATGTAAATCAAAGAAACTATGCATGCTATCAAAACCATATGAAAGCAAGGATATTGACAGTACTCGAAGAACAAAACCGAATATAAATAAGGCCGATTCAAACTAACTGATCCAACATAGAGATTTTATCTCGATCACCTCAGTTTAACAAACAATAGAAATCTCTGTCTTTTTCAGATAGAAATGGCCACATAGATTTGTCCTAGTAAGATAAAGAAAGTGTCTCGAGATCGAAGGGATCGATCCAAAGATTGAGTTTGTCATTTTACAGGTGATTTCAGCTTCTCTCTACCTTTAGAGTTTGAGGGACTTGATGCTCTTCATATAAGCAATTGGCATGAATTATGATTAAACCATAATGACACATGATATATAATTTTCATATTGTACTCGAAAATCTGATCATTAATTCTCAACCAAATGGTATCATGAAAATAGAACCAACATATACTAACATGGCAGTGTACGTAAAAGGCGACAAGACTATTAAAAATTTAAACAGAAAGATCCCTTTTTTTTTAGCAATCCTCTATGGTGGAGGGGGGTTAGCCAATTAGGCAATGACCCTGTTAGATACCCTCACACCCCAAAACCCAGGTCGTAAGGGGAGGTCCACATGGGTATATTACGCGGGTGATGGGTGCCTCCCTCACTGATGTGGGAGTATCCATTAACACTTCCCCTCATGAGGAGCACGCGTGTCAAGGATCCTCATATGGCAAGGCACAATCGATGGGGAGCACCCGGAGCAAGAGCAGGAGCAGGAGACAGGCTACCTCTGATACCATGTTAGATACCCTCACACCCCAAAACCCGGGTCGTAAGGGGAGGTCCACAGGGGTTATATTAAGCTGGTGATAGGTGCCTCCCTCACCATGTGGGACTATCCATTACCAGACCCCAACTAGTTTATTAAAAGAAAGAATACAAAGCGCCCTGTACGGATCCGGGAGAAAACAAAGGCAGTAGTATGCCCAAGCCCAACACTTCAGCAAGCCCGGCCCTAGCTAATAGCCCCCCTCCATGTTGGCCTCGTGCGTTTTCTCGATGAATATATATACACACACACACGAGGATTTGATTGGAAGTAAAAAACTTTATGTGGAAATCAATTCTGCAATGTAAATCTTGGTGTGCCGAGAAATCATATATATGAAGCTTGACAAATTGGTAATTAAGTGAGACCTAAGTTTCCAATTTCTAATACCCATTTAGGTCAAAATACAAATGTCATATAAATGAAAAGGAGAATGGCATTATAAATCATGAAGGAATGAATGGATACCTCATTCAGCGTAGAGGACGCATTGCGATGAGGTAGTTCGAGGATTTCCCTGAACCTCAGGATCTTGGCCCTGAGCATCCCAATCAAGGGGGAATTCCTCAGCCATCCGCAGGGATCCATGGCGGCTGGCGTCGCCAAGGATTCTACCAATCCCTGCAAGCCCTACACGTTAGGCTCCGATCATGAATCTCAAATTAATGTTCCTAATTCTATGTTCGAGCTCATCGGAGGGGTGGCTCACCTCGAAGGAGCGGCAGCGCCCATGATACGACACGGGCACCGGCGTGGTGCGGCAGGTTCCGGACTTCATCGGGGCCGGGCACCACCACGTCCGAGGAGGAGATCGAATTGTGGGGCTAGCGTTGGGTTTCAGAGCGATCAATGTGGGCACGAGGAGGGAGAGAGTGGTCTTCAAGAAAAGAGAGGAAACCGATTGACGGAAAGCACTGCCGAGGATGCACAGATCGCAGAGGAGGACGAGGAGGGAGACGATCGCCGAGGCTGTAGAGAAGAGGGGGTAGACGGGATGTGGGTCCGGTTCCTTGGGCTCTCTCATGCACTCGCCTCGCCGGCGGACTGTCGGTGGGGGCTGGGGGGGCACGACAACTGTGTTCGGGGTTGCGCCGTGGGGGGGGAGGCTCCTCCTCCAAATGGTGATTTTGCGGCCGCGCCAATATTGGAGAATAAAGAGAACAGACGGCCGCGAAACGCGGGGGAGCTGCGCTGCCTGCGCAGCAGCGCCGGTCGTGGGGAACGAAAACGGGCAGACGGGAAGGAGTGGCGGGCTGTCCTACCTGTCCCGTTACATCTGGAAAGGAAAAGAGTACCCCATTGATTTGCGGCACTTTTACGGCCAATTGTGGTGTGCCACGTCGTCCATTGAAGATGGCATAACGGTCAGCGGCACATCCGGTTGCAAGGTATTTTTTGGCGGGAATCAGCGGTCCGTCCGTGATCAAAAGTTCAAATGATATAAGGACATCCAAAACTGTAGGACGAAAATACATCTTTCCTCACTTCAAATTTTTATTTGATATTGCAGCATTCAAAATTAAACCTAAATCCAACGATATAAAGGCCATGGTGAAACCTAGACCTAATTCGAACGGAACTGAACTGCTCATCGTCACCGTCACCGACAAACCAAACATAAACCTAATCCTAAACTCAAGATATATAGGTCATGAGATAAACCCTAGACCTACAAATTCTAAACATAATTGAACCCCTCTGTCTCCCGTTCCTTCTCGCAACGAGCAGCAGACACTCGAGATCAAGCCGCTACTCACCACCACTACCACTCATACCGTTGAGGAGGAAGGAGCCGTCGTCGTGGGACTGGAGCAGGTGGAGGTCGAGTGCCGAGGTTGCTCGTGTCTGTTTGCCATGGTCGTTGCCGTCCACTGCTCGCCATTGATCTCAATGATAGGTGGAGGCAATTTAAGTTTGGGTGAGGGTAATTTTGGGTTTCAGCAAACTACAGTTGGGGATGGTAGAGACTCATGGTGCATGCAAGTGTCATAGATTGCACTCCAAGGTAAGGGTAATTTCTGTGTAAAGGGCTGCCGAACCCGATCCGTTTACACCCCTAGGAGCAAATTACACTAGGGTTGCAACTTGGGCTGGTTGAACCCAACTCTAGAACTGGTTTGAGTTCATTTATTTGAGGTACAGGATGGGTTTGGGTTGGTAAAAGTCCACCCTAAACAAAGTTAGGGTTGGGCTTGGGCCAAGGGGTTGGACAACCCGGCCCAACCCAAGGCCAATTTGAGTGTAACATGTCAACTTACATTCCCAACACAAAGAGCCACAAACCATCGGACAGTGAAGCTAAGAGACCTTATTGGTATGGACTAAGGATAAAGAAAAGATTTGCTGATGCTTTGCTCTTTAAATTAAAAACTTTGGACAAGTAAAACAAATAAACATTATTCGAACCCGCACAACCCAACCAATCCACCAACGTGGGCTAACCCCCAAGTTTAACCCAAGCTTGAATTCTTGGGTTGGGCTTAGGTTGGGAAGCACAGGTTCAAGATCAGGTTGGGCTTCAATTGACCTCCAAGTCTCCAACCCGAACGAGTTGCAGTGCTCAAGCGATAGCCGTTGCATTGAGCACTGGTCGATGCGCCCCACTTCAGTGAATGGGGTGTAAGTCTCTGATGAGATCAACTTATCACACTCATTTTCAATCCCAATTAGTTACAATGATATTCATATGCTTTGTACAAGGGCAGAGAGACATTAAAAACCCCGATTGAAAAGAAGAAAATAGAAAAAGAACAGAAAAAGAGACTTCAGGATTGCACAACTTGTCGATCTCCAATCTCGGTTACGAGATGAAAGCCTTGACGGCCTCATTCAAGTTGCAGGTAAAACCAGTCCTCGGGCACTTAACTTGGCCATCGTTTTTCTCGGCCATCGCTGCAAGAGCCTGTCATTCCATAAATCACAAGCAAATCAGAACTGATTAGCATTCTCATGGACTTCTCACCTCTCGGATCTGAAAAAAAGTATCGAAGCCCTCGAGCAGTTCCCATACCTTAGTGCTGTAGACGTAGCCGTTGGGTAATACAAGCGGCGGGTTATCGGTATCCATCAGCTGCTTGCTTATATAGCAGACGAGCTTTGAGTGGTGCTGCTTCGAGAACGGCAGTGGTTCCGCCAATTTACGGAAGCTCTCCTGCGACAGAGGATCCTCTTTGGTGCAATCGTCTTCGTAGCAAAATCTTTACGACGTCAAGAAGCAAACAGTATTCGGGAACACAAACAGGCACTTCAAATTTTTCAATGAATTGGAATCGATGCCCCCACTATTCCTCTAATCTTACCAAAGTCAGAAGTCGGGAAAAAAATCAGCTAGAGAAGAAGTCGGAAAAATCAGAAAAAAAAAAACAGTTTAACTTTTTTTAAATATCTATAAATATGTTTCAAGTTTCAACAACTTTTTTGAGCAGTGTACGATGGATTAATACACGATTAATCAGGATTAAAATACATAAATCGGAATTAAATTGCAAAAATCATGAATTTTTCAACAAATTGTGACTTTTTCAAAAAAAAAATCAGGAGAGTCATGTAGTAAACGGCACACCAATAAGTCACATTTAAAACCCATTTTTTTCAAAAAAGAAATGCCCGACTTGATAACATGGGAGGGTTTAAACCAGGTCGACAGCAAATCAGAAAGATCATGTCAATCGTCTTTATAAGTTGACCCAACCTTGATGGGGTAAAACTATGATGATCAATATCCTTAATTATAATTGAATATAATAGGAAAATCAACAACAGGAACTTTAATACGATAATGTGATGAACTATACAAGGATACGGAGTCTTCAAGGCCGATAAGCCTGCTTGCAGATAGATATTCAGTAGAGGCTCGAGGGTCATGCCAAACAATCTACAGAATTCCTGCTTGAACTGCTCGACGAGAAAGCCCCATTGTTCCGGCTCAAACAAAACCTATAAAAGGATAACCCATATAGCATCATTCAGAGTTAGAGAAGGCCCATTGTCTAAAGAAAAAACTGCTTTCCAAATCACGAACCAAAATGATTTTCGAAATAGGAATAAGAGCTATAGAAGAGAGAGATGCAAAAGAAGTGGGCATTAACAATACATAGGAAACTTTATCTGCTTATCAATCAATCTAGTAACTAAGTAAATAATGATGGCTAAGAGAAAATAAAGTTGTTCTATTTTAGTGCACTAATGAAATATACAACCGGAGAGATGATACCGACCTTGTAGATTTCACATTCAGTAGTGCTCCTAAAAGCCAAGGTTGCCATGACACGCTGCAGTTCTTTCATATGAGTAGCTCCCCAGGATGCCAGGTGCTTTCGAGCATACGCAATGGCCCGCAAGTTGTCATCGGCTCGTACAAGCTCTATGAACTCCTGAAGCCTCAATTGGAACTCAAACTTACTCTGCAATTTTCAATTTACATGACACGGTGTTAAGTGTGGTAGAGGAAAGTGTGTGCATGTACCTCGTCTTGTGTCTGCCTCTGCACGTGTATGTAAGGACATAGGAAGAGAAAAGTGCAAGCCAAGGCAGACCAAAAGGATTTAAGAAAGCAGAATAATTACAGATGCATCAAGTAAGAATTCACATCTTGAAAAGACCCCTAGGAAAATTGGTGAGGCTTTTCCATTCTTTTTAATGTTTGGATTTTGCTAATTTGATTGCACTATAGTCAACATGGATCTCTTTTTTTATTATCATGATCTCCCATTCCATTCATACGACTCTGACCCACAAAGGACTTGCAAAATCGAACAGTCAACAGTCTATCAGTTTCTTTTAAATGGGTACAAGATACTAATGCATATTCAAAGTTCAAAACAAAATTGCACAAATATTCTAGTATCTTCACGTAAAAAAAGGCCTGATGATTAAGAACAAAAAGACAATGGGCCTTCTCTAACTCCTATTCCTATAGCTCTTATTCCTATCATGATGATTGAGAACAAATTGCACAAATATTTTGCATCTCTCTCTCTTCTATAGTTCTTATTCCTATTTCGAAAATCATTTAGGTTCGTGATTTGGAAAGCAGTTTTTTGTCTCCAACCGGCTCCCTATTCGGCCGGTTGAGCCAAATGTAACGTGGGTGCCACATCAGCAAAACACCCCTGCAAGCGACTCGTCAAACAGGAAGTTAAATTTAACTTTGGAAAACTCATGCCTCAATTGGAGGAGCTCCCAGCGCCTCGTCAAACGGTGTGCCCTGCTATCAAATGGAAATTTTCTTTAAACTTTACCCATTTACCCTCTGCTAGTTTGAAGTTGGGGCTTTAGTTCAAACAGCCACTAGCAAAGAACATGGGTTATTTGGTCTTTTGGCATGATAGTGGTTGGCTTAAAAAAGAATAAAAATTAAAGTAGGTTGTAGGATATGGAGTCATTTGGAAAGGCCTTTCCTCCTCACTACTTAAATTGCTAACATGGCAACTTTGGTGAGCAAAAAATGGGGAGACATAGGAGGAGCCAGTTGGAGATGCTCTATGAATGGGTTCCGCACTTTTTTCATGGTGACGCAAGATAACGTCTCAGCTGATTAATGAAAGAGACCTTAAAATTCATAGTCACATCGAATTATTATGATGGACGAAAGGAATCAATAGGAGGTATGGGAAGATTAGACGACTTCTTTAATGGCCAAATAGCAAAGACATGATTAGATTGGCACAATTTCAAATACAGAATGCAGAAGTGGTGTGCCATCTTGAAGACCCGAAAGAGGCACATGTGAGGAGAGGATTTTACACCAATAATTTTTTTCATTGTGTTTTAAGCTATTCATTACGAGTTTTCTTCTTTTTTTCTTAATACTAGTTGGCGGGTGTGTGCATTCCCTTGGGCGAAGATTCTTAGCATATACGCCATGCAAATAATTTTCGAACTGATGTGCAAGGAAGATTCATGCCCGCACGCAAAAATGCACAACACATAATACACGTTTACTTAGGTTTCTTCAAAATGTATCTAATTGGCATGTGCATCCGCTCATCATATTTCATCTTACTTACTCTAGTACAATCACAATGGACCATGCTTAACAGCTTTGATTTCACTAAAGGATTGTAAAATGGAAACATGATCCACATACCTTAGATTTCTTTAACCTGGCTTTGTTCTCTGCACACCAAGCTAGAGCAGGAGCTACTTCCTTATTCTTGAGAGAATCAATTACACTTTTTGCTTCAAGGAAGACATCAATATCAACAAGGTCCTGCAACAAATGGGCCTAATACGTTAGGAATGATATGATGAACGACAAGAATAAGAGGGGTTATCAGAACAGACAAAGGCAACCCCAAATTAACAAGCATGTTGCAGATTATTCAAATAATCAACTAAATTATTATAGAACTACAAGAGTACAAAGTTTCAAAATTCAGACTAGTTAAGAAGTATCCATAGGGATGAACCATAAGTTGCAAGGTTTGAATTAGCAATCTACAATTCAGACCAAAAGAACTGAAGCACCCAGTTATGAAATTCCAGGAGTTTCTGAAGAAACAAGAAAATTTGAGGTGTCTACTAGCTCGTTGGACCTGAATGTCAAACTTTTGGTATTCTTGTAAAAAACTAAGTTATGGGCACGAATTTTGAAGTACTAAATAATTAAAAGCATCTACTTTCTAAAAACTGTGTACAACATTTTCTCTCCATTTATTAGAACAGTACAAAGCGAGAATCCATGCGCACGCACACACACCGAGACTTGAAAACTCTCCCTAAGTTTCGTTCATGTGTTTTTGACATAAAACAACCAACATTTTGTAATTACTACAAACAAACACCACCATTATCTTAGTTGCAAATCAACTCACACATCATTTCCTTATTGCAAAAGACACATATGCCCAAGGTTCTAAATGTTGGTTTCGATGTCAACTTCAGTCGGTAAGAAATATTTCGGATTTGGGTCAAATGTCTGGAAATATTGAATTTCTTTAGGAAAAAGTTCGGAAATGATGCAATTTGTTTGTCAAATTCAGTCAATTTTCAGAATTTTCCATTAACTTCCATAAAATATTGGAGAAATATTGGTCATTTGGTCTGTTATCATAGAAATTCAGGATGGAGAAAAAGGATGGAATTTTTCAGCGAAACTTCAGGATAAGCTAATAGGTTGTAGCCTTGCGGGCTTTATTTGTGTGTAAAATGTTTTTTCATGTGAGGACATCTGTATGCGATGCTTTAAAAAGAAAAAAGTGGCTGCTATAATGAGCCCTTGATGTGAGGAAATCTGTGTGGACAACTGGACATAATAAAATATATCAGACAAAAATTTCCAAATTTCGACAAAAATAATGTATTCTTATATAAACAACATCAGATTTTTCTCGAAGCAATCAAAATTTACCATATTTCAGTCAATGATAACATGTCATGCCTTTCCGATATCGGAATCTCAAAAAAGAAAAATCATCGGTGATTTCGGTTGAGAAATGTTCACAAGGAAATCGTGCCTATGCACTCAGATACAACCCTATAATAAGTTATTTATTTTAAAAAATGAAATGGTACATGAGAGATGCTAGGTTCAGGATAAGGTGTCTTTCAAGCTTTTCAACAAAACAGCTTGACAGCCATGTTTATATAAAAATAATATTTAAGTAGATGATGTTTATGTTCTCCATTTACTTTAAGTTATTTTATGTAAAAAAACAAATAAACCCCCCCACACTCCAATTTGGATTTAATAAAAATATCAAAAAACCCAAATCCAAAGGAATCAAAATATAATTTTTCTGCTCTACATTTTTTTCTAAAAAAGAAAGTTCGGTGAAACAAAGCCTCAAAGTATTTTAGATTGGAAAAAATCTCAGAAAATCTATAAGTATAAGATCAACTTAAAAACCCAAAGACCGATAAAATGTTTTGAATCTACAAAATATTTCTTTACAATAATTCTTTTTTCCTCCTGACTTGGCCAAAATTCAGAATCACGATTTTTCAACTTTTTGACAAAAAGTCGGGATAAAGCAAAAGTCCTACTCTTTTCAAAACAAGACCAATATGAAGTGGGTACCAGGTATAATAATTCTAAATTATTTTTATATTTTGTAATTATTTCAAATTAAAAAAAAAACAGAAACCAAAACCATTGAAACTTCAATTCGAAACTTAGAAACCGACCGAAATCGATCCTCAGTGGGCAGACTGAAACCAAAACTACAAACCATGCAAAAAATACCTTTATTTAAATTGTACCATTTCCCATTTGAAATGATAAATCTATTTCTTTTTAATCCATGGGAGTCCGTCTATTAAGAAATTCAACTATATTGCAAAATAAGTGTGAAGTTACTAATATCATATCCTCATTGAACCACCCTTCTTATGTCGGTTATTTAAATAAAAACCAGTCAAAAAACTATTTGCATCGTCCATAGGAGCTAAATCATCTCCTACACCTTAAAATATTTGCAACTTTGTTTAATAGCTTGATCTAAGACCGCAGCATAAAGTAAGTTATATATGGAAGCAATTGTCATGATGACAAGGAGTTGTGCCCATTAATATAGGGGTGCAACTTGGGTCGGGTAAACCCGAGAACCAAACCAACCCGAACTAAATGGGTCGGGTTGGTTCGTTTCCGATATATCTTGACCCGACTAAATCGGGTCGGTTCTGGGTTAGGGCTCGGGTAAACCCGAACCAACCTGACCCGGATCCTTATACTAGGGGTGCAACTTGGCCATTAGTTTAAACTAGGGGTGCAACTCGGCCATTAGCTTACATCGGACCCATTGCACCCCATGGTTCAACTAGGCCATTAGTTTAAATCAGACCCATTGCACCCTATGGTTCAACTCGGCCATTAGTTTAAATCAGACCCATTGCACCCTATAGTTTCAATATGACCCGAGTTGCACCCCTAGTTTCAATCAGACCCGAGAACCGACCCGAACCAACGGGTCGGGTTTATATAGAATTCGAGTTGGGTCAGGTCAGAAAATAGTAGAACCGATAACTTTCGGGTCGGTTCCGGTTTGGCTCAAACCCGAACCAACCCGACCCAAGTTGCACCCCTACATTAATATACTCCGATATCGATGGCATGGTCCTTGTTAAAGTTCTCATAAGATCTGAAGAATTTACGCTTTCTAATTATGTGTCAAATCTCACCCAAATACGAGGAGTGTGACTCAATTTCCTTACAATGCAAATAATTCTACCATCTTTCTAACTTCTAAGTGATCCTCTAAACTTAGTCAAACCACTTATGGCGGCCTCTCCATTTAGAGTCCCGGTTTGGGCAAACTCCACCAACCCAACTCAAAATAAATCCAAACCCAATTGATCCACCAAAATTTGAATGTGAACATTGGGTTGTCTATGCTAGTATTCATTGTTAGTGGAAACCTTCAACCTTGTGTAACTAAATGATGATCCAATATTCAAGGCGATACTCTCCCTTAAAAGTAGAGACGAACTTTCAATGGGTCGCCAGTTAGCCGATAATGAATCATATTTTCTTAACAATCGAGAGATGCAATAAAAAGAGACAATAAAGAGCAAAATATATTGCCACCAGCACTTTCTTAATTATGGCCAGTTCAACGACCAATGAAACAGCCATAGGGATTTGGAACCCACATGAGGAGATTCCTCTTTTTTGAGAACCCACTTTCAATCTCTATTTGAATGTTTTATAAAATTACCTCCACAAACTGATCTATCCATCATTGCATCCTTCAAAAAACCTTTTTACAGACCCATTTTCAAAACAACTTACTAAAACCATACCACCAATTTGAAACACTAGCCGGGAGCACGGTTACAACTATTTAGAAACCAATATAAAAAATGATGATTGAAATAAATAAATAAATAAAGATGGCGAAAAGATAAAGAGGAATACTAAGTTGGCTAGAAGTCTAAGCTGTGTAGGATTCCTACATGAACAAAGACCCATATAGGATTTACAAATATATCTAGGATTCCTAATAAAATAGGGCTTATTAATGCATCATGAGTCCTACTTAAATAGGCTTCATTGTTGTAGTAATTTCCCTTACAAATGGTTATAGGAATCCTTGATGGTAGTTTTGGTACATATTTTTGTTGTAACTCGTGACTATTGTGTTGGTCATTTATTGAAGTAAGCCTTTAATTTTCATTCCCGATATCAATTTCAGTCGATCAAAAAATAAAATATATATGGGTTTTGGAAAAAAAATCAGTGGAAAGTTGGGATTTTAACATAATTTTCAATGGAAATAACAGAGTTTGTCGATAGATTTTGGTCAAATTTCTGAATTTATCAATCAATTTCGGTTGAATGTCGGTCTCGTTGTGGATTTGTTGGCTTGGTGAAAGTATGCAAGGATAGTCCCAAGTGATCGGGCTCTTTGTGGGCTCTTTATGAAGATCGCTCGAATTCGATGAGCAGGTCACTATACAAGCTCGCCATGTCTGTTTTGGACCTAGCGGTTCACATTGTTGGTGGGTCTTGCCTTAAGTTAAATGGTTATCGGATTTAATAGCTCTAACTTAATTTGATCTATTGGTTTGGCATGGGTCATAAGGCAAATGGGTCAGATTTCATGGGTTTTAAGTTGGGTTTAACCAAACTAATTAAAAAGAGTACACAAGAGCATGCTTTTGGGGTTTTCGAGGTGGTTCTTAAGATTTGAGATGGTGTCAAGAAGAGAGAGGGAAAAGAGGTTGTTGATGGCTTGGGATCAAGGCAGACAGTGGTTGACTGTGAGATGTCCCAAATAATGCAGTATCAACAATTTCCACCTTTTTGTGTCAAACCCCTTATACAAAATTTCGATGTTGCCGACCGAAATATGTCAACATTTAAAACAATAATTTTAAGTTTGATTAGTCGTCTTCTTTAAATAGGGAAGTCCCTACAAAAGTCACTTCTGGAGTATACTAAATTGAAAATTTTTGGTACCAAAAAGAATAGACTTTGGGAGGGGTTAAAGGAATATATATAAATATATATATATATATATATATGTGTGTGTGTGTGTGTGTGTGTGTGTGTGTGTGTGTGTGTGTGTGTGTTTGTGGGCGCGCGCGCGCACTCGCTCACGCGGGGAATGAAAAATTCAGGATTAATTTTAAGCAAAAAAAAAAACTCTTATCATAGTACTAATTCCACGAACCTAGTTTTTGATGCCTAGGAGTTTGTTGGTGCCAACTCCAACAAGGTATTCATCTATCCTCAACTTATTGTTGTAATATCCTTCCTAGTAAGTTCATATACACATAGACTCTTGGAGAACCTTAATTTGCTTTAAATTCTTTTCTCTGGCTCGTAATCTTCAATTCACTTTAATTTCATCAATTAATGTTCCATTTTCTAGTTAAATGTTCGCACAAATTAGGAATGTGAGAAACAACATAATAAAAACCCAACTCAGCTTACCCTAAAACCCTAATTAAACCTCTAGATCCTGGTATCCTACATTTTAAATCCAACTTTCGATTATGATTCTTTTAATAAGTTTGCACCTTTACAATTCGAATTAAGACAATACTCATGTATATCCATATGAAATGCAATACCCATAAAAAATCTACACTCATCCAAAAGTAGCTTTACACCCTAGAACCTATGTTCCCCTTATCGTGCAAAATCTTTGGTCCATATTTCTTTGTTTGCCCTACATCACCTTATTTGTGTGACATTTTATCCTATTAAACTTTACCCTTTGTTAGAGCAATCAATTTTCTTCCATAATAATTTCTTACAAAGGTTTTTGGTATATGCAATCTGTTGCCAGCTCCATTGCCTACTTCCTTACGACAAGCATGAGCATATGTTTGTTCTCGAAGGTTCATAGCCTTGGATGAAGCAATAGCGACAAACAATGACAAAGGCTTTAGCACAATTTGAGACGTCAAAGAAATGAGAATAAGAAATGGGAGAAGGCAAAAGTGAAGAAGGTTAAATTTCATGTTGATGGAAATGGAGGGGGAAAGAAGGGGACAAGAGATGGGAGGAATGGACCCTTTACCCCATACTGCCATAAAACCTTTGGTGAAGTATGACTTAAAAAGCAACACGATATAATTTATTTATAACAACCAAGATAATTTGATATGAAACACTAAGGCAACTGACTCATACACAGGGAAAATATTAGATAGAGTTGAAAACTACTTAGGGTTCTGGACCATCCGAAAATATGTTTGCGACAAAATTACTCATAGAAATATTCATTTATTTTGTGCATACTCTAATCTTTGGATATGGAACAGTGCATGCCATGTATGATTGCAACTTTCAGGTCTGGTCATTGCATCCATCACCCTAATGGTGGAAATCCATATCCAATCTTTTGATGTAATAATGGAGAATAAATGGTAAGCATCATCTCGAGGTTGACATCAACCGCTCCAACAAGCCAAATTGAATGATCTTGGAGTTCATTGGGAAAACTGGGATCGAGGCAAGGTTTTTGGATTTCATATCTAGATCTGGATCTATTAGGCCTAAACCCTGCATCTGGATCATGTCAAATCTCTTTATGAGAGTCCGAACTTCAGGCTTATCACCACCATTTTTCCTTACAAAAGAAAGAGAGGAGTAAAAAGAGAGTAAAGAGACAGGAGTGTTTTTAAGGGGAGGGGGAGGGAGGATAATTTTGTCCATTATCCAGATAATACAATAATTATTTTGGGTGTCCTTTAAGCATAAATAAGTCCCTATCAATGTATCAATACTTCCTTGCAATGGGCTGCTTCATAGTAACACCTAAACCACCATCCTTTCCTCATAAACCAAAGATAAACCTTCATCATATGTTTTTGACAAATCGACTACAAAGAATTATGGAAGATTACATCTATTTAGTCCATATAAGCAAAACATCTTGCAAGTTATGAATGCAACAGGGATCGATTATGCAAGATCTGCACCATCCGCTAGCAGATCATACGATGTATGAGATGGGGGAACATGATGAGAATTTATTGCATTTATGTTATCGTAAGGTGCTCTAGTCTATGGAGCCCAGTGGATTCATGATAGAATTACACTTTGGTGGTAAGCTTATATAAGCTCGGGCATAAAAAGAGAACTAACTAGTACTGACATTTCTT
This sequence comes from Chamaelirium japonicum, assembly GCA_947650365.1. NCBI lineage: Eukaryota > Viridiplantae > Streptophyta > Magnoliopsida > Liliales > Melanthiaceae > Chamaelirium > Chamaelirium japonicum. The sequence continues at coordinate 6,266,894 of OX393557.1, read as the reverse complement.
TGAGGGAGGCACTTGGTTCGTAAAAGTTAGAGGACTCATTTTCAACTTCATCCACTCTGCCAAAACCTTGGTGAAAATCTTAGAAATCCCCTTCAGCAAAACTAGAGTTATCCAATTAATTATGTCCATGGTACCCTTGGTATAAAAAAAAAAAGGTTAAAACTGAAGGCAGTCTGAGCCGACTTTTTCATGATATCAGCAGACTCTTCAAAATCAAAAAATTGATTTTACAATGAAGAGAGGAAATATTCAATTAAAACCGCACTTAAGGTCGCTCAGGATAGATCCATAGGAACAACTTATGCTCAAGAAAAAAGAAAAATGGTTTACTGGTCCATAATTCTTCAAACTTACTAATTTAATGTATGAAAGCCACATATGAAAGGCTCAAAAGTTTTTTCCATTAACGCTATTGCTTGCAAATCAAGTAATAAACCGTCATACACCCAAGTAAGACTCATAAATTCACTAACAAAACAATAAAATCTATCTTAATATGACTAAAACTAGACGAATTCTAAGCTCGGACTTTACTCCAGATTCGAAGCATCAAAAAAACCAAACTAAATTAAAACTACAACAAAAAAAAATGTGAGGTTAAAAATAAACTACAAAGAGATGGAGCATACACATCAAGTCAAACATCCAGAAAGGCATCTAACCTACTTCTCCTGGCTAAAATATTAAAACAAATTCACTGCTTCCAAAATGCTTACAACAACAAAATACTAAAGGACCCAAGTCACCCAACCTATAATCAAGAAAAAATGTGAAAAATAAATTGATCAACAATAATTTCAACAACATTAATATCCCATCTACAACTTAGATCACATACATTTACTCCCACTGTGTGAATCTTGAATCAATTTGATTCAAATTCCATTTTACATTTGATTTGCAAAGCTTGGTGGTGGACGCTCAACATGAGAGGTCTTGTGAGGGAATATTAGATTTGGGATATATTATGAAATTAACCAAGAAAACCAAGATGGAAAGAATCTTCATATTTCTTAGACAAAATCAAGATCACTAAATAAATTTTTTCTCTTTTCTTTAAAATATAAAGGATCAAAATCCTAGACATAAGGATTCGAATATTGAATAAGAACCAATCTCCATATTTTTCTTCTAGATCTTCAAAAGTATCATCCACATCTTTTATGGTCAATATTGGATCTGATCTATTCTTAGACGTTATCGACCTTATTGATCCGATATGTAAAAGAATATCAATAGAACAGTTAAGCCCTCCCATATATTGTCATTATTCTATCTGATGTGAAGAAATAATCTTGATTCGACATACTAATCGCTGCAAAAATCTTGATTTGGCATCTTATTTGTTGTCTACTGAAGTATTCAATTTGAGACGGTAATGAGTCTAAATTTGATTAATAATCATTAAAAAAAAACAAATATTCCCGTATCCAAGGTTGTGGGAAATAACAACTGCTAACATCGTCGATCAAAACAACTATAGAATAGAGCCTACTTCCTAAACAGTAGAGATTAGGTCAACAGAGGTTTGCGACGATAGGGGAGAGCTAGACAGGCTCAATGGTGGCTTGGGGATCAAGGAGGGGACCCAAGCCTATGGAATCAAGAAGATTCAGAACCCAGTTTTACTCCGTCACATACACGAAAACCCACTGAGTGCTTCATTTTGCCTTAAAGAAATCTAGATTCGTCATCCGGAAATCTGCAAGAAACAAAATTTCCATACCCGTATGTTGCTGTTCTCCGCAAGCTTTAGGGCCGTGTCGTAGTACGACATACGCAGCATGTAGTCGACAAGGATCCGCTTCAACCTCGTGTCGTTCCACTCGGCCAAATTCTCCGCCGTCACGCCGGACAAGTGGTCCAGTCGAGCCCGGCATCGCTGCGCCTGCAAATCCTCCTCCTTGCTGCCCTCTTCCAGCTGATCGGACGGCCAAGTAACACCACGGATTACCGAGAACGGAGCAAAGACAGCATCGGATCTCCGAGATTATGAAAAGAAGTGTGGCGGTAGGATTACCTTGCGCTTGAGGCCCTGGAGGCGTGAGACGAGGGAGGTGAGGTGGGAGACGGCGTCCTCGCAAGACATGTCTTCGGAGCGTCCGGCGGCCTCAGATACGCCGGAGATCACGGCGGAGATCTCCCTCTCGGCGCAGCGGTGGTTGGTCCGGACCGTCTTCTTGAAGTGCTCGAAGGGGACTCGCAGGAACTGATGCTCCAGCTTCAGTGACTCCGTCAGCTGGGAGAGCTTCGTCGGAGCGGAGGCCGCCGCCGCGGCGGCGGGTGGGCCGGTGGCGGAGTCGCCGTTCGCCTGCGAATCGACGGCCATGTCCATATCGAGATCGAGAGAGGGTGATCAGAGGGCCCGAACAATCTACCAACGTGGTTCTCATCACAAGCCCATTAATAAAGAACCTATGCCCACACGACGTGTGGGTAGATTAATAACCACACGCAGATGCACGGAGAGTGGACTAACAGAGTGACGTCACAATCGTAATTGGGTTACAGTGCACGGGCAGTTAGGCGTGTGGTCGATATTCAACCCCACGGAGGTTGTACATAGCTCTGCTCTTATGATCCGATTTTTAATTGTAAATCATGGGCCTCATGTCTTGTAGTGCAGTTGCGCTTGGTAAATGCAAGAATAACAGCCCAAAATTTGGGCCCATAACCCATTACGAATCCGATCCAAGTTTCGGGTAACCGGATCCAGAAAAGAGAGACCAAGGAGTATTATTCGGATCCGAAATTTGATTCAAAAACATTACCTAAGGGCCTGTTTGTTTTTCGGACCCGCAAAGTAAAAGCTAGTAAATGAGACGTGAACAAGTAAATCTTCCATATTGACTATAAAATCTGAATTCCGGCTTGTTGTTTGCATTGATCAGTAAAGTAAACCATTACTTCTGGACAACTGTTTGGATTGACAAATAAAGTAAATCAGATTCTCAACAAAAGTAAATCCCATATTGGATTCTGATACCCAGTAGGAGTAAACAGAGATGTACGGATTCTTTCATTTGTTACTTAGAAACACATAAATTGAAACCCAGATCGATAAATAGATTTTTTTTTTTTTACCCAAATCGTGAACAACCAACATCAGATAGTGAACAATCGAGATCGGATCATGAACAACCGAGACCTTCAGATCTGGAAGAAATAACCAAAACCAAAAACGAAAACAAATTCTGGAGATCACGATTTTCATAAGAAAAAAAACACACAGAAGAATAGGAATCCAGATCTTTACATGCAGATATCTTTGGATGACTCGTTTCTCGTTGTAGCGGTGGAGATCCAGCAGATGAAGGAGGGGTTGTAAAACCCTTTTTCCTTTCTCGTCATTGTGGAAGAAGAAACGATGAACAACGATCAGACGAAGAAGTCTCATAGGTTCCCTTGACCGTGCAGCTTGGATGACGTGGCAAGATTCAACGGAGACATCTACCAGTAAATGAAAAGTTTTACTTAGGCTTTTAGGAGTGAAACTTTTTGGCTACTAGTAAACCTCCCCCAATTTACTTTACTACAATATTTTGGATCCAAATAGCAACAAAGTAAAAATTTTACCTAATTTAACTTGTTGACCGAATGCAAATAGGCCCTAAGTCTATTTTGCCTATCAGCACCAAGCTTTCAAATCTCGATTGAATACCGGTACGTACCGGTTTTGCCCAGGCAGAGCCGAGTCAACCCTTCGAGACCGAAACCAGGACTGAACTGACCGGTACCAAACCGTAACAGACGAGCTAGTTCGGTATCGGTCGGTTCAGTCCCTATCCAGCATCATTAGTGGGGGGGGGGGGGGGGGTGACTTTTGGCTCTCTTTTTTTTTCCCCTTTGGACTATCGAACATGTTGGACAACGGGGAGGGGAAGGAAAGGTGACGGCAGCCCGGACGATGAAAAAAGAGCAGAAGAAGGTTGGAAGGGGGTGACAACGACTCTGATGAGGAGGAGAGGTGGTAGTGACTCCAGTGCTAGGGAAGGAGGAGGAGAGACAATGGCATTGGTGACGGACATACCGACGAGAAGGTGATGTAGTACGAAGGTTCGGAGGGTGTGTTGGTCATAACCCCCCTACCCTAAATGGAAAAACAGTAAGAAAGTGAGGTAAGGTAAGATGAGTAATTTTGTAGTGGGGAAAAATAATTCCAAAAAAAAAAAAAAAGCTTGAGGGAAAATTGGTAATTGGAAAACTCAGACGTCCTTTTTCCCTACTGTCTTTGATTTCTTCCTTTCCGGTTGAAACCAGCACACACACACACACACACACACACACACACACACACACACACACACACACACACACACACACATAGAGAGGATGCCGAGCAGCCTCCCTTTCTCAGTAGACACGTGGACTACCGCCTCCAAGAGGAAGCTGTACCACTTCCTCACCCACGCTCACCATGCCCACCTCACCGGCATCTCCTTCCATGCCTCCTACCCCATCTTCGCCACCTCTTCCACCACGGCCCTCATCCTCCGCTCCTTCCCTCAAGTCTCACCCTCTAATCGTTTTCATGATTGTTTCCTTTGCATTTCAAGATGGAACCCATCTCTAAATCGTTGCCTTTTTTGGGATTCAATGAGTCTTTGTTTGTGGAAATCGAGGTCGGCAAGCTGATGGGCATCGATGATCCTGATGGGTTTTTCTCTGTCTCCATGTTCGATGCCAATCACTGTCCGAGTATGCTAATTGATGCTTCTGCTAGGTTCGGCAATCCGGGTTTTTGCAAATTGGGGCCTATTTTGGAATTTTATTTTTGATTTAGTTGCATTGATATGTTCTGATAATCTCGTTATCTAATCTGGATTTTGATATAGAGTTTTTTAAGTTCTAATTGTATTGTTTGTTTGGTGATAGAAATTTTATGTTTATATGTTCTAAAACTAACCTTAAAGGGCCTAAACTGGCCTAAAGTAGTATAATATTTATTTTTAATTTTTTTTTATACTTATTTTAAAAAAAATTAGATTTTTTAAAAAATTTTTGAATATTTTTTACAATTATAAAAAAGACCAGTACCCATTCAACCAGAACCAATATGAATCGGCCAGTTCGAACCGACTTGGTGTCGACTGATACCGGTACCGGTATTTGAGTTTTAAACCTTGATCAGCACCAACAGCTGCCTTCTGCGGAATTAGCACTCCAGCAGCCGCCTTTAGCGACAAAACACTGTTAGTCGCATTCAGCGTCAACACACACCCGGGTCATGCCCAGACGTCTCGCTATTTTTCATCGACTGTTGCTGTGTTTTTTTTTCTTTCCTATTGATCATTTATGTCATTTGTAGATCTATTGGTCGTCGTCGATTTGGCGGCAAGGCACAATCGACGGAGGCGATTGACGCAGAATGTGGTTGCCTCGCTCAAATTGGTTGCCACGGCCAAATGTGGATGCTAGTACTATCGCTCGCCTTGCTGTCGAAGTCAAGTCCAACGACGTTACGACCATGTGTCGTTGTTTACTCAATACAGGGCTAAAATTGACGTTCCCCTGCCCCCTCTTGGATTGTTGTTGTTCAACTGGGAAGATGAAGCACCCATCTCTCTCTCTCTCTCTCTAACTAGATAAGGAATGTGATTTTTTTTTTCGGAATAGGCATCCACATGGCACCATACGATTCAAAACATGTCATCACGGACTGGTGGGCCCTATTTTTTTAGAGTTCGAATTGTCTACAATTCCACTAACCTATTGTTGGGGTGGTAGCGGACCTATGCATGACATGTGCCACTAAGAACATCGAAGCCGTGGGGCTAAGTGTGATTCACTTTGTTGTGTATACCTGCCATCGGGTCCCATCGTTAATCACATTTATCTGTGACAGTTGTGATGCTGTTATTGCCACATGGTGTTCATTGGTCGACTATCGTTCTCCACTATAGCTTGTTGGAACCGCATAAAATTCAAACTCATTTTTAGCAAATTAGTGTTAGACATTCTGAATTTTGCTCATTTGAGCACTTAATTTCCAAAATTTACCCAAAGCTTGAATACAAACTCAAGCTCAGGTTTGAAGTATCAATATACAAAATAAGTGCACGTTCAAAATCAACCATCATAACTTGAGAGCTTCCTCACATGTCGAGGTTCCAAGAGTAAGCATCCTTTTCTCCACTACCTTGGGATCCAAGCAATGTCAAATCCATTTGCTAAGAAAGGTATCAGACAAATACCAAATATTCGAAGAAGGATTCTCACCAGGAGTCATAACCATGCACCTTAATCGGCTCAATCTGCGCGTATGGATTGATAAGATGGTCATAGAAAGTAGGGATGACAATGGTTCGGGTCGGGTTGAGACGTAGGTATAAGGACAAATCACTCAAATCGGACCCGACCCGTTTAAACGAATCAAAATTTTAAACCCAAAACCGACCCGCCTAATAAACAGGTTGACCTGACCCGACCTGTTTAACCCGTTTACTAAACGGGTTGGGCCGTGTCTGGTCGGGTCAATAGAATCCATATAAACCTGTCGGGTTGGGTCAAGACAGGTCGGATTGGGCCGGGTTTGATCGGGTTGGGTCGGGTTGACACGACCCATTTGGTAAACGAGTTAAGTCGGGTCAATCGGGTTATAAGTACAAACCCGAACCCGACCCATTAGATAAACGGGTCAATCGGATCGACCTGTTTATGACCCGAACCTGTTTAGGCCAAACCCAAACCTGCTAACTTCAGTTCGGGTCAAGGATTACCACCCCTAATAGAAAACATATAGAGGGAAATGATGGAATACTCATTAAAAATCCAAATATATATGAAATACGACTCTTGCCAATATTTATATTTCGTTGCATACCCACCATATCAAGTAAACATAACTTCACATAATGCTTTTACCGATGGCAGCTCTCTAAGTAAATGAAAGATTTGTATTTCTTGATGTCATCATTTACCTCTCGTGCGCTTCTTAAAATAATTTGTATCGATCTAGAATCTTGAGACGGTAATAGCAATTAGAATAGCACTTGCCATTGGTTGAGGGTGGAGCAACCTCCAACACGGTTCCACCTAGGGGTGGCGATGGGCCGGGATAGGTCAGACCTACCCCTACCTCTACCCATCCCCATTTGGGTATATGATTAAAACAAATCCGACCATACATAAACGTAGGGTTGTAACTCGGGCAGGTTGGGTCGGGTTAAGGGTCAACCAAGCCCAACCAAAATACTAAAACCCCCAACCCGAGATGCCCGGCCCAACAAAAATTTATTTGCTTGTATTGGGCTCGGGTTAACCAAAGTTGATAGGATGGGCCGGGTTGTACAGGTTCAGGTATGCTTATTGTTTAAAATTTTAACCTTAGAAGATCAAAATCTAAAAAAAAAAAAAAAAATTGCTAACACTACCATACAACTATTTTTTATATTTATATCCATTCAATTTACTACATCATTAGATAATGCATGTATTTGATAAGCACGAAGCAAATAAATAATATGCGATTGGAAGTAACAGATGACTGTGTCTGCGACTTCTCAATATATGAGTACTCGGGATGGTTGTGATTGTTACCTATATATGACAGCCTCGTAGATATATTTAAGTACTCGGGTTCGGGTTGCAATTTTTCAACTCTAACCCAACCCAATCTTCAAATACATCAACCCAAGCCCAAAATTCGGGTTGGGCTTGGGTCCAACCCGCCCAAGTTGCACCCCTACATAAATGGGTATGGGGATGGTTCATACTTGAATGTGCCGTCGGAGGTGGTGGTGGTCAGCGGTGGTAGATGGGGGTGCTAGCCGTTTTGACAGTGGTGGCAGGTGGTGGGCAGTGATCGATGATGGTCCATCCCCCTAGGGTTAATCCAATGGCCAGAGATCTTGGCCATTGAGACTTAGATCGCCACTTGTAGCTTCCCAAATAGTCAACTGCCGAATAGGAGAAATCATTAAGGGAGAGGACTCGAAAGAGTTTACCCAATGACCATAGATCGTGACCATTGACATTTGGATCGCCACGTGTTACTCCCAGGGCTATTAATGGGCTGGGTTCGGGTCGGGCCATCTCGTGCCCGGGTCTGGCCCAAACTTACGAGTGTGTGCTCATACCTGCCTCGGGGCCAAATTAAAATTTTTGGACTTGGTCCAAACCCAATCCAACCTTTTTACGAAGCCTAAGTCCAAACCCGGCCCAAATTAAACCCGTATTTCTAGCGTGGTATATATCTAAATCTTTTTTTTTTCTCTTGATCACACAATAAAAGTAGAAAATAAAAATGATTATGATATACATTAAAAGGATATGTGTGAAATAATACTCCTATAATCCGAGGTATTGATATTTGTAACGCGGGCGTTTTTAAAACTATGTATTTATTGTATATTAAAAAAATATTTTGGGCTTTGGGTCAGGATTAGTGGTTGTCCATTCCTGTCCCATAATACAGTTGGGCTTGAATGTTCGAGCCCAGTCCGGCCCATAGGCCGAGCTGACTCTGTCCAAACTAGGCCCAAATCGGGCTCGGCCCAATAGGCCTCGGGCTAGCCCGAGCTACTCCCCAAACATAAGCGACAGAATGGGACACGACCATCAGGGGAGAGGAGTTGAACGGTCGACCCCCCCCCCCCCCCTCTCTCTCTCTCTCTCTGCCGTTTCAGAACAGAACTGCGGCCACCAAACTTTCGGCCCGATCCCTCCTCCGCCATGGACGACGTCTGCGAGGGCAAAGATTTCTCATTCCCGCAGCAGGAGGAGCTCATCCTCCGCCTTTGGGAGGAGATCAGGGCCTTCGAGACCCAGCTCGAGCGCACTGCCGGCTTACCGGAGTACGTCTTCTACGACGGTCCTCCCTTCGCCACCGGCCTCCCCCACTACGGACACATCCTCGCCGGCACCATCAAGGACGTCGTCACCCGGTACCAGGCCATGCGCGGCCGACACGTCACCCGCCGATTCGGCTGGGACTGCCACGGTCTCCCTGTGGAGTTCGAGATCGACAATAAGCTCGGGATCAAGACCCGCGACGACGTGCTCGCGATGGGCATCGCCCGATACAACGAGGAGTGCCGCGCCATCGTCACGCGGTACGTCGGGGAGTGGGAGGAGGTGATCACCCGGACCGGGCGGTGGATCGATTTCAGGAACGACTACAAGACCATGGACGCTAAGTTCATGGAGTCGGTCTGGTGGGTCTTCGGCAAGCTCCACGAGAAGGGCCTCGTCTACCGTGGATTCAAGGTGAGAGGCCATTGATTTTACAGCCGGCATCGGATTTGCAGTGCTTGGTTGGCTCTACATCTCACCATTTTCGTGCAGGTCATGCCTTACAGCACGGGATGCAAGACCCCCCTCTCAAATTTTGAAGCTGGGTTGAACTATAAGGTGTTTTGGTGCTCTTGTTGATATACTATTCTAATTTATTTTCCAAATTGTTTTGTTATATACAATTCAGCCTGGTCTGGTCTCGTAGGACGTGCCGGACCCTGCAGTCACGGTGTCGTTTCCCCTAGTTGGCGACCCCGACAATGCAGCGCTTGTGGCATGGACGACAACCCCATGGACGCTTCCCAGTAATCTTGCTCTCTGTGTCAATGCCGGTCTTGTTTATGTGAAGGTTGGTTTAATTTGATTTGTTGGTTCAAGTAAGATGAATTGCATGTCTTCAAACTAGAGAGAAGAATCCAAACATTCAATCCTTTCATGAACACCCAAATAGAAAGAATTCTCTTTGTTGAAGCTGGTATCTAAGTTATGAAAATGAACTGTAAAGATAGATAAAGGTACCAATTTGAGTGGATTGTTTTCAAAATTAAACATTAACCAATGGTTGACATCAACATTTCTATCTTTGGATTAAAAGATTCAACTTTTTAGCCACTTATGTTGGCACCATATTTTTTGTACTACTGCTGTTAATGATCGAGCTACACAATACCATGATGAGTAACTCGAGTTTTAATGATGCTATATATCAGCTGATACTCTTCTTCACACAATCTTTGGATGTGAGGCAATCTGTATCCTTATTGGCGTGGGTGATGGGGCAACCATCTTGTTGTAGGACGTGATTCGCTGACATGGCATCACACACTGCACTAATCGGATGATCCTAAACTCCTACTTAAACAATTTATATTCTTCCTCTGTTCGTTTTTGACCGACAAATTGACAAGAGGTTGGTATTTATTGGCCTCTATCTGTGGTTTCTTTGCTTAGGCTTCAACCTTTTCAGGTTTCCTTCCTCATTGGTCTAAAGGTGGATGCTCACCATTTGATCTTGTATAGATGGCCAATTGGCCATAAACCAGCTTGATACTTGGAATTTGGATCTTCGTGGAAAACTTATGTGTATGAGAGGATTATGGGACATCAACAATGGTAGATGTCAAGCGGATGGTGATGTAAGGGAAAAGGAAGAATTTGTGTGGAGACCAGAGGCGTCCAGACTCCGATTGCCCCCATCTACATTTTTTATTGTTTTGAAGTTCAGAAGGGTATTTTATTATTTTTCAAGTTGTAGAATGATTGATATTTTAGATTTCCATAATATGCCTTTTATTTAACCAAAAAAACCACATCCACTTAGTTTTTGCTACCGTACAAGCAATGTACTAGATCTATCTCCTCTACTGAAATGGATTATTTTGTGAACATTTTCGAATATTATAAAAAATCGCGATATTTTGCATAATTAATTGTATTTTTGGTTCTCGATATATCTGTCATGGGGGTGCAACTTGGGTCGGGTAAAACCGAGAACCGACCCAACCCAACTTAAATAGGTCATGTTGGTTCGGGTATTTTGACCAAATGGGTTTGTTTGGTTCTAAGTTTTGTGAACCCAACTAAATAGGGATTGGTTCTAAGTAGGGATGGATATGAGCCCACTTCTCGCTAGTATAAAGTAGTGAATCAAGGATGGGAAGCTTGTCTGTGATATTACTTGTGTACCCTTTTGGAAGAAGATGGAAAAAAAGAAGAGAGAAGGTGAAGAGGTAGAATTCTTCACAACAGATATATTGTCAAAAGTTAGAACATCAATAATAAAAATCATGATTCCAATTCTTACATAAGCGGGCTACACATTAAATGTCCACCAAAGTTATTTTAATTGTCAAGGGAGAGCCCGATCTTAAGATATGCTTGAGCTTTTTTAACAGGTAATAGGTATCATAAACTGATCAAGATTCTCTTAGAAACTGAAACCAATTCCAGTATGGCAATTAAAACCACATAATTTCAAAGCTCACATATTTGCGGGACTCCCACATGTGTCCATTGAGTAAATTTTTCATGGTTTCACTTTCACAGTGCACTTATTTCTCTTGGAACGTGGAAGAAAATTTTGCTCCCGATTATGGTCTACTTTTATTTCGATTTTTAGTTTTGCAAGTTTTTCGAAGCTTGTCCTCAAAATCTGTATTTTGTACTCTGCTATCTTTTGTGATGCTTGGCTCAACGAATTACTTATTGTTGAATCAACTTTCATGCTTGTTTTGTTTAATCTTATGTGCTAATTTCTTAACGAGGATCTCATTGTACATTTACAAATCAATAGGTTCGAGACAAGTTGACTAGGGCAACATACATTGTTGCAAAATCTCGAATATCCCAGTTACCTAGCCGGAAATCAAAAGCAGATGGACTGGTTGCGTCCATGCAAGAGCTCACACTATCAAACAATAAGAACAAAGGAACCACACATGTGAAAGATAAGGGTGGGATGGACACTGGATCATATGAATTGCTGGAAGAAATTGCAGGCGCTTCCCTGGTGGGCATGAAGTGAGCACTTTCTTTGCTCTCTTTCGCTGTTAATAGTTCTTTTTTTTTTTGTGCCAAATATTTCCTCCACAAGGATAGTTATGTCTAATATTTGCATTACATCTTATTTATCTGAGAGAAAGCGTCACACCACCAATCACCAACAACATTTTGTGAGTTGATTTTATACTGTTTGACTTTTTACTAATTCATGATCTACTTCATTTCTCGCACTATCAGGTTGCATAGAGTTAATGCTGAACCTTAGTAAAAATCCAATTTTCAGCCACTTAAAATTTCTTTTCTATTTGCTTTATCTACCAAGCAAATAAATATGATCAGATGCAAGAGGTGGCGAAACAATAACTTTGTGAACTAATTAATTTATTGGGCAATTACGAGTGAACTAAGTTATTTATCGGTCAATGAAAAAGTTCGTTTGCTGATTTTAAGATAACATGAAATAACAAAATTTTCTGTTCCCCGAGGGCCATTTATTTTTTGGAACAGATGGACTACTTAGTCCAGGTTTGGGGTATTTTCTGGTGCATGTTCAATATATACTGCCTCCAACTGTATTGCGAAATATCCTAACAGGTGTATCTTCATCTGACAACTGATTCACATTCTAGGAGTCAAAACGACCAAATTTATGAGCACTATGATAATGCCAACAGGATGAAGTGGTTGGAGCTCCTTATGACCTGTTTTGACCATGTTTGCTACATTGAATCAACTGGTCAAACTAATTTATTCAACAAATTTTTACAAGGCTATTTCTCACTATATATCTCTGAATAGGCAGAATTTGAGGATTTGCTAGAAGCCAAAGTTGATGTGTGAGACATCATTTAGTTGTATAAACTATAACCAACTTTTTATTAAATTGTACATCTTAACTTTTATAGACCAGTTTAATGCCTTTTGCAAGAAGAGGAACTGTCCAATTTGGAGATGAGAGCTCACTGGTATAAAAGAAATTGAACCGTAGTTATGATTTTTTTTCTTCTGGTTTGCAAAAGCAAATTGGGGAGCAAATCCCTGCTTTCAATTGTCTGAAAAACCTTTGTTTTGTTATGTTACTTCCTGTAATTATATTTTAATGGGGTTGATTGGAGGAAGAAATGCCTCTTGTCTCAGATTCAAGCAAGTTGGTAACAGTGTTAAGATTTTCATGTTTAGGACTCTAGTGTATGGTCCTGACCTTTCCGTACTGAAAATCATTGTTATTAGAACCGGACCGGACGTTGACCCGGTCGATGGTCCAGGTCACGGGTCTCTGGTTCAACTGTTGGATCAACCGGTTGGTAGAAACCAAAGAATTAAAAAAATAACAATGTCCCTTAAAAGTACAATACACAAGTGATCTAGATGAATTTTTCCACAATGAGGATCTAGATCAATCTCGAGGTTTCAATGATAAACTTTGCAAAAAAAAATTACGATTCTTTTTTAGAGAGAGAGACTTATGTGACAATGGGGGATTCCCAAACAGAGAGGGCCTATAAGATCAGCCTGATCTGGTTCAAAATGTCGTAATCGAGAGGAAGGAGGTGGGAAGTACCTCAGATTTTATGATCCAATCCTCTGTCGGTTGCGGCCGATTGCGTGATGCTCCGAAGAGGGAGAAGGGGAGATATGAAAATCAAGAGAGGGGGCATTGTTGTTGCTTCGGCTCGCCATCGCAGGTCGCATGTATCGTTGGGTACTTTGTCGGAGAGGGTTTGATCGCAGGCAGAGCCGCAATTGCAGGTAAAATTATGTATTAGGGCTAGGGCTGCAATGAGCGTCTGCGTGGAAGAAGAAGACTTTGTCGCTTTTGTCGTTTCGCTTATCTGGACACGACCGCGACGTGAAGATTTGGGGTATTTTTGACCCTAGCACGAATCGCCAGTTTTTACATACCCGACAGACTTGGGCGGGTGAGGAAAAAACCGTCTCCGGGTTTTACCAATTGTAGTGCACATCCAATCCTATAATCCACGGTTTGGAGTTTCGACCGTTTCGGATCGGTTTCGGTCGGAACCGGTCCTAAAACTTTTCAGTTTCGAAACTCAGCACTCAGTAAAAGCATGACAGCCATATTTACATAAAAAACATTTAAGTAAATGATCTTTATGTTCTCCATTTACTTTAAGTTTTTTTTATGTAAATAAGCAAATACCCCCCATTTGGATTTAATAAAAATATCAGAAAAATCAAAATTCAAAGGATTCAAAATGTAATTTTTCAGTTCCTATATAAAATCAGACTTTACAACTTTTGGCCCAAAAAAAAAATCGGTGAAAAAAACCCTCAAGGTATTTTGTTTTGGAAAAAATTTCAGAAATCTAGAAGTATAAGATCAACTTAAAAACCCAAAAGTCATGTAAAAATATTTTGAATTTATAAAAAAATTCTTTCACAAGAACTCTTTTTTCCTCCAGAAAAAAATTCAGAATCACAAATTTTCAACTTTTTGACAAAAAGTCGGGATAAAGCAAAAGCCACGCTTTTTTGAAAACAAGACCACTATGAAGTGGGTACCGATGTAATTATTTTATATTATTTTTATATTTTATAATTATTTTAAATTTAAAAAACAAAACTGAAAGGTTTGAAACCACTGAAACTCTGAAACCGATCCTCGGTGGGTGGACCGAAATCAAAACCGAAACCAAAACTACAAACCTTGCTATAGTCCAGATCGGACTGATTGGGGCTCCGGTTCACTAAGTCCGATCAGTTGGTCCGGTCTGATTCTGATAACACTGTTGAAAATCCAACAAAGACAATAGGATCCTCAATGCTAATTTTTGTTAATCCGACATCTGATTAGTATATTTGTGAATATGTCGAGCATGCACCAGAACCCTAGTCTAACTTCCTTGCTAGATTCCCCAAAGGCGAGAGGACCCTACATGCCAAGTTTTGTAAAAATCCGGCAGCACTACTCTTACTGAGCGCTGGGAAAGTGGCTGAATTTCAGCAATGCTTTGACCGGAAAGTTCGACATGCACACATTGTCAAAGAATGGAGTGGGGACTTCATTTACAACAATCAAATCTCCTTAAATTATGTTGGAACATCCTTGGAACATCATTTGTCAGTGTTCGAATGCATCATGCAACATTGCGAGATGTGATTTCCATAGTAGCTTGTAGAGAAATGCTAGAAACATGATCCAAATGTTAGTAGAACATTGCGCATATATATATACTAGTGCATGCCCGTGCCTGTCGGCACTGCAGCGGGCCGCCTTCGGCGGCAACACACCTATCAGCAATGCAACGGGCCGCCTTCGGCGGCAAAAACCCCCGATTGGCACTAAGCGGGCAACCACCACCCCACCCCCGTCCGCCCCGCCCCCCCAACTCCAGAACCCAAATTTTCTGTCCCATTTATCTACCCCCCAAGTCAGAGCGTCGGTTACACCCATTCTCGATCCGTGCATCTGATCATAGTGTGTGATGGGTTCAATAGACGCCTGTGATCAGGACACCCATGATGAGTTGCAACGAAAGATAAAATTTAAAAAAATATTTAAACGGATCTCTATTGGGTCGTAGCGGGTCTACCCGTTTTTTAACAGATCGGGTACGGGTTTAGGTTCTCGTGCCTGTCGGCACTGCAGCGGGCCGCCTTCGGCAGCAACACACCTATCAGCAATGCAACGGGCCGCCTTCGGTGGCAAAACACGTCCGATTGGCACAAAGCAGGCAACCACCACCTCACCCCCGTTCGCCCCGCCCCCCCCCCCCCCAACCCCAGAACCCAAATTTTCTGCCCCATTTATCTACACCCCAAGTCAGAGCCGTCCGTTACACCCATTCTCGACCCGTGCATCCGATCATAGTGTGTGATGAGTTCAATAGACGCCTGTGATCAGGACACCCATGATGAGTTGCAACGAAAGATAAAATTAAAAAAAATATTTAAACGGATCTATATTGGGTCTTAGCGGGTCTACCCGTTTTTTAACAGATCGGGTACGGGTTTAGGTTCTAGGCACAATTAGTAAAACGGTTAGGGTTCGGGTTTAGGGGTTTTGGACACAAAACCGGACACGACCTGACCCGCCCCGACCCATTGCCAGCCCTACCGTTCCCCCTAGCTTTTACGATTAAACCGAAATGCGTGTGTGAGCCAGCTATGACGACCAATTTGGTGATGGACCCCGGCGCACCCCCTACCTCCACCAAAAAGAGAGAGAGATATACAACTGAAAAAAAAACAATGCTAAAACTGAAAAAAAAAACAGAGAAGAACCTTGGGGGATTGAGAGAGAGAGAGAGAGAGAGAGAGAGAGAGAGAGAAAAGAGAAAGTCTGGGTTTGGTCGAGTTGAGAGAGAGAGAGAAAGAGACAAAAGAAAAAGAAAAAAGTGGTAAAACTGAAAAAAAAAAACAGAGAAGAAACCTTGGGGGGTTGAGAGAGAGAGAGACAACAGGAAAGAAAACAATGCTCAAACTGAAAAAAAAAATATAGAAAATGTGGGAAAAAATAAAGAGAAATTGCGAAACTGGAAAAAAAAACCCAGACCTGACGCCCTCTCTATCAACCCGACCCGACCCCCACCCCACCCCAGGATCTCTCTCTCAACCCGACTGGACGCTCGGTGTGGACGCGGGCGGACACTGGCCCCGGCACCGTCACCCACCACTGTTCGCAGGGGCCTTGGTGGTCCCCGATGACGTTGTCCACATGTTCCTTGATGTGGGCCAGATGGGCCGGATTGGTGATGGACCCCGGCGCATCCCCCACCTCCACCAAAAACAGAGAGAGAGATACAATTGAAAAAAAACAATGGTAAAACTGAAAAAAACTGAAACTGAAACTAATTGCAATGGTCTATACAATGCTGAAACTGAAAATCCATAGCATTTCGAATCTTTATCAACTAATTGCAATGGTCTATACAATGCTGAAACTGAAACTGTGCATTTCAGAAACAATGCTGAAACTGAAAAAAAAAAATAGAGAAAATCTGGGAAAAAATAAAGGGAAATTGTAAGAGAGAGAGAAACCTTGGGCTTTCAGTTGAGAGAGAGAGAGAGAGACAACTGAAAAAAAATCAGAAAAAAAAAGAAAAAAATGAGGACTTGCTAAAACTGAAAAGAAAAAAAACAGAGAAGTACCTTGGGGGTTTGAGAGAGAGAGAGAGAGAGAGAGAGAGAGAGAGAGAGAGAGAGAGAGATATACAACCGGAAAAAAAAACAATGCTGAAACTGAAATAAAAAAATAAAGGAAAGCTGGGAAAAAATAAAGGGAAATTGTGAAACTGGGAAAAAAAACAGAGAAGAAACTGAAATAAATTCAGTACTAAAACTGAAAAAGAAAAATCAGTACTAAAACTGAAAAAGAAAAATCAGTAGACCTTGGGGGTTTCAGTTGAGAGAGAGAGAGAGAGAGAGAGAGAGAGAGAGAGAGAGGTGGGGTTCAGTTGAGAGAGATGGAGAGAGAGAGAGAGAGAAAGACAACTGAAAAAAAAATCAGAAAAATAAACAAAAAAAAAGAGAACTTGCTAAAATTGAAAAAAAAAGAGAAGTACCTTGGGGGTTTGAGAGAGAGAGAGAGAGAGAGAGAGAGAGAGAGAGAGAGAGAGAGAGATACAACCGGGAAAAAAACAGTGCTGAAACTGAAAAAAAAAATAGAGAAAATCTGGGAAAAAAGAAAGGGAAATTGTGAGAGAGAGAAACCTTGGGCTTTCAGTTGAGAGAGAGAGAAAGGGGGGGGGGGGTTCAGTTGAGAGAGAGAGAGAGAGAGAGACAACAGAAAAAAAATCAGAAAAATAAACAAAAAAAAAATAGAACTTGCTAAAACTGAAAAAAAAAAACAGAGAAGTACCTTGGGGGTTTGAGAGAGAGAGAGAGAGAGAGAGAGAGAGAGAGAGATACAACCAGAAAAAAAAAACAATGCTGAAACTGTAAAAAAAAAATAGAGGAAAGCTGGGAAAAAATAAGGGAAATTGTGAAACTGGGAAAAAAAACAGAGAAGAAACTGAAATAAAATCAGTACTAAAACTGAAAAAGAAAAATCAGTAAACCTTGGGGTTTCAGTTGAGAGAGAGAGAGAGGGGGGGGGGGGGTTCAGTTGAGAGAGAGAGAGACAACTGAAAAAAAAATCAGAAAAATAAACAAAAAAAAAGAGAACTTGGTAAAACTGAAAAAAAAAACAGAGAAGTACCTTGGGGGTTTGAGAGAGAGAGAGAGAGAGAGAGAGAGAGAGAGAGGAAGAGAGATACAACCGGGAAAAAAACAATGCTGAAACTGAAAAAAAAAGAAGAGAAAATCTGGGAAAAAATAAAGGGAAATTGTGAAACTGGGAAAAAAAACAGAGAAGAAACTGAAAAAAAATCAGTACTAAAACTGAGAAAGAAAAATCAGTACTAAAACCTTAGGGTTTCAGTTGAGAGAGAGAGAGAATGAGAAAGAGACAACTGAAAAAGAAAAATCAGTACTAAAACTGAAAAATAACATAGAAGAACCTGGGAGGGTTAAGAGAGAGAGAGGGGGAGGAACCTCGGTGGTGCTGGCCATGGGGACGTTGAGAAAGAGAGTCGGTGTTGAGAAGAGAACCCGGGGTTGGGGGGATATTGTTAGCATGGAAGCCGGATTTTGGGGGGAGGGGTGAAGGGATAACTAACCCGGTTGGGAGAGAGGGATAACGTGGGGGGAGAGGGATAACGTGTAGCAACTAGCAAGAGGAGACAAATTTAGTTTTGATTGGATTTTTTTGTATCCATTCGATTTGAGGGGTTATGAAGATGTGTTTGACACATACAATCAGATCGGATGGACAACTTGTCTCCAAAAGTTGTCTCCCGTGATTTTGAGGATGGCAGGGTTGTAAATAACCCGAACTGCCTTAACATGTTATATATATATATATATATATATATATATATATATATATATATATATATATATAGGGGGATGCTTAGGTGTGGTCCGCGTTCCGCAGCCATCCGATGCACCCGCCGCGTGCATCGAATGCACATAGTGGTGCATCGGACGGCTGCGGACTGCGGACCGCAGACCGCACCAAAGCATCCCCCTATATATATATATATATGTATATATAGGGTCAGGTTCAATGGACACTGTTTTTGCACTCAATTGTTTACACCGATTTTCAAATCATTAGATAGAGGTTTCAAAATTTCTTGATTTTTTGTGAGCATAATCACCTTGTCTTAGATAACACATCCACAAAAAATCAACACATTCTAAAGCCTCTAGACTTATTAAATGTGCTCTTCAAGTTTACGATTAAAATGGACGGTCGATAAAATCTTTTAGTTTTGATGTACTTGGAGGCTTTAGAATGTGCTGATTTTTTGTGGACGTGCTATCTAAATCAAGGTGATTATACTCACAGAAAATCAAGAAATTCTGAAACCTCTATTTAGTGATTTGAAAATCGGTGTAAAAATTTGAGTGCAAAAAAATGTCCATTGAACTTGAGCCATATATATATACAGTCCGGTTCTATTGGGGGACGTCCCCCATCCTTATCTTGGGGGACAAAAAAAATTGAGGGACCTAAAGGTTCTGTAATTTGCTGATTTTTGGTGAGGATGATCACCTTGTTATAGATAGGACCCCTACCAAAAATTAGCAAATTACAGAACCTCTAGGTCCCTCAAATATGTTCTTCATTATCGACTGTCCATTTTAATAATTAAATTGAAGAGCATATTTGAGGGATTTAGAGGTTCTATAATTTACTGTTTTTTTGTGGGGGTCCTATTTATAACAAGGTGATCATCCTCACCAAAAATCAGTAAATTATAAAACCTGTAAGTCCCTCAAAAATTTGTCCCCCAAGATAAGGATGGGGGAAGTCCCCCAAGAGAACCAGATTATATATATATATATATATATATATATATATATATATATATATATATATATATATAGGGGCATGCTATAATGTGGCATGCGGTAAGTGCGACACTGCACTACAACAGTTTGATGCACTGTTGCGTACATGCGATGCACACAGCGGGTGCATCAAACGGCTACGGTGTGATGCCGCACTTACCGCATGCCGCATTATAGCATGCCTATATATAGGGGACGGGGAGCCTGCACCTCAGGTGCAGCGTTAACGCTGCACAGGAGCCCCAGCGCGCGCCACGTGTCGCAATCCCCATCAAATCCCGCGCGGCCCGCCCAAAATCCCGCTGAAAATCGTGCTCAAAACCTCAACCGTCTGATCCCGTCTGATCAATAAGACGTCAGCCGCCTGATCCCGTGCACGCAGCGCGCTCGGTTCGGTTCGATTCCCATCCGTCCGATCAATGGGAATCGAACGGACATATATCATTTTCGCTATTACTGTAGCGGCTAAAGTAACAGCGAAAAAAATTCATGTCCGTTCGATTCCCATCGATCGGACGGATGAGAATCGAACCGAACCAACTTTGTGTTAATTCGATTCCCATCTGTCCGATCGATGGGAATCGGACGACCCGAATTTTTTTTCGCTGCTACTGTAGCCGCTACAGTAACAGCGAAAAAGCGAAAATGATATATGTCCGTTCGATTCCCATGGATCAGACGGATGGGAATCGAACCGAACCGAGCGCGCTGCGTGCACGGAATCAGGCGGCTGAGATCTAGTCGATCAGACGGGATCAGACGGCTGAGGTTTTGAGCGCGATTTTGAGCGGGATTTTGGGCGGGCGGCGCGGGATTTGAAGGGGATTGCGACACGTGGCGCGCGCTGGGGCTCTGGTGCAGCGTTAACGCTGCACCTGAGGTCCAGGCTCCCCGTCCCCATATATATATATATATATATATATATATATATATATATATAGGGGAGGGATACTCTTACTTATATAGTTACCTATGATCCGGGCCGTCCATTAGATACCAACATACGGTTCGGTTTGGATGGAGAGTTAAAACAATAGTGTCCGCATTAAATGCATGTATTAAAAGCCCGTATTAAAAGCCATTATTTAATGCGGACACTATTGCTTTAACTCTCCATCTAATCTAAACCGTACGTCGGGATCTAATGGACGGCCAGGATCATAGGTAACTATATGAGTAAGAGGCCATGAGTAAGAGTATCCCTCCCCATATATATATATATATATATATATATGGAAGTGTGACTTTGTATGCCCATGCATTGAAGGCTTCAATGTATGCTCCTCTATTAACATACATAGACGTTTCCAAATTTTTTTGTGGAGATGATATCTATGTTGAGATGATCATCCTCACAAAAATCAGCAAGTTTCTGAAACCTCTAAGCATTTCAAATAAACTAATCAAATTAACTGTTGAAATGGACGACTGATAAAATTTCTAACATTTTGATAGAACTAGATGTTTCAGAATTTGTTGATTTTTGGTGGATATGCTATGCTATCTATAGCTAGATGATCACCCTTACCAAAAATCTGCAAATTCTGAAACCTCTAAATGTATCAAAATGATAGAAGTTGTATCGTATGTCCGTTTCAACCGTTAATTTGATGAGCTTATTTGAAATGTTTAGAGGTTTCAGAAATTACTGATTTTTTGTGAGGATGATCATCTCAACATAGATATCATCTCCACAAAAAATTTGTAAATTTGGAAACCTCTATGTATGTTAATAGAGGATCATACATTGAAGCCTTCAATGCATGGGCATACAAAGTCACGCTCGCATATATATATATATATATATATATATATATATATATATATATATATATATATATATATATATATATATATATATATATATATATATATATATATATATATATAGAATACGGGATATAAGCTGACAGTCCATTTGCAACTTTGGGCTGTCAGCTAACAGCCCTTCGATCTTGATCAGTGCCGTCCATTTAAAAAAAAAAAATTCAATCAAACCCCTCCCCCCCATCCTCGAGCTCCAGACCCCTCACCGACCCGACCCCCTCCGGCGAACACAGACCCTCTCCGGCGACCCTCTACCCCCTCCGGCAGCACTGCGTCCCCCCTCCGGTGACCCCCTACCGCCGCCGGCAACACCCCAACCTACGACAGCCACCCCGTTGCCGGAGGTGGAGGTGCGGTCGGGGTTGGTGCGATCGGCCGGCGCCGGAGGGGGGACTGCGATTGGCCGACGCCGGAGCATGAGACGGAGGTGGGGGTGCTGGAGGGCTGGAGGGGGGGCGCCGGAGCAGGAGACGGAGGTGGGGGTGCCGGAGGTGGGGTTTGGTGCGATCGGCCGGCGCCGGAGCAGGAGACGGAGGTGGGGGCGCCGGACTGTCGGAGGGGGGGCGCCGGAGAGCCGGAGCAGTTGCCGGAGGTGGTCGGGCTGCTACTCGAGATCGAGAGAGAGAAAGAGAGAGAGAGAGAGGGGTGTACAATACTTAAAAGAAAATTGATTTTTTTTTTTAAAAAACGGACGGCAGATGATGGGGATCGGAGGGCTGTTAGCTGACAGCCCAAACCAAGAATTGGGCTGCCAGCCTATATCCCGTTTTTTTTCTCTCTCTCTCTCTCTCTCTCTCTCTATATATATATATATATATATATATATATATATATATATATATATATATATATATATATATATATATATATATATAGATGCTGGACCTGAGGTGCAGCGTCGTTGCTGCACCTCTCACTTGTTTGACCATCCTAGAAGTTTTGGAATTTGATAAAATTTGGTGAGGGTGTTGTTTAGGGTAAGATGATCATCCTCACCAATTTTCATCAAATTCCAAAACTTCTAGGGGGTCAAATGGTCGAAGCAAAATCAGCCGTTTGCAGTCACCTTTAAAATCTGCAGATTTTGCTTCGACCATTTGACCCCCCTAGAAGTTTTGGAATTTGATGAAAATTGGTAAGGATGATCATCTTACCCTAAACAACACCCTCACCAATTTTCATCAAATTCCAAAACTTATAGGGGGTAAACAAGTGAGAGGTGCAGCAACGATGCTACACCTCGGGTGCAGGCTCCCCGCCCCATATATATATATATATATATATATATATATATATATATATATATATATATATATATATATATATATATATAGGGCTGTTAACGTGCGGTGTCGTATCGCGGCCGTCCGATGCACCATTGCGTTAGTGCGACGCACGTAGTGGGTGCATTGGACGGCTGTGGACCTGTGGTGAGACACCGCACGCCACATTTTATCATCTCTCTCTCTTTCTCTCTCTCTCTCTCTATATATATATATATATATATATATATATATATATATATTACAAAACACACAATAGTGATAATATTCTATGAAGCTTCTGGAATATTAACCATAACACTATACTTAGAGTTGTATGGAGATAGATTAATACATGTAATCACTATTTTCATATGTATACCAACGCTACCACACAGTGTTGTCAAGGCGCAGTAAGGCGCGCGCCTGAGGCTCGCCTCGAGGCGAGGCGCAGGTATGCGCCTCAGGCGCATGCTGGCGAGGCGCACGCAGCAAGGCGCGCGCCTTAGGCGCCTTTAGCGCCTTTGGCACAAGGCGCAGGGCGACCGAGGCGCGCGCCTTGATGCATTTTGGGTTTTGGTCTTCAAGTTTTTTGTTTTTTTTTGTGATTTTGGTTTATTTCGGGGTTTTTTCGATTTGTTTTTAGTTTTTTGGTTTTTTTTTGGGTTTTGGTTTTTTTCTTTCGATTCTTTTCGGTTTGAATAAAAGAGAGCAACTCTCCTTAAAGTCAGACTCTTTCGTTTTGTTACTCAACATTGTTTATGAGTTCTCATTTATCATTTATTACTTATGAGTATTGTATGTATTTAACTTATGAATATGATGTTGGCATGTTGCATGATAACTTGTGAATTATTATTTTCACTAAAATTGTTCATTTGATGGCCACTAGTTATGAGTTACAAGTATTGTATGCCTTTATTGTGTTGATTTAATTGAATAGTGGTCATATTTCTCTTTTTTCATGAAATATAATTTTTTTATAAATTTTAGATTTTTTTTACAATTATTATTAATTTTTTAAAGAAAAATATATATTTTTGCGCCTTACACACTAAGGCGCGCGCCTTATTTGCGCCTTGCGCCTCAGGCTCCAGCAGCATCTTGCGCCTCAAGTGCGCCTTGTCGCCTTGACAACACTGCTACCACATATATTTTGCAAAAAATGTGTTTTTTATGATAAACTTTGGAACTTCGTCTATTAGCATCCAAAATGTGACATGCAATGACGGCATGTGAGATTACCATGATAGCTTGAGGAGAAATGTTGAAAATTTGAATTGAATATCATTAGAACATAAATATGGAATTCAATTATAGGGCACCATAATCTATAATACATGGCAGGGAAGACACTTCGAATATATTACAAGCGTGCCACTATGTCGGATATATTCGACCGTTCAAAATGTTAAAAGGGGCCATGGAGGTAGAAGATATAGGAGAGAAACAAGAGGGTTTTTTCTGCAAAAAATTTTAAATAAAGGAACATTGAGGGTATTTTTCTTAAAATGGGGTTAAATGGGAGATTTCATCAACTCGGTCCTCCCCTTCTCAAATATCTCTCTCGGATGAAAAATAGGAGGGAATTATCCCCCCAAGTCTCTCTCTCTCCACCATGGTACCACCTCCTTTGCTAACGGTCCGCCACCGGCTCGGTCCCCCAATAGATTGCAACCTCCCTTCCCCCCCTCTTCTATCTCTTTATGTATCGCTATTCCCACGATCCTATACTCTTCTTCCCCCCCTCTTCTATCTCTTTATGTATCGCTATTTCCACGATCCTATACTCTTCTTCGCCCCCTCTCACCCTCTCACCTCTCTTCTCTCCTGTTCTTTTCTCGGCGGACCGCAACTGAGCACCACTATCACCTCCACGAACTCCGGTCGTCATTGGAGAGCCACCCCCTGGGGCTCCATAGTCGTTGGAGCGCCACCCCGAGCCTAGCTCTATTAAGCCATCGAGATCCCTGAGCTCCCCTCTTCGTCTTCCTCGGCGATGACGAACAACCAATCCCGCCTTAAGTTTTCCGATCTTGTCCGACCAACTGGTCATCTGAGGTAAGGTTCAACCCTCCCTCTTCTCCTCTCCGGCACGACATCCCACGACTTGTACTTTCTCTCTCCTTATCCCTCCCTCTTCGTATTCCTCCCCTTACTTCTCTCCTTTTCTGTTTTCGGTCGGCCAGAACCAACACGCCACTACCCCACCGCTGACCCACCTCCCCGTTTTCCTTTCCCCTTCCCCTTTCCCCCTCTTATTCCTCCCCTCTAGCTTAGGTTGAGCCCGATCGAGACTCCCACCTTTCCTCCTCTTCTCCTTCTCTTTTCCCCTTACCTATGGCAACACCCCACCTCCTCTCTTCCTTCCCCTCTTCTTCGTCACCTTAACCCGAGACCATCCTTCACCTTCACCGTCTCCTACTTTGACCTGCAGCCCCACATCCTACCTTCCCTACTCATCGAAACCCAGGCCTGCACCCTCCCGGCAGAGCACCCCAACTTCTTCTCTTCCCCAGCCCCGACAGAGCACCCCTCCTCCCTCTTCTTCTCCTTCCTCCCATCTTCCTCTTCTTCCCCATAATGGTCGCCCCCCTTTCCCTCCATTTTCTTCCCCTCCCTCTCCGGCAAGGCCTGACTCTGACGACCACCACCTGCACCTCCCCCACCCCCAATCCATAGTCCCTCCATTCCTTTTCTTCCAACCTTGCTCACCCAACGCTAACCGCACTGAAACCCTAACCAAACCCACCGCCCCCACCCCAATACCCATAGTCCCTCCATTCCTCCTCTTCTAACCCTGCTCACCCAATGCTAAACCCACTAAAACCCTAATCAAACTCTCACATGCTCTCTCTCTCTCTCTCTCCCCCCTCATTATCTCTCTCTTCTCTTCCACTCCAAAGAGAAGAAAAAGGTACCCTTGAAATATTGTATTTTTTGTTATATTTTGGTTTAATATTTTGTTTGAATATTGTCATCTCCCTAGAAATATTATCACCGCTTTTAAAATTTTTGCGTGCCCTCGAAATATTATCGCTTCTTTTGAAATATTAGTCACCTTTGAAATCTTTCACGTGCCCTTGGGTCGTGGAGAGAAAGAGAGAGGAGGGCATGGGGGTAGAGAGAGAGGTGGCCGTTCCATGCCGCGCTGAAGGCCTTCGCGACGTGAAGTGTTGAAGGCGCGCCCCGTATGCACCCCTCCCCGGACCGACTACTCTAGTGAAGGACAAGAGGGGGGGTATCTCTCCATCTCCCTGCTCTCGCTCTTTCTGTTCCCCTCTGTGTGTGCATGCTCTTTCTCTGTGTTTTTTATATTTTATATAAAAATATAATTAAAATTATAAAGGAGTGGGTCGTCCTGCAGGGTGTCGATGGTCCGCGTGGCGTTGGTTGAATGCAGCGGGTCGGCGTGCTGGAGGGTGGTCTTGGCCATCGGAGGTGGAGTGCCACTATTTTTTTATTAATTTATTTGTTAGATTTTTATATAATAATATATTTAAAATTAGAACGCGATGGGTCGATCCGCACGGCGTTGGTTGGACGCAGCGGGTCGACTCGCAGGCCGCAGGGCGTTGGCTGGGCGCAACGAGTTGACCCGCGGATTGTTGGTGGCCCTCGGGGCAGTGGCCTGACACGACATGTCGGTTAGCCGGAGGGTGGCTGTGGCTTCTGGAGGAATGTTGCTGTTTTTTTTTCTAATTTAGTTTGTAATTTTTTTATAAAAAAATATAATTAATATTTGTACGCAAAGTGTCGGTCGACGGGGCGTTGACCGGACACAACGGGTCGGCCTGCAGGGCGTTGGTGGCTCGCGGGGCGTTGTCCGGACAAGGCAGGTCGGCTCGCCAGACGGTGGCCATGATTGCCGGAGGTGCCAAAGTACTGTTATTGTGTCGATAGACATGTGTTACTAAGTAGGTCGCATGGGTATGTACGTGTGCCGAAGGTGCCTGTTGCGTCATGTCGAAGGTGCCCACTGCATACCTATCTGCACGGGCTTCCACTAGTGTGGTTACACTATAAAGCCCAAAATAATAACATTGGCTTATATGGAGATGGAAGAATACATGTACATCACTATATACATATGAATACAAGCCCCCTACAACTTATTCACTACTAGGAATCATTTTGGTTTTAAGCAAAAAATAGCAAACCAAGCCACTATGATATTATCTTATGTAATATTCCGATCATCAAACAATAAATAGGTTTCATATGATATTTCTAGTCATGCTCCAATCTCAGTTATCTTTGAAAGATTGCTAATGAATGAATAGTGATGGCCAGTTAGCTGGTAAGGTACATCCTAGGTAGAAAACCTTTCTTAGTTTTAAGGAGATAAATGGACAAAAAATGAGTTTATTAGGAAGGTCGGAATACCAAAGCTGAACCTATGGACTTGATGCCGTTAGAAATCGGGCTTTCAAGAGAGACAGAAAGATATATTTTAATAGTTTCTAGTCTCTTTTTATTGTTTACAATAGGCCGAGGACCCCTTAAATAGAAAAAGAAGCAATGCTCAATGTTAGAAATAATGAACAATACTGTATAAAAATAAAACTAATGTTCTTCCATGATCAATATCAGAGGTGTCTTTTTTGGTTCCTAAGATTCCACTACTGGCACCTCTTATGAAGAGCCTCCATCGTCAATGGAGTCTCTGCATGCCCATCACACTTTTAGCAAAGCCTCCCCCCATAGTCAAGCCTTCAGTTGAATCAAGTGCAGCACTTGCATCGACGACCGCAGTTGAATCCAGTGGGTTGGTCCTTCTTCAATGTGTTTTAATCGGCTTAAACCGACCTTCAACGGTTCCGCTACTTCTTTAGTGTTACTTGGGCATGCACGTTTCTGAGCTACCCCATTGGTAGGCCTATCAATGGATCATGTTTCACGGGTTTCGGGTTGGGTCATGTTTGGGTCGTGTGAGAATATGCTAGACCCATACACGACCCATTAGCTTAACGGGTTAAGTTCATTAGACCCAAACCATAACCGTTTTTTTCGCTAGTAACCTGAAACGACCCACTAACTCGTTTGCTAAACGAATCGTTTCGGGTTAACCAGATTGTTTCGGGTCAAAGATCTAGTTTTTCCTATAGGAAAGTTGGATTTCAATATCGTTTATTGCTCCCACACGTCGTGCAGCGTGCCTGCAATTTACAAGCCCAAAGAGTCGTTCAACCTTTCACCGTTCACACTGGTCATTAGTTTCGTCCCAAGTTTAGATAGCTTATTCATATGTGGGACCTTAGATAAACGGGTTCGAGTGTAGTGAATTTTACGAGTTATACACGACCCGTTTTTTAACTGGTTGAAGGTTGAAATGGGTTTCGCGGGTTAACCCAAGCACGACCCATTAGCTAACGGGTCTAAATGGGTTGTGTCAAAAATTGACCTGATCCGATAAAATGAGACCCATGACTTATTTTTTCGTGTCGTTTTCGTGCGGGTTAAACGGGTCTTGTCAAAAGTTGACAGACCTACCCTTCAGTATGCACTGATGACCACCTTCTTCACCCTTTGTCAGCACCTCCCTCCCTTTTGGTTGCAGTAAGCCACCAACAAACACATTATGTGGATCTTGGACACGACCGTTTAATGAAGGGACATCCACTACTAGGCCTCCACCACCGACTTTTGAGTCTGATGTGTTACTTAGGGCTTGTTTGGTTGCCTGAAGTCTTGAGTAAGTGGGAAAACTGGTGAAACTATTCGTCTTTTTTGTTGTTAGGATGTGGGCAGACCGGGAACTGTGGCTTCCAGGACTTCCACTAGTTCTGTTGTTTGGTTGTCAGGAGGTGACCCGAATATTGGTATTGGGGAAGTGTAGATGCTGACATGGCGTTTTTAACACTTCCCCAACCACCAGAAGTGTGGCTTCGATGCTTTTAGGGCCGAAGTCACAGTTACATTTACATTTTTGGGACGTGGAGAGGCACCATAAGCCCCAGTTCCGACTTCGGACTATACTTCCGGGCAGCGAGCAACTAAACATCAGAACTTTAGCATTTCGGCCACTTTGGGGCAGACTTTCGAGAAACCAAACATGCCCTTAGGTGTTGATCCCGATGATTTCGTTGGTTACAACTATAGGAGAACTTGAGACGAGTTCCATGTAGCTGAAGCGTTTGGTGATAATTAGGTTGCGCTTACGGGAAACTATGAAGCCCAGTTGAGCCAAAATGATGTCCTAGTTCAGATGATGCTTGCTTTTATTATTATGCAATTGTTGGTTATTTTAAATATATTGTCGTCATATTTTTTTGTTTAATTTCTGCCCATGTCAAAACCCACATTATAAGTGTTTTCTAGTTGGTTTAGGAGTCTTAAAGTCCATTACTCCATACTCTTGAGGTGTACTAGTCCCAACTCCCAGTCCCAAGTGTAGTAGGAGTCCAAGTCCAAAGTATATTAGGAGTCCAAGACCTAAGTTAATTCGGAGTCCAAGACCTAAGTTAATTAGGGGTACAAGTCCTAAACATAATAAGAGTAGTAGTCTTACTTTTACTTTTGCAAGTCTATATAAAGGCCCTAGGCATCCCCATTGTAATAAGTGATCATATGAATAAAATTTTGCATGTTTGCTGAATTCTCTCGTGAGAGTAAACCCATTGTCGGCGTGCGATCAGATTTGGCACGAGGTCAACGATGTGAGGCCCCCTCTTCTTCTCTCTCTCTCCCGATTTCCTCTTTACTATCACTCTTCTGCTCTCGTTCCAAAACCTTCGAACTCCATAAATAAGAAAATATTATGCTTGCTGCTTTTTTGAAAATTTGCACCTTGTTTTATCCATAACTTTTCAGCCACTGGTTCAATCGTTTTAGATCAGATCGTCATAACATATAGAACAACATCCCCACCAAGTTTCATCCCTATCTGACCATTAGATCTCTGCCAAACAGCCAAAGACTAGCTAGCTTTGAACAAAATATGCATGTTTTTAAATCCCCGATCTTTCACATAGAGCGAGAGCCCATCTATTTTGGCAAACCTCTTCACCTACCCTCCATCACGCATGGATATGAGCCACGTTATAGACATGCAAGTACAACAATCCTGAAAAATATAGGATACAAATAAGGTGGGATTATAATTTATGTTATTATTTGATAAAACGAATAATACATTTTGCGATTTTTTTTAAAATAAGTTCCTAATTAATAATATTAGTACTAATGCGAGAAAACTGGCTATGTTGCATTAACACTATGAGACAGTGGTTCGACATGATAGACCCTCACATTGTTTCATAATCCAAGTTTATAATACCCCCATATTTTTTCTTTCAATCATGCTTATTTGACCTCTAATTTTGCTCGAGCATTATAGTCTCCTCTATGAGGACGCCTGCTTGGTGCAACTAATAGTTTAGCCTCTCGATCTTCCCCATATTCATGACAGGTTCTTGGTAGATTGAATATAGTATTGGTGAACTCATAATCTTTTCACAAGTTAATAAGTATGCTCCATGACATGGTTCGAGCTGTATTTTTGCAATTTTCAATATCCAAAATGCCTAGTGGTGATTTAGAATGATGATGTCATCATGGTTTCACAGTTTCAAATGTCAATGTATCATGAAGGTCAGGTGTCCGAAGTGTTTGATGCTCAAAGAGCCAAACCCCGGAATACTAGGCACCATTGTTGCTAAGAGTATTATTTTAGCATAAATAACAAGCATACCTTCGCTATGATTTATAGTTTTTCATTCATATGATGTAGTAATGTACTTTTCTGTATGGTCTCCATTATAACTGATTGTACCTGTTTTTCTCACAAAACTATTTAATTTACTCAGTCGGGATTGCTTAAGCTTGATCACATGCGACCAAATCTGATAGGATAATATGCATACACTACTTACTGCTATAGTTTAGTCCCAGCACTTGCCCTCAAATCCTAGGATTAATTACATACTTTATTTTCTTTTAATTTTCTCTGGCAACACTTTTTATGTTAGTGCCATACACTTTTCATATTTACATTCTAAGAGTTTAGTAATCTAATGATATAATGAGGAAATTTATTAATGCAGATATGTGCCACTTTTTGATTACTTCTTGGAATTCTCGGAGATGGCATTTAGGGTGATTTCAGACAATTATGTTACCGATGATAGTGGAACTGGGGTTGTTCATTGTGCTCCTGCTTTTGGTGAAGATG
This sequence comes from Chamaelirium japonicum, assembly GCA_947650365.1. NCBI lineage: Eukaryota > Viridiplantae > Streptophyta > Magnoliopsida > Liliales > Melanthiaceae > Chamaelirium > Chamaelirium japonicum. The sequence goes on along the minus strand of OX393557.1, from coordinate 6,236,036 downwards.
ATTATCGTGTTTGTATTGCTTCAAGTATAATCCAAAAGGTCAGATGCTTTAAAGGTGTTAGGAATGGGCATTATCCTTTTTGATAAGTAATTGATTATATCTTATACTTGCCTAACACCTAAGCATGCATGTTACTTGGAGGAAAACATCACCGGACATGACGTACACCATGGTAGAAAATTCACACAAACTTGCTTAGTTGCATATTGATGCAGACGAGCCTACTACGTGCAGTTTTTCTACAGCTGATCGCGTATTTTCACCCTCCCCGGAGATCCAGGAAGCCGATCGTCGATCCGTCTGCATCAGTGGAAAGCTCAATCGAAGCCCGACAACTTTGGTTTTTACTTTATTTCGATCCGACCAACGGATCTTTAGTTATTTCAGTTTTTATTTCTGGTTTGGGTAGGTGCGAGCCATGTTCGCATCCGGTTCAAGCCACAGATGCCGAACTGACTCATTTCTGTGTTAGGTTTTAGGCCGTAGGATCTTAAATTAGGATAGATCTCAATGGATGAGATTTCAAGGGAAATCAAAATCCCAAAATCCTAGGCCATCCTCCCACCTGACCGGCCCTCTCTCTCTCTCCCGCGAACACCCGCGCCCCCTCTCTCACCCGCACGTCTCTCTCTCTCTCTATGCCCGACCGGCCCCTCTCTCTCTTTGTTTCCTTTTGTGCCTTTGTGCCTTCATCCTCTATAAATCTACAAACCCTAATTGATGAAAGGGGAGATGAATATGAAATTGAAACCCTAGATTGAAGAAGCGTGTGCGCTTGTTCGGTTTATCCCTTCCGACAAATCTTCCCTGCTTCTGATCCTTTTCTTCCTTCGCAAGCTTCTATCCCGTCGCCTCACCACTCGTCCACGGCTTTACGGAAGATCGACGTGGAGTTTCTTCGTCTTCAAGATCATCGTCTCGGCTTCTTCACCCCTTCTTCTGGACCACGCCTCCCCCTTCCGCGCCTTTCATCTGCAACAACGGAGTATCGGAAAACTGCCGGCATTGACCAAAGCACGGTGAGATCGATCCTCGGTAATTTTCATGTGATAACCTTCTTTTCCCAACCGGCCTTATTGCTGATTTCATCTTAGGATTCCTGATATTTTGTTTTTCCCGAGAATCTCATCCATTAGGGTTTGTCGTTAGATCTTTGATTGTTCTATGAAACTTTGGCTTACTATTTGAGATTGTGTTATGCATTATTGCTGGAATTCAGTTATATTAATCTGAAATTAAGTCTCATTTGTCAGTTTTATTATTTCGTTAACTTAAATCTGATTGGGATTGAATGGATGATGAATTGTGATTATAGGCTTTGCTGAAATCTGATTCTTATATGCTGAAATCTGAATTTGATTGTTTAAATTCTGCACTTGGACTAAATTAAGCATCCGCATCCCATCAAGTTGATATCAGAGCGTATCAAGTTGGTATCAGATCGTATCAAGTTGGTATCAGAGCGCACTAGTCGTCGCGTCCCTACGCAACGGCCGGTCCTCTTGCATCATTTGCATCTTGCGTGCGTGCTGAATTTTTTTTTTTTATTTTCCTTATTTTCATTTTAGTTTTGTATCTTGCATTAGTTAGTGTTAGAGTATGTAAATCCTTTATTAGTCTCTTTAGTCTGTTTTGGGTATGCTTACCCTTTGGTGACTATATCCTTTTGTACAGATATATATATAGGGCAATTGCCCTAATGAGTAAATCAAGGTTTTACTCCCAAAATCCATTTTTCCTCTTTTCCTCTTTGGATCTTATAAATCTATTATGGTATCAGAGCTTTCTTCAATCCAAAGCTTCATCTGATATAGCAAGCATTCATCGAAGCCCTACATCGAAGTTTCTTAGTCTTCATCGCAGCAACTTGGATCAAAGCCTTAGTCTTCTTCTCCACTCGCATCGAAGCCTTCATTGCAACCCTGCATCGAAGTCTTTCACTGCATCGTCGTCGTCGAAGATTCAGATCCAGATCTGCGAAGTGGAAGAGGTATTTCTACTTCTTCATCGACTTCATCATCAGCTTCATCATCAGCTTCATCTTCGGCTTCATCACCGGTTTCTGTCGGAGATTCAGAAAGGAGACTGAGATCTTCGATTTTCGCCGGATTCTTCATCAGGCTTCTTCACCGGAGCTAAAGGAGTTAGTCGGAGCGACTGAATAACAGGACGGCGGCGCTGGGCTGAATATAAAACCCTAGGGTGACTTCAGCAATCATCTTAACCGTTCGTTTTACCAACGGTCAGATTTCATTCACTTAAGTTTCTTTGCCTAGTCACCGGTTCAGTTCGGTTCAGCAGGGTTCGGTTCAGCAGACACCGGATCAGTCTCGATCTGAATCAGCAGACACCGGTTCACTCTCGGTCTGCTAAACAGTCAGTTCGGCTCAGCAGGGTTCGGTTCAGCAGAATTGGTATCACCGCTCTGTTTTTTCGGTCTGATCCAGGTTAGTTAACAGTTCAGCTCGGTTCAGCAGAGTTCACAGAACTGAACCGAACCAAACTCCGGACTGAGTTGATGACTCGGTTCACTGTGATACAGTGAACTCAGCAGTGAATGGCTCGGTTTATTTCTGTTTTGTTTCAGCAATGCATCACAGTGCAGCAAAGGGGAGAACTGTGAGCAAATTTTCTGTTTTGTTTTTTAAACAGTGAGCAGATTTTCTAGCATCAAGACTCTCGAGGCACCACTGTTCTAGACCATCAGATCTTGTGCCTCGTTCTTCTCGAGACATCAACTATGGCCACCTCCTTAATGCCCGACAAACTCCCTAAGATGGACGTTGTTCTCACTGGAACCTCAAATTTTCGTTTGTGGGCATCCACATTGCGCATGCATCTCAACGCTCATAAACTCTGGAAGTATGTGGATGGCACGAAGCCCGCTCCTACAATCTCTGACAACTCCTCCACCGCAAGTACGGCTCTAGACTCCGTCGAATCTGAAGAATGGGATGATGTTGATGCCATCATTCGCTCGTACATTGGTGCCTCTATTTCTCACGAACTCCGTGTAGAAGCTCTTCAGTTTCCCACCTCTCAGGGGATGTGGTGCTATCTTTTAAAGCAATTCGTTCAGACTGGCGGTGCAAGGGCATTTCAACTTCGATGTGAGCTCAAGGGCGTGACACAAGGTTCTTGCACCGTTCGTGAGTTCTATGCTCGGATCTCCGCTATCTGGAGGGAACTCGAAGCATTGGAGCCCGTTTATCCTCCGAATGCAGTCTCCATCCGTCGACGCCATCGTGATGAGCAATACGTCTTTGAATTCCTGATGGAACTTCGTGCAGAGTTTGAGCCCATTCGAGGTCAGTTATTACATCGGGATCCCTTACCTAGCCTCAATGAGGCCTTATCTGAGCTACTTGCCGAAGAGACACGCTTGGCTACTCTTGTTGTACATCGTGTTCCAGCCTCAGACTCTGGCGTTCTTGCTATGCCGACCTCTTTCACACCTCGTGCTACCGTAGGCGACAGTCGGTCCACCGGAGATCACCGCCCCACTGGTGAGAGGCGATCTACTGGCAAACTTTGGTGTGTGTACTGCAAGAAAGAAGGCCATATCAAAGATACTTGTTATAAGCGTCTCAGGAAGCTTGGTCAGATGCCACAGACTACGGCTTCAACCACTTCGACATCTTATCTCTCTCAGCTTGTTGCCCAGGTTCAGCAGCTTCAGCATGCTCTCACCCTCCAGCAGGACCCTTCAACTACCGGTACTGCATTCGATGCCTGGATTCTGGACTCGGGTGCCTCACATCACTTGACTTCTGATGCTTCCACTATCACTGCTCCTGGTCGTGTTCCTCCTGAGCTTCAGCTTCGCACTGCTGATGGTTCCCCGTTACCAGTTTCTTGCCAGGGGACCATCACCACATCCTCTGACCCCAGTGGTCGTCTTTCTCTGCCTGGCGTGCTTCTTGCTCCTTCATTGTCCATTAACTTGATTTCTATTAGCAGACTTGCTGATTTGGGCTATCTCACTACCTTCTCATCCTCATCTTGTCTTGTGCAGGACCCTCGAACGGGCAAGACGATTGGGACTGGGCGTAGGGTGGGCGGTCTATACCACTTGAGGCATCTTCATGTACCACTTACTACATCCATTGCTGATACCACCTGTGCTGTTTCGGATCTCTGGCATCGCCGATTGGGACATCCTTCAGCGGCACGTCTCCGTACTATCTTTCAGTCCGGAGCACTCGGTGATATCTCCTTCACTCCACCATCCCCATGTGTCAGTTGTAGCTTGGCCAAGCATCCAGCTCAGCCATTTCCCGTGCATGTGTCTATGTCATCTTCTGTGTTTGATTTAGTGCATTCATATATCTGGGGACCTGCTCCCGTAGCATCTCTTTCTGGATTATCTTATTATGTTAGTTTCATTGATGATTTCTCTCGTTTTACTTGGGTGTTTCTCTTACGTCGTCGATCTGATGTTTGTCAGGCATATCGTGACTTTACCAGTATGGTTCACACTCAATTTAGTAAACGTATTAAAATTTTTCGCTCCGATGGTGCTCGCGAATATCTTTCTTCTGAGTTTCGTGACATTCTTTTCTCTCAGGGTACTCTCCCACAGCAGTCATGTCCTTACACGCCTGCACAAAATGGTGTAGCTGAGAGAAAGCATCGTCACATTCTCGAGACTGCTCGATCTCTCTTATTCTCTACCTCTGTTCCTCGCCATTTTTGGGCGGAGGCTGTTCTCACCTCAGTCCACTTAATCAATCGCACTCCCTCTTCTGCTCACTCTGGTCAGTCACCCTTTCAGATTTTGTACTCTGTTGTTCCTCACTATCGTGTCTTGCGAACCTTTGGTTGCACATGTTTCGTTCTACTCCCTCCTGGTGAGCGAACAAAACTCACTCCTCGGTCCGCTAGATGTCTCTTTTTGGGGTATAGCTCTGAACATAAGGGTTGGCGTTGCTACGACCCCTCTGCTCGTCGTATACGTATTTCTCGTGACGTGACTTTTTTTGGGGACACTCCCTTTTACTCAGGGGTCTCCATGGACCAGGACCTATCCTTTCTTCAGTTCTCTGAGCCACTCCCTCTTCTAGGCTCTCCCTCCTCCGGGATATCGGTACCGTCTCCATCAACTGACTCACCAGTTCCTCAAGACACTTCTGTTGTTCCTCCTCCAACACTTGAGCGCCCGCGACCACCAGTCACTTTCACTTACACGCGTCGTCCGCATGTCCCAGTGGCTCCCTCTCCTCCTCCAGCCTCTCCTGCCGCCCTACCCTCGATGCCAGTCTCGTCTAGCCCTGACGATGGTCCTTCTGCGCCTACTTTCTCACAGCGTTACCCTGAGCGTGACCGGCATCCGCCAGATCGCTACGGTTTCTCTCATACTGCCTCTTACTCCTCACATTTTCAGGACTTTCTTGCAGCTATTCACTCCCTTCAGGAGCCCCAGAGTTTCCGTGAGGCAGTCCAGGTACCCCATTGGCAGCAGGCTATGTCTGAGGAGCTGCAAGCTCTTCAAAAGACTGGTACTTGGGAGCTAGTTCCTCTTCCCCCCGGGAAGGAACCTGTCAGCTGTCGCTGGGTCTATCGCATCAAGACTCGCTCAGATGGCTCGGTTGAGCGGTACAAGGCCCGCCTAGTTGCTCGTGGTTTCACTCAGGAGTATGGCATTGACTACGAGGAGACTTTCGCCCCTGTTGCGAAAATGACCTCTGTACGGACTCTGTTAGCAGTCGCTTCTGCTCGTCACTGGCCACTCTTCCAGATGGATGTGAAGAACGCCTTTCTTCACGGCGATCTTTCTGAGGAGGTCTACATGCGTCCCCCTCCTGGTCTTTTGACTCCTCCCCAGCATTTCTGTCGTCTTCATCGGGCCATTTATGGCCTCAAGCAGGCTCCTCGGGCATGATTTGAGCGTTTTCGGTCCTCGGTTCTTGCCGTCGGCTTTACAGAGAGTATGAATGACTATGCTATGTTCACTCACACATCTGCTCATGGCCGTGCCATATTACTTCTATATGTTGATGATATGATCATCACCGGTGATGATACTGCTACTATCAACTCTCTGAAAAGGCACCTCCAGCAGCAGTTCGAGATGAAAGATCTTGGTCCACTTCGCTATTTCCTCGGTCTTGAGGTGGCTTCATCCCCCCGCGGGTTATTGGTCTCTCAGCAGAAGTTTGCTTCCGAGTTACTCAGCCGGGCTGCCCTTTCTGATTTACGTACAGTGGATACCCCAATGGAGCTCAATGTGAAGCTCCGTCCTGGTGATGGCGAGCCGCTTTCGGATCCCACGCGTTATCGTCAGCTCGTTGGTGCTCTTGTCTATCTGACAATCACTCGTCCGGATATTGCTCATGCCGTTCGAGTACTTAGCCAGTTTGTTAGCGCTCCTCACTCCACTCATTATGCCGCTCTGATGAGGATTCTTCGCTATCTTCGAGGCACCATGACTCACTCTTTGCTGTTTTCGTCCTCCTCTTCCTTGGAGCTTCGCGCCTTTTCTGATGCCGACTGGGCCGGCGATCCCACTGATCGACGATCCACCACTGGCTTCTGTATTTTTCTCGGTGACTTGCTCATCTCTTGGAAAAGCAAGAAGCAAGAGATCGTTTCACTATCTAGTACCGAGGCTGAGTATCGTGCTATGGCACGCACCTCGTGTGAAGTGGTTTGGCTTCGTCGTCTACTCGAGGATATGGGTGTTCAGCTGTCCTTTTCGACTCCCCTCCATTGTGACAACCGGAGTGCTATTCAAATTGCTAGCAATCCGGTATTTCACGAGCGCACCAAGCACATTGAGTTGGATTGTCACTATGTTCGACATCGCTACAAGGACGGGACGCTCTCACTTCCACATGTGTCCTCTACAGAGCAACTTGCCGATTTCTTTACGAAAACGCACACTGTTCAGCGTTTTCGGTATCTTCTTCACAAACTCATGGTGTATGATCCACCTTGAGTTTGAGGGGGGGTGTTAGAGTATGTAAATCCTTTATTAGTCTCTTTAGTCTGTTTTGGGTATGCTTACCCTTTGGTGACTATATCCTTTTGTACAGATATATATAGGGCAATTGCCCTAATGAGTAAATCAAGGTTTTACTCCCAAAATCCATTTTTCCTCTTTTCCTCTTTGGATCTTATAAATCTATTAGTTAGTAACACGCATCGCGTGATCGCATGCATTTTAGGACCATCCCTTTCTCTCTGAGTGAATCGATAGCATCTACTAGAGAATCTAGAATGGCTGGATCCTCGCCACCCCGTACTTGGCACGATGCCTTCATAAGGCAACAGGAACACATGGGTAGGCTTCAGACCCAGGTAGAAAACTTGACCTTGGCCTTCACCAAATCCCAGAATCCACCTCGACCCCATCGAGAACACAGGACTAGAGCGTCGCCAAGGCGTAGCAAATTAGACCTAGAGTCCGGAGGTGATAGCGTCAGTTCCTCTGACGGGACTGATAGGCGAAGTAGACGGACACATAGGAAAACGAAATCCCATTGGGGCTGGGATCAGGACATCAAAATAGAAATTCCTGAGTTCGAGGGTAGGAAGGATCCCGAAGAGTTTCTAGAGTGGGCCGAGAGAATCGACCAGTATTTCGAATAGAAGGAAATCCCCCACGACAAACAAGTTAAGTTTGTTAGTCTTAAACTGAAAGGTCATGCACTGATCTGGTGGAAAAAGTTGCAGACCACTAGGGGTAGGAAAGGAAAGGAGAAAATTTCCACTTGGACACACATGAGGGGAAAGATGCAACAGAAGTTCCTCCCTTCTGCTTCCAAACAAAGTGTGTTCCAGAATTTGTCCTCGAAAGTATCCGAGCGCACTAGTCGTTGCGTTAGGGAAAAGAGCACAAATCTGATGGCGTACTACGTGCAGATCAGCCAAAACAGAAGTTGCCAACACCTGCGACAAGAACACGAATCGGTAGATCAGCCAGGTCACAAGTCCGCTGATTGTCCTCGACGACAAGTCAATTCACAGACAAATCTGGCGGACAATGAAGAGGATAGTCATGGGTCTGAGGGCGAACACTTCAATGAGTTAGTCTTGGGGGAAGATGATGTGACTGCACCACTGCTGGTTATTCACCAGTCTCCATCACCCCATGCACCTAAAGCTCTTCTGAATCAGAATCATTCCATACCCCCATTCGCTGATAATCTAGTAGGGTGTTCATCTGGTTCACTAGCAATTGAGAAGGGATTAGACCACATTTTGCATTCCATTGCATGCACATCGCATTTAGAGTCTGTAGGCATTCATGACACTCGCATTCATCATTTCCCTGACATCTCTGCAATCATAGACCCATCATATGTGCATCCATATCATCCAAGTGTTGAATTTGACCTTAACGACGATTTTGGCATGTCTGATCACTTTTCGATGCAGAATACTTATGAATCATGCTTTCAACTTTCAGCCAACCCATCATCTTTAATTTTTCGAAATCATAACAAGTGGCATGATGAATTCTTTAATTTCTCATTTTATCCACTGAACCCCGACAATGATTGCATGACATATCTTCGTCATCTAGAATCCACTTGTTTTGCACCGTGCGCAGGCCACATTGAGCAACACATAATGCACCCGCACCCCATGGCCTTTCAGATACCCCACTGCCTATCGCGCAAGCCGATGACCCGCAACTCATTATGCTCCCGCGGCCTTTCTTTTTACATGTCATTTGAATTTCATGTCAACCCAAACTCCTATTATCACATGAAATTATCTGAGTATGTTGACGATCTTATCGTGCCGCGGAGGATGTTGGTTTTGGCTTTCAGGTCTTCGCTTGGCGTCGAGGGGCAGAGGCTACGAGATGGAGTTGCTGCGTACTTGAGGCAGATTACTTGGCCACCAGACCCGGGAGAGCAGTTCGAGCGGATTCAGCGGTTGCCATTACTACCAGGAGCGCCCCCGCCGGATCCAGGACCTTGCTCGACAGGAGTCGAGTTCTTTTGAGTCCGGGGGACTTGATGCAGACGAGCCTACTACGTGCAGTTTTTCTACAGCTGATCGCGTATTTTCACCCTCCCCGGAGATCCAGGAAGCCGATCGTCGATCCGTCTGCATCAGTGGAAAGCTCAATCGAAGCCCGACAACTTTGGTTTTTACTTTATTTCGATCCGACCAACGGATCTTTAGTTATTTCAGTTTTTATTTCTGGTTTGGGTAGGTGCGAGCCATGTTCGCATCCGGTTCGAGCCACAGATGCCGAACTGACTCATTTCTGTGTTAGATTTTAGGCCGTAGGATCTTAAATTAGGATAGATCTCAATGGATGAGATTTCAAGGGAAATCAAAATCCCAAAATCCTAGGCCATCCTCCCACCCGACCGACCCTCTCTCTCTCTCCCGCGAACACCCGCGCCCCCTCTCTCACCCGCACGTCTCTCTCTCTCTCTCTACCCGACCGGCCCCTCTCTCTCTTTCTTTCCTTTTGTGCCTTTGTGCCTTCATCCCCTATAAATCTACAAACCCTAATTGATGAAAGGGGAGATGAATATGAAATTGAAACCCTAGATTGAAGAAGCGTGTGCGCTTGTTCGGTTTATCCCTTCCGACAAATATTCCCTGCTTCTGATCTTTTTCTTCCTTCGCAAGCTTCTATCCCGTCGCCTCACCACTCGTCCACGGCTTCACGGTAGATCGACGTGGAGTTTCTTCGTCTTCAAGATCATCGTCTCGGCTTCTTCACCCCTTCTTCTGGACCACGCCTCCCCCTTCCGCGCCTTTCATCTGCAACAACGGAGTATCGGAAAGCTGCCGGCATTGACCAAAGCACGATGAGATCGATCCTCGGTAATTTTCATGTGATAACCTTCTTTTCCCAACCGGCCTTATTGCTGATTTCATCTTAGGATTCCTGATATTTTGTTTTTCGCGAGAATCTCATCCATTAGGGTTTGTCGTTAGATCTTTGATTGTTCTATGAAACTTTGGCTTACTATTTGAGATTGTGTTATGCATTATTGCTGGAATTCAGTTATATTAATCTGAAATTAAGTCTCATTTGTCAGTTTTATTATTTCGTTAACTTAAATCTGATTGGGATTGAATGGATGATGAATTGTGATTATAGGCTTTGCTGAAATCTGATTCTTATATGCTGAAATCTGAATTTGATTGTTTAAATTCTGCACTTGGACTAAATTAAGCATCCGCATCCCATCAAGTTGATATCAGAGCGTATCAAGTTGGTATCATATCGTATCACATATATTCTTAAATCGAGGGCAATCCTGTATATTTAATGATATTCAAGATAATAAAATGGTTGATTATACTATCATACTTGCCCATCTCATGCTAGGTTCTCAGTCTTTAAGTCTATCTCAATTCCCCTTTGTGTTTTCATGGACTTGTATGTCAGTCTACAGCTACGGTTTTGGTTGAAGATAATCAAAATATTAGTGTATATAGCAGCTGTATTATATCATGTATATTTATTGCTATCCTTCTGTGATTTATGTCATAAGCTGTTTTCATTTAACCTTGTCCTTTGTAAGTTGCCAGGCTCCAAATTAAAAAAATGTGGACTTGTCCATATATTTTTTGCCTTGTTTACGTGTTTATTTTTTCTTGTAATATTGCGTCTTTCAATTATTTCTTTTCTAGTTCAACAGACTTGATCCTAGGAGTTTAAGCTCTATTTCCTTGTACATATCCATGTTAATGGATGTGGAGAAAGCATTTTCCAAGTGCTCTTTAGATATGTAGATTAGAGAGTAACTTAACTGGAAATGCTTACCTTTTAGCAAATGAGGAGTCCTTTCGAATTTTCAATGTGCAGTTTATCCCATTTTTAGTTATTGTTACTCACGGTAAATTCCACAATAATACACCTACTTTGCTATCAAGGCATCAGCTCAAAATGTGTAGAAACTTACATGCAAGTTTGATCAATTACACATTGAGAATTCAATATGAAGCATAGTACATTAAGAAATATACAAGCCTTGTATCTCTATCACTGCCCTTCAAATTCATGGTGAGTCAAACATTTCGATTCTCCTAAGAAATATTTGAGCTACTAAATCTAATGGGTATTAGAGAAGAAGTTGTGATATCGAGCTAGAGATGTTAGGGAGGGATATAGATACATTTACTGGTTCTGATGAACGAAGAGAGTGTACATCTCAATGTGTGTCGTCTACTTGTGAAAGAACAAATTCCGATCACTTGCAAGGCTGATGTTGGTTGGGTTAGGGTTTCACATTTTAATGGACCTTGTCTTAGAATTAGCTTTAGTTGATTAGTTGCAAAGATCTTGTTTTTTTGCTTTCCAATGCTATTGTCAGTTTCCAATGCTTGTTTAATCTATATGGATGTCCGAACCCACCTAAGTCGTCACATGCAAATCACATGACAACTTAAGTGACGTGGCTGTTCGGTTCATTTAATTTTAGTTGGTTGCAGCATAGGCACAGTGGCACACCCATGCATCTCTGATGACATCAACTAGACTAGAAGGTTAATCAAAGAGCATAGAAGAACCCATCTGATGGATTAATGATGGGCTCAATCATAAAAAGATATAATTGGTGGCCTTTCCCTTCTCTATACCTACGACTCCACTCTCCTTTTTCATGTAATAGAGATACCAGGCTTGTAAGCCTTGTATATTTCTTGTATCTCTATGACGTCTTTGTCGTTCTCCTTGGTAGTTTTTCTCATCCTAACCCGGTCTCTTCTCAATCTTTCATCCTTGCATGCTTGCGATAAATTTGGAGCTTTTGGCTTGCATAAATCTTTATAGGATGTTGTTTAATGCTTGAAAGCTTACTTCAAGAAATACGCACATTTAATCCATCTTTTTTTTTTTATAATGTTTCTTCTAAATTTTCCGTTCATTCTAATTACAACAATTTCACTACATTATCCTCACCAAATTCATATTTTTTACTAACTTTGACTATCTTAAGTCTATATTCAATTATAAACAAGGTTTTAAATGTCGTTTTCGGTGTCCATGTCGGTCGGCCAAAAAAAGGAAAATTTTTGTTTTTCGGTAATTTGTTGGTGGAAAAATTGTCAAATGGAAAGACAAATTTCGGTGGAAATATTTCGTTTTTCGGTCAATGTTCGGTGTTTTTTGATGGAAATTTATCGTTTTTCGGTCAGATTTTGATTTTGTTCATTTGATATGAAAAAGATAGAATATTTCAGTAAAACTTCATGATAACCTTTATGTGACATAAATATGCATATCTACTTATCTAGGACTTTAGATTCATATTTAAAATTTTAAACCACTTAATGAATTACAAAGTAGAATGCCATACAAAATCTCGAAGCCACTCAAAGTCTGAAACTGAAAGTAGAATCATAACCATAGAATAAACAACGATTGTAGAATAGTTGTACAAACTACAAAGTACAAATATAGTATTAGAATGCTCAAGTTCCATACAAAATGCAAGCATACAACTGCAAACTATTAATACAAGCAAGCATACAATTTATACAATGCTACCAACCCAAAAATTTATATTTTATTCACAAAGGAAGAGTAACAGCTTGGAATCCCAGCTTTAACACTGAAATCCACCGACAAACCGACAAATGTTGGTGATGTCACCGACAAATAGCCCGACAAATGAAATAATTGTACAGGCACAGGTTTTTTTTGCCGACAGCACCGATAAATCACCAACATTTGTCGACATCCACCGATAATGTCGACCGACAAATTGTATTGTCGACAATTCAGACTTTTTTTATGTCGGAGCCTCCAAATACCGACATATGTTTGGTGATTTTGATCGACATTTGTCGAAATTTGATTCCATGATTATAAAGCCTTTATCTTATCCAAGTCTTGTTCTAATGTGCCTATACATTTATTTTCCATGACTTTGTTTATTTCTATTACTATCAGTGGGAATTACTTGTGCAGAATTTCGTTTGTAGTAAATGGACTTGGTCTACTTTTTGATTATTTGGAAGTAATCGCTTGAAGCTTTGGGTGTAGAAAAGAAAAGAGAGCAAGTAAGAGTGCTATGCATGTCTGACATGATGTGAAGGAAAAAGCTCATATTGAATAGGTAAGGGAGCACAATGACAGACTCATTGAAGGAATCATGTGAGCATTATTCTTGGTGAAATTGTTGGATTGATTTGACCTCCAATATTTTGGAAACTAGGTGGGGTCCTGCATGGGCTAACCCTTAGTAAGATGAAGTTGAGCTCCATCATTGTGTTAATACTTAACATAAGATATGAGGATTGCTACTGGGACACCATGTATCCTTTGAAGGAGGAAATCTCTAGCCCATGAAATAAGATAAGAGGCCAAGGTCCTTTAACTCAAACCACTGTTATAGATGCACCTTCAGCATAATAATGGGGGTAGCAGTACATCTATGGATGACAATGTCATAGTGGGTAGGGTTCGTGTCGGAACCTACCCCTACCCATATCCAAAATGAAATCGGTGCGGAAAGGTTCTTACCCTACTTATTCCAGAATGGGTACCAGGGTGTTTATACTTTATACCATTCGGGTGTTGGTATGGTATGGACCCTCCCATACCCATGTGCGGGTTTCAAATTCGGGTTGGGTTTCGGGTATGTATGACTTGAATGTGGCATAGTTTTGCCTTTTTTTGCAAGACCTTTTTTTTTTGGCAAGGCCCGACTTTTAATTGTGTACTTCTAAGTACTTTTTGGATTGGAGATATACCAGGTCCCAAGAGAGTGAGTGAGGGATTGTGAATTGGTACCCTGATCCATATGCCTGGGGCATTATTTGAGTAGGGTTAGAGACTGGGTTACTACCTTTGGGCTAGGGTCCAACCGTCCAACTCTTCACACTCACCAATCAACCCTTTTATGTAATATGGAGCAAGGCCTCCTGTAGGGTATCGATTATGGGTACGAGACTACGAGTTACCCAATCCTATCCAAAAATCGATAAATTACAAAATGTATACCCAAACCTGGCCCAAATTTCGTACGTGTGTAATTGTCACGCCTTGTCAAGTGACTCACGCCTAATTATTTCAGGCTTCATTGTCACGCCTAATTATTTCCATCGGTAATATATTTTTCACTTATGTAAGTACCATGACACCATGAGTAAGCATAGCATAACCATCTAAGTTTTCCATGAAGCCAACATCGAGAACGATATTACAAAAGCACTCAAATTAGGAATGAAGTGTATGTTTAAGTCCATATATGTCTTGATGGAGAGGCAAATACGAGTTTGGGAGAGTGGTGAAGGCTAGGAGAAGGATATGAATAGACCTCCTCAGCGGGATCACTACAAAGACAAATGTTCTTAAATAATTAATAAAGCTAGAATGATGGTATAAATTGTCACCTTGGATCTAGGAGCAAACATCTTATTATAGTCAACTGCATTGGTCCATTTTAAATCCATGGGGTACAAAATGTGCCTTACAATGCTCCACTGAGCCATTTGAGTGGTTCTTTGCCTTGCACACCAACTTGTAATTGACGGGGACCTTCCCAGGGGAACAAGATCCCAAGTATGTGCTTTTCAATTATGTTTGAGATTCGGGTTCGAGCCTGGCAAAAAACGAACTGTTTCGAACATATTTGGGTTCAGATTGAGCTATATTGAATTCCAGGTGTCCCTGGCCATAGGTTTTGACCACTGCTTCAATTTGTGATATATTGAATTCCACTTATTAGTAAAAAATGGAGCTCCATAGACCTTGTTTTAGTTCCAACTAATCTGTATGCCCTTATCTTTTATTATCATCCACTATGACTCGACATCACATACGCCATGGTTGAAATGTGAACGCTGACAATCAGTTCTCTCTGGTGTTTTTGTTCCCTACATATCTTGATCATTTGGAAAAGTATGCATATTGCATTCATTAGTGCAAACTGGCAAACTGGCAAATGCTAAAGCAATACTTTTTGACTTATGTGTTCCCTTTGTGGCAAACTGGCAAATGCTAAAGCAATACTTTTTGAGATTATGTGCCATAGGATGTCTATCTTTAACTAAGCGGTGTGATAAACTTGCTTCTGTAATATTCCTTTTTTTTCATTCCCTTATCTCTCACTTGTAAGTATCCTTGATACACTCATCACGTCGTGATTTTTTTCCTTTCTCATGTAACTGCATCCTTCCTGAAAAAGTGAACTTATTGTGCTCCAAATACCGAAAACTTGATTAAACAAGAGCTTATATCTTTGTTTACCTTTCTTAGTCTGATTATTTTTATCTACAGGATGAAGACCTAATTGTGGCAGTTGATTCTGACGGGTGCTTTACTAAAAAGATTTCTGATTTCCAAGGCCGCTATGTCAAGGATGCCGATAAAGATATCATTCATGCTGTTAAGGCAAGAGTTGTAGTTGACAACTATAAACTATTGTATTGGTTACATCCTTTCATTTGATTTACTTATTTCATTAATTCCTTTTTTTTACTGAATAGCCTCTGTGAAATATACCCTACAGATATTCTATGTATAGGGGAAAGATGATATGCGCCATCCATTTCGAATCTATTGACTTTTGACGTTTCAATGTTTATATCAGCTAGTTCTACAATTAGCTGAAGAAAATGTTGAAAGTTCTATGATAAAATACTTTGGATTAATAAAATATGTAACTTGGAATTGAAACCTGTTAACATCTTACGTATTTGAATAAGGAATTGCAACTTATAAACTTCTACATATTTGAAGTTATGCACTTCTACTTATGTTCTGAAGTTTTGCTTTAGAGTCGTATTTCGTTCTTATTGATGCTAAGGGGGGTGTTTATTAGTAAGAATGGTGAAAGAGTTTTTGGAGCTGGTCTAAATGCTGTAGTCTATTTTGGTTGTCTTATATGAAATAGAGAATAGAATGCCAAGGCAAGAGAGACATACAAAAGAGAGGTATAATTACTTGAATGAAGGTGGTGCGCTATTATCTGAAGAATCTTTGTAATTTGGGATTCTTTCAATAGAATGTAATGGAGAAGGATCTTCAGATCAGAACCCAAGTAGCTAGGGGTTGGCATTTGAAAATTTTTACTGGTAAACTAGTGCAAAGATTTGTTGGTAAAGTAGTACTGAGAATTAATAAAATCAAAACAAATAAATGGGGATTGAGTATTGTAGTTGTATTTTTAGCTTTCACATTATATTTTAACTTCACTGATTTCTGTGATTCTATCTTCTTCTTTTCAATTTGAAATATCTACTTTTATATTTTAGTTGCTTCCCGATATGTTGACCCATCTAATGGGATAACACTTCAATGATGTTGGTTGTTCCCTCTCCTACACAATTGGTGGGAGCTAGGAATGTGGGCAAGATCTATAGCAGGGTTGGCATAGGCTGCAATTTTAAAATTTGCTCAATCCTTTCTTTGAGTAGATTTAGACGTAGATGCAAAAGAGATGCATCATTGAATAAACCATCCATATAGAGTGGGTAGTGGATATCGAGAGATAAGTTCACTATGAGAGATGAAATTAATTGGTAATTGATAATTATGCTTTGCCAGAAACAAATACTAATTGTTGGAAAAACGACTTTCTAAATTTACAATCCTCTTTAATTTATAACTTTTAACCCATGACACAGCCTATCTAGAGATCAATTTCTTAATCATAGGAACCTGGAATTAGATAAGCTCGGTATCTCACTGTCTCCTTTTCTTATTTTATGCAGTTTTCTTTATTTTTTGGGATATGTGCTTCAGAATTCCAATAAAAGAGGAAGATTGCAGCACATAAATGAAGCAAGGTGATGAGGACATCGAGCAGCGCCCCTGGCGCGTGTACCAGCGCAGGAGGCGCCACCTGAGCTTGTGGCTGTGATCAGACAGCCAGCACCTTGATGATGATCGTTTAGTCGTTATTTATTTGTTTTGTTTTGCATTATGTCATTTAGTCCCACCTCAGTTGTCAGGGATTTTCGTTTGTTTATCGCAGCCTTTATATAGGCCTGCCCATGGACATGTAATGGAAATTGATGAATAATAAAATTTTATGTTTTCCTCCACACTTGTGTTGAGCGAAATCAGGGCGAGGTGTGTGAAACCCAAACCCAACCCTAGGCGTGTGAAACCCTAGGTCCAGTATTAGGTGTGTGAAACCCTAACTGGAAACCCTAATTTTCCATCCCCTCTCCCTCACCTAGCCGCCGGCCCCCCTTCCCCCTCTCTTCCTTGCCGCTGCTGCCTTCCCACCCCCCCCAACCGTCCGACCCCCTCCCTCTCCCCCTGTTGCTGCCTCCCTACCCGACCCCAGCCCCACCCGAACCTCCCCTCTTCTCCCCTTGCTGCTGCCGCTACACACCCGACCAACCCCCAACCCGTCCGCCCCCTCCCTCTCCTTGCTGCTGCCGCTGCCTACCCCCAGCCCCTACCCGATTCCCCTCCTCTCCTTGGCTGCTGCTGCTGCTGCCGGTCCCACACCCTGCCCTACCCGACCTCAACCCCCACCCGATCTCCCCTTCCTCCCCTCCGGCCGTTATTGCCCACCTCCACCCGACCCCAACCCCCTCACCCGATCCCTTCCCTCCTGCCCTTGCTGCCCCGAACCCTCCCCTCCACCCTACCCGACCGGCCTTTCCCTCCTCCCCCTACTGCTGCCCGCTCGGTATCGCACCTCCGGCGCCCTCGTCCTGCGTGCAGGGCCGGATTTGCTGGGGATCACGGTGTGATCATAGACGACGACGGGTGCCTCGACAAACAACTCTCCCCTCCCGACCCGGAAGGAGAGAGCGTGGAGGAATCTACGAAGGGGCCTCGACACCAACTTCCCCTCCCGCGATTCGGAAGAGGAAGCGTGGAGGCATACGTGCCTGCGCCACCATCGGCAACTCAGATTACGGAGTTCCCTCCTCGACCAGGTATTATCGTGTTTCACCAAATCGGTTATCTAGTTTATTATCGTTGCCAGCTGCTACCCCCATTGTAAGATTGAGTGTGCACCTACCTGTAGTGCTATTAATCTAGACATTGCAATAGGACTATTCGGATTGCTTTATCGCCTGATACCGAAAGCAACTGGCACTAGTACAGTAGTTCTCATCGTATCTGCCCGTGTTATTTGTTTGACTTGATTTCTCGTGCGGCATCATAACTAGTAGTAAGCCCTGCCTGCTCAATTAATTAATAAACAATTTCGTCATTGCATCGTATTGCATCACAAGGTCTTGGAATATTTATTGTAGAAATAACAAATAAAAATGCATAATTCTAAATTAAATAGAACTAAGCTGCTACCTTTAGTGAATTCTGCGATTTTTGCACTTCATCTTCAATTCTACATCCATTTCCATATTTTTCTTCTAATTTTGGGATTATTTGCTAGGGTTATTTATTGCAAAAGTCAGCAAAAGGAGAAAAATAGTTTATCCTTAATAGAGAAAAATCTAACCAGTACCACCTTTATTTTCCAGAAGAATGTCACAAGAGGGAAGGGGAGTCCTCTCTTTGAGGAGAGAGAACTACGACCCTGCTTGTCATCCATAAATTTAGGGATGGCTTCCTGACTTTTCTGGAAGTGGTTTTCCTCCTCTTATATTTGATTTTCCCTTATTAAATAGGAATGGCACCAACTGTCCATTATCTTTAATGTTTGGCCTATTTTATAAAGAAGTCCTTTTTGGCTTATTGCACTCTTGTGTTCCTATGACAACATCCATTGTGACTATCAAATCTAAAAAGTTTAAACAGAAAATCACTCAGGCCTAGAATAAATAAATTAAAAACCTCATGGTTTATTGTTTGAATTGCCCCCTAGTTACTCGACTGCAGAGCTTCCTCAAGAGTTCTGCTCCAAAGGAAGCCTCTCCTTATCATGCCCCCTATTTAGTTGTATATGTGCGTAGACCTCCAGTTAACTATATATAACATGCTTTTTATCCATGATGATTATATAAAATAATTAACATTTCATCAATTTTTCAATTTTCATATGAGCTAAGAGTAATATAGAGTACAAGTCTCTACATGAACAAGAGAAAAAAAGTACATGACTATAAATGATTCTCGGTGCTTACAACTTGTCGCTGTCATCATCCTGAACCTTAGGGGCGGGGGTAATTTGAACACTCGTTCTCAATACTATCTTCAAGCTTCCACTCTGATAATAGTCATCCATCACTTCGTAACAGTCGAGACCTTCTGATGTACATATCAGTGTAGGCTAGATGCCAAGCTGACCAAGTGAAATGTTTGTTTGAACAGATTATCAATCTTTGCATGCTAATCTGCACTTAAGAACAATTGAAGTGTTTGTAAGAACCGAAATAATCAATCTCTGCATGTCCTGATTAGTATCAACTTCAAGAGTAGCTTGTAGAGCCTCCTCATGTGAGCTCGTCCTCTTTGCCCTCTTCCGTAAATCTTCTGACTCCTGTAGTCCTGTGAATAGCTCCTTGGAGCTCATAATCAATAAGCTCTGGCCCAATATTTCTTCTGGCTGAAGAACTTGAACCGAGAGATCATTTCCTAGAAGATGAACTGCAATATTTCCGGTTCATTGTATCAACATATATATTTTGGCTGATAATTCTCACATCACCCGGGATACTATCCACCATTCCAACCTTCATACATTCCTTTCCACATGACACAAATTCATATTTAGATGCACAATGCCTTTACTATGAAATTTAATGCCACAATGTCCATATGTTAAACTTCTATTTTCCGAATGGTGGAGGATGTCCCCTAGCAATACCGTTGATCATGATGGCATCCTTACAACATATTACACGTGGCACGGCCCGATTGGGCTGCAGGAAATTGAACCCAGCAGAAAAAGGTGTGAACAATCACTCTAATACCGAAGGTGTTTCCATTTTTTACATCAAAACCCTCTAATGTATTCTAATTTTTTTTTTCTTTCAATAGAATCCTCCCCTCGATCCAACCGAATTTCTTACTTCCTTTATCACAGCCCTTCAATTTTTGTCCCTTTATCCCCCTCCCCAAGTGAAGCACACTCATCCTAACCTTCCTTTAAATCTCACCCATCACTTGTGTTGTCCCATTATATCCCAGCTCCTACATCCTTCCCATGTTATAGTAGATCTTAAAATAAATAAGTATAATATAAAAAATAGATAAATTCCTGTGAACTATTTGGGCACGCCCCGTGGCCTCCGAATATTTTGGAGAATAATGTTTGTCAAGTTATTCATGTTTTTTCTTCAAAAATTCAGAGAATATTGGTACTATGCTTCAGCCCAGCTTTAGACATTTCAGTAAACTCTCAAGGCTGTATATATCCAAACCCATCAAGTATTATTAAATATACCATCAGTCTGGATTACTAGTATTTCTGACTGTCTTGGTAGTCATCAGATGAGCCCATGTTAATATTATCACAACCTTGTTGATATGCCGTAAAGAATGTGGACTCATATTATCTTCCAGCATGAGAGCACTTTCTTTTAGCTGTATCACATCATCATGATACTGTAGGTATGCAACCCTGTAAAGTCTCCCACCATTTCTTAACATCTCTCTATAAGATGACCCCTGTAGCATCTCAAGTCCACAAAAACTCGTGACAATCTAGACAAGGGGGATCCTTACTTAAGCCCCTGCCATATTATTTTGAAGTTTTTCCCAATATCAACAAGAGCATATGAAGGACAGCAGGGTCTATGACTTATTCATGCTACTTGACCTCCTGGCTCAAGCACGAGAATTTGCTTCCTCGACAAATGCCAAGAACCACATGTATTCACCCAAATCCAGCATGCCATTTCGCCTGGTTACATTGCTAAAGTGAAAGGGATAATATGCCATATTCTCATCCTCAGTCGCTACTATTTAAATCCAGCTCCACCCAATGAGGTAGCCTTCTTAATACACACTACTCTTTAAATCTAGCTCCACTAAGTGAGGGACCCTTGTTAATACCCCTTTAAATTGATGCATCTCCAGTCAAATGGAGTTTGCTGTTGTAATATGTTAATGTTATCTTAATGTTTATAATGTTGTGGTTCCAATTGCTTGTGGTTATTGGTTTACATTCTGACAGGCATCCTAAAACTTCTGAACAGGTGAAGGGAAGACTTGTGAATACAGGGAGCATTATGCACTCTTATCCTTTTTGCTGGAGATCAGACACCCCTCTTCTTTATAAGGCTGTTCCAAGTTGGTAAGTGAAGGTTCTTCATGTGATCTGTCTAGTTTTGCTTTACATAATTTGTGGATTTTGAAGGACACTGCCTGCTTAGTTTGGCTTTGCATAATATGGTAGTTTGAAGCCTATTTTCTGTAACTTCCCTTCTTTCGTCCGGCCAAACTTAATTCTGGGGAGTAACTTCAACACTGAAAGTTGCATATACTTAATTTCTTTATCTAGTGTTACATCAATTTTGATCATTCATCTTTAGAGAATGCGATATTTTTGTGCTATGTTTTGAGGTTTCGGTTTTTTATTGTCAACATTTATTTATATAATCTTCCCTCAAAACACATTTATTTATATAATCGGCATCTTTTTGTGAACCTTCCTTGTAGGTTTGTTGCTGTTGAACAGATCAAAGAGCAATTGTTGGAGAGTAACAAACAGACATATTGGGTTCCTGATTATGTTAAGGTTTGTTCTTTTCTTATCTTTTCTAAGGCGGCAATAATGCCTTTTTTTGAATATAGGTAGATGAACTAGAACATTCTATGTGTTATACACTATAGGGTTGCTCCTGATAATCCATGGTTCTAAACTTTGGAATATGCACCTCTAATGGTGAATATTGCATGTTTTCTTGGGTGTACTATTTATTTTAGTATAAGTTTAGTATAAATTTTTTACCATATGGTTTAGTGCGCATGTAAAAAAATTATGATCTGCACCAAAGATCTTCATGGGGAAAATGATTGTTTCGCTTTTGTTTGCTGTCAGTAGCAGAAGAAAGCAACAATTAGCTGAGAACAAAAATCTTACTCTCCATTCAGATTTTTTCTTCGACATTCAGAAAATGGACCTTTGGGTAGCTAGGAAAAAAAATTCTTAGTCCATATCAGTAAATCCTAAAGATATGAAAATCCATTTTTAATTTATGTCCTTTCATTTTGCAACATTTAGACGACTCTTGATTCCATAAACTCTTGCCTGTTAGTTAGCATTTTTCTGCTCTATATGAAGCATATACACTTCCAGAACCACTGTGTATCTGTATCGTATCTGTGTAGTGCACGGATATGTGTTGGATACTTGGAAATAAGTATATCATACGCATTTAGACATATTCTGAATATTAAAAAGAAAATGTGTAATCAAATATGTGGGAATACATGATGGATACGACGGGATACTGCAAGAGTGTAGATCGCCGTTTGAGCGCGGTTGCGGTTCGGGCGCTATTGTTGGTTGCAAGACGAGTGCAGTTGTAGGTTGATGGACGAGTGCAATTGCGAGATAGGATGCAAATAATTACTCATACCTGAACCCCAACCCATATATATCCGAAACCTACATGAATCCCTCAACGCTATCTCATGATCGGATGTTTGCTCTCTGTCTCATTTCCCTCCTCGAGGCTTTATCCTGCCCTGTGAAGGGCTCGCCTTCACCAACCCCGCTGCACGCATCCCCTCCCTCAGCTCTCTTTGTCGACTCTCAATCTCTTTCTTTATGGTTCTCCCTCAGTCACCGTGGTCTTATCCCGTCTAGGCCTCTGAAAAAACGAGGGATCGCCTTCGTCGACGTCCTGCCCCTACAACACACATTAATTCCCTTAACTTCCTCTCTCGATCATCGATATCTTGCTATGTGGCTTGCCCCTCCAACACCGATCCCTTCTCTCATTCGGGCTGTCCGAGAGTTTTAGGGCTCCTTTAAATTTCTAATTTTGCTTTTGACATTTCCTTATTCATTATTGACACTCTCGTTTATAAATAACATCCCGTGGTACTGTATTATAACCTTTCTTGTTAATAAAAACATAATGAGCAGGGTAGGGGGGGCAATTGCCGCGACCTCCATCCTCTTCCTGGTGCACGAGCAAGCGTGAGTGAGAGAAATCTCCCACTTTATAACCCCTTTACGGACCATGCAAAAATAAAAATCAAAGAGAGAGAGAGAGAGAGATGGGGAGGGAGGGGGGGGGGGGGGGGGCGGGAGGGGCAACCGGTGCGGGGGAGATGAAGGGACTTAGGTGAGGGGACGCTCTAGATGCTTACTGATGCATCTAGACCATTACCTAATGTTCAAGGAGAAAGCGAGGAGTTTGATGGGTCGTGGCTGGGTGTAAAGTTTAGATCAGACGACTCCTCTTTAATGAACGTTCCATATGCAATTATGAGCATCTAGAGCAACAGTCCGCTGGAGCAAATATTTTTTAAGCATTTCACCTTTCATAGCCTGAGAACCAGTGTATCTCTCTCTACTGAAGAGCTTTGCTTTGCTGTGTCGCATGCCTAAGGTGCCCATTGCGTGCCAATCGACACGGACATGCACTAACCTACCACAATGTAACACTAGTTAGCTAACTAATACATAATTAGTTGTCTGAATTAGTGGTACAAAATGACCATTGCAACAACTCTTGAGCGATAATTCAAAGCTTTGATTACCCTAATTCTGCGTGCACGTGCATTCTGATATATTAGCTTAGCGTACGACGTATGTGCAAGGTACAAAATCTCGAGAAATTTTGTGAAATATCACGAAATATCTCGGTTTTCTCAGACCTCGGTACGAAATTTCTATTGCGATATCGAACGGAATGGAAATCATGATAATATTGTGATATTTCGCACGAAATATTTGTCGGCACAAAATATTGCGATATTTCGTGGAAATTTTGAGATATTTCGGGATTTTGGCACCGGAATGTTGGGATTGACTGGTTATAAAAGGGGACTGGGGGTTTCGTTCTCAGCAGCTTATTTACATATAATAACTTAAAGTAAATGAAGAAAATAAAAATTAAGTATTATTATATGTAAATAAGCAAATACCCTCGCATTTGATTTCAATAAAAATATCAAAAAAATCAAAAACCAAGTGAATCAAAAAGTATACTTTCAGTTTTAGTAGGAGAAAACAGGTTTTTTGGTTTTTCATAAAATTTGTATGTTAAGAAAAGTGGTTAAATCAACTCATTTTTAGCTCAAAAAATTCCACAAGATGTAGAACTACAAGTACATCTAGAAAACCATGGTCCATCAAAGAAAATTTTGAATGTATAAAACCTTTTCTTTATAAAAACTCTTTTTTTAAGACTTAGTAAAAAACAGTGTTTTGCATTTCAGCAAAATTTTTGCATGATTTCAAACATGCACGACTTTCTTGTTTTAAGTCCGTTTTCAAAATCGTTTGAAGCATTATTTTAACAATCAATTAATCTTTATTTTGGAAGCATTTGTATCCACAAATAAGATTAAAAACTATTTTAAAAACATAGATCAAAACAGGACCAAACAGACTGCACAAGACTCACAGACTCAAATGCAGAATACATGCTTTGTGAAGCTCTACACCCGTAGATAGGGTACAAATATTATCTGAGTGTTCCAAATTGTGTATATCAGTATATATACTTGGTTTATGACTATGCAGAGATTCACTGAAAAATTCCATTAAAAAATCAATATTTTCACCATTTCTATAAAATCACAATATTTCCACATTGTCGAAATATTTCCATATCCAAAGGGTCGAAATATTGACCAAAATGGAAATTTCGAACCTTGCGTATGTGAACAATATAATATATTTTTGTATTTCTAAGTTATGATCGAGAAAACTAGGAATTTATAAGCAATTGCAATCCAAATGAATTTGTAAGTTTTGTACTTGTAGATGAATTTTTAAGTTTTGTAAGTGGTGACAGAAATTATCGAAATCTGGCAAGATGCGATGAATATGGGGACAAGATCCAGCTAGATCTGGTAAATTCGGTAAGATCCGGCGAATCCGACGGCAAGATCTGGCAAGATTCGACGAAATCTGGTGAATCTAAGGGCGAAAACCGGCGATCTGGCAACAAGGTCCAATGAGATTCGACGAATCTGACGTTGGGAACCAGCGAAAACTAGGGAATTAGACGAATCCGAAGGGTGAGCTTCGGTGCAATCTAGAAAGATCCGGCGAATCCAGGGCTGAGATCCGACAACGAGATTCGGCGAAGTCAGCGGCGAGATCCGACAAAATCCAAAGAGTCCGGTGGTGGGATCCGGCGACTTCGGGCGAAATCTGGTAAATTTTGTGAAGTCCAGCAAAATAAGGTCTCGAGCGAAATGGGTCTGGCTTGGGCGGAATGGTGATGCATCAGTCAAAATCTGGCATCACTTAAATGCCCCAACCCCACTGAAACCGGTCTACTTATTTCACGAAATTTGTGGGATGGTTTTGGATTAAAATGACCAGAATGCCCTTAAAAGCATGCGACTTCGATGAAGCGATCGACGAATCCAGGGGACAACACGTGGTTTCGGTGGTCCCCCACTGTTTCGGTCGAAATTCGACGAAATTAATAAAATTCACACGAAATAGTAAAGCTTAGGCGGAATTAGAATGGGTCTAGATTTCGAACCCCCCTTTTCTTTTCGCCCATGGCTGAAACCGAAATATTTTGGTGAAATTTCGGTATTTCGAGTGAAATTTTAAACCATGGCATGGTGATGTCCTCTTGACAAAATATAAGTCTATCATCAGCAAAATGTGAAATTGAAATCTTTTGGTTGGTCTTACACATGAAGTCACCTATCCCAATTTTTTAAAAAGTGGGATAGGCGTTAGAGGCCTCCTCTCCTCCCCCGCCTAGCCCCTAGGCGGTGCAGAAAGCGGCCTAGGCCTCTACGTAGGGCTAGGCGTCCACCTATGCGGGACAAGGCCGATCTAGGCAGGCTAGGCGCCTGCTGCTGCACTCATTTGTTTTTTTTTTCTTCCTTTTTTGGGTCAGATCTGTTATGGATTTAATGGATCCGTTGGATCCTATATTATACACCAACACGGGCCACACCCCACCACCACAATTGATCACGAAAAAAAGGGGCGCTGTCGCTAGGGTTTCGGTTCTTTCGAAGCAGAATAGGGCTCTGGTGGGGATCCACGAGCAGCGACAACGACGCTGTGGATTGTACTAAAATCATGGATATTATCTATGAAGCACCGACACTCTCGGGACCTCAACATGTCCGTGTCCGACACGTGTCGGACACCGACACTCGTCCGACACTCTCCGACACGTGTTGGACACACCAAAAAACGTGTCTTCTATGAAGAAAGATTGTCCGACACGTGTTGGAGCGTGTCGGATATTATCGGAGAGGCATTTTTCTCATTTGAAGATGTTGGGTTCTTGAGATTACGAATCTTTCCATCAATGTGTCGGATATGGAGGTCGTGGTCTTCACGTCGATGGTGATGATATGGTAACACTTGACGTTGCCCTTGATGGATGATGATTTTATGCGTGTTCTATTTGTTTTTTGTGTTTTGAAATTTTGAAACTATTCACTTGAATCATTTATGATGTTTGTTGGAGACTTTTTTAGTTAACTATTAGCATTATGTTTGATTATAAATCATAATATAAGACTTGTTATATATATATATATATATATATATATATATATATATATATATATATATATATAATTCAGCATGTCCCCTAACGTGTCCGTGTCCTGGTTTTTTGAAAAATATCGTGTCGGCGTGTCCGTGTCGTATCGTGTCCGTGTCCCGTGTCCCGTGTCCGTGTCCGTGTCCGTGTCCGTGCTGCTTAGGATATTATGATATTATCTCTTAATATTATGCTTGCTTTTGTTCTTGTTAATTTTGAGGTTATGATTATGTAAATAATACCTACTCTTTAAAATAATAGTTGGAATAATCTTGAATTTATAGTAATTTTAAAACATGTATATTCTATATAATATCAAATAATAAATAAATCCAAAACACCTAGGAGGCCTAGGCGCTAGAAGGCCCCTCACCTCCCGCCTAGCCGCCTAGCGCCTAACGAACATTGATCGATCCCATATATGAATATTTAGTAATTTACAGGTTCCATTATGAGCTGTAAACATGTTAGTGAAATCTCCGATAAGTATGGCAATGACTACTCAGTTCTAGAGGCATCTTTATCTAGCCTCTGATCAATTTTCAGCTCATTTTTAGGTGTGACTTATAAAATAGATCTCTTTTCTAATATTCTGCGGTACTTCACTTAGTTGTTAATACTCTATGACTAATCTTTTGAAGATGTCTTCTTTTTGCGAAATCCTTGGCAGGATTAAGAGCTCATGCTTGATGTAAAACAAAATTTACGACCTTCACTTGTAAACTTTGGTGAAAGGCGAATTGACATAACGGAACATTGGTATCATCTAACAAAATGGACTTTTATTTCCTTCTGATCTCGGGGTTACATATTATAATTATATATTATAGAATAAAGATGAGAGCTTGAAACAATTATTTGGAGCTATTTAATTGTTACTGAACTTAACTGTGTGTTTGGGAGCACAATATACTTTCAGTTTGATTTTACTTCATATTTTGTATCTTAAACTCGAGTCAGTTTGAACATGAAGGATTCGTAACCAAGGTTTTAATAGTTGGGATATATTTTTTTTATTTAGTTTTGTCCATATGTTTAAGATTCTCAATGGACACTTGGATTCAAATATCTTTTATCTTTATAATGAGTTAAGTCTTATGCATAGTTATCTTGCATATTCCATCTCATTTATACTAATATAAATATCAGTTGATATTTCTTTATGTTTTTTGACCTTGGTAGCTTTAACACAGGAAAAACGTTTTCATAATTGGCTGGAAAATGCTAGAGATTGGGCAGTTAGTCGTAGCAGATTTTGGGGCACTCCTCTTCCTGTATGGATTAGCGAGGATGGTGAGGAGAAAGTTGTTATTGATTCCATTGATAAGCTTGAAAAGTTGTCTGGTGCTAAGGTCTGTTCTTACATTTGTTGATTTCTGTTAAGTGTGATTTAGTTTCTCATTTTCAGTCAACAACATATGTGAAAAATGCAGCGTTATATCCATATTTTGTGTACTCTGGTGCTGAACTTGAAAGCACACCTTTTTTTTTTTTCTGCAAGCTTCTGTTTTTATTTGAGGCACACAGCGTGCCCTTGGTAATGATTCTTCTATGGTTCTGCAAATTCACAAGCTGAGTTCGCCTTCTACGGGACTGGGCCCATCCCCCTCAGCTGGCGTTTAGTCTTGGATTATTACAAATCACTCTAATCCGTCCGCGCCTACAGATCGGTCGACATTTTTCACAAATTTTACGAACAAAAGCCCTTATTTTCATATTTCTCATTCCTTACCTTAATTCTGAATCTGCCCCTTGAAAAAAGAGTTTATTTTTAGCTTTTATTTTCCCTATCCTTCCTTATGACGAAAATTTTCACTTGCTATATTTGGTTAAGTTTTTCAATGTGTTAATATTTTCTTTAGGGTTATGTTGACTTTGCCCCCCAAATTTTGCCTTGAATTAGACTTTACCCCCCTGTATTTTCATTAATTAGACTTTACCCCCCAAAACTAACTGTTCCGTCAGCTCACCCCCCAAAACTTTATTTCTTTTTCGTCAGCAGTGTCAGCTCACCCTTTCTCTTAGATGGTGAGCTGACGGAACAGTTAGTTTTGGGGGGTAAAATCTAAGTAATGAAAATATGGGGGGTAAAGTCTATTTCAAGGCAAAATTTGGGGGGCAAAGTCAAAATAACCCTTTTCTTTATTGCATATTTCAGGTTTAATACTTGCATTTATTTACATGGCTATCATAATTAGTCATAATTGACCTCTTTTGTTCTTGCTCAGGTCACTGATCTGCATCGTCATAACATCGATCATATCATGATTCCCTCTAGTCGTGGTCCTGGATATGGCATGCTTCGACGTGTTGATGATGTGAGTTATGTTACAACCCCAGTGTAGTACATGTGGTTCTCCTTGGATATTCTCACAGTTTTTTTGTCTATACACAGTTTGGGTTTCCAAATGGAACATCCTCTCTCAGATTGGAAGATATTACGGGGACTATTGTACTTGATTAATTACTATCACCCAATCTTTTTTAACTTACTAATGTTTTATTACGAATCATTTTCATGGTCTTGAAGGTAATACTTGGTTGTTGTCTTGAGTAGTATCACATTGGTGAAAATAAAAGGGCACAATTGCTAGAGCAAATTCCATTTTGGTGGTTAATGTGGAGCATGTATTCAAATTAGGGAAACTTCAAGTGAAGTTATATGAAATTATGCCCTCTTTGAGTTGCATAAGAATGTTGTAGTGAAAAAACGTAGCTGACCTATCTGTACGGACAGACAGCTTTAGGCATTCTTTGGTTGTCTTAATTTTTTTTTTCCAATTTTGGGAGTAATTCCTGGAGTACATTTGTTCAATATATGTGTAATTTTTGTTAGTGTTCACGTGTGTGCTATAAGGTTCCCAACTTCCCATCTAGTACCTTGTCTGTACCCCTATAGTAGTTCAGATTACTTTAATATTTCCCTCAGTTCAATATTCTTTTGTTATTCTTTCTCCTGTATTTCGTTCGAAGTTCATTAGAAGTTTGTGTTTTATATGCTGTTACTCAGTAATCACAAACTGTTCCCTAATGTATATCATCATGGAAACTGAGACTAGTGCTTGTACAGTTTTACCCGTGTGTGGCACCTGCATAATTTACTGTCAGAAGTGGATTTTGTATCACGCTTATTTTCCCCTTATCTTGTGCTAATTTTGTGGGTAGCCTGTCTAGCTCCTTGAGCTTTTTGTGTAGCTTCTCATTCTTGGAACATTTCATTCAGCTAATTCGTAATATTTAGTCTTTCCTGTTCTGAAAAAACACGGTTTTACTATTTCCCTAACATACTCTGTTGATAGAGATTGTGGTGTAAATTACAGCTTTCATACTAGAATGATGTCAGCATAAATGGATCATGAACATATTTATCCATCCTTATTTTTTTGCCTTTTTTCTTTTTTCTTGTGATATGTGATATAGGTAGTAAGGGGAATTCTATTTGCCCTGCTTTTGATGGAAGCTTCTAATTCATGAATTCAAAATCTGAACTACATACCATAGTTCTTGGCTTCTTTGGACAAAAATGGTTGCAATAGTACTGAGTGACATATGGAATTTGTCTTTTGTAAATTGTAACTATGTAGATACAAGTTAGCTGAGGATACTACATTGAATTGTCAAATTTTATCCCACTTCTCCTTAGTTGGTTACACTTGCCATTGTTTTTCTGCATGTATTGTAATAATGAACATTTCTTGCTTCTGGTACAGGTATTTGACTGCTGGTTTGAGAGTGGGTCAATGCCGTATGCTTATATTCATTACCCATTTGAGAATGTTGAGCTCTTTGAAAAGAATTTTCCTGGTCATTTCGTGGCTGAGGGCCTGGACCAAACTCGTGGGTGGTTGGTTGCTGATCAATCTTGAAACATTCTTTAAGTAAACTTGTATATTACTTGCTAAAAATTAATTTGGTGCTTGTCTTTGCACCCCTTGTATGTTTTTACGTCCGTTCCATCTTATGGTTAATCTGTGTTTAAACTTTAAAGTACATCAGCTAGTTAGAATTTAATATGGTTTCATGAATTTTATTAGTTCCTAATTAACTTTTTCTGCCACTATTTCATAAATTTTCTTGTTGATAAATCCCAAGATTCCCAACTCATATTTCCTTATTTGCTATCTTGAGAATTCCATTTGAATTAGCGCCTGTTCTTTTTTTTTAAATATGTTATTTTACAAACTGTCATCTAGGTGACTAGTGTGTATCTCTGCAACCATATGATGTTTATATTTCCATTTATAATTATTCTGGATTTGATTTATTTAGATCCTTGTAACTTCATTTGCACACATATGCAACCTTATTGGTCATTTCCCCCTTCTGTCTTTGCATTGTGTTGGGCCTACTGGTGCTAAAACTTTAGTTGTCATTTATGGACTAGGTTTCCTGTGTTGTCCATTTTCTTCACTACATGTTTAATATTATTATCCTTCTGAGAATCTACGTCTTTCTGATGAACAATGCCCTTTGACAACTATACAGCCATTTTATTACTCGACCCAGTTTTGCATTGTTCAATGCTCCTTAATTCTTGGAGCAATCTTCTAGGTCTCCCTTTCACTCATCTTCAGGGCTTCTTCTTGCACAACCTGTTACCACTACTATTGCCTTTCTATTCATCAAATTATGATCTAGCCTCACATGGCCTGAAGAAGTGATAAAACTGCATCTGTTTTCCTATAGTTGTCATTTCACTTACTATGCCTGCACTTTTTGTTCCTTATATCATGACATCTACTCCTAATGATTTCGTTAGTCTTTCCTAATAGTGTTTTGCATTTTGACTTTGTTGGCGACTCTCTCTCTCTCTCTCTCTCTATATATATATATATATATATATATATATATATATATATATATATATATATATATATATAGAGAGAGAGAGAGAGAGAGAGAGAGAGAGAGAGAGAGAGAGAGAGAGAGAGAGAGAGATAAAATGCGGTGTGCGGTGCGTGCGGCATGACACTGCAGCTGTCGATGCACCGCTGCGTGCGTGCGATGCCCGCAACGGGTGCATCAGACGGCTGCGGTGTCGTGCCGCACACACCGCATCCTAACTGGCCTCATATATATATATATATATATATATATATATATATAGTCTTGATCTCTTGCTCACCTTATGGTGCTCACCACTGTTCTTTCCAACCATTTCGGGCCCCTACAAGATTTTGAATGTGCTGATTTTTTGTAGATGTATCATCTAACTTTAGATTGAACAACCATAAAAAATCAGCCCATTCCAAAAGCTAGTGGTTGATCAAATTTGAAATGATTCAAATAGACGGTCGTTAAAAGTTTCAAATTTGATCGACATTGAGGTTTTGGAATGGGCTGATTTTTTGTGGATGTTCAATCTAAGGTTAGATGATTTCATCCACAAAAAAGCAACATAATCTAAATCATATAGGGGCCCAAAAATGGTTGGTGAGCACGATGGTGAGCAAGAGATCGGGAGGTGCGTGCCTGTAGCCGTCTGATGCACCTCTGCGTGTGTGGTGTGCATGGGGCGAGTGCATCGGACGACTGTAGGTGCGCACTGCACTGTATCATCTCTATATATATTAGGGGTGGAACTTGGGCGGGTCTGACTCAAACCCGACCTGCCCAACCCGAACAATGGACAAACATGGGCAAAGTTAGTTAAAAACTTGGACGGGTTTGGACAAAAAAAGATCAACCCGATTTCAATATGGACAAGTTTGGGCATCATCTTTCCCAACCCGAGGAACCCGAAGAACCCGAGTAGGCGAGTACAGTGGCATACATGCTTGTAGGGCTGCTGTTGTTGATCCATCACCACAGCCATTCGATGGATATTTTAGAGAATTAGAGAGAGAGAGAGAGTGGTGTCGGTTGATTTTATTTTTTGCAGCGGTGGCAATTGTTGGTTAATAGAAGAATATACTTTTTTTTTTCTTCTTGTTTTAGTGTTAAGAGATCAAATATTTCTATTTATTGTGATCAAATTAAATCAGACCAATCCGTCCATTTTTTGTCAAATTGGGCAACCCAAGCAACCTGACATGGGCAAG
Organism: Chamaelirium japonicum; assembly: GCA_947650365.1. Classification (NCBI taxonomy): domain Eukaryota; kingdom Viridiplantae; phylum Streptophyta; class Magnoliopsida; order Liliales; family Melanthiaceae; genus Chamaelirium; species Chamaelirium japonicum. The sequence goes on along the minus strand of OX393557.1, from coordinate 6,203,484 downwards.
CATAGGTTGAGCTTCCACGGGCAAAACAGGTTGATAAGTCTAGAGGTTTTTGAATTTGTTGATTTTTGGACCATAGATAGCACATCCATAAAAAATCAACAAATTCTGAAACTTTTATGTTGGTGAAAGACCATAAGTGATTAAATGAGTAATTGTCACATAAGTAACTATCTTCTCCCTTTATATATATATATATATATATATTTATTAGGATCGGGGGACACTGTTTTTGTACTCAAATGTTTACACCAATTTTCAAATCATTATATAGAGGTTTTAGAAGTTACTAATTTTTTGTGAGCATAACCACTTTTCCTTAGATAGCGCATCCACAAAAAATCATTACATTCTAAAGCTTCTAGACTAATCAAATGTGCTCTTCAAATGAACAATTAAACAGACGATCGATAAAGCCTTTTAGATTTGATGTACTTAGAGGCTTTAGAATGAGTTGTTTTTTTGTGGATGTGCTATCAAAGGCAGAGTACTCTTGCACACAAAAAATCAACAACTTCTGAAACCTTTATCTAATGATTTGAAATTCGATGGAAAAATTTGAGTGCAAAAATAGTGTCCTCCGATCCTGACCCATATATATATATATATATATATATATATATATATATATAGGGGCATGCTATGCTGCGGCATGCGGTAAGTGCGGCACCGCATCGCAACCGTCTGATGCACTCGCTGCGTGCATCGCATGCACGCAGCGGTGCGATGCCGCACTTACCGCATGCCGCACTATAGCATTTCTCTCTCTCTCTGTATATATATATATATATATATATATATATATATATATATATATATATATATATATATATATATATATATATATATATATATATATATATATATATATATATATATATATGGGAAATGAGTTCCTATGACATGTCATAGGGAGTACCCTATGACATATGGAGAGTTAGTAACCCTAGAATATTTAGAATGTTCTGAATTTTTATGCGGATGATCACCCTATCTTAGATAGGATCCCCACAAAAAATCGGCTCATTCTAAAACTTCTAGAGGCATCAAATATGATTTTCAATTTAACGGTTAAATTTTATGGCCGATAAAGCTTCTAGCATTTGATGCCCCAAGAAGTTTTAGAATGCTTTGATTTTTTGTGGACATTCTATCTAAGGTAAGATGATCACCCTCAAAAAAATTCAGCACATTCTAAACATTCTAGCATTACTAATTCACCATATGTCATAGGGTACTCCCTATGACATGTCATAGGAACCCAGCCCTCTCTCTCTCTCTCTCTCTATATATATATATATATATATATATATATATATATATATATATATAGAGAGAGAGAGAGAGAGAGAGAGAGAGAGAGAGAGGATCATGATCAACATTCAACACTTTTGGTGCCCACACATCCAAAGGTTTCAAAATTGTCTAAAATTTGGTGATCGATTATTACGTTACCAAAGATTGCACATCTACAAAAAATCAACAAATTTTAAAACTTTTATGTTTGTGAAAGACCATAAGTAATTATATGAGTAACTGTCGCATAAATAACTGTCTTCCTCTATATATATATATATATATATATATATATATATATAGAGAGAGAGAGAGAGAGAGAGAGAGAGAGAGAGAGAGAGGATCAACAAACAACACTTTTGGTGCCAACACATCCATAGAGGTTTCAAAATTTGCTAAAATTTGGTGAGGATGATCAACTTCCTATAGATAGCACGTCCACAAAAAATTGGAACATTTTAAAATTCTTAGGTGTGTTAAACGTGATGAGCTTTATCGACCATCCATTTTAACCGTTCATTTGAAGATGATCATTTGACGCACGAAGAAGTTTTAGAATGACTTAATTTTTTTGGGACGTCCTATCGATAGGATGGTGATCATCCTCACCAAATTTCAGTAAATTTTGAAACCTATATGAACCTCTATGAATGTGTTGGCACCATAATAGTTGGCTGTGGATCCAGACCCATATATATAGAGAAAGAGAGACAGAGGTAGCCTACTCCATAGAGTAGGCAACTTACCTACTCTATGGGTTAAATGGATGCCACATGGCACATTTTAACCAGAGTTAAGAGTTGAGAAAAACACATGCCAAGTATCATTTTTAGCATAAAACAAAGGTTTTTACGATACACAGTTTACCATTAAATTTGTTCCAATTTGATCAGGTTGATTTAAGATTTTTTTCTTCGGAAATTTTCTTTTCATAATCCTAATCTATTCATATTAGATTGACCATACATCAACAAAAAATCCGATTAAAAAGTGCCATGTTTCGTCTATTTAGCCCATGGATTAGGTAAGTAGCCTACTCCATGGAGTAGGCTACCCTTTCCCCCCCCCCCCCCCCCCCCCCCGCCCCCATATATATATATATGTATATGTATATAGAGGGCTGTTACGGTGCGGCGTGTGGTGTGTCTCACTGCAGCCATCTGATGCACCGCTGCGCGCATCGCACGTACACAGCGGATGCATCAGATGACTGCGGTGCGACACAGCACACCGCATTTTATCATTCGTCTCTCTTTCTCTCTCTCTCTCTCTCTCTATATATATATATATATATATATATATATATATATATATATATATATATATATATATATATATATATATATATATATATATATATAACATCCCCACCAAGTTTCATCAAATTCTGAAACCTCTAGGATAGGTAAAAGGCGGTGTGTAATTGCATAAGTAAGATTCCATAAGTAAGAGTATCCCTCCCCATATATATATATATATATAGGGAAAAGGGATGCTGGACTTGAGGTGCAGCGTCGTTGCTACACCTCAGGCATTGTTTTACCATCCTAAACGTTTTGGAATTTGATGAAATTTGGTGAGGGTGTTGTCTAGGGTAAGATGATCATCCTCACAAATTTTCATCAAATTCCAAAACTTTTAGGGGGGTCAAATGGTCGAAGCAAAATCAGTCGTCCGCAGTTACTGTTAAAATTTGCAGATTTTGCTTCGACCATTTGACCCCCCTAGAAGTTTTGGAATTTGATGAAAATTTGTGAGGATGATCATCTTACCCTAAGCAACACCCTCACCAAATTTCATCAAATTCCAAAACTTCTAAGTAGGTAAACAAGCGAGAGGTGCAGCGTTGTTGCTGCACCTCAGGTGCAGGCTCCCCGGCCCCATATATATATATATATATATATATATATATATATATATATATATATATATATATATATAAAATGAACTTTATGCAACCTTTGTCAACGGTAGTAAAAATATCTATTTATAACAAGAGCTCGTACAAGTGCAGCTCCTCTTTTGTACAAGATGAAAACATGGGGAGCTCCTCTTTTGTACAAGATGAAAACAAGGGGAAGAAAAAGGTGGATGATACGACACCTTCGCTAAAGCGAATTTAGTTTTCTAGTACTGTATTGTCATATACAACATTAGTGAGGTCCGAAACTCATGTGTCGTTGTCATCCATTTATTTTATAATATCTTGTCGGGAATTATGCTAACGTGCACGAAGAGAAAGAAAAATAAAAATGCATGTATTTGTCAAATTAATGCATTACCTTCAGTTATACTAAATAACTGTAAATAATGCATGTATTTGTCAAATTAATACATTAGCAGTGACTACCCAATTCAAGTTCCTTCAAAGCAGAATAATATGTCAGTTGATTTTCATGTTATTGCAGAATGTCCATCGTTCCAAGTTATATCAACTACCGAATATTCCCAATTTATGCAAAGTGCAAGCTTGCCTCCTGTAATTAACAGGAAACACTGACTTCACGCAATGGTCTTTATTAATTATTGTTGTAAAAACTTCTATGATGCCAAACAATGATATGTAGTTTGGATACAATTAAGGAAGGTAATGATGATTTAGAAGACATAACCAGTCTTCCTCCGTCTACACTACAATTAGGACGTCATTTTTTCGGTATGATGGATATACTATATCCTTATTGTTCAACTTTGCACTGAAATGTTGAAAGATCAACAAAATCTTCTTTTAGGAATCTGCTTTTTGGAACAATCTGCCTTAAGGAAAATTTGTTTACCTTTAGGTACTAGGCCTTTGCTGCATCTTGAAGCATTGTACGAAGATGATGACGATCTTTCATCATTATTTTGATGTTATACTCGAGAATACATTGCGATGAATGCTTTAACAATTCTCTGTGTCCCGATTGATTCAAGGGTATTTCGGGTAGGGGTCTTAGATCATTTACTATTCATGTTGAACTATGACACGGAACGGGAGCCCTGCTGCTAGAACCCGGTCATGAGACATCTTCCTCTCTGCTTTATATCTACGATCATGTCTCATAGTTGGATATTTGAATTCATAGAAATCCTCTTGGACGTGATATCCTTAGAATTATTCAAGACAATCTGTAGCGTTGTAATTACTTCACAAACAAATTCCGTTAAGCATACAAAATTTTAAATCATCTAAAGAATAATGATTTAACTTTACCTACATACCTCTACTATTGTTTTTCAATCGATAGTCGACATTATAACTTGCCAATTTCAGATGAGATAATAGTCATATTGCCAGGAGTTGGAACCAAGATCACATCAATGTGAGATATTTTTATTCATTTACAAGTTAATAATAAACTAATGTGAATTAGTGAATGTCACATAGCTTAATTGTCTCTGTATTATATACTATTGTTCCTTTATGATAATCTTGGATGCAAACCCGACTTAAAATAGTGGGACGACGATCGTGGGATACCATCAAAGGAATCTAACTCAACTTTAGTTTTATTATTATCGTTTGTCTGAGCGACATACAAAATACTCAACTATTTTAAGTGCATGGAAACTATTCCAAGAGTTTATTCTAGATGATGCTTGGGCTGCTACGAAGCAAAATTGAATGACATTGTATAAGCATAAGTCCAAATTTTACATTGAAAATTTTCAAGATTTAACTGATGTTGCTCCGGAAGGTCTCCACCCCAGACAAGTTGGCAGCGGATAATCCTGTCGTCTTCGCACATCGGAAGGCCAGTATATGTTCGAGATATTCCAATATTCAATGGCAATCACATACTAATATACTATAATCAATTAGGAAGGCCACTATACTATATTTGAATTCATAGGAACCCTCAACTCAGACGTGACATCCTTAGAATTATTCAAGATAATCTGCCGCGCTGTAATCACTTCACAAACAAATTCCATCATGCATACAAAATTTTAAATCGTCTAAAGAATAATGGTCGAACTTTATTTACATACCTCTACTATTGTTTATCAATCGATAGTCGACGTTATACCTTGCCGATTTCAAATGAGATAACAGTCTTTGCCCGGAGACAGAATCAAGATTACATCAATGTAATAAACTGATGTGAATTAGTGAATGTCACATAGCTTAATTGTCTCTATATTATAAACTATTGTTCCTTTATGATAATCTTGGATGAAAACCCGACCTAAAACAGTGGGACGATGATCGTGGATACCATCAAAGGAATCTATCTCAATTTTAATTTTATTGTTATCATCTGTTTGAGTGACGTACAAAATACTCAACCATTTTAAGTGCATGAAAACTATTCCAAGTTTATTGTAGATGCTTGGGCTGCTACGAAGCAAAATTGAATGACGTTGTATAAGCTTAAAAAGTCCAATTTTTTTTCAAGATTTAACCGATGTTGCTCCTAAAGGTCTCCACCCCGGACAACTTGGCAGCGGATAATCCTACCATCTTCGCACATCGGAAGGTCACTATATGTTCGAAATATTCCAAGATTCAATGACATTCACATACTATAATCAATTATCATCACCCGAATATTTTCCTTACCATGATTGTTAATCCGAACTGGCCCAAAATTAAATTGGTCTTACTGCGTCATGAAAAACCTATTGGCCATCTCGATTTAAGTATCCGTGTCTTCTAGCTAAAGAGAATAGCTCCGATAGTGGAGATACATGAAAATATGGTTTTCTGCAAAGAAGTTATGCCTATTTTGATGTTAGAATTTTAGAAACAGAGACTTCCACATATGCACACAATGACGCTAATATTTTTTTAAGGTCTAGATAAAATTCGAACATATACTCAAGTAACAGAGTAGCGTGCGCAAAATTTTTGAATTTCTACGTTGATCCAACTTTGTTTGAAACTATCAAAAGATGTTTGATACATGGACTGTATGGTTCTTTGAGTTCACATGTGCTATGTATGGATAATGGACATTGCACTAAAAGATATATGATGACTTTTTTGGGAGAAATAACTATCGATCAAGGTGGGTATCCTATCTACTATCGTTGTAATAATGAGATTTTTTTCAAAATTAAATGGTCATTAGAATGTTCAACTATGATATTAATGTTAAGGTACGTACAAGACTTATATATGTTAAATACATCCACAAATACATTTACTAATGTCATGATCATACGACAATGGTGCTAGGGCCTAAGAGGCATTAACGAGATTCAATAATATCTTGATCCGAGGTATATTGGACCTTCGGAAGCTGCCTGACGATTATACAGTTATTCTTTAAATAAAGAAGTTCCAAAAGCTGAACGACTAGCAATACCTCTGCCTGGAATGCATCGCGTGATTTATTACCCTTTCAAATCGATGGATTCGATTTTTTCTAGAGCTCGATCCGGATTCTCGGCTCAAACGGCTTGATTTGAATGCCTCCAATGAATATGCTCGCGCATTTGTCTATCAAGAATTTCAGCAACATTTTATATAAAATAAAACACAAAAACTTTGGATAACAAGGCAAAAGGGATATGCAATTGGTAGAATGTAGTTTGATAGCCCTAACCTAGGTGAGAGATGTTATCTATGTTTGCTCTTATATATTGTTAGAGGTTCACTATCTTTCAAAAGTCAACACGCACTAAACAATGTCCTGCATAGTATTTTTAAAGCCGCATGTGTTGTGAGAGGTTTTCTAAAAGATGATGAAGAATTGATTCAGTGTATTGAAGACTTGAAGTGGTTTCAATCATAAATACTAGGTACAAATTGAGAGGTCTTTTTGCTATTATATATCTCTCAGTGCTATCTAGTAGACACATGTTCTATGAAATCAATTTTCAGTATATATTTGAGATAATCTTATGCATATAATACATAGAACATTTAAGATTCCAAATCCAAATGAATGTTAGGTTGAGGATTACGGTCTTGACCTTGGTTGAGGGTTTCGGTCTTGACCTTCTTGATTATTTACTTGGAGAGTCTGGCAAAAATTTAACTGACTTCCCGCCAATGCCACAACTAACTAGAACATTGAGTACAATAATTAGTAATAGACTACTATTCGAATATATCAACTATAGAGCGACGCCCTATATATCCATTTAAAAATAAATGTTGATCGACGAATGTCTCATAGGGTTATGCTTTTATTCTTATATCTTCATCCATTTTTAAAAACAAAGATATTACTTTTTTTTAAACAGGAGTCAGGAGCAGGAAATACCTTTCTATACAATACGGTGGCAACAAAATGTCGAAGCCTCGACCATATTGTTACTGATTGGAGGACGAATAGCACATTCAACGTTTTGCATACCACTTGATGTTTTGGATAATTTAATTATGGATTTAGCAAACAATCATTGCTGTCAAAGATTCTAAGAGCAACAAGATTACTAATATGGGATGAAGTTTCTATACAACATATGTATTGTGTTGAAGCGGCTGACCGTACATCACATGATATGTGTGATAATAACAGACCATTTAGAGATATTACTACTGTTCTAGGTGAAAACTTTCGACATATATTGTCAATTATACCTAAAGGTGTACTAAATCGTTATTGCAACATTAAGACGTTATTCACTTTGAAGCACGTATATCTTAAGTTTGAACTCCAATATGTGTCTAGATGACGGGAACCCAAACAATATTACTTTCACATCATTTCTGCAACGAGTAGTATTACTTCGTGTAATAGTTGATTATTTTATGTATTTATTTCAAAAAAATTTCATATAAATGATCAATGCTATCTCTTATTACTTCCAGATTGTAACAAACCCAAATGAAATATAGCAACTTCCATCAAAGATATATAAGTCTTGAACTCTCGTTAATCTATTAACTAGGGTTTACCCGCTATTGCCTGTTTTGGCTATGGTTACCCCAAGTTATTTAATAGAATGAATGACCGTGTCCGCATGAAATGATGATGTCAATGCAATTAATAATGCTGCTTAGACATGTTTCCAACGTAAAATGTAATTTCTTTTTGCAGCAGACAAGGTTTCCGAAGATGAAAATGATCAGATGATTAGAAATCAATATCCCAATGAATTTTAAATTTATTGAATCCGTTAGGGTTACTACTATTTAAGCTAGAACTTAAAGTGCAATGTACAATAATTCTTCTGTGGAATATTACGTCGAAGGACGATCTCTGTAACGGCACGTGGCTACTGGTTGCGCATCACGTATAACTGAAGCTTAAATTCTATCTGGAGATCAATCTAGTAGCTTAGTTTTTATTCAAATGATATCCTTAATTCGATTATCGATCGAGTTGTTTATACATATGACAAGGTGTCAGTTCCCCGTACGTTTAGCAGACATGATGACAATCAACAAATCTCAAGGATAATCTTAAAAATTATCAGCGTCAATCTACGCACACTGTGTTTAGTCAAGGACAACTATATGTGGCTCTCTTAAGATGCACAAATTTTGATCGTATAAATATCCTACTTTCCGATGATAGCTTAAGTTCTACAATGAACAATGTTTATCCTGAGTTTCTATTGTACTTCTAAAATATCAAATTAAGTACATTTGCTAATTCGTTGGGTTCTATTGACTTGATTCTTGTCGAATTGTTTATCAGTAAATAAATGCCATTATGCATATGCTGCATTTCCTTTGCTATTTTGATGCAACATTATTATGTTCATCTAATAAATTGAATATACTGAATGTAGACACCATCGTCGAATGTAATGTTTACTCATAAATTTTATTGTCATTATTTAATTAAAACTATTTTGTTTATAAATAATTCGCCCTATGCATTTAATTTATCCATTTATTGCCGTGGGATAGATACGTATAACCTATTCCCGAGGTTGGGACTGACATGTGGAGATTTTGGCTCGTGTCACGTCCGCACTGTCTCTGGGAGGACATTGCGGTTCGGTGGCGACACTGACATTGTTTTTTGGCCTCTGTGCGTAGAAACGTTTAGTCTCTCTCGCTATATTAGAACATGATGCAGGATGAAGAGTGTGTATGTATTTATTGCTACAAATGTGGTGTATTTATAATAATTTTCATAGAGATGACTGTCGCGATAGACCGACGACAGGTTCTAGAGAGAGCACAGTTGCAGGATGTGGAGAGGTGGCGACACTGACTTGCTATATAGTCTGCACGATTGCTGCTTACAGTTGCGACATGACTGTAGGCTACAGAGTGGTGTCGGTGATGACAGGTTGCAGAGGCTGTCCGGAGAGCACGGTAGAAGGCTGGTTTTGGTTACATGTATCTTTTGGATTCATTTTTTATAAATGTACTTTTTAGATACCTTCATGTTTCTCTGTATTGTTTTGGATACCTATATTTTCGATAATATACTTGCATGTTGTCAGATCCAGACATGTACTTATTTTCGAAATATTATTGTCGCTTACGAAATATTGTTGCCTCCCTCGAATTATTGTCACCTCCCTTGAAATATTATTACCGTGCTCGAAATGTTTTGTTGCCACCTTAGAAATATTATCCCCTCATTCAAAATATTATCGTCGCTCAAGAAATATTGTTGTCACACTCGAAATATTGTCACTTCCCTTGAAATATGGTTGCTGCCTTCGAAATGTTTTGTTGCCATCTTCGAGTTATTGCTCTCTCTCTCTCGAAATATTATTGCCATTATCGAAATCTTTTTCATCGCCCTCGATATCTTTTTTGGACATTATGCCCCCAAATTACGATTAATTTGTGGGGTATGTCAAAATTATGATTAATTTGGGGTGTGTGTGTGTGTGTGTGTATTGGGGGGGGGGGTATATCCAAATACCATATAGTAATATCCAACTACCATATAGTAATGGGGGTATAAGTCAATTAATCCCTATATATAATAATATGTCACGATTACTCATATAATTACTTTTGCCTTTCACCTATGTAGAAGTTTCAGAAGTTTTTTATTTTTGGTGGATGTGCTATCTATAACACGGTGATCATCCTCGCCAAAAATAAAAAAATTCGAGAACCTCTAGGTGTATTAAATATGATATTCAAATTATTGCTTAAAATGAATAGTCGATAAAGGCTCCAAACATTTGATGCCCCTAGAAGTTTTAGAATGTGTTGAGTATCTGAAACTTCTATATATGTGAAAGGCCATAAGTAAATATGTGAGTAACTGTAACATAAATAACCATATCCCTTCCACACACACACACACACACACACACACACACACACACATATATATATATATATATATATATATATACATATACACACACACACACACACTAGTGAAAACCCCGTGCCCGAGGGCACGCAAAACATTTCGAGGGGGTGATTGTTTCGAGGGTGACAATAATATTACGTGAGCGATGTTAATATTTTGAGAGAGGTGACAATATTTTGAGTATAACAACAAAACATTTTGAGGGCGACGACAATATTTTGAGGGAGATGACAATATTTCGAGGGTATCAACAATATTTTTGTGTGCGACGATAATATTTCGAAAAGAAATGATATGCTTGGATCTGACAATATGCATTTATATTATCAAAAATGCAGTTGTCCAAAAAAGTAAAGGGAGGCATGAAGGTATCAAAAAAAAAAAAAAAGATAAATAGCCAAAATGTGTATGTATCCAAAACCAACCATCAATTGTGTTTCTCTGGGCAGCCTCTACAGCTTGTCGTCGCTGCCACCACTCAATGAAGTTTGCAATCATGTTGCCTCTACAAACAACAATCATTTAGGCTCTACAACATGCTTGTGCATCCACCTTTTTAGCAGCCTACAACTGTGCTCTCTCTAAAGTGTCATCGAGCTTTTGTGGCAGTCCTCCTTGTGAAAATTACTATAAGTATACCAAATTTGCAATAATACACACTCTCTATCTCGAACCACATTCTTCTAATGTAGCGAGTGAGTGTAAGCATGTTTATGTGCATACGTAAAAAAACACCGTCTGTATCTCCATTGAACTGCACTATCCTCCCAGAGCCGTGCCTGGGCATGAGATGTGCCAAAATTTCCACATGCCAATTTGTACATTAGGAATAGGCTGTACATACCTATCCTACGACTTCAAAATGGATGAATTAGAGATATAAGTCGATTTATTTAGGAAATAAAATAGTTTGAACGGAATAATAATACTAAAATTTCGAAATAAATAATATATTCGACGGTGGTGTCTATATTCAGTATGTTCAATATATTCGATAAACATAATACTGATGCGCCAGAATAATAAAGAAAGCTCAATGTATGCATAACGACATATTTATTTATCTATAAAACAAATTGACGCGATTCAAGTCAATAGAACCTAATGGATTAGGAAATATATTTCGACTTCTCAGAACTATAATGGAGCATCAGGATAAACAATGTTCGTTGTAGATGACTAAATACAGGTGTATACAGATCTACGTTGACAAGTTTTACGGATTGTCATTGAGATTTGTTGATTGCCATCACGTATAATGATCGTACTGGGAACTGACGCCTTGTCATATGTATAGGCAATTCCGTCGATGACGGGGTTAATGATATCCTTGGATTGAAGACCAATTTACTATATTTATCTCCAGATAGAATTTGAGCTTCAATTATACGTGATGAGCATCTTACAACCATTAGCTGTGTGTAATATTCCGTAGTAAAACTGTTGTTATCGTACTTTGAGTTCTAACTTGAATGGTGATAACCTTGACAAAATTCAATGAATTTAAAAATTCATTGGGGTATCGATTTATAATCTTTTGATCGTTTAACACCTTATTTGTTGCGAAAAAAGTTACAATTTCTACCAGAAACAGATCTAATGCAATATTATTAATTATATCGACATCGTTATTTCGTGTGGATACAATTATTCATTTTGTTAAATAATTTCGGGTAACAGTGGCCAACATATACAACTGCGGGTAAACCCTAATTAGTAGATCAACGAGGGTTCAAGACTTGTGCTTTTCTGATGGGAGTTGTAATAGTTCATATGAGTGTTCCAATCTGGAAGTAATTAAAGGTAGTAACAATTATTTATATAAAAATACTTTGAAATAAATACATAAAGTAATAAATTATTATGCGAAATAATTTTACGTACTGCATGAATGATGCGAAAATAATATTGCATGAGTTTTCGTCATCTAGATGCATATTGGAGTTCAATTTTACGACTTATTCGTGCTTCTAGAGTGAAGATCGTCTTAATGTTGCAGTAACGATTTCCTCATATACACCTTTCGGGATAACTTGCAATATATGTCGGAACTTTCCACCTAGAACAATAGTGATACCTTCAAATGTTCTATTGTCACAAATTGCCTTTAGTGTACGGTCAGCCGCTTTGACACAATAACTATACTGCATAGGAACTTCATCCCATATTATTAATCTTGTTGTTCTCAAAAGCTCTGGCTGCAATGATTCTTTGCTAAATCCACAAACTAAATTATCTGAAACATCAAATGGTAAATGCAAAAATAAAATAAAATTAATTGTTATGGAAAAATTTGAATGCGTTGTTTGTCCTCCAATAATAACGATGCGATACCCAACGACTCTAATATAATAACAATTTGTCTGATGCTTTGATATTCTGTTCCTACTGTATTGTATTGGAAGGTCCTACCCACTTCCGCTTTAAAAAAAGTATCTTTGTTTTCTAAAATCGATGAAGAGATATGATTGAAACCATAATGCTGTGAGACATTCAATCGATCAATATTTGCTTGTAAATCTATATGTTGTGCGTCGCTCTATAGTTGATGACGTTCGAATAGTAGTCTATTACCAACTATTGTACTCCAATTTCTAGTTGGTTGTATCATTGGCGGGAAGTCAGTTAAACTTTTGCCAGACTCGCTAAGGGGTTAATTAAGAAGGTAAAGATCGTAATTCGCAACCTGAATTTCATTTGGATTTGGAAACGCAAATGTTATACATATTTTATGTGCTAGATCATCACAAATATGTACTGAAAATCGATTTCATAGAACATGTGGTTCCACTAGAGAGCACTGCGGAAGTATAACAATAAAGAGTCTTCTCAATTGATACCTAATATTCATGATTGAAGAGACCTCCCGTATTATATGCTTCTTTAAAAGTACTATGCATTGTTTACTGTGCTAGACTTTCGAAAGACTGTGGACCTCTAACAGCAGATAAGAGCAAACGTAGATAAAATCTCTCACCTGCTGGGGTTCCGTTAATACCTCCTACTAATTGCATATCTCCTTTGCCTTGGTGCCCAAATTTTATGTTTTATTCTATACAAAATGCTACAGAAACTTGATAGACAAATGCACGGGCAGATTCGTTTGATGCACAACATCCGAAGAAAGTAGTCTGAGCTGAGTATTGGGATCGATCTCTAGAAACAATTGAATCTATCGATTCGGTAGGGTTATAGATCACCCGGTGCATTCCAGGTAAATGTAATGCTAGTCATTCTACTTTTGAAATTTATTCATGTAAAGAATAGCCGAATAATCGCGAGGCAAGTTTCGATGGTCCAATATACTTCGCATCAAGATATTGTTGAATCTCGTTGACTTCTAGCACCATGGTCGTACATTCATATCTTTGTAGATGTATTTAACATATTTAAGCTCTGCACATACCTTAACATTTATATGACAATTAAGCATTCTATATATGTATGGGTTATATGGTTCCATACTTCCACATCCATGTTGTCAATTTTGTGACCATTTGAGGTTGAAAAACTTCTGTTATTACGACGATGGTAGATGAGATACCCATCTTGATCCATAGTTGTTTCTTCCGAGAAAACTCGTGGATATATTTTAATGCAATATTTATTATCCATAAAAGGCATATGTGGATTATGAGAACTACACGCTTCATGTATCATGCACCTTTTGATAGTTTCAAACAAAATTGAATCATATTCGGGATTTGAAAATTCTGTGTTGATAGTTTCAAACAAAGTTGGATCATCGTCGGAATTTTAAAATTCTGTGTTGATAGTTTTAAACAAAGTTGGATCATCGTCGGGATTTGAAAATACTGCGCCACAACTCTATCTACTTAAGCACACATTCGGATTTCATCTGGACATTAAAGAAATAGTAGTGCGTGTATATGTGGAAGCCCTATTGTTTGACGTTCTATCTTGAAGACATGCACAGCTTTTTTGCCGAAGACCATATTTTCATGTATCTCCTTCATCAAAAAGCTATTCTATTTTGCTTGAAGATACGAGCAATTAAATCAGGACGTTCGATTTATTTTTCATGACGCATCAAGGCCAATATATTTCTGGCCAGTTTTGATTGACAGTCACGATAAGAAAATATCTGGGTTATGATTATATCGTGTGATGGCTATTGATCTTGGAATATATCCAATATGTAATATACTAATATGGCCTTCCAATGTGCGAAGTAGGTGCTGACCTACTTGACCGGGGTGAAGACATTCTGCAATAACATTAGTTAAACTGTGGAAGAGTTTGACATAAAGTTTGAACTGGTTAAGCTTATACCACGTCATTTGATTTTGCTCCGTAGCAGCCCAAGCATCTACAATACCAAGGTTCTAAAAAGTTCTAGGCGCTAGTCGGGTGATGGGGGACTGCCTAGCCGTTTTATCTTTTTTTAATTATTTTAATTATTATTTTTATATTATATATAATATATATGTTTTGAAATTACTATAAATTCAAGATTATCTCAACCATTATTTTAAAGAATAAGTATTATTTACATAACCATAAATTCAAGGTTAACAAGAATAAAAACAAGCATGATATTATGAGATAATATTCATGATTTTAGTAAAATCAAAACCATAAATTCATGATTTTAGTAAAATCCAAACCATAAATTCAAGATTACCAAAAACAAAAGGGATCATGATATTACGATAAAGTATCAAAGATTCTAGTACAATCCAAAACAAAAAAGTCACAAAATACAACATCATTTCTCCTATAGGCTATAATATTAGACTCAACTCTTCTTCTTCTCCATATCCCTTCAAGACTATCTTCATTAAACTTAAACTCCACCTCCTCATCACACTCTTCGTTTGTCTCCTCATCCGATATTAAATCTTCTTCATGAAGTTCTCTAACTTCACGGAATGAAGAGCTACCATCATCGTTTCTAGAACTTCTCCTAGGCACTAGAACACTATCCGCTCCCATCGCTTCTCCAACCATTTACTAAGTAAGTCCCGAACTGACATCGACCTCTTCATCATTTTCTTCATCACCACCACCATCAACAATCCATCATTGAGCCGTACTAGCTTTAATCAATAGTAATACATCTACTCCTCACTCCTTCCCCCTTTTCTTCTTATTGATGATCTAAGCATTGAATTGGACATAGACTAGATTAAAAAAAAGGAAAGCCCAGCACGCCTGGGCCCTCCTAGCCCCGCCTAGGGGCCTGGGATCCTTTTCTGCACTGACTAGTGGCTACTGGCTAGGTGATAGGGAACGTTCTAGCGCATAGGCGTCGCCTGGGCAGCTTTTTAGAACACTAACAATACTTTTGAAATAGTTTTCATGCTCTTAAAATGGTCGAGTATTCTTTACATCGTTAAAACAACCGATAATAGTAAAATTTAAGTTGAGTTAATATTTCCTTTGATGATATCCCACGAACATTGTCCCATTATTTTAGGTGGAGTTTCTATCCAAGATCATCATAAGAGAACGATAATACATAATACCGAAGCAAGTACACTGGGTGACATTCACTATTTTGCACCAGCTTATTATTACCTCGTAGATGAATCAAAATATCTAACATTGATATGATGTCGGTTTTGTCTACTGGCAATATAACTGCTATCTCATTTGAGATTGGCAAGATGTAACGTTGATGAGAAGTCGACAAGTTGTAACATCAACCAGCGGTTGATAAACTGTAGATGAGGTATGCAGGTGAAGTTCGATCATCATTCTATATGCGATTTAAAATTTTGTATGTCTGATACAATTTGTATGTGAAGGGATTACATCGCAACAGATTGCCTTAAATAATTCCGAGGATGTTACGTCTGAGGTTAGGATTCCTATGATTTCGAATATCCAACGCTGTGACGGGATCATAGATATAAAGCTAATAGTATGATGCCTCTTGCTTGGTTCTGACAACAGGGTTCTCGTTCGGTGTCGAAGTTCGCCATGGATAGTGAATGATCTAGAACCCTTGCCCGAAATTACCTTTAAATTAATTTTGACACGAGACTTATCAAGGCATTTGCTGCATTGTTTTCTCAAGTATAACGTCAAAATGATGTTGAGAGATTACCATCACCTTCGTACTATTCTTCAATCCATGGCGAATTCCTCAAAGACGATTTCGTTAATCTTTTATCATTCCAATGCAAAACTAAACAATTAGAACATGGTACGTCCATTCTATCGAAAAAATGACGATCTGGTTTTAGTGTAGGCGAAGGAGGACCGACTATGTCTTCTAGATTATCATTACCTTCCTCAATTGCATCCATGCTGCATACCATTGTTTGCCATCGTATAAAAGGTTTTACAACAGTAGTTAGTGAAGACAAATGCGTGACGTTGGAGTTGACTGTCAATTACAGGAGGCAAGCTTGTACTTTGCATTGGTAGGGAACATTCAATAGTTGGTAGAACTTTGGATGATGGAAATTCTGCTACAGCTAATATATTAATTTAATTGGTGGCAAATAGACAAACATTTTTTTTTACAATTATTTAGTATAACTGAAGAATCGATGTGCCCTAAAATATTGGATGTGTTATTTTGTCTCACTAAAGGTATTCTCTGTAATAAAGATGAACTTGCCACTGGCAACAACTCGGGTTCAAGGTTTCGATGTGGAATATCTGCTTCAATGAACGTTGTTATATTGTTTTTTCTTTTGTTTTATTTCTTTTTCTCTCTATTCGTGCTCTTTGGCTTAATTCCTGCCAAGATGATGTTATAAAAGAAATGAACGACAATGACACATTGGTTTCAGACCCCACTCTTGTTGTAGACGATGCCACAACACTTGAAAATTTAGTTCACTTAGGCGAAGGTGTCGTATCATTCATCTTTTTCTTCCCCTTGTTTCTATCTTGTACCAAAGAGGAGCTTCCCTCGTTTGTCATGACAGCATCGTTCGATAGTGATCTAATCACGTCTTTGTTCTTCTCTATTGTTTCTCTGTCTTTGTATTTATTCACTTTATTAGGCTAATTCCCGTCAAGATTGTGTTACAAAGGAAACAAGATTTTGAAACTGAAATTGATTGTTCGAAACTTAGTAAGGTAAACCAATACTACTAAGGTAAACATGCGTTTGAAAGAAATCTATATAATAAGGTAAATCAATTGTGCCATGAAATATGAAACAAATCTACTTAATAACATAAACCAATACAACAGATTTCTCTTGGACTACAATACTTATGTGCATTGTTAACTGATAACTTTTTTTTGTATCTGCTAATGGGCTCCTTGCTTAGATCTCTATCGAGTTGGAATCCTTTGGTGCTTTGGTAACTATGATAACTTCAATGTATGAGAAAAGAAGGGGCATAGGATCAAAGCGTGAATTACAAATGAATTATGATGATATTTTGGCATGCAAGTCTCCACATGCATCACAAAGAACAAAAAAATTAGAGCTCATCATTACTTCAAGCCTAAGAAAATTGGTATTGTTGCATAATAACATTAAAGTCTACCAAAAACCTAAGCATTTAGAGTATTGTTATGTATCTTATGTTGGCAAAAAACCCTTGAAGATAGGATACTGTCCGATTGATTAGACATGATCTCAAAAGAAGATGAAGCATGGTGCGGGATCTTCCTCAGCATCTTGCTGCTCCTCGGGTACTATAATGGAGGATAAAAAGAAAATCCTGGATAAAAATATCCAAATTATGACAATGGTGTTGGGGTTGCGGGGTCGCGACATGTAGAGATGGCCAAAGAACTTATGTCATAAATTCATAATGACCAAGATACCCTTAAGTGAATACACATGGATTTTAAAATTCTCAATATATCTCAATGAGAACAATTGGCAAAATACCGTTGGTGTCCCTTCTCTTCTTCTTCGGACTGAAACAGGGGGCGGGGGGGGGGGGGGGTCCCCCTAAACTCTAGCCGACGGGGGGTGGTGCATCAGCCTCGACCGCCGACAAGAATGGCCCGCCGGTTACCCTGCAATGTCGGCAAGGGTGGTGGAGGCGGTTTTCTCAGGTCGGGGTCTCATGAGCCTGGTGGGGTTCCGGCCAAAACCTGGCCACAAGGAGGGGGCTCGGCCAAGATTCCGGTCACACCGGCATCGGCCGACGTTGTCGCCAATCCAGGCATGCGTCGTGGGAGGTCGTGCTAGAACCGGGTATGGCCGTGGGCAAGGAAGGAGGAGGTGGGGGGTATGATGGTTGCTGGCAGGGATAGTCGGAGGAAGCATGGTGTATGATCGGGTTTGGGCTCCTGCACGACCAAAAAATACATGGAAAAAGAGGAGGGTAGAGGTCGGAAATGGGTTGCGACCGGGGATGGCTGATGGTGTGCATGGAAGAAGGAAAGTGGAGGGGATGGGGGGACTCACTGAGTCACTGGTAAGGGTGGGGAACGAGGCATGCTGCTGCGGCTCGTCGGCACACAAACGAGGACGACTTTGGGCAGCTGCTCCTTTGCTCTTCTCTTTCTCTCCCTCTCTCACGTTCTCTCTTTCTCCCAATCTCTTTCTCTAGCGTGAGATAGAAGGCAAGGGGGGGTTCACGACTTCACGTAATAAGGAAGAGGAGAAGGCGAGTTTACGACAGAAATCAGGGTGAGAAGATTAAGTAGAATGCGTTAAACATTTTAGGGGACATGGGGGGGATAATAACGGTTTAAATCCTTCCTATTCCGTCAAAATTTCAAAATTTTAATTTAAAGGTACGCGTTCGGTTGAACCCATCATAGCCCTTCTTGTCTCTTTGCCGAATAAATCTTCGCCGCTCTTTGTCCAACTATACTAGTATGGTTTGAAATTTCAATATAATATTTCGATTTCAATCTGACCCGAAACGAATTGGGGGGTCTGAAATGCCGAACCGTTACTATTTTGCCAAAGTTTCGATTTTGAAGGGCATTTCAGACGTTTCAATTGAAACCAGCCCATGGATTTCATGAAACCTGTGGCCTGGCTTTGGAAAATTGTAGGCCGTTTGGAGTCTGGACCTTTAAATGGGGGGTAGGGGGCGATGGTTTTCATCGAAACAATCCAATTCCGTCGGATCTTGATCGAAACCTCACTAGATCTCGCTGTCGAAGTTGCCAGAGCTTGCCAGAATCACCGAACTCAGACGTCAGACCTCGCCGGAGTCACCAGATTTTTTCGGAATTTGACGCTGCCTCGCTAGAGTTCATGAAAATTGTCGAATTATGCCATCAGAGCTCGCCAAATTCGTCGGATTCCCCATATTCTCCATTCGATTCGCCATATCTCATCATCCCATTTGTCGAATTTCGTCGCTAGGTACAAAAACTTGTAAATTAATCTGTATTTACAAATTATATTTTTTAAAAATTTATATTCTTAAAATTTGTTTTAACAGATGGCGTCACTGTCTCTCCTGCATAGGTATTTGGGGTTAAAAGACGTAGGTTGGTAGCACGGGTTCCCCTTGGATGTAAAGAAGCAGAAGTCATAGACTCATAGTATTGATACTGTGACAAACGGATAGGAAGTGGAGGTGTTACACGGTTAAAGCAACACCTCGTTGGCTGCTTTCCCGATGTAACAGAGTTCTTGAAGGTCCCGACTGAGGTCAAAATAGCTATGCACACTTTATTAAGGAGCGAGAAATACGAAGGACTTCAAATTCGAACCCCTAGACCACCGAAGAAGGGACGGATCAATACTCCATCCACCAAGCGTCGTTCAAAACCAAATGATGATATAGAGTACCATACAAATATCGAAACCGAAGAGGAAATGACTCAATATCGACAGGCTATCTTAGATTCGAAACAGACCCAGTTGGAGCGAACTGACAGAAACTGGATGCTGGTGCAGTTTGGACCTAGCGACAGTGGTTCTGGTCCGTCAGCCGGAGGTTACACTGGTGCCGGTGCGTTAGTGGCTAATTATGATGAGTTCAGTTGGGCGATAAGCGAATATGATTTGACTTGAACGAGCGAGGATTAATGATTTTGTTTTTTCGTGACATAAACAATATAAATTTATGTTAATTTATATAAATAATTTAATCTTTGGTGTGTGTTTTCTTGAAACAATTCAAGAGTTTAGTTGAAATGTTTTTAAAAAAATCCAGCAAAATACCCCCTTTTGAACCATTTCAAAATTTTCCTACCATTTCGGTCGAAATTTCTGTTTCAGCCTAGACTGAAACCAGGCATGAAATCGAAGTTTTAAAACCATGGATACTAGTATGAAACCTGGGTGATACCCCAGCGCCATTCAGTCATTTGATGTATAAAAACTAGTCGTGATTCACCCCTCAGACGGAATCGACTCCTTTGGAGTAGGATCTCCAAGTGGAGCGACCTTGGCTCCCACATAGTGAGACCACGGCTCCTAGGTGTGTGTGCATGATGGGGTGTTTGAGATTTGATGATATAATGAGAAAATCGATTGCATTCTGCATCGAGGAGCAGGAGAGGCAAAGCCGCTGGTTGTTTCGCAGGAAATCATATTAAACCTGTTTAGTTAAGTTTATGATCTAATAAGATAATAATTAACAAGGTTCCCCACCTGCCAACTGGCCTTTTAGGTTTCTTGGCATGCTCTTCTCTTCCCTGTCTTAATGAGATAAACGTGGATGATGTAGAATGCATTTCTGGATGAATTTTTGTCCTCTTAGTAATTAGTTTATTGCTTCACATCAAAACCCATTCCTATGGCTGTTATTATCTGCTCTTGCATGCAATTTTCTGAAATTAGGTTCTTGATATGTTTCACAATAGATTGAATATGATGGTACATTCCTTCAAAGCATTGACTGTCATTATATCGGTGTGCTGAGCTATAGTCATTTGATACTTGTCCTAACATATACATATTGTTGCAGGTTCTATACTCTCATGGTGCTGTCTACTGCATTGTTCGGCAAACCTGCATTTAGGAATCTCATCTGCAATGGTCTTGTCCTTGCTGAGGATGGGAAAAAAATGAGCAAAAGGTTGAAGAATTATCCCTCACCTATGGAAGTCATAGGTGATTATGGGGCTGTAAGTAGCCAGTTTATGACATTTGCTGTATGGCTATACGGGAACTCTTTTCTCTTTGTTGTTTTATGTTGCATCTCCCTGGTGACATATATAGTTTCTTTTTTGGAAAAACTCTTCATATGGTTTTGTTTCTTGTTTAGTTTTTATAGTTTGGAGTTTCAAAACATAATTCTGTGCAGGATGCATTGCGATTATACCTCATCAATTCACCAGTTGTGCGCGCGGAGCCTTTGCGGTTCAAAAAGGATGGTGTATATGGTGTTGTAAGTGACATTATATATTCCTTGTTTTGTGCAAAACCTTCTATGACAAACTGGCCCAATCTCAGTCTTTTGTTTTGACACAAGTCTTATGCAAATTATCTATACATTCTTTCTAATACTTTTTCCTCTCGTTTTATAATATGTTTCTTATGTTTATGTAGGTGAAGGATGTCTTCCTTCCCTGGTATAATGCATATAGGTTTCTTATTCAAAATGCAAAGAGACTTGAGGTTGATGGTTGTGCACCATTTGTTCCTATTGATCACAAAACTCTTGAGATGTCCTCGAATGTGCTTGACCAATGGATCAACTCTGCTACTGAAAGTCTTGTTCATTTTGTTTGCCAAGAGATGGATGCATATCGGTTGTACACGGTGTTATGCTTACCCTTCACTGAAACAATGGACTATTACATGCAATTTAACTCCTATTTGATTTTTAAAACTTGTTCTTGGTCTTCAATCTATACTTTATTTCATGCTAATATATATGCTTTTCACTTTGGTAGGTGGTACCATATCTTCTAAAGTTCATTGACAATCTTACAAATATTTATGTACGGTTCAACCGGAAGAGACTAAAGGGACGTACAGGAGAAGAGGACTGCAGGATATCACTCTCAACTCTATATCATGTAAGATGTTCTTTTTTTTCTGACAAGTGTTTTTTTTTTTTTGGATTTATTCTGTTTCATATTTTTTTACAAGTGGTACTTGCATCATTGTGCAGTTGATGTGATTCCCTTTTTTTTCCTACCTGTAACCAAAATGTGTTGTCTCACGCTCCTGTTCTCTAGTTGGTTATCATATAAGAGTTGTTTTTTCTTTTTGCATCTAAATTATAAATGGGAGGGCCCTTCTGCATAGAGCATTTATTATAAATTGTCCTTTTTTTCCAAAACAAAGTGCCCAATCTGTAGGTAAATCATTTAGCTTCTTTTTGAGTGACTGACAAAGTCTAGTTACAAGAGATTTTGGTAACTATGACTTCTAATATACCTTCTAGTTAAATTGAGTATAAACCTCCATGCTCCTGAATGTCAACTATTATGTGTCGATTGATTTTAATAGTACGACTTACAACATTTGTTTTAGCCATTTAGTAGACTTACATAGTTCACATTTGTTTTTGTTGCTTGAATTTTTTAATGAACAATTTAGTGCAAATGCTATTTCTGTTTATGCAACCCAGAAAGCAAATTTTGAACTGTGGATCATTTCTCAAGTTGATATTTTACCTCCGGTTATTTTAAACAATTTAATTATGGGCTACAGGTTCTTTTAACAACCTGTACAACGATGGCTCCATTTACACCGTTCTTCACTGAAGTTCTTTATCAAAATTTGCGCAAGGTTTCCTTTGGATTAGACGAAAGCATTCATTATTGTAGATTTCCATCCACAAGAGGAAAGGTAATATTACTATCAACTCTCCTTGCTATTATTTATTATAACTTAGGAGTTCTTTCAGCTTTATGCATTTAGACGTTTATCCTGATATCATTCTCAGAGAGAAGAACGCATTGAACAAAGTGTTATAAGGATGATGACTGTCATTGATCTTGCCCGCAATATTCGAGAGCGTCACAACAAACCTCTCAAAGCACCACTTAAGTATGCTGGTTGTATTCTTTGGTTTAAATAAGTATCACTTTTAATTTATTTTCTGACATACTTTTTCTGTTTGCAACTTCAGGGAGATGGTCATCGTTCATCCTGATACAGAATTTCTCGAAGACATTACTGGGAAATTAAGGGAGGTTAGTCGAAATTATAGCACCCAATTTTACAAAATAATAAGTTCATTGAGTTGTTATTCAGCAGCAGTGTTTCAATTTGGCTCTATGGAATCAATGCCTCAAAGATAGATGCATATAGATCCATGTATCAAAACTTTCTACCCTTTTCATCTACTAAATCCAAATCTAAAGGAACCTTAGATGGGTCAGTACACAATTTGATGAGGTTAATTGTGTCACCAATAAGGTTGATCTCCTTAAGAATGTCTTTCTAGGTTTTGTAAAAGCTTTATGCCCCAAGGTTCCCTTGACCAATAATGTAGCACCCATTCATAGAAGGTTAATGTCCAGTTGATTGTAAACTTATACTTAATCCTTTTGTTGAGCTTGCTTGATTAGTATTGTGCTTCATAACTGGCCCCGTGTTTATGGGATGACACTTTGTTAGGGCAACTGACATCTTGGCGCATTACTCTTCGGTTTTGGGCATTTTTTACTACACACTGGTGTCTGGCCTGACCTAAGATGTAATTTACTTTATCATGTTTGAGGATTTTATGACTCAATCTATTAACCTTCGATGGTCTGAATTTTGTTATCACCCTAGATATTTTCTATGACCAATACATCCTAGTATGCACTAAATCTATCGGGTATATGTCATCAACTCAGTCGATGCATATCATAACCTGCAAGCTTTCAGCCTTATACCAACTCAGTTAGAGGGGCTGTCACCGGGTGCTGAGAGGGTCGCAGAAGCAGAGAGGGAGAGGCACTCGTACCATTATAGTGATTAGGTTTCGGCACAAAAGGAGTGCTCCAGAATCTTAGGCATACGTCTCAGTGGAGTCGCACCCCCAATGAATCCCATAGGATTTTCCGGCTGTCCTCGCATCGGGATGAGCCCCGAGGAATGCCTTTCAAAACACCAGGTAAGGCACGGTTCTGATGGGATTTCAATAGAGGTTTGGAAAATCTCAGGAGGGACAAGGTTACTTTGAGTAGCTAATTCATTCCTTAGATCTTGAAAGGATGGAGAATGACAATTGGAGAAGTATTGTGGTGACTATATACAAGCTGAAGGTAGTGTATAAAATTTCTCTAGTTATCATGAAATTTATCTTACAGACACAACATCAAGTTGTGGAAGAGGGTGATGGAACAAATGTTAAGAAAAATGACCATATTTATATAGAACCAATGCAAGTTTATGTTGAAAAGGTCAACAAAGAAGAATCGTTTCCTATTGAGAGAAAATAGGATAGAGAAGAGAAAATTTTTAAATAGTTTTTATTGGTTTTGAGAAATTTTATGATAGAGTATCATAAGAGGCAGTATGATGAGCATTAAGACAGAAATGTGAGCCTAAACAGTACACTGAAATTAGTTAGGTTATGTATGAGGGAGCAATGACTCACATGATAAGTAGTTATGAAGAAACAAGTGAAAATTCCATCATGGTGGGGCCTCATTAAGGTCAGCATCAAGCATATATTTTTCTGCTCTTGACATCGATGATCTTACTATTGATATTCAGGAGGAAGTAACATGATGTACATTACTTTTAGAAACCTTATAGACAAAAGTTGAGACTGAGGATAGGCTTAAACACTATTAGAATTATAAAGGAGTATTTTGTAAGACAAGGGTTTAAAAATCAACCAAAAGAAACCAAAATACATGAAATGTGATTTAATTGAACTTACTAGGGGAAATAAGAACATTTCAATATAAATTCCAAAAACACCACAATGTGATCATTTTCTTATCTGAGATCTATAATTTAGAAGAACGGGCGAAGTAAAGAGGGATTTTTGTGCTATATGGTTAATGCATACCAAGGAGACAATAAGGCCTAATGTTGTATGGTTTTGAAATTGGGCTACAAGGAGGGTTCAAGCACAAAAGACGTAAATGGTGGAGCTAAGGATGTTGTGGTAAACGTGAGGAAAAAATAGGAGGGATAGAATGAAGAACAAGTACAGTAGAGGATGTGTAGGGAGTGTATCGACTGAAGAAAAAGTGATGACAACCGATTACGATGGTGTGGCATGAAGAAAGACAGAGGCAGCTCCAGTAGGGAGTGGGTCAAGGTTTCTGTGGAGGCGTCAAGAAAGAGAGGAAGATAAAGAGTAACATGTACGACTGTTGGAGAAGAAAAAATTGTAGTACTGCAATAATTGCACTGAGACTAACCAATCGGTAGCCTCGAACGAAACCCTTCACACTTTCTGAGACTTTGAGATGATGACCCTTTCTGTGCCTGGTGACGGCCCTCCGTCCAGTCCATCTGCGATACCGATCGATCAACAAGCTTCGTCGTTTGCCCATCTGCGAACTTCTCGGTAGCCTGGTAGCGGCTCCGTCTGGCCCTCTACATTTGCAAGTACTACTTCATGTTTCCTTTTCTTTTTATTTGTCTTCTTTCATTTTGTCGTCCTCTTCCCCTCCTTAATAATGGAGTCTCTGATTGTATAAAGTTTATGTGGCAAGTTTGTTTATTTTATATATACATATACACACACACACACACACACACAAAAAGGGAAGCCTCTCTCTCGTGTTGTGACACGTGGACGTCTTTTAAAGAGCTATAATTCTTCATCCGTGTGTGAACGCAGCTCACTTTTAAATTCATTTAAAAATCTATCATAAAGAGATGATAAATTTTCATTCAATGATATTTAATGGTCATTTTATGGTAATCTCTTTCTCTAACAAGTGAATCACACTCACTTCAGATTTCACACTTCTTCGAACAGTTGCAATGTCGTCTTTGCCAAATGGCGTGCATCAAGCACATTCGGGTATTGCCCGGGTTTCTTACTAGTATATATATATATATATATATATATATATATATATATATATATATATATATATATATATATATATAAAGTCAACAATGCAACGAATTGTTTTGGTGGAGGTGTAGCAGAACGATCACAACCGTCTGATCGGCACCACTAACCGGTGACTTGCACTCATCCCAGAACGACATGCACATCCGACGGTTGTGATCGCGCTCACCGCACGCCACATACCACATGACACACAATAGCACGCCTATATATATATATATATATATATATATATATATATATAGGGGCATGCTATAATGCGGCATGCGGTACGTGCGGCACTGCACCGCAGCCGTCTGATGCACGCGTTGCGTGCATGCGATGCACGCAGTGGTGCATCAGACGGCTACTATGCGGTGCCGCACTTACCGCATGCCGCATTATAGCATGCCCCATATATATATATATATATATATATATATATATATATATATATATATATATAAGGCTGATTGGTTGAGCTGTGAGTTGCTGTAGGAGAAAATGAGCTGTGCTCATTTTCATCTCCCTAGAAGTTATGGAATTTGATGAAATTTGGTGAGGGTGTTGTCTAGGTTAAGATGATCATCCTCACTAATTTTTATCAAATTCCAAAACTTCTAGGGTCATCAACTGGTAGAAGCTTTATCTACCGCCCGCAGTCACCGTTAATTTTGCTTCTACCATTTGATGACTCTAGAAGTTTTGGAATTTGATGAAAATTGGTTAGGATGATCATCTTACTCTAGAAGTTTTGTAACATTTCTCTTTCTCTCTCTCTCTCGATATATATATATATATATATATATATATATATATATATATATATATATATATATATATATAAAAGGGCATGCTATGCTGCGGCATGCGGTGCGTGCGGCACTGCACCGCAGCCGTCTGATGCACGCGCTGCGTGGATAACATGCACGCAGCAGTGCATCAGATGGCTGCGGTACAGTGCCGCACTTACCGCATGCCGCATTATAGCATTTCTCTCCCTCTCTCTCTCTCTATACACACACACACACACACACACACACACACACACATATATATATATATATATATATATATAAAGAGAGAGAAAAGGGGGATGGGAGAAAAGGTGAGAAGTTAAAAAATTTCGATTGGTTTACAAATTACATCCTCTGCACTATGTTTGTGATTATCCGGAAGAATTTTAACCGCAAAGATTCACCCGACAGCCAATACATCTGAGGACATTCTCCTGGGAGCTGCACTTCTAGCGAAAGACTCCTATACAACTCAACCCAAATGCTCCAACAAGTAGCAGTAGTTTGGATATCCCCCACTTGTCTCAAATTAATGAGTATTTCTTTTTTCTTCTCCAAACTGTCTGAGGGATTTGATGGTTCT
Source organism: Chamaelirium japonicum (assembly GCA_947650365.1). Taxonomy (NCBI): domain Eukaryota; kingdom Viridiplantae; phylum Streptophyta; class Magnoliopsida; order Liliales; family Melanthiaceae; genus Chamaelirium; species Chamaelirium japonicum. Next base: position 6,175,811 of record OX393557.1, on the reverse strand, counting down.
CAGGAGCTCAGATGTGAAGCGGGTTCTTGAAAAAGCTCCAAGTTTGGTTGGGGAAGGGTTGTGAAGGAATACGTCATCGGGGTTCTCATCTTGCAATCCATAAAGGCTACAAGTCGTGTCTAATAATCTCGACAACTATATATATATATATATATATATATATATATATATATATATATATATATATATATATATATATATATATATATATAGGGTCAGGTTCAATGGACACTGTTTTTGCACCTCAATTGTTACACCGATTTTCAAACCATTAGATAGAGGTTTCAGAATTCCTTGATTTTTTGTGAGCATAATCACCTTGACTTAGATAGCACATCTACAAAAAATCAGCACATTCTAAAGCCTCTAGACTTATAAAATGTGCTCTTCAAATTAACGATTAAAATGAACGGTTGATCAAGGCTTTTAGTTTTGATGTACTTGGAGGCTTTAGAATGTGCTGATTTTTTGTGGACGTGCTATCTAAGTCAAGGTGATTATGCTCACAAAAAATCAAGGAATTCTGAAACCTCTATCTAGTTGATTTAAAAATCGGTGTAACAATTGAGGTGCAAAAACAATGTCCACTGAACCTGACCCATATATATATATATATATATATATATATATATATATATAGGGTCAGGATCGGATGACCCAGCAAAATTTGACCCAGCAAATAACCCAGCACTCTTTGAGGCACCTAGAGGTTTTAGAATGGGCTGATTTTTTGTAGACATGTTGTCTATGATATGTGATGCGGGAGCAGATTCAACGAGCACACGTTTCGAGACTTGCACGCATCTCGAAACTTGAGTAGGAATAAATAATCATTTTCGGATTAATAATCCATGAAATTAGTATTTTCGGAATAAAATATTAATTTCGGAATAAAATAAATATTTCATTCCGAAAATATTATTTTAATCCGAAAATAGCATATTTCGGATTTATTAGTTATGGTTATTTTAAAACCTGATTTTTAGGTAAGATTTGAATAGATTCAAATCTTTTATATTAGGAAGTAAATTAGATAATATTAGGTAATTTAAATTATGATGGGAAGTTGAGATTTGAAAGATTGTGAGCCCAAATTATAAGGGACTACATTTATTCTATTTTGGTTATTTAAGGAGACCTAGTCTCCTCTTGTAAGGCACTGAATGATTGAATGAAAAAAAAAATTGTGTGCATTTGCCACGAGTTCCCCTGTGAGAGGAGAGCGAGCGAGAGGCTCAATGCCGATGTGAGATCGGATTTGGCGAGAGGCCAAGGGTGTGAGGCCCCCCCTTTTATCTTCTTCTTTCTTCCTATCTCTTGCGACGACGATCGACGGCTGTCCTGCATCAAATTTGGTATCAGAGCGGGTTTCGACGGATTCCGCTTCCGTCGGACGATCCGCTGTGTCATTCGAGGCTCGTCATCACCGGCAACCATCAACATCGACATCACCATCAGCCCCGATTCACAAGCCCTGTGGCCCCGACTCGCTCGGCCCGACCCTCGTCGTGCAGCCCAGTCGCTGCCGCCGTCGTTCGAGCCTCGTCAAGTTGAGATCCGCCGCTGCTCGACCTCCGGGTCACCCTCTTGCAACCCCAGTCCGTCACTGTCAACCACCGACCGGCTCCTCCCGGATCTGATCCGGCCTCCCGCGCAACTCCGCCGTCCCCGCGATCAGCCCCACCTCAGCCCGTCACTAGTACGTTTTTACCCGTTTTTGCTAATTTGTGAAAAAAAAAAAAAAAAGGTTCTCGTCAGATCTGTGAGGGAATCAGAAAAGGAAAGAAAAAAAAAGGGGAAAGAAAGAAGAAAAGAAAAAGGAAAGTTAGAAAAAAAAAGGGAAAGAAATCTTACCTTATGCTGTTGCTACCTTTGCTTGCCTTCCATGTGCTGGACGCCACCTCCCCTCCTTGCACCTACCAGTACTTGGTTCCCCAAATACTTGAACGGCTGAACCCAAAATAACCCTAAATCATCACACCTTTAATCCATTTCTTTGACCACTTTACCCCTCACCCACACCCTTAGATACCCATCCAAAGGTGTCAATTAATCCCATTGTTAGACAAACCAAAAACAGCCCCTTCACTTTAATTGTTGAACCCGTTTGAATTCGGATCCAACCCGAATAGTCAATTCAGACCCGACAACTTCGTTGGGCCATAACTTTTAAACCGGTTGTCGGAATTGGTCGGACAAAATACCAAACTTTAACGATTTTGCGAAACCGATCCAGTCGTGCCCTCTGTGCCTCCATCCAGTCACCCTCTTGCAACCCCAGTCCGTCACCGTCAACCACCGACCGGCTCCTCCCGGATCTGATCCGGCCTCCCGCGCAACTCCGCCGTCCCCGCGATCAGCCCCACCTCAGCCCGTCACTAGTACGTTTTTACCCGTTTTTGCTAATCTGTGAAAAAAAAAAAAGGTTCTCGTCAGATCTGTGAGGGAATCAGAAAAGGAAAGAAAAAAAAAGGGGAAAGAAAGAAGAAAAGAAAAAGGAAAGTTAGAAAAAAAAAGGGAAAGAAATCTTACCTTATGCTGTTGCTACCTTTGCTTGCCTTCCATGTTGTGGACACCACCTCCCCTCCTTGCACCTACCAGTACTTGGTTCCCCAAATACTTGAACGGCTGAACCCAAAATAACCCTAAATCATCACACCTTTAATCCATTTCTTTGACCACTTTACCGCTCACCCACACCCTTAGATACCCATCCAAAGGTGTCAATTAATCCCATTGTTAGACAAACCAAAAACAGCCCCTTCACTTTAATTGTTGAACCCGTTTGAATTCGGATCCAACCCGAATAGTCAATTCAGACCCGACAACTTCGTTGGGCCATAACTTTTAAACCGGTTGTCGGAATTGGTCGGACAAAATACCAAACTTTAACGATTTTGCGAAACCGATCCAGTCGTGCCCTCTGTGCCTCCATCCAGTCATCCCAACACTACAGAATTACGACTCTGCCCCTGATCGTCATGTTCCATCAGACCGCCCTCTTTGCACAACTTATGGATTGGGTAAAGTCATTGGGTCTTATACTATACCCTTCCACATCCAGTGATTTTATTTATGTTTGGCGCATCACGGATCGAGCCCGAGAGCTGAGTATGTCAACCGACCCCTTTGTCCAATGGTTTCTACACCAAGGAGGATCGGCTGAAGAGCGGTTTGATGATGTGATGCAACTGATTAGCGAGATTGAACAAGAGACTACGATCATACAACGGCGCAAAGTCCGAGCCTCAGTCGGACCTCCATCAGTTGTGTTTCCTGCACCGACGGCTCCACCCGCACTAGTGGTACCACCTCCAGCAGTACCACCAATGGAGATTCCTGAGGATATTCCACATCCGGACGAGTTTCCGAGTTCGGCAGTCGATGATCTTCTGCCTGCTACAGTACCGCCGGTCGAGTCTCCACTTTCTACAGCATCTTCAGTGGATCTGCTATCTCTGCTTTTGCCTCCAGTGGAGCATTCATTTCCTGCAGAGCCGTTATCGGGTGTCGACTTCAACACACTAGTCCCGACAGTTGACTTCCTCGGGTTAGACCTTCCACCCTCGGCTCGGGTACTCCTCCAGTTTCACTTGTATGTGCCTTCCTCCGGACCGGACTACTTCAGCCACTACTCCAACATGCTGCTTGTATGGGATCCGAGAAGCAATTATTTGATGGCACGACATCCACTACAGGGTCTTCACCATCAGCTACTAACTTTGCCTCCTGCCTGGGCCTCACAGAACTCGAGGTCGAGTTCTTTCGTAGCTGAGAAGTTTGATGCGGGAGCAGATTCAACGAGCACACGTTTCGAGACTAGCACGCATCTCGAAACTTGAATAGGAATAAATAATCATTTTCGGATTAATAATCCATGCAATTAGTATTTTCGGAATAAAATATTAATTTCGAAATAAAATAAATATTTCATTCCGAAAATATTATTTTAATCCGAAAATAGCATATTTTGGATTTATTAGTTATGGTTATTTTAAAACCTGATTTTTAGGTAAGATTTGAATAGATTCAAATCTTTTATATTAGGAAGTTAATTAGATAATATTAGGTAATTTAAATTATGATGGGAAGTTGGGATTTGAAAGATTGTGAGCCCAAATTATAAGGGACTACATTTATTCTATTTTGGTTATTTAAGGAGACCTAGTCTCCTCTTGTAAGGCACTGAATGATTGAATGAAAAAAAAAATTATGTGCATTTGCCACGAGTTCCCCTGTGAGAGGAGAGCGAGCGAGAGGCTCAATGCCGATGTGAGATCGGATTTGGCGAGAGGCCAAGGGTGTGAGTCCCCCCCTTTTATCTTCTTCTTTCTTCCTATCTCTTGCGACGACGATCGACGGTTGTCCTGCATCAATATGTTGATCATCCTCACAAAAAATCAGCCCATTCTAAAACCTCTAGGTGCATCAAATGAGATCTTCAAATCAACGGTTAAAATTGACAGTCAAAAACCGTTGATTTGAAGAGCGCATTTGATGCACCTAGAGATTTTAGAATGGGCTGATTTTTTGTGAGGATGATCAACATACCATAGACGACATGTCTACCAAAATTCAGCCCATTCTATAACCTCTAAGTGCATCAAAGGGTGCTGGGTTATTAATGGGTCAAAATTTGCTGGGTCATCCAATCCTGACCCTATATATATATATATATATATATATATATATATATATATATATATAGGGTCAGGATTGGATGACCCAGCAAATTTTGACCCAGCAAATAACCTAGCACCCTTTGATGCACCTTGAGGTTTTAGAATGGGCTGATTTTTGGTAGACATGTCGTTTATGGTATGTTGATCATCCTCACAAAAAATCAGCCCATTCTAAAACCTCTAGGTGCATCAAATGCGCTCTTCAAATCAACGGTTAAAATTGATAGTCGAAAACCGTTGATTTGAAGAGCGCATTTGATGCACCTAGAGGTTTTAGAATGGGCTGATTTTTTGTGAGGATGATCAACATACCATTGACAACATGCCTACAAAAAATCAGCCCATTCTAAAACCTCTAGGTGCATCAAAGGGTGCTGGGTTATTGCTGGGTCAAAATTTGCTGGGTCAGCCGATCCCGACCCATATATATATGGGTCAGGTTCAATGGACACTGTTTTTGCACTTAAATTTTTACACCGATTTTCAAATCAACTAGATAGAGGTTTCAGAATTTCTTGATTTTTTGTGAGCATAATCACCTTGACTTAGATAGCACGTCCACAAAAAATCAGCACATTCTAAAGCCTCCAAACACATCAAAACTAAAAGGCTTTATCAACCGTCCATTTTAATCGTTAATTTGAAGAGCGCATTTAATAAGTCAAGAGGCTTTAGAATGTGCTGTTTTTTTGTAGATGTGTTATCTAAGACAAGATTATTATGCTCACAAAAAATTAAGAAATTCTGAAACCTCTATCTTATGGTTTGAAGATCGGTGTAAAAAATTGAGTGTAAAAACAGTGTCCATTGAACCTGACCCTATATATATATATATATATATATATATATATATATATATATATATATATAGGGGCATGCTTCAGTGCGGTTTGCGGTCCGCGTCCGCAGCCGTTCGATGCACGCGGTGCACCGCATCGGACGGCTGCGTTTAGATTGTGCCTTAAAATTTTTATATATATATATATATTTACATATATATATATGGGTCAAGATCCTGTGCCTTAAAATTTTGCCTTCATTTTTTGCATTCAAGGTTATTTGATGACCTATAGGGTTTAGATTTTAGATTGTGCTGATTTACTGTGGATGTTCTATCAAAGGTGGCATGATGCCGTGATTACATCCACAAAAAATTAGCACATTCTAAATCCTCTAGGGCATCAAATTAAAATCGAAGGCAAAAATTTAAGGCAAAAATCTAAGACCTATAGGTCTATCTAATGTGCTTGACTTTTATTGATCCATGTTCATTTGATGAGCACATTTTATAGACCTATAGGTCTTAGAATGAGCTGAAATTTTTTGTGTGTGCTATTAAATGAGAGGTGAACATCCTCCAAAATTTTTTTTGAAAAAAACCCCCTATGGTAGGGGCCGCACGTTAAGCAGCCGCATTATAGCATTATATCACTATTACATATATATATATATATATATATAAAGAGAGAGTGAGAGAATGAGGGAGGGAGGGAGGGAGAGAGAGAGAAGCATGACTTTGTATGCCCATATAAAGAAGGCCTCAATGTATGCTCCTCTATTAACATACATAAAGGTTTTTGAATTTGCTGATTTTTTGTGGATGTGATATCTATGTTAAGGTGATCATACTCACAAAAAATCAGCAAGTTCTGAAACACCTAAACATTTCAAATAAGGTCTTCAAATTAACGGTTGAATTGAACGACTGATAAAGCTTCTAACATTTTGGTAGGCCTAGATGTTTTAGAATTTGTTGATTTTTAGTTGATATGCTATCTATAGCAATATGATCACCCTCACCAAAAGTTAGCAAATTCTGAAACCTCTAGATGTATTAAAATGATAGAAGTTGTATCATCTTGTCTATTTCATTGATGAGCTTATTTGAAATGCTTAGAGGTTTCAGAACTTGTTGATTTTTTGCGAGGATGATCATCTTAACATAGATATCATATCCACAAAAAATTAGTAAATTCGGAAGCCTTTATGTATGTTTATAGAGGAGCATACATTGAGGCCTTCTTTGCATGGGCATACAAAGTCATGCTCCTCTCTCTCTCTCTCTCCACAGATATCTGGACAATTGATCATTATTTTTAGTTCTACACACTGATCAAGGTAGATGGTCATCTAGGTACTTTTTTGATTGCATTGCCAGTTGAATTCCTTCTATTTTTGCTTTTATTTCATGTCGAACGGTGTCCCATATGGGAAACTATACATGTTTTTACTTTAGATCAGTTTAGATCCGAGGGATGTTCACTTTCGCTTCGAGCCCAAGAGTCTTAAGTCGATCATAAGCTATATTAGGAGGATCACAGTGGGATCTAACTTTAGATGCAACCAATAGAGGGATTAGATGAAGCCAAAGGAAGCAAAATAGGAAGAAAAAAAGCCGACGATTCCCAAGGGATCTTAGCACGGTTCACATGGCCTTAGGAACCGTGCCATGATACCCAGTGATCCCCCCTTTGGTCTCTCTCTCTCTCCCTCTTTCTCTCTTTCTCTTACCGTGTAAGACTTGCTACTATGGCCCCATTTTTTTTCATCCAAAGGCCTCAAAATACCCTAGTCCTCTCGTAATTATAAATATCTGAAAGTTTCAACACATGGGAAGATCTAAAAATTGTATAAAGAAAACCCTTCTAGAAAAGTGTTCTTCACTTGTTAGTATATTCCTCTCCACGAATCATCTCGTATTCTCGTCTACATCATCTGTTCACGAGATTCTACCTCTCCACACCCATTAATTCAGTTTCTTGCGAGAGATTGGCGCTTCTAATTCAACCTCCCGCGGATGGTTCCACTGGCCCCCTCCAGCTTTCCCACATGTCATATGATTCCACTAGTTAGAGAAGTTCAAGGCTCCTCTATTGTGATTGAGAGACTCCGGGTGCTCCCGCTCCTTTTCTCAATCTTCTCTTTATTTTGAGGAAAGGGGTTACTTGGTTAGTTCGTAACCCCTTTTTAACAAATAGCCCTTGCCCCTTTTCATTTAAGCTCCTCTATCTTTAAAAAATAAAAGAAGTCCCTTCAGCGAGAAAAAAATAAAGAAAATGGGAAAAAGAATAATGGCCTCCAATCAAATATTAGGTGTGCCAAGGACACATTATTGATGCTCCAATGTCATCACCATACATTGTTAGTTTTTTACTTGATTATTGATGAGCTTATTGCTAATATTGGCGAAGTGTTGTGGTGTATGTTATTTTCTTTGAGATTTTGTTAATTGATAAGACAATGGTAGGGTTGGATGCCAAATTGGAATTATGGCGGAAAGTGTTGGAAGATCGGGGTTTAAATTCAGTAACTAAAACGGTGTGTATGGAATGTAATGTTTTGGAAACAATAATGATAACGAAGCTATATTCGAAGATGAGGGTCTTGAAATACAACATTGTGATTGTTTAAGTATCTTAAATCTATTGTACAAAAGAATAGAGAGAGATAGACGAGGATATTTCCAATAAAACTAAAGTTGGATGGATAAGTAGTGAGGAATATCAGGGTTCTATGCAATTGACACATGCCTCTAAGACTTAAAGGTAAGTTTTTTAGGATAATGATATGGCTCACAATGTTATATGGTTCAGGATGTTGGGCCATAAAGAGGGCTTAAGCACACGATTAGTGACATAGGATGACTGCAAGGACTCTTTAACACCTATATGAATGGAATATGATGTAATCGATGTTTCTAACTAGAGGATAGCAGTAGGTTTGGTGCAAGTCTGAAATGGTATGTTGTAGTAGTATCAATCAATCATATTGAAATTTTGACTGAAATTACAAAATTTTGGACCGAAATTTCAATTTTAGTGCCACTGAACCGAAATGCCGATGCGAAACCCCGAAAGCCTGTATTTTGGGGGGTTTTGGTGCATTTCACTCCATTTTGGCAAAATTTTGACCAAAACTAGTAGGGCCTTAGACGAAATTCCGGTAAAAAGCTTGTCGGTCTCGCGAAAATGAAGGGGTCAAAATCTATCGTCTCTTTGGGTTGGTTGTCTACGAAACCAGCCAAATTTTCCGAATTTTTGTGATTTTTGGATAAATTTTGACCGAAAGCACATGGGGGGCCCGCGAAATGGACTGGGGTCGAAATCTGTCGATTCTTTCGGTGGGCTTTCGGCGAAAGAAGGAATTTCGGTCATTTCAAAGGGGTTTTTGGTCATTTTGGTCGAACACAGCCCAGTTCGAGATTGAGGGGCTGAGGCTATAAATTGAGGCCACTCGTATCGTCCGAAGCCATACATTTTGATCGAAAGCCACTGATTTCGCCACTTAGCCTTCGGATTTTGATTGAAATTGTTGAATTTTGACCAAAAATGTAAGCACCAAGGGTTGTCTTAATTTGATGCAAGCTTGCAAGTTATCTGCTAAAACCAGTCAAGTGGAAGTGTTACAAGTACGGCGAGTCATTGACTCGTCACACTGGTAATACTCTTCTTAGCTAGTTTTGGCTCGAGGTTGAGGAGTAGAGTGTGTTTTGGACTTTTGCGAGAAGACTGGCGAGGATGGCATGTCTGGTTGAGACCGTCAGTCTTGTTCAGATTGGGCTAGGGGTGGACATGGTCGAGTTTGGAGGTCTGACCATGTTTGGACCAAGTTGCATCATTTTTGCCCAAATTGACCGAGTTGCCCTAGGAACCTATAGAGGGTTTGCTTGTGTTTGGACCATGGAAGTTCGTCGAGTTGCGTCGATTTAGTCAATCTAGTTGGTTGGTCTGGCCAAGTTTGTGCAAACATAAAACTGTCATTAAGCAATTTCTTCCAAATAAGATTATTTTTCAACTTAAGCATTCGGCTTCCACAAAAAAAAGGATTGGCTTCCAATTTGCTTAAAATTGGTTTCATTACTTGCTTTCCAACTTGTTTAAGCAACAAGTTTCTTACTTCCATACTTTCATAATATCCTCGCAATATATATATATATATATATATATATATATATATAGAGAGAGAGAGAGAGAGAGAGAGAGAGAGAGAGAGAGAGAGAGAGAGGAATGTTACAGTGAGCTGAATGTGCTCATAGGATGATCACCTTATCTTAGATAGAGCATCTACAAAACTTCAGCACATTCTAGAACTTCTAGGAGCATCAAATGCTAGACGCTTTACCAACCATCCATTTTAACCGTTAATTTGAAAGGCAATTTGATGCTCCTTGAAGTTTTAGAATGTGCTGATTTTTTGTGAATGTTCTATCTAAGGTAAGATAGTTATTCTCATAAAAAATCAGCACATTTAAAGTGTCATGTGTCGCATTTGATGGCCCTAGAAGTTTTAGAATGTGCTGATTTTTTGATGCCCCTATAAGTTTTAGAAGGTGCTGATTTTTTGTGAATGCTTTAAGATAAGGTGATCATCCTCATAAACAATCAGCACACTCTAAATCTTCTGGTGTCACGAATTCACCCTATATATAACTTTGGCAGTTCAGTTTGCTTCATTTGTGCATGCTCTTGTTATAACTAGATTTTTTTGCTGCCCTTCTCAAATGTTTCGATTTCGTCCAGATATAATTATTCTCATGATCTTATTGATTTGCTCTGTCACTTTATTTTGTGATGTTGACATGTAATTTGTGGATTTTATAATCTGGTTTTACTCACAAATACGATTTTATTCTGTAGTATGTGATGGAGGAGCTCAATATTAAATCTGTGGTTCCTTGCAATGATCCTTTGAAATATGCTTCTTTACGTGCTGAGCCTGATTTCAGGTACTCTCTGCCTCTGGATCCTTCAAGTTTTCAGTTCACTAGCATGTGTTGTATTACCTTACATCTTTGTTTATTTTCTCTTAGCGTATTAGGTAAACGATTGGGAAAGGCCATGGGAGTTGTTGCTAAGGAGGTCAAGGCAATGTCGCAGGCTGATATCTTAGCATTTGAAAGATCTGGAGAAGTGACCCTCTTTGATCACAGCTTGAAATTGACTGATATCAAGGTTTATATCATATATCATCCAATTGATCATTTCTATCTACTTGTACTATGTAATAGAGGTTATTTGAATGGATGAACACATCATTGAAATCCTTTCGAGTATAACTGTATTTCATTGGCAAGTGTGCTAAAAATGTTTCCTAGAACATCTTGAAATATTTAAGAAAGATTCTCTCCTAGCCACAATTCTGCATCATAAAGAGAGTTATTATTTTTCCACAGTTTCTTTGCTCATTATTAAAACATTAATTGACATGTTATTGAAAATACAGCTTTATCTAGCTAAAACAACAAGGCATTACGTGTTGTAATAATTGTCAGTATTTTATGCCATGTCACTTTTGCATTACTTACTGTGCTTTGTAACGTCATTCACCATTTGAATTATTTTTTTCTTTTCCTAAACATGATATTTCGTATGTCATGGAGTGTAATTATCTTCATACTTTACCTGTCTGAAAGGTGAAATTTGGTACATAAAGATTGTCAGGTATACCAACCTTTACCTTTATATTTAATATTTTTGGCCGCCATTATTATCATAACCTACTAAGCTGCCTTCGATCGCGTAGTACCCGTTTGGATTTGAGTTTCAGCCCCCAGCTTCTGATTCTTGATTCTGTGGGAATCAGATTCCTGCAAGAGCTTGTTTTGATGCAGTGGCATAAGCTGACTCCTGCAAAATCTGGAAGCAGTTTTGTATGTGAAAATTCGATTCCAGTAGAAGCGCTTTAGAGCAGCTTCCAGCTTCTGCTTCTGGATTCTCCGGGAATCCAATTCTGCAGGAGTCTGGTCTGCGTATAATCAAATCCAAACAGGCCCTTAGTTTTTTTTGAAGTTGAAAACAAAAACTGAGAATAGGATGAGTTGATCGTCATAATTTTTTCAAATTGTGTGTATTGCTAGTGTATACTGAATTGTCTATAATTATCTAACCTTTTTTGTACCATAAAAAGTTTCACTAATTGTGTTTATCATTATTTTATTTCTTTTTGCTGCACATGAACAATCAATTTTGCATGAATATCATAGATTAAACTTGTTTGAGCAAAGAAAGTGATGTCATCTTGTTTCTTCACTGGAAATGTATACGCCCCACACAATTTAAGACCTCAGGAATGCTCAAGTTGTTGTCTGTATTAATGTAACTTTTAAAAGATCATAATGAGCTGTTGGAATATTGTCTCTTTTCAGGTAATTCGGGAGTTTAAGCGTCCAGCCAATGTAATGGAGAAAGAAATGGATGCTTCTGGAGATGGTATAGAATCACACTAATCTATGTTTGGATGAATATATTGTAGTTTATTGTGGGTTCTTATATGTATCCTTTTATCTGTTAGGTGATGTTTTGGTGATATTGGATTTACGGGCAGATGAATCATTGTTTGAGGCGGGAGTTGCTCGGGAGGTAAATTGTGATAACTCGATGCAGAAGTTCATTTTAATAAATAGGTCCAATAAATCCTACAAATGTGAGCATGATCTATATCTCCCCATCAGACACTCCCCACTTTATTATTCATATACAAAGGACTGTTTACTTCTGAGTTCTAACAAGATCAACTCGAGGACATGAGAGATGTGTGGGCATATCTAAACACAATTCCATATAAAAATAAAATCTTCCATTCCGTGCCATTCTTCAGATGCTGGTACGTCACACAATTTAATATTCCTGTTGGAACCCTGCCTCATTAGGGTATCAGGGGTGTTGAAATTCTTACCCCGGTACCACTCAAGGGACATCAAACCAGTGCCTCTTATGAAATACAATTTTAAAGCTGATTGGGTCAACTTCCCACTCATGATGCTTGCATGATCACCTTCAATCTGAAGAAATAATCTCTTCTTAACTGCCATTGTTATATTATATTGTCCTGGCATGACAATTTTCTTATTTACTTTTTGCTTAATGTCAAGGAGTTTCATAGCCAGATACCTCTCCCTGCCTAGTACAAATCACACTGTGCTGCTGCTCGACGAGTTGTGCCATATGATGATGATGATGTGTGTGTGTGTGTGTGTGTGTGTATGTGTGTGTGTGTGTGTGTGTGTGTGTGAGAGAGAGAGAGAGAGAGAGAGAGAGAGAGAGAGAGAGAGAGAGAGAGAGAGAGAGAGAGAGAGAGAGAGAGAGAGAGAGAGAGAGAGTTTTTCATTCTCCAATTTTCTTTTGAGCTTTACTTAGTGTCCTGTCTATCCGAATCGCCACCAAATGTTTTCACGGGTATGCACTGCATTAAATTGCTTGATGCTGTGTGATTGTCCATGATTCTTGTCCTCATATTTTGTTTACAACTTCAATGTTGTACACATTGTTGGACCTGGATAGGGACATTGTCCAATTTTATCTTCCCAATTTATTCTAGTCTATTAGTTCTCCATGCTTGCCTACAAGCCTGGCATAAAATGAGACTATTACTGAGAGCATTACGGGTTGTGTACATTGAAATTAACTTCCCATGCTTGACTAGTCTGTATACTTTGTGTTCCAGGTTGTTAATAGAATCCAAAAATTACGGAAGAAAGCTGGACTGGAACCCACTGATAGTGTGGAGGTTTACTACGAACCTCTAGATAATGGCAAACATGTTTTGGAAAACGTTGTGAATTCACAGGTATGACCATAAGTGGACGTTAAGTAAAATGAAGATTCACTAATATGACCTTGATCGTAATTAACTAGCCATGGGGGTGTCTTTTCCTTACCCTGGGTGGCTTTTCTTACCTTAGTGGTGCTTTGTGAGCAGGAGCAATACATTACGGAAGCATTGGGTTCTCCGTTGCTTCACCATACTATGACTCCACCAGATGCAGTGAGTGCCATGAGCAGTAGCCCTCTTTGTAGTCGGAAAGAACTTGCTTTCTCTTAGTTGAAGTATTTGTTATCTCCATTCTGGGGATTCGACACCTAATTTTTTGCAGGAATCTTAATGCAAGATGGTAAAATCCCTACCTACTGGATTTCCAAATTTCATTAAAGATTCTTGTGAGCATGGAGATTTATGCTAAAAAAATCAACATCGAACTTTGACATGCTAGTCCCCCGAAAGGCTGATGTTATATCTCAACCACCACTGTTCTTCTGAATGCTCCGATGCTATTTTTCTTCCTATTTATTTTCCCTTGTAACTCGAGTATTTGAAACAAGGATAGTATCATCTTTGGATTAGAGCTTTAATCGTGCTTACTAGTTCCTATTACTTGCAGCTAATATTCTGTCAGGAGAAATTCGATCAAGTATCCGGAGTTTCGTTTGTCATCAGTATTGCAAAACCTACTCTTGTGTTTATGTCCGATGCTATTCGCACACTATATTTAGGTCAAGTGTTAAGGCTTCACTTTTTAATGTTTGGAACACCCTGTTTTACCCTTATCTGACATATTTCTATCCCGATTTCAGGAGATATGAAGCATGCTAAAGGTTTACAGACATATCTGTTATCAAGGGACCTTTTCAACTTGAAGATGGAGTTTCAGGCTGGGAACAACAAGGTTTGTGTTGCTTCATCTACCATAACTATAACCTAGCACGAATGATTATCGAATTAGAACTCATTTCATTGTTCGAGTTTGTTTTTTAAGACCGGTTTGAGTTTGTTTTTTAAGACCGGGTCTCAACCTAATATCGACCCTCAGAGCCTTTTTCGTCCTGGCTTGGGACCGGTATTGGTGGTTTTCAGTGGCCTTCATAATTTAGTACTTGTCGCCCAAAGATGAACAGTAGAACAAGTGTTCGTCACATGAAAGTGTAAACCGAGCAGTTGTGGTGTCATAATTATTGAGCACATTGTTTTGGTTCTTGCAGATCAAGGTAGACTGTATTCATGATCAGCCTCCAGTTGTTTTGGAACTAGGGAAACATCTCTTTTTAAGCGTAGGTGATTACTACTTGAGCAGAAGAGATTAAATTTCTCTGGAAAAAAAAGTCGGAGGACAAAAAAAAGAAGCGAAGTCTCCGGGAAATCTGTATGACTCTTTTGACCAGATTAACAAGTTTTTTTTATTTTTTTTGTATACTATTATATTTTGCACAGGTCAATTGATTTAATTGAGTAGCAGTTCTCCAAGAAGGCTTTTTGAACAGATTACAATTTGCGCAGTCCATGGACATAATTGTATGTGTAAGTTTAAAATTCCTGTTAATTTAATGGGAAAATTACAAAAACGTCCCCTAAACTATTCACCTAATTTCATAGTGGTCCCTCATGTATTTTTTTGGACAACTAGACCCCTTGAACTATGGCCCGTCTGCATGTTCATCCCCTCCGTCAACTTTCAGCCATCAAATTTAACATTTATACCAAAAGTACCCTCACATCAGTCAGCATAAGTGGTCTTACAAAAGTATTTTAAATTTCATTTGGAAGGGTATTTTTGGGATAAATGTTGAATTTGACAGCTGAAAGTTGAAGGTGGGGGTGAACATGCAGACAAAGCATAGTTCAGGGGGTCAAGTTCAAAATTTACCCGTGGGAGTCGTGAGACCAATGCAAATTTGGTGTCTAGTTTAGGGGATGTTTTTGTAATTTGTCCTAATTTTATTTACGTCATGATCCGGTACTTGTGGATTTGATTCAAATACAAAGCTATCTTCGAATTTTGGAGTGATTAGAGGTGGAATTCCGGGAGCTGACTGGATGCATTAGATCTTTGGAAGATCTAACGACTACCTTCGACTGATCCATCTCTCGACTGCACAGTTTCTAATCCGACGGTGTTGATTGGATATCATGGAGATCTGAGGACATACTGTACAACGGCGGTATAAAGTCATTGCTCCTTTCATAGAGTACATGGATTACTAGCCTAACCATTTTCCGGGAAAATGATTATAGGACTTAATAATCAGTGCAGTATTCCCCAAGTAAAGGGATTTTTTAAAAAACATTATTAAAAAAATAAATATTTAACTTAATAGCGGTTGATCAAAACTATTTACCAAGTTAGCGCTCTGACAGCCTCGTGGCATGTCAGAGCCGTAAAGCGAGTGCGTTTTTTTTTTTGGTTTCAAGTAGAACCCGGTATTTGGATTACCGGGTTTAAACCCGGTAATCCAAATACCGGGTTTAATCCACTCTTAGCCGTTTTCTGAATACCAAGGTCTTATACGTACCTTTTTCTAGTTGGATTTTCGGGTAAACCTGGTATCCAGAATACCGGGTTTAAACTTGGTAATCCAAATACCGGGTTCTACTTGTCCTAAAGAAAAAAAAAATCCTAGGCTCGCTTTACGGTGCTGATATGCCCACATGGCTGTCATAGCGTTAGGTTGGTAAATAGTTTTGATCAGCCGCTATTTAATTAAATATTTATTTTTTTAATAATATTTTAAAAAAAAGCCTCCAAGTAAAAAAAAATTGATTCTTTATCCCAAAGCTTATTGACTACCACCACACATCCCCCTCCGGACCCCCTTTTCCTCTGCTCGGCCACCCTTGTTGTCGCAACTACTTGAGCTCCTACCACCGCCTCGTAGCTGTTGGTGTCCTATGCAGGCCACCGACTCCTTCCCCTTCCTCCACCACCTCCTCCTGCACTTTTTCTTCCCCCTCCCTCCCCACCCAAACCTAATCCATAAGTGAGATGCCATTGCTGGCTACCGACCAATATGGTCGGCAGTGGGAGCCACTGACATGGTTTGAAACTGTATGGTGGCAAGGTTGGGATTTTACGAAGAGGCAGTGGCGCGCTGCATCTGAATCCCCACTGAAGTCTTCCTCTGATGAAACTCTAAACTAGTGTTGTGTGAGATGCATGGATTGGAGAGTGCGATTTTGTTCTCGTACGTGCGCTCGAGCGTGCTGGCTTGGCACCACAATTCACCCATGATCGACTTTCAAAATCGCACTCCATGGATCGGTGATACCTGCCAAATGCGCATGCAAGCCTCAGAAGGCCCCTCGGCATGCATCACAGCCGCACAATGCCACAATGGCTGGCGATCCAAAGATGAATCGCACTCCGGTGTGGCTGTGATTTGTGCCAGGCCGACCCGCTGCAACTGTTCAACCAGTATTTTGAAAAGGGTCTCCTCCAGTCGGTGGGTGAGCTCGGCATGCATAACAGCCGCACGATTACATACGACCCGAAATTGATGGAACTATAGCCGGCTGCATGCGGCTGTGATGCACGCCGGATCCACCGACCGGGGCTGACCCACTGGAGGAGATAAAATGACCAAGTGGGTGACGAACGGCGCCACTGCTCAGCTACTCGACCCATGTCCTTATCCTGTTGGAAAAACAGCGGCCCAGCGGTGACCCGACACACCCTCTCCTCCCTCCAATTTCCAAAACCAGGGGCCGCGGCTCGACTCCCTCTTTTTTAAGCTCACCGCCAGCCCGCTCCCTCCCCTTCTTTTTCTCCCTTGAACCACCGCAATGCCCACCGCCATTTCCTCCCCTCTGCTCCTCCCTCACCCCGCCGCTGTCGCCGCCCCCCGAACCCGAAAACCCCTCATCCCCCTCCAAGCCCTAAGCCCTCTCCTCCCCCGACACCGCTGCCGCGGCCTTTCCGCGCGACCCCGATTCTCCGTCCACTCCGCCATGGCCATCGAGAAGGAGACCCCCGAGAGCGAGCGGCCGGAGACCTTCCTCCGGCCCTCCTCCTCGGAAGCCTCCTCGCCGTCCTCCGTCCGGGCCCGCTTCGAACGGATGATACGGGAGGCGCAGGACGAGGTGTGCGCGGCCATCGAGGCGGCCGACGGCGGGGGGCGGTTCGTGGAGGACGTGTGGTCGAGGCCCGGGGGAGGCGGGGGCATCAGCCGAGTGCTGCAGGACGGCGGAGTGTGGGAGAAGGCTGGGGTGAATGTGTCGGTTGTGTACGGGGTCATGCCTCCCGAGGCCTACCGGGCAGCCAAGGGCGCGTTGGCGGCTGGCGGAGACTCCTCTCACAAAGCAGGGCCGATCCCCTTCTTCGCTGCTGGGATCAGTTCGGTGAGTGTTCTGGATTCCTTTTAGCTAATCACTGTTTCTCTGTATATGCCTATGATGGGGAAGTACATTGGTGGTGATGATTGTTATGACACTAAAAGAAGCATTTTTTGTGAACCTATTGTAACGAAACCTCCTTGAAGGTTTCCCATACTATGCAAATACAGCTGCAACTATGAAGCCACTTGTGCAACGACAATGACACTTGTGCATCGACAACGACTCTTTACTGTGCAAAATACAATTGCTCCTGTGTGTCAACTTGTGCAGCCACTTCCCAATTCCAAGATGTAATCTAAGGCTGACTATATCTCTTAATTCAAGGGATAGTGTTCCCTTCGTATTGAATAAATAGAATGTAGAGAAAGAGGAAATGAAACATTGAGTTCTAACATGGTATCAGAGGGTCTTACGACCTTGATCCTATCTTCTTCTCCTTCAAGTTGAGTTTCTCCTTTTGTCATTAAAACCCCCTCACCGCTGTTGTAGTCTTCTTGCTCCGACCGGCGTTGCGTCAATCGAATCTCGTTCGATCCCACTCCGGCAGGCCTTCTCCTCCCCACCCACGGCATCAAGGAAATATGACTTCCTCCTCGAGTTCTTCATTTGTTCTCGGGTCCGCAGCTTCCGCTATTGTGGTGCAAGACACGATGTTTCTGCTGCCTCATATCCACAACCTTGTCCCAATCAAGCTTTCCGATAGCAACTACATGCTATGGTGCTCACAAATCAATCATTTCCTCATCGACCAAAACTATTGGCGTTTCATTAATGATTCTCACCCATCCTTGCCGCTGCCAACGATCTTGGCTGATGGTTTGATGGCAGCCCTGAGTGATGATATCCTCAATTGGTATCGCACCAATCAAAGTCTCGTCAGTCTCCTCAAAGCCACGCTCTCGAAGCCCAACCTCGGAACAGTTGTTGGGCTCGAGACGTCCCAAGATATCTGGATTTGTCTTATTCAAAGCTTCTCTCAACAATCCATTGCCAACACCTCTGCTATTCGCTTTCGCCCTCTCTCTCTCTCTCTCTCTCTCTCTCTCTCTCGTGATAATCGTTATATCTCTGATTATTTACTGCATACCAAATAGCTCACTGACTCCCTCGCGGCTATTGGGCAGCCGATCTCAAACACGGATCTAGTGACATATGTCCTCCGTGGTCTCGGCTCACTGCCACCCTGTACTTCCCCCCATTGTCGTCTTTTCAGGACCTGCGGGCTCACCTTCTGTCTTTTGAGGCTCAGTTGTCCATTACAGCTTTGCCTCCTCAAACAGCCCTTGTTGCTCAACAACTCCGTGGGACTCCACGGGTCTCTTCGGCATCATCTCACAATGGTCAGTATCTTGATATGGTTGAAATAATAATATTTGATAATGGGTATGATACAGAGCGTATGATAACCTACAAAGTCCAAACCAATGCATCATGGTGGTTAGGAATTGTGCTTTATCCAACCCATATATATTTGAACTATGATGATGCTTCATATATGGTAATAGAATATGGAAGCTGATATATCTCGTCATCATGACTTGAAAGTTACTATTTGATAGTTTTCACCTTATCAATGATGCATTCACATGATTTGGTAAATGGTAGTTTGCTTCATTTGCAGTTTCATGAAAAGGTGCTTCATGTTTTCAATTTCACATTCTTGAAACTGCAAATATGTAATAAAATAGGTTATACACCAAGCTATATTTTAGGAACTCTTCTCCGAGGAGGAGAGGATGGGGTTAAGCTATACCCCAAGCTATATTAGTAATAAAATAGACTACAAGGAAATGTTCAAAGATTACAAAGGTAAGGGCTTATCTCCACAAATATACTTACTACTGTAATTTATACAAATGCTGGCATGTTGCTAAATATATATGTTTTATTATTTTTAAGATATGGATTAAGTTATTATCATGCTCCCAGCTAGTCTTGTAGGTTTCATCCTTTCATTTGCACCAATTTTGGAAGGTTTATGTCAGATTGACAGCAGATAAAAAAATACTTGTTAATCTTTTGGTGGAACCTTCATAATTTAAATTGTGCTAGATAATCAGTCCCATCTATAAGCTAACTGGAATAAGACTTGGATTATATGATAATGATATAATATGCATAAGGGAATGTCAACCCAACCTGTCTTTTGTGTTTTCCCTGGAATTGGACAAGATTCTGAAACTTCATCCAATTTTTTTGATTAATCAGGATATCATAGACTTAATATAAGGCTGTATTCATGTGGGCATTATCATGTACATAGTATGAAGTGGCTTGGTGTCAATTTGTCTCTTACTATCACAATTTGACATGTGCAAGGCTTTTTTATCTGTCTTATTCAAGTGTTTTTGTAGAGCAAAAAAAAAAACGATTGTCAGAACTCCATACTTTTGAGCTTCATCAAAATTACTTCTAGAATTTTCCCATCCTTCTTTGAAGCTCCTTGCACTTTAAGATCCTCGGCAATGACTTGATACATCACAGAAAGCTATCAAACAGTTGTTGCATTCTTAGTTCGTAGCCATATCTAGATCATGTTATGGGTACTTCTTCCAACGATATTGTCGTAGCAATTATGCTCTTGTTTTGCAGGTTTTACATCCGAAGAATCCGTTCGCTCCGACATTGCATTTTAACTATCGGTATTTTGAGACTGATGCACCAAAAGGTAATCCATTTAGATTTTTTTTCATTTCCTGTTATAAATATATTTATAATTTCTTTATTGCTAGCAATATTCTTGTTTCATGCATATATTTGTATAGTTATCTATTGAAGTTTGCTTTGCTTACATAGAAAAGCATGTCACGAGGTTCCAATTTAAGAAATATATGTGAGATGCTGTTTTGCTTTTACAGAACCATGTGTTTCAGAAAAGGTATCATCATGTGTCTAGTTTAACACTGAACCAGAAGTTAGGTCAACCTGACAATCCTGACATGGGCCATTGATGTGGGATGAGGTACGGGGTCCCTCAGAAATCAATTAAACACCTTTGGATCATGCTAAATGAAAACTTTTAACGAAGATGGTATAAAGGGGGAGAAGAGAAGGAGAGAGGAGGGGGGGGGGGGGGGGGGGGGGGGGGGAAGATCGGGATTTCATTATATTCGAAGAATCCACCTCTTTTTTAATCCAATCTAGGATCAAATATGCCATCAAACGATTTTTCATTCATCTTCTCTTCATTATTTTCATTCTTACATCGGTGGCCTTTTTATATGCTTACAAAAGGTCCAAGAAGATAATGACTAATAAATTCAAATCTAAATAAAAGATAGTCATTTCCTAAAAGATAAAAATTATAAAAGATAACGACTACCTATTTTAAATCAAACAAAATCTTAAAGATAAGGCACATAATTTAAAAAGATATAAATCTAATCAAATCTTATCCCTAAGTTAAAGATAAGTCTTGCCTTATTTAAAACGATTTAAATCTAATGAAATCGTATCTTTACTAAAAGTTAATATTTACATTATTGAAAAAGATTTGAATCTAACTAATTCTTTATCCATAACAACTCCAAAGATAATCTAAAAGCTATGTTTAAAATATCCTAATAAATAATTTCGAAAATATAATATTTTATTCCAAAATTAATATTTTCTTTCAAAAATATTGATTTTAGCATTAATTATTCTGAAAGTAATTAAATAATGTGATAAAAAGATAATGGGCCTCTATGGGCCGATTAGTAGGTGGAGACGGGGCGGTCGTCGAACATTGTCCCCATCATTCACCCTGACTCAGAAAGAATTCACTAGGGCTATAACGCGGGCGGGTTGGGGGTTAACCCAAGCCCAACCCAAGCAAAAATTTCTATGTTCGGGTTGGGGTTGGGTTAGCCCAAGTTGGTAGGACGAGTCGGGTTGTGCAAGATCTGATATACTTATTGTTTAAAACTTTACTCTTTAAAGATCAAAATCTAAAAAAAAACTTATACTTGCTAACACTACCATACAATTTTTTTTGCATTTCTATCCATGCAATTTACTATATCATTAGATAATGTCTTTATTTGATAAGCAAGAAGCAAATAAATAATATGGGACTGGGTGAAATGGATAACTATGACTGTGTCCCTCAACATATGAGTACTTGGGATGGTTGTGATTGTTACTTATATATAACAAACTCATAGATATACATGAGTACTTGGGTTTGGGTTGGGTCAGGTTGCCCGACCCCTCAACCCGAGCCCAACCCAAATTCAACTCGGGTTGTATTTTTTTAACCCTAACCCAACTCGATCTTCAAATACATCAACCCAAATGCACCCAAAATTCGGGTTGGGTTGGGTTCAACTTGCCCAAGTTGCAGCCCTAAAATTCACCCACAAGTTCTGTGAAGTCGAGCCAAGGCAGGGGTCTTCGAAGTCTGGTTGGTCTCCAATATCTGAAGCTAATGATACAAGCCCAATAGATTTGAGTGTGTAGCACCGTGGTCAACCCCTAGGTCCTAACTCGATGAAGTCGTGAAAGTAGTAGCACGGGCTGCTGACGATGATTACCTGGGTGGGCTGATGAGTTGACATGAAAGAGGTGACGCCCAAGTGAGATAAGTAGAGTATCCGAGCCGGGGGTGGAAGATATAGCCCGAAGAAGTCAACCATCGAGGCTAATTCGCTGATGTTGACACCCAAAAATGACTCGACTGAGTGATATATAAAAAGTAAAGGCGGAGGCTGAAGATCCACTGGAGACGAAGGCGAAGTCAGAAGCTCCACTGTAGGCAAAGGTGGAGGCTCCACTAGGATCAAAGGCTCTGTCGGAGAAAGCTTGCCAGAGGGTGGACTCTCCTCAGGGATCACCATTGGTGGCAATGGTGGAGGAAGAGACATCCGAAATAATGTGGCTATTGACCAATGCACATAATATTATTCAACGATTGTTCATATCTAGTTTGCCATTGTTGTTCTGTCTTCAAACATTCTTGCTTCCAATCTTGTAGCACATACTCAATATTATTCATTATACTCTGGAGTCTAGATACGCTTAAATGTCTCTCGATAACTCGGAACGACAGAATTAAACCGGTGGAACCACTGGAGAAAATCCTCGGTAGGTAAATTGAGTGCATATGCCCAAACACGAATGCTAGAAGAGTCATTATCCGCAGGAAGGGTACAAGGTAGAAGAATATAATGCTCAGACTTGACTAAGCTGAAGACATCCAAAATCCAAATAGGGTGTGGGGCAATAGGGAGCATGAGGATCATAGTCTTTACCATACGGTGGAAGTAAAGAGCAAGGGTTGTAGGAGGACCGGTCACACGATAGGACATTGTGACAGGAGCTCTAATACCAAACTGATGTGGGACGAGGTATATGGTCCCACGTAAATCAAGCAAACACCCTCAGATCATGCCAAATAAAAGTTTTTAACAAAGAAAGATATAAAGTGAGAGAAGAGAAAGGGGGGAAGATCTGGAGTTCACCAGATTCGAAGAATCCACCTCTTTCTTAATCTATTCCAAGATCAAATACACCATCAAGCGATTTTTCATATAAATCGTTTGTGATAGATGTTTTCAGAAGCGTTCCACAGTCCTTCTACATTGGTTTGTGTAATTGCACACGCATAACATCTTATCACCCATGTTCTTTACTTGGTGCAGAATTTGGTATAATTCTTTTTTTTTTTTAATTTTTTCTAAGTGTTTGTATATCCCTTGTTTCTTAGTTCCTTGACTTCTTGACGCATAACATCTTATCACCCATGTTCTTCTTTACTTGGTGCAGAATTTGGTATAATTCCTATTTTTTAAAACTTTTTGTCTAATTGTGTTTATATCCCTTGTTTCTCAGTTTCTTGACTTCTTGATGCATAATATCCTATCACCCATGTTCTTCTTTACTTGGTGCAGAATTTGGTATAATTTCTATTTTTTAAAATTTTTTGTCTAAGTGTCTGTATATCTCTTGTTTCTCAGTTTCTTGATTGCCTGTCCATTTCGTTCTTTTATATTAAGTTAAATGAGGGTAGTTAGCTCTAAAGCACGGACACGTCCCATGTGGTCCCGTACCTGTGTCGGACACGGACACGCGTCGAACACGTGCCGGACACGTGTCGGACACGCACGTGCCGTGTCCCACGTGACCTCAGGCGCTTGACACGGGCGGTCATGGGAGGGGAAGAGGAGAGGAGAGGAGTAGGAGAGAAAAAGAAAAAGAAAAAATTGTCGGTGCCGTCGCCACCACCGCCACCGCCACCGCCACCGCTGTCGGTACACCGCACAAGTTTCTCTCTCTCTCTGTCTCTCTCGCTCTTGCGGTCTTGCCAAAACCCTAACCCTAACCCGACCCCCCCCCCTCTGTGTGTGTGTGTGTGTGTGTGTGTGTGTGTGTGTGTGTGTGTGTTTTATAATACGGATAAGTTACACTTTGCCCCCAAGAAATTAGCTCAAAAACACTTTAACTCCCCTGGAGTTTTTTTTGTTACAAATCGCACCCTAAAGTTTGAAATGTTAGCACAATATCCCCCATTTTGTTAACTACTTCATTTCCTGTAGTTTTTTTAACTACAGGGGGGTTAAGTGTTTTTAAGCTAAACTTCTAGGGGGCAAACCGACAAAGCATAATTTATCGCTTATAATGAAAAAAATGTTGAAAGGTATTGAAAATACAGAAAATTAGAAAATAAATATAAAAAATTAGAAAAAAAATTCCCGTGTCCTACTTTTTTGAGATTTGCCGTGTCACCGTGTCCGTATCATGTCGTGTTCGTGTCCCCTTTCTGTATCCGTGCTTCCTTGGTAGTTAGAGTCTTAGAGATAAAAAAAAACATTGGAATAAGGATCAAAGAGTCAAGAGTCATGGCTCTCACTATGCGACCAGATAGAAGGAGAAAATGAAAAAGATAGAAACCATGATCAAATTCTGTACATCAAGTGAAGAAGAAAATGGGTGGTACCATCATATTTATGATGTCTAGTAGTTCAGAAAATGTATAATGTAGAATCTCATATTGTGCAGTTACAATACATTTATTTATGCCACTGTGAACTAGTCTTCTCCTTCGGCTGCTTTGATGGAGACCATGTGGATGAATAGGCCTCCTCCTCATCGGACTCCTCCCACTCAGACCACTCAGACTACTCATCTTCAGACGGATAGGAGGTAGTCCTATGGCAACAACGGGCATGGTGCTTCTTTCTTGCAATTGCATCCATGTACTCCCATTCATATCTTATTATTAACCTCATAACATGCTCTTGCATTATCCGCGGGTAGATGTGCCAAGTTTTTTTTTTTGTGTCATGCAATGCCATCAATGGTGACAAAGCCACAGAAATCACAACTATATTGTTCTTCTCTGTGAATTCTTATAACTGTTGTGCTTCTAATCCGGATCCTTGGACTGTTCAAGTTTAAGAGATCAAAAGAAAAAACCCGCAGTAGAGGACATGGTGACGGAGAAAGAGTTGTGAGTTTTAAGAAGAGAGCTTGGAACTAGGAAAGGACTTTGAGTCTTATGATAGGGTAGAAGCAAGTTTGGAATAAAGGGTTGGAAAGGGTTTGCAGGGAAAAAATTGAACAGTCAACAGTTTATATTATGACCATTGGAGTTGTGCTGCTGCATACACTGTAGTGCAGTTGCATAGTCCAATGGATAAAAAGCAAGCCATTGAAGGTGTGCAACCACACAACAACAGATGCGGTCGAACAACAAAATGTGCTCCCTGACATATTTCCAGTACTATATTACAGAGCTGATGATGCAAACTTAATATTATCTTTTCAGTAAGCATTATATAGTGGAAATTCTAAGCAATATGAAAATGCTATATAAATATATAGCAACTAGCCTAATAATTCCAAATTTTGGTTTCAATTCTGGATAGAAGAATTCTTCTCCATGAATGAAGTTCTCTGCAGCAGTACATTGAAAATATTATGTTGACAAAATTCTAACATCTTGCAGATGTTCCTGGAGCACCTAGGCAGTGGTGGTTTGGAGGTGGCACTGATTTAACTCCTGCCTATATCTTTGAGGAAGATGTAAAGCATTTCCATAAGGTGTGTGGGAGACAGGATGTGTAGTTTTGTTATCATTTAAAATTAGAGTGATCTAACTTTCACTCGATCTGGCTATTCTACCAATCACAGAGCCAAGAATAAAAATGGTTGTTATATATCTGCCATTTTTGTTTAACTTCATTTCATTGCATGTTTTCATATCTTAGATGCTAGACTTCTTAGTTTTTACTTTGCTGAAAGTGGTTAAAAATTTTAGATAATACATACTTGCTAGAAATTGTGGCGACTAGATTTTCTTCATGAGCCTATTATATCTTGCTATATCAAGTTATCAACAGAAGGAAACCTTCTCTTCTTGCAGCTGCCGGTGGAAGTTAGTTAGCAGGCCTAAGATATTGGCTATGGAGTCGATTTATAAGAATAAATGTGACATGCACTTGGTGATTAAAGTTATAAGACATAATGAAATTTTGGTTAAGAGTAATAGAGCAAAGATCTAGGTATATGACAACATTACTTAGAATCGATTTGGTTTCATGGCCAACAGATCGATTATGAAAGCATTTTTCTTTGCTGGAGAATTATTGATAGATTTCTGGAGAAAAGAAGATATATGTATATGGTCTTTATTGACTCGAGGAAAATGGTTATGAAGAAAAAAGGGGTTCCTCATTGTCAGAAGGTGATCATTAAAGACAGACGAGAATGCGAAGACAAATGTGAGAATAACCTCTGGGTGAGCAATGAGTATTTGGTTGCAGTACGTATCTTTTTATATTGGTGTGGATTTGTTAACAAACTGATGCCGAACAATAAACGACTAATGCCTATATCATAATAAGGAGATTAATGCCAATATTCAATGGCAATAGCAATTATAAAACTTAGTTAATTCAATTTCAATTACAAGATTTTCCAGTAAGTGATTAAAGATGGTTTAGCAACCTAATTACTTGCACGTAATTCCGGGTCCGGCAAGGGTCTAAGTGTTGGATCGTCTGGGAGTCAGATGATCCCAGAGATTAGGCAACAAGCTTCAATATATATCAAAACTTAATACCAATTAGAAGGATTTGAAATTAATGGTTTCAGGCTCAAGTTGTTTTCAATATGATATTGGCTAATTTAATATTGGTAAGATTCTATTCAAAGCTAGCAGTGTTTAATCAAATAAAAAATTCTAAATATTGCAGGGATCGTTGGGTTGGAAGGATCTAACCGGATCTAATGCGGGTTGATGGGTTGCGGTTGCAATGCAATGAACAATCCAACAGCACATAGATGACGAAGTCGGCTTTTCAGTCCAAAGAACGTACGCTCCACGATCTTCAGATGTCAGCAAATCAGCACCAATGAAGGTCTTTGATTTTCAAATGAAAAGTGGGTGGGTGTATTCAATGCTCCAACTCAATAATAGTATTTTGTCTTTTATGCTAGGATTGGGACAGAGCTGTGTTGTTCGGTCACTGTCAAGGATCACCAAAAGGATATGCCTTGCTTTCTTTTCTTAACACTATCACAAGAGAACAGATAATGGGCTTTGATTCCCACTATCACAGAGAGGGGTACGAGCTTCTTCTCTGGCTGCAATGAAGAAAACCAGGCCACGGTGGTGCGGCAAGCTGGTGGCGCGGCAGGGCTTCGACGGTAAGCAGGCGGCGCGGTAGGGTGAAGGTGGGTGGCATCGGGAGCGGGTCGGCAGCGTCGGGAGTGGGGCCGGAGGTCACGAGGGGCCGGATCGGGGCCGGGAGGCCGCGGATCAAGCCGATCTCCTGTGATCGGGTGTCTTCTCTCTCCTCTCTCTCTCTCTCTTCTTTTGTTATTCGGTAATGGATGTAGTGGGAGATGGTGGGATGTTGATGATGGTGGAAACGATGGGGACTGTGGGATAATGGAAAGGGGTTGTGGGGTTCACCGGCTTCGCACCGGTGAACTTACAAGCACGTTACACATAGTGCCGGCCCGTTCAAAGTTCTGAGGAGGATTGGGTCCAATGCGTATGTCATTGATATGCCAGACGACTACGGAATCAGTGCGACTTTTAATATCGAAGACTTAGTAGCTTTTAAAGGTTCAACAGTGATTCCCGATGACCCCTTTCTTGAGCCGTCCCTTGACACATACACCCCTACTGAAGTAGATCCAATGCCGCAATTTGAACCCCCGCCGCTACCACTGCAAATGCAAAATGAACAAATTGACAGTATTTTGGATGACCAGGTTGTGTCGACTCAGGACGGAGGCTGTCAACGCTACCTTGTTCGCTGGAGAGGTAGACCAGACTCGGACGATGCATGGATCACTCGTGAGGAGCTTCAGCGGCTCGACCCGGATCTTTTAGAGCACTACCAGAGCCACCAAGGGGCTCACTCGACAAGGTCGAGTTCTTCCCACTCCGGGAGGGTTGGTGGGGACACCGGTGCTAGTCCGCCGACGACACGTGTCTACAGCCGATGCCGACAGAAGACAACCCAACAGCTTCAGATCTGGTTCGAGTAGCTATGGATTAACCCACCATGAGATGGGCTCGTGGACCGAAAGTATTTTATTTTGCTGTTATTTAGTTAATTTCGGATGGATAAAAACGCTGTTAATTCTGATTAGTTCAGTTAGGATTGTGATTTCGTTTGTTAGGAGATTGGTTATCTCATGTAAGGCTATATAAAGCCCATCAGATTTTATTCTAGTCAGTTGATGAATGAATAACGATTGGATTTTCGGATTACTTTTCTGCGAAGGAGAAGGGGTGTGAAGCCCGCCGGCGCGAAGTCGGAAGTTCACCGGTGCGAAGCCGGCGAACCCCACAACCCCTTTCCATCATCCCACAGTCCCCATCGTTTCCACCATCATCAACATCCCACCATCTCCCACTACATCCATTACCGAATAACAAAAGAAGAGAGAGAGAGGAGAGAGAAGACACCCGATCACAGGAGATCGGCTTGATCCGCGGCCTCCCGGCCCCGATCTGGCGCCTCCCGGCCCCGCTCCGGCCCCTCGTGATCTCCGGCCCCGCTCCCGACGCCGCCGACCCGCTCCCGACGCCACTCACCTTCACCCTGCCGCGCCGCCTGCTCACCGTCGAAGCTCTGCCGCGCCACCTACTTGCCGCACCACTGTGGCCTGGTTTTCTTCATTGCAGCCGGAGAAGAAGCCCGTGCCCCTCTCTGTGATAGTGGGAATCAAAGCCCATTATCTGTTCTCATTTGATAGTGTGAAGAAAAGAAAGCAAGGCATATCCTTTTGGTGATCCTTGACAGTGACCGAACAACACAACTCTGTCCCAATCCAAGCATAAAAGATATTTGCTGACATCTGAAGATCGTGGAGCGTACGTTCTCTGGACTGAAAAGCCGACTTCGTCATCTCTGTGCTGTTGGATTGTTCATTGCATTGCAACCGCAACCCATCACCCCGCATCAGATCTGGTTAGATCCTTCCAACCCAGCGATCCCTGCAATATTTAGAATTCATTATTTGATTAAACACTGCTGGCTTTGAATAGAATCTTATCAATATTAAATTAGCCAATATCATATTGAAAACAACTTGAGCCTGAAACCATTAATTTCAAATCCTTCTAATTGGTATTAAGTTTTGATATATATTGAAGCATGTTGCCTAATCTCTGGGATCATCTGACTCCCAGACGATCCAACACTTAGACCCTTGTCGGACCCGGAATTACGTGCAAGTAATTAGGTTGCTAAAGTAATTAGGTTGCTAAACCATCTTTAATCACTTACTAGAAAATCTTGTAATTGAAATTGAATTAACTAAGTTTTATAATTGCTATTGCCATTGAATATTGGCCATTAATCTCCTGATTATCATATAGGCATTAGTCGTTTACTGTTCGGTATCACAAACGATCTAGGATTAGACATAATGGTGTATGCCATTTGGTGATGGCATAGTCTTAGTTGATCAGGCTAGTGTTGGGATTTACATAAAATTGGAGCCATGGAGGAAACCTTTGGAGCACAAGGGACTAAGTACTAATAGAACAAACACGAAAATGTGGAATGGAACTTGAATGGAACTGTTGCTGGGAGATGAAGTTCTTCATAGTGAGTTTTATTGGTAATTTGAATTAAGTATATAGATAAATGGAGAGATTGATGAAGAAATTTCGAATAGAATCAAACTTGGTTGGATGAAGTGGCAAGGTGCTATAGAGCGTTAATCAACATGTGCTAGTGAAATTGAAGTGAAGTTTTTGTAAGTCAACAATTAAGCCCGCTATTTTTTGTGCATGAGTGTAGGGTGCATCAAATAGGTAGATATGTGTAAGGCTATATGGAATGAGGAATTGGAATTTAGGTTAGAGAGGGAGAAAGAGAGGAGAGATGATGATGATGATAAGGATTGATGATGACATGATGATAATGATGATGAAGTTATCTGTAGAAACGAAATCAATAAGTCTATTGTTTCTTTGCTCCAAAAACCTTTTGGGAGCGAACCTTTATATCATGACCTATGTTGCTTGATATATATGTCAATTCTAGGATCTAATAAGTGGTGACTGGTTCTTTCTCCAAGAAACAACAATCATGACACGACTATATATGTTATGATGTTCATTACTTCATTTATTTGAAGTGTCTATATTCTTCTTACAAATTATAATGATGATTGTAATGATAGTGTTGATGATGTAAAGAGACTAAGCACCTACAAATTTATGAATTTGCTATTAATTAATATCAAAAAATGGCGTAGTTAACTTTTAAAATAAGCATGTCATATAAATGCAATTGAATCAGTCAAATGTAATAGGTAATAGGGTGTGATGTGGTATGTAAGATTCCAGGATTCTTATAAAATTAGGATTCGTAGAATTTGTATGTATAATTCATATGTGTCCACCATTGTTTTCTCAACCAGGAAGAATAATCTTGCTGACATATATCGTTTTCAAAAGCATTTGCCAGCATCCCATTCTTGGTACTGAGAGTTGAATGCTATTGGTGTATTAATGTTGGAGAGCAGTCAGTTGCACTAGCTTCATGCCAATGATTGTGGTCAGCAAATTCTTATAAATCTTATGTAGTACCTTATTAGAGGTGTGCTCTATAGTCTTGACACCGTGCTGATGGAACAAGACACGGATTATGATGATGAGTGCTATTCAATTTTCGCAGGATGTAATTGAGTTCTAGATATCTCTTTACTTCAATTTCAGTTTTCTTTCTTGTTTTTAGTTATGTTTTAATGCTGCAGATTTCTTATAGGTTTGACAAACTGATATGTTGGACCTAAAGATATTTCCGGAGTCTTACCTTTATATTTCTGGAAAATTTCCACTGTGTTTTACTCCACATGATAATTGCGTTAAAGTTCTTTTTGTGTTCTTCTATATGTGCTGCAAGGTTGATATACAGGCTTGAAATAACTAATGTTTCACCAGCTCTTGGGGATGGGAGGTCACCAACGGATGCCCCTTTTGCTTGGTTGCTGGAATTAGAATGTGACCAATTACAATATTAGTTAAACTTGCTAGATTTTTTTGATAATGATCCAAAACTCTGAAAATGCTTGTCTATAAATTTATATATGGAATACATTCAAAGTAGATACCTAATGACTTCAATATTGGATCGAGATTAGTTAATATTATTTTGTTTGTAGGTTCAAAGGCAAGCATGTGATAAATTTGACCCAAGTTTCTACCCAAGATTTAAAAAGTGGTGTGATGACTACTTCTTCATCAAGGTACAGCAATTTAACCTTTGAATTTCTCTCACGGCAATCATGCTTGTTCCTACATTATTTAGGTTCATTCATTTAGTGTATTAAGGGCGTTCCAATTTGCGAACATAAAATTGATAGTGGCAACAAACTTAAAATTATAAAAAACGCCTATTGTGTCCTGAGGACTTTCCAGTTTTTCGATAAGGACCCGGACCCCCTCCCCCAACTCATTTCTCCTCCTCCTTCCTCCCTCCTCCTGCAGTCGTTGGCATCGGCAAGGGAAGGTGGGTGGGGGAGGAGGAAAGGGAGAGCAGAGCAGCGGTGTCATAGGAGGATCTGAGCGAGGAGGAGGGGGGAGGGGGTGGAAGACTGAGAGGCTGTGTGGAGTTCCCTTATCCATGGGGTGCCCTTATCTAGTTTTCAAATTGGTAGGGGGGCGCCTCAATCAGCTGAGCCTTGTCAATTTTACGGGTGCAAATAATATCACCCTTGATTAGGTAATGGAATTTCATCTTTTCTGTATGAAATTACTATATAAAGTAGATGTATTTTGTGGCCCTTACAGAATAGTAGATGATACTAGTAGCCCACCATGTATAGCCTTAAGTGGATGAATGGAGTGCCTATTTCATCAAAAAGAGTTTCTGAGTAAGAAGCCATGTCTTTGTGTACTCTATGTTTATTTCAGCCTTTTGATTTGTTATTGCTTCAGCAGAGCATGATCTATTTGTCTTTATATTGACAACATACTACAGATGTAGCTTTCTAGTTCTCCCTTTCATCCTTTATTCATCACAAACACAAAAGCAATCCTTAACATGCTTTGCTGCTACATCAATAATAGGATACTGCATTTGTTCATTTCTAGGAGTTTCTTATTAACCTAGAGTACCATGTTTTATTTACAAGGGCCGTGATAAGAAATTGTTTGTGTAATTGATAATTGACAATTGATGGAGCCCTCTCAGTTTCCTTTCTCTTTTTTTTTTGTTAACCATATGTTCCCAAGCCAAATACATAAAGCTAGTAACTCATCTCATTGCAAACATCTTGATGGAACTTACAATTCATCCTCATTCTTTTTCCCACACTGACCTTAAGGCCTCAAGGGAATACTATGTGAATTCAACCATGTGAGAACTATGCCGGCACAGATACGAATGTCACATGTGGACATGGATACAGGTGTCAGGCACAAACAAATTCCCCAATACAACTACAGCAACAAGGGAAGTATATTTATACAGTTGGATGCTTGCATGTATATATAAGTATATAACAATGGATCTTATTTCACCAATATGCATGTATATCTGTTGTATGTGACCAAATGACGAGTTTATTGAGGCGGTACAAGTTTCACATCACATTAAAGAACTAAAAACAAAATTAGGTCTTTTAACTTATAGTGGAAGCATAACATGATCAACATCATAACCTGATCATTATAAAGCATTAGTATCATTAATTAAAGCACTAGATCACTACGTGGGATAATTAGCCGTTCTATTACTGAGCTGGTGATAAATATAATATATTAATAAGTAGACTATATAGAGGGTGGATAGACACTGACCTAAAGAATAATGGGAAGGCTCAAACATCACATACCTTAAGAATAAGGAAAATAAGATACAATATAAGCATAATATAATGCAGCTATATTGATCTCAGAATAGTTCCACTTGGGAATTGTGGCCACCAGCATAGTGAATTCGGC
This sequence comes from Chamaelirium japonicum, assembly GCA_947650365.1. NCBI lineage: Eukaryota > Viridiplantae > Streptophyta > Magnoliopsida > Liliales > Melanthiaceae > Chamaelirium > Chamaelirium japonicum. Next base: position 6,142,847 of record OX393557.1, on the reverse strand, counting down.
GTATCGTCACAATATCCATAAAGGTTATGGAAAGTGGCAATATATTGACTCAGCCAAAGGAAATATACAATTGCCATGTTCATGCCATGAAGTAACAACCCATCCATTTCGAAAGTTATACTATGGATACCTATTCTGAAAGCAAGCACCAATGTATATCCTATTTCACTACTCTCCAAAAGGAGTATATATGCATTTCTTCTTTTCCTCACCTCACCAAAGGAAAGAGAGCTAATTATAACAAAACTCCGGCCAAGATATACCCAAGCAATAATCAAGATAATAACAATAAGCATAACCTTCAAGTATTGTCCCACCTGTATGGGTTGGCTTTATGAGTCCTTCATCAATCAATCCTATTAGGGGCTATCTCTGTTGGCAATGAAATATTTTCCATATTTTCTCTAACAACTTCCATTTGTGCTTCACTGCTACTCTGGTCCTCCCCTTCCTTTGGACCTTTTCACAATAATCCAAGATCCTCAGTTTGTTGGTCCAACTCCTACATTTCCTCTAATTCTCATTCCTAACTCTATCTAATGCATCTAAAAGTCACTTCCACGTGTACAAGAACAAGGTGAAAGGAGGGAAAGACGTGCCAAAAGAGAGTAGCAATGTAGCATACCTCAACTGACAAGCAGGGCTGCCGGCCATGTATGTTGTCCTGTCATCCCTAACAGGACTAGCCTAGTTAACCTTTTAAGAAAGTTTCTCTCACACTGAGAACCCTGATCTTTTGTAATTTCTGTTTAGAAGTCCGAACTTTTTATTTTGTTTAGAACTTTCACTCGTCAATGAGTCCTAATTCACGTGAAATTAGGACTATATTATCCTAGAATTAGTGGAAGGGGAACCAACCTTGTTAGTCAGTGCCCTCTATAAGCTTTTTTATATACTTGTTATTTTTTATTGTATTGGAATGCAAAGCCATGTAAGATTGAAAGGAGGATGGATGCGATGGTGGGGCATTTTTTCTATATAAAATGGAGTACGACTTCCACTTGGTACACTTATTTTCGAAGTAAACCCCTTTTTCCGTGATCTCATGGTGCAATGTCATGGAAAATTGAAGTGATGACTCCTTTATTCCTCCACTAGAGGTATCAACTCTTATAGCTCTTATCCCTCTCTTTCCTTTATTGTGTAAGTTCTGCAATTCAGTTTTTCTACTAGTTTTAGGTGAAAATTCTACATCTCAATCAACAGAATCCCTTTTGTAGATGTATTGATGGTCTCGCAATTTCATCTACAAACTTAGATTCCATTAGGAAACCCATCTAATCACCTAGAATTGCCAAAAGTCTAGAACCATTTTTAACTTTCAGCAAACATGTTTCTTCAAATTCACACCTCTAATCCATGTTTTTGCATGTATTAGCCATAGAACCTTGACCCTTCACAGTTTCATCTACAAACTTAGATTCAATTAGAAAACCCATCTAATCACCTAGAATTGCCAAAAGTCCAGAACCATTTTTAACTTTCAGCAAACATGTTTCTTCAAATTCAGACATCTAATCCACGTTTTTGATATGTATTATCTGTAGAACCTTGGCCCTTATGATAGTAAGCAACTCCTACAATCGTTATTAGGTTTCTTTCCTCACTTTCGTGATGCAATTTCAAAATGAACTCAAATCTGAAATGATTCTGATTTACTTGAAGTTATGAGAAGCCCACATCTACGCAAAGAGATTAGATCCTCAATAAAATTCTGCACAATACTTGTCTACCCACACCTAGTAGATATGCCAGTGTGAGTGATATGTTACTAATTCATCTCTTAGGAGCAGATTATGTACTATCCAATATATGGAATAGAAGAATCTCAAATAAGAAAATTTTCTTAATTTCAAAATATAATTGGTAGCAATTGTGGGTTTTTCATAGATCTATTAAGCAAATCAAGATATTTATGATATGTATCCAGCATCTCTTTTCTTGTGAGTGTTGGATCAGTTGCCACTTGCAGAAATTACATATTTGTGCATCATGTTTTATGTTTTGATAAATTGAACCAGTAGTGTGGGTTCTCTTGGTCTCATTTGTGGCTCCAAGAGTCTCAGCAGTTGACCTAGAAAAAGGAACTATAGTGGAACCATTTGTTTATTTAAGTCGGTGTCATGATTGTCATCTAGTTCCACTCAATGCTGATGTACTGGAGTGGCCTGACAGTGCGTGGCTCAGGCCACAATATGGCTCAATTTCAGTAGCAAAACCGGAATCATCAATTGAGTTCAAGTCTCATTTTAAGAGACTTGTCATGGGACTTACGATCTTAGCTTATATCACCTCTATGCTTCTTTTTCCTGTGTCATTACTCCAGTTTCTCTGCAAGACATTAAGGGTAATTATTTCTCGAATTAAATGTACATATGCAGCTAAACCTGGCCCGCAATCCATCAAAACATGAAGAATCTCTTCCAAAATTTAATCAAGTATTAGTTACTAGGCTGGGTTATTTAGCTGCTTATGTACATTTAATTCGAGAAATAATTACTCTTAATGTCTGGGTTGGTTATTGCTCTGGTTTATTGTATGGAAGCAAATGCTTAGGCTTCACCATGCATTGGTCTGGGTTAGGCACTTAGGCTCAGGTCCTGACCCCAACCAGTTACATAATTATGTCTAGTGTATCGCAACCGGTTTCATAATCTGGTACTATCTGAGTTCTGATTTTTCTTCTGAATGAATATTATTCTTTGCTTTATTTTGGTCAAGGAGCTTTTGTCGAGATGAATATGAAAATAATCATGACTTACTGCTTTTTATTGGGTCGACTTTGCTCCCGTAAGGAAAATGACCAGTGACCATCCAGTAGCGGCGCGCCGAAACTGTGTGACCACTGATTCACGGCTCTACCTGCTAGTGATGAAAGTACCCTCTTGCATCGTGGCGGCTGCTTCCGTATTGTAGTCTGGCTCAGACCTCGATGCTACTGGCTCGTCACTGGCAGATTTCGTTATTGGAGCAGACTCAGCAGAGTCAAGTACCTTATAGTGGGGGACAGAAAAAAAAAGGTTGCATGGAAAAATGATTGATTGGATAGGATGTCTTTCCAGTTTTCTTCATCTTGACGTCTTGTTGTCTGTCTGTAGCACCGTGGTGAAAGGCGTGGGCTTGGCGGGATATTTTTCGATGACCTGAATGACTATGATCAAGAGATGCTTCTTGCCTTCTCTACTGGTAATGCCTCATTTCAGATAGTTACACACGTTCTCTGATCGGCAGTGTAAACAAAATCAATTCATTCCTTAGATCATCAGTGACCCATCTCAATTACAGATTTAATATTTATTTTCAGAATGAATTGCAATATCAAGTATGTTCCCAAAAAAATCTTTTTTTGTCCATGATAACAAGTCACTAGTCAGTTTCGTCTTTCAAGGAGCACACGTCTCATGAAATTGCACGAAGAATTGTTTGGTGGGTTTGCTAAAGTCCACCATTTTGTAGAGTGTACGAAATCCGTCATTCCAGCATACATACCCATCGTAGAACGGCGAAAGGACACACCGTTCACGGACGAGCACAAGGCGTGGCAACAACTACGAAGGGGGCGATACGTAGAGTTCAACCTGGTACTCAAAAGGGGTTATGAGGAGATTCCGATTTTTTTTTCTTTTGTGCTCTATATTAAATACATGTTTAATATGTTTGACGATGAAGGTCTATGATCGTGGCACGACATTTGGACTGAAGACAGGAGGCCGAATCGAGAGTATTCTCGTTTCTCTCCCGCTGACAGCCCGATGGGAGTACGATCATGTAAGCTTATTGATCGGTCGATCATTTTTACATTCCAACGGTTTGAGAACTAAATGGGTGGTGCTGCTGTGCAGAAACCAGAGGAAGGGAGTGAAGAATGGAAGCTTCTAGATGCATGCATCAACCCGAAGGAATGGATTTGAAGCTGAACAAGGAATGCAATTGCATCATCTCCGGGCTTGTAAAGAGTGGGAAAGGAGTGCAATCTATCAGTTATGTCTATGTAATCCTAAATAAACATTTTTGTTGCTCATTTGATGTGAAAACCGTGAGCTTTGTAATTCATCGTTGCCTAATAATTTGAGACCCCCCGCACCCCCCCCCCCCCCCCCCCCCCCCTCCCTCTGTTGCTGTCATTCCTCTTTTTCCTCCTTCCATCTCTTTATTCTTCCTTTTTTGTGCTCCATCTTCCTCTTGCTGAAATCCTAAGTAAATATGTTAATGGTTGCCCACCGACAAATATTGGCAAGGTGTTGCTGGCATTACCATGCCTACGTCGGCGGGTAATTAGGTGTAAGAGCAGAGGAGGAGCACAGAGGATCTCTGTGATCTAGGGGTGGTGGAGAGGAAACGACGGTGAGGGGATAGGGCAACATTGAGGGCTTGAATGGCTAGAGGTAAGGGATGTTTGGGATGATTGATAGTGCCAATAAAGAAAGAAAGAAAAAGGGTATTTTTTTATAATGGCATTTAATATAAACAAAACAATTTTAGCCAATCATCTAAAATAATTGCAAAAGTGGTCATTGGTGTGACGTCAACTCATATTTTGCCTCCGATGACTTCATGAGCAGCCTTAGAGCATCTCCAATGGTGAATTTCATATTGAAGATAAAGTTGATTTGCAGGTACATACACTCCACTATAAGCCTCCATGTTTTATCTCTTTACTTTATATTAAAAAACTCTATTTTATAACATTTCAAAAAAAAAATTATTTTATAACCTCAATCTGTAATTAAAAACTCTATTTATATACATGATTTGAAACAAAAATATCAAATGAGATAAAAGGAGAATAAGCCAAGGATATTTTTGCCACTAAGTATGATGAACAGTGTTATGCAGGTTGGCCTCCAAATATGGAGGCCACAAATGCAAATCTTTAAAATGGAAGTGAAAATGGAGGATGGTTGGAGGGGTTTGTACCTACTTTTTTGAGATATGTCGTGTCCGTATCGTGTCCGTGTCCCGTGTCCGTATCCGTGCTTCCTTGGTAGTTAGAGATAAAAAAACATTGGAATAAGGATTAAAGAGCCAAGAGTCATGGCTATCACTATGCGACTAGATAGAAGGAGAAAATGAAAAAGATAGAAACCATGATCAAATCCTATACAAATCAAGTGAAGAAGAAAATGGGTGGTACCATCGTATTTAAGATGTCTAGTAGTCCAGAAAATGTATAATGTAGAATCTAATATTGTGCAGTTACAATACATCTATTTATACCACTGTGAACTAGTCTTCTCATTCGGTTGCTTTGATGGAGACCATGTGGATAAATAGGCCGCCTCCTCATCGGACTCCTCCCACTTAGACCACTCAGACTACTCATCTTCAGACGGATAGGAGGTAGTCCTATGGCAACAACGGGCATGGTGCTTCTTTCTTGCAATTGCATCCATGTACTCCCTTTCATATCTCATTATTAACCTCAGACCATGCTCTTGCATTATCCGCGGGTAGATGTGCCAAGTTTTTTTTTTTTGTGTCATGCAATGCCACCAATGGTGACAAAGCCGTAGAAATCACAACTATATTGTTCTTCTCTGTGAACTCTTATAACTATGTGCTTCCAATCCGGATCCTTGGACCGTTCAAGTTTAAGAGATCAGAAGAAAAACCCACAGTAGAAGACATGGTGACGGAGAAAGAGTTGTGAGTTTTAAGAGAGCTTGGAACTAGGAAATGACTTTGAGTCTTATGTTAGGGTAGAAGCAAGTTTGGAATATAGGGTTGGAAAGGGTTTGCAGGGAAAAAATTGAACAGTCAATTGTTTATATCATGACCATTGGAGTTGTGTTGCTGCATACACTGTAGTGTAGTTGCATAGTCCAATGGATAAAAAGCAAGCCATTGAAGGTGAGCAACCACACAACAGCAGATGCGGTCGGACAACAAAATGTGCTCCCAGACATATTTCCAGTACTATATTACAGAGCTGATGATGCAAACTTAATATTATCTTTTCAATAAGCATTATATAGTGGAAATTTTAAGGAATCTAAAAATGCTATATAAGTATATAGTAACTAGCTTGACAATTCCAAATTTTGGTTTCAATTTTGGATAGAAGAATTCATCTCCATGAATGAAGTTCTCTGCAGCAGTACAATGAAGTTCTCTAACGTCCTGCAAATATTCCTGGAGCACCTAAGAAGTGGTGGTTTGGAGGTGGCACTGATTTAACTCCTGCCTATATCTTTGAGGAAGATGTAAAGAATTTCCATAAGGTGTGTGGGAGACAGGATGTGTAGGTTTTTTATCATTTAAACTTAGAATGATCTAACTTTCACTCGATCTGGCTATTCTACCAATCACAGAGCCAAGAATAAAAATGGTTGCTATATATCTGCCATTTTTGTTTAACTTCATTTCAATGCATGTTTTCTTCCATATCTTAGATGCTAGACTTCTTAGTTTTTACTCTACTAAAAGTGGTTAAAATTTTTAGAGAATGCAGACCTGCTAGAAATTGTGGCTACTAGATTTTCTTCATGAACCTATTATATCTTGCAATATCAAGTTATCAACAGAGGGAAACCTTCTCTTCTTGCAGCTGCCGGTGGAAGTTAGTAAGCAAGCCTAAGAGATTGACTATGGAGTCGATTTATAAGAATAAATGTGACATGCACTTGGTGATTAAAGTTATAAAACATAATAAAATTTTGGTTAAGAGTAATAGAGCAAAGATCTAGATATATGACAACATTACTTAGAATCGATTATGTTTCATGGCCAACAGATCAATTATGAAAGCATTTTTCTTAGCTAGAGAATTATTGATAGATTTCTAGAGAAAAGAAGATATATGTATCTGGTCTTTATTGACTCGGGGGAAATGATTATGAAGAAAAAAGGGGTTCCTCATTGTCAAAAGGTGATCATTAAAGACAGACGAGAATGCGAAGACAAGTGTGAGAATAACCTCTAGGTGAGCAATGAGTATTTGGTTGCAGTGGGTATCTTTTTATATTGGTGTGGATTTGTTAACAAACGATCCAGGATTAGACTCAATGGTGTATGCCATTTGGTGATGGCATTGTCTCAGTTGATCAGGCTAGGGTTGGGATTTACATAAAATTGGAGCCATGGAAGAAACCTTTGGAGCACAAGGGACTAAATATTAATAGAACAAACACGAAAATGTGGAATGGAACTGTTGCTGGGACATGAAGTTTTTCAAAGTGAGTTTTATTGGTAATTTGAATTAAGTATATAGATAAATGGAGAGATTGATGAAGAAATTTTGAATAGAATCAACCTTGGTTGGATGAAGTGGCAAGGTGCTATAGAGCGTTAATCAGCATATGCTAGTGAAATTGAAGAGAAGTTTTTGTAAGTCAACAATTAAGCCAGCTATTTTTTCTGCATGAGTGTAGGGTGTATCAATTAGGTTGATATGTGTAAGGCTATATGGAATGAGGAATTGGAATTTAGGCTAGAGAGGGAGATAGAGAGGAGAGATGATGCTGACAACACGGATTGATGATGATATGATGATAATGATGATAAAGTTATCTGTAGAAACGAAAATCAATAAGTTTGTTGTTTCTTTGTTCCAAAGACCTTTTGGGAGCGAACCTTCATATCATGACCTATGTTGCTTGAAATACATGTCAATTTTAGGATTTAATAAGTGGTGTCTGGTTCTTTCTCCAAGAAACAACAATCATGACACGACTATATATGTTATGATGTTCATTATTTCATTTATTCAAAGTGTCTATATTCTTCTTACAAATAAAAATGATGATTATAATGATAGTGTTGATGATGTAAAGAGACTAAGCACCAACAAATTTAAGAATTTGCTATTAATTAATATCAAAAAATGGCGTAGTTAACTTTTAAAATAAACATGTCATATAAATGCAATTGAATTAGTCAAATGTAATAGGGTTTGATGTGGTATGTAAGATTCCAGGATTCTTATAAAATTAGGATTCTTCGAATTTGTATGTATAGGAGTTCATATGTGTCCACCATTGTTTTCTCAACTGGGAAGAATAATCTTGCTGACATATATTGTTTTCAAAAGCATTTGTCAGCATCCCATTCTTGGTACTGAGAGTTGAATGGGATTGGTGTATTAATATTGAAGAGCAGTCAGTTGCACTAGCTTCATGCCAATGATTGTGGTCAGTAAATTCTTATATATCTTATGTAGTACCTTATTAGAGGTGTGCTCTATAGTCTTGACACCGTACTGATGGAACAAGACACTGATTATGATGATGAGTGCTATTCAATTTTCGCAGGATGTAATTGAGTTCTAGATATCTCTTTACTTCGATTTCAGTTTTCATTCCTGTTTTTAGTTATGTTTTAATGCCGCAGATTTCTTTTAGGTTTGAGAAACTGATATGTTGGACCTAAAGATATTTCCGGAGTCTTACCTTTATATTTCTAAAAAATTTCAACTGTGTTTTATTCCACATGCTAATTACGTTAAAGTTCTTCATGTGTTCTCCTATATGTGCTGCAAGGATGATATACAGGCTTGAAATAATTAATGTTTCACCAGCTCTTGTGGTCAGCAAATTATTATAAATCCGATAATCTGAATACCAATTTTAAACCCGATGTTTGAAATATTGGTTTTGACTTATGATGTGGCATTTGTTTGACTGGATTATATGCCACTTTTGATATTATTTGACAAGTTGTTAAAATTATTTATTTTTTATTCTTTTAATGCTCTTTAAAAAAAAACCCAAAAAAAAGCTAGGTGTGCTATGAAAATCCGGACGCCAAGCTTAAATCGGTGGGTGCAGATAGAACGGGCATAATGAAATTGTTATCGGTTTGGATCCGACAATATCCAAACCCTGATCCGATAACCTTTTGTCATGCTTTTGAACTTGATCCAAACCCATTTGTTTAAAGATGGGTCGAGCAATTGATGTAGCCTAACCATCTCAGAGGTGAGAGAAAGAGAGAGAGAAAGAGAATGGGATCAGTGGGAGGGTGGATGTTGGTGCTGCTGCTGTCGGTGTGGTGCATCCCGTGGGCGGTGGGAGGCCAGGATGGAGGAGGGAGAGGGCGGCTGCTGCTGGGTTTCAGGGAAGCGATGGGAAACGCGTCCTTCCAGTGCTCCCCCTCCGGTCCCTGCCTTCCCTGCCTCTACTCCGAGAAGGTAGGTAATCCTTCATCCGGGAATGGATCCCTTCCCTGTTTATTTTCCCGTCTCTATTTCTTCTTAAAACCTTGGATTCAATTCTTGTAGTACAGAGCACCATCAATGTCAATGGAGCTTCTGAAACTTTGCGTGCACAAAGTTCCTTTCTTTTTCCTTGCAGTTTATGCCCTAGAAGTTTGTTAGTTCGATACGGATCCTAAATTTGACCTAACCCATCCTACCCTCTTAAGGCGGCAAAGACGAAGCCGGAATGGGTTGGAGGCGTGGAGAAAGAAACTTGGAGAGAGGAAAGTAGTGACTGGATGCGTGGGAGGCATACCAGAAGAAGAGGCAGGGTGGTTGAATGGGGAAGAAGAGGGGCGGCATGATCGGGTCGCGTTGTGGAGGTGGCAGAAGAAGGGGAGTTGTGGTAGAATGGGTGGAGTCTTGGATGATGAAGAGGAGCGGTAGCATGATGTGCTTGTTGCATGGCAAATGAAGATGAGCAGTGGCTGATTGGGGTGGATGCATGGAATTGGCCATTTCAGATCCAAATCTTGTGATATATGAATCATTCATAACTAACTATATATATCATTCAACCTAATAGAACAATGATATGAATCGCATCCGAATCAGACCCATTCAGGGGCATAATGCGGTTTGAGGGTTTGGATTGGCCAAAATCCGAACCGGTTCGGGTAAACCGACTCGGGTTCGGATGAACTCTCAACCCATGGTTGAAAGACAAGGGCAACCTCGCCGATTACCAAAACAGTAGAATAAAAATGTCACATGGAATTTTTGTGTTATACCCTAAAAATGTGGGAACCATTTTTCACATCTTAATTTGATTCCGGTCAACTTGTATATATGAAGATGGGGGGGGGGGGGGGGGGGGGAATGTAAATAAGGAAGATGTAGAGGACTAATATACAAAAAAAAAAAAAGACTTTCTCTTTGTTTTTTGTTTTTTATTGTTGATTTTCTAATGCTACTGGTTTCACTTAGAAGGAGAAGTTGGCTGCCAGGCATCACTTGCATTACAAGGATGTTCAAACTCTTGTTGTTTGAGTTTGAGTGGATGATCCCCTCTTTAGGACTTTAATCCATTTTAGTTTCGTTTTGTAGTCAAGAGTTTAAGTTGTTTAGGAACTTAAATTTAATTAGGAGTTCGATTTCAGTTTGAATTGAACTCAGAGTCCTACCTAATCAGGGGGGTCCATTATGGATGTCATGGTGAAGGTCATTCTAGTACTTTTAGTGTTTGTATCTAAAAGTAAGATACTAGGTCACCCTTATAGATCTAAAGGTTCTTCATTACTTGCATTAAGTCAAAGTTGATGTTAATATAAACTTAAAAATTCCAATTTAGGATGAATTTAGGCTTACTTTGGCTGGCTTTTAATCTTGAGAAAAATGCAATTGGGGAAGTACTCTAGCAACATGATAAGATGGATATTCACAGCACTGCTCTTAGGGTGATTAGAGTGTGCGCGTGCGCGTGCATGCATACTTGCAAATAATTTGGCTGATTTAAATCTTGAGGCTTCGGCTTTTTCTTTCGATTTTTTGTCGTCTCGCCTTTTTAAATAACTCTAGTCTTGGTTTGTTTGTGTTGGCTTTTGCCTTATTTATTGTACGTACATTTGGTTTGGTTTGCTTTAGTCCTGGTTTCTGATGTATTCTCCCTGGTTGCATAGTTTAAACAATTTAAACTATGTGATTAACAAGATAAGTCTGCCTACCCGCCAATTGGCCTTTTAGGTTTGTGGTGCCCCTCTCATGCGAAGTTGCCTTGGTAAGGTTTCAGGCAACAAACTCAAAGGGTTGCTGCCAGGTGGACAGACGATCAGCATATTCTTGCTAAACTTCCTTAAAATCGACCCCATCTTGATGGGATAAGACCTATATGATGGTAGTGATGGTGTATCATCTGCTGATAATTTGAAAAACTCTTATGTTGATAAAAGAATGCTAGGTCTAACAGTACTTGTGTTATTATGTTTTCTTTTACTGTCAGTGAAGTTCTTATTCATTTCATATTCTGGTTGAAATATAAAATCTTACATTTTTCATAAGAGGGGTGCCACATGTACCTTTTATTGTCTATGAAATTCTTATTCATGTCAAGAGGGGAAAATGTTACTTTAATGGTCAATTAATATTTTATGTACTTAGGTGTGCTAAAGTATGACAAAAGGAATAGCCCTGAACATGAATGACTAGAGACGGATTCTTAGGTCTGACCCCAAATAGATGGGACAAGGCTTATGGTTATCTCTACTGAGGAAACTTGCATGAGTTTCAAGTTCAAGTAGATTGCTTCACTAGTGACTAACACGACTGTATGCGCAGAAAAATATGTGAGTCGTCTTTATTGCACACACACGAAGATTACAGAGGCCGGGACTCGGGTGCGGTGAGCCGGGTGCGGCGAATATTGATCAGAAGATTGTGGGAGAGATCCTCTAGAGGGTCCTTTTGATCCGCGTCTCCACGTGGTATTCGTGCGAGAGCTCTGAAGGGGTTGCCCAGGACAGAGGTCTTTACATGGTGAGGGTTTTTGAGAGGCTAAGGAGTATTTGCCGTTGCTTTTGTCCCTTCCGTGCTTCGTGCTTTCTCGGCTAGGGGTTTTCGGCTTTGTTCCTCGATTTTCGTGTCTTCCTCGATCCTTGCTAGATCCTGGCGTCCTTGATCGTCGGTTCGCGGCGTCAATCGTGCTTTCGGCGTCGGCTTTGGCTTTCGGCTTTGGTGTGGCTCTGGCTTTTGCTTTGCTTCGGCGCTTGCGCTTGAACATAAACGGGTAGAGGTTTGCGATGCTTTAGTTCTTCCGGACTTCGCGTCGTATCGACTAGAACGTGCGGTGCTTTGCTCGTGACCGGCGTAGTTGCTTGGCTTTGGCACTTGCGTTACTTTGGCGTGGGCTTTACCGGGGCTTTTGCTTTGACTTCTTGCGTTGGCTTTTGCTTCGACTTCTTGCGTTGGCTTTTGCTTCGGCATTGACTCGATTTTCTTCTCGAACAGCGATGGCTACTTCTTCAAGGCTTCTGGCTTCCTCGACGGTTAGAGCGTCGGCTTGACTTTCCTTCTTCTCCGGGCTTCTTTGGCGTGATCGGAGTCGAAGGCTTTGCTTTGAAGACGATGGGGGTAGCGCCGACTTTGCTTCTCTTCTCCGGACTTCTTTGGCGTGCTCGGAGTCGAAGGCTCCTTTTGAAGACGGTGGGCGTAGCACCGATCTCCTTGCGACGGTTGTAGCGTCGGCTTTGATTTGAAGACGACGGGTGTAGCGCCGCTTTGGATGTTCCTCTCCAAGCTTTCTTCTTCGTGAATGGAGCGGGCGTTGTTGAAGACGACGGGATGGTGCCGCTTCGATCTTCTTTTCCGGGCTTTTGGGCTTGATCAGAGTCGAAGGCTTGTTGGAGACGACGGGGTGATGTCGCTCTTGTCTTCTTCTCCGGGCTTTTGGGCTTGATCGGAGTCGAAGGCTTGTTGGAGACGACGGGGTAATGCCGCTTCTGTCTTCTTCTCCGGCCTTTGCTTCTGGCGTCTTCGGAGTCGATGGGTTCTTCTTCTCCGAGCTTTCTCCTTTGTGCACGGAGTCGAAGAGTTGATTTTCTTGTGCAAGGTTCTTTATGTTGATGAGGGCTTTCAATGGACTAAGCCGGTCCCGAAGGGATAGGCTTGCTCGTGCATCGTGAAGCTTTGGGTCGATGAAGGGCGCGTCTCCTCCTCTGCAGAGCTTCATCGCTTTGTCTTCAGCTTCCGACCTCAACCTTGCAATGGTTGTGGCGTTGGCTTCTTCTCCGGGCTTCTTTAGTGTGATCGGGGTTGAAGGCTTTGTTGAAAACGACGGGTGTAGCGCCATTTCGGATATCCTTCTCCAAGTTTTCTTCTTCGTGAATGGAGCGGATACTTGTTGAAGACGACGGAGTGATGCTGCTTCAATCTTCTTCTCCGGGCTTTTGGGCTTGATCATAGTTGAAGGCTTGATGAAGACGATGGGGTGATACCGCTTCGATCTTCTTCTCCGGCCTTTGCTTCTGGCGTCATCGAAGTTGAAGGTTTCTTCTTCTCTGAGCTTTCTTCTTCGTGCACGGAGTCGAAGGGATGATCTTCTTGTGCAAGGGTCTTCACGTTGATGAGGACTTTCGATGGACTAAGCCGGTCCCAGAGGGATAGGCTTGCCTGAGCCTCTTGAAGCCTTGGGTCGATGAAGGGCGCGTCTCCTCCTTTGTAGAGCTTCTTCGCTTCTTGCCATCCGACCTTTTGAGTCTTCCCCCTCCCCCCCTCTATTTATAGGTGAAGGGGGGTGGGAGAGATATGGGAAGATTTATTTGAATTCCCTTTAATATCTCCCCCATAACTATCCAAGATTTATTCTTCCATTGATGGGGGGAATAAATCTTTATTTGCTTTCCTTTTCTGGTGGAGTAGTTATGGCTCAATCCTCGTTTGAATTTATTTGAATCTTGCACATAAAGTCGATGGCGACCCGTCTTCGTTTTTTGTCCGTCGAATCGAGGGATCGGTGCAGATCCACGTTTATGTAGACGTCATACGCAACCTCCCCCCACGCATGGCGGTCTTTCTTTCCTTTTTCTTCTTTTCTTTCTTTTTATTTTCTTTCCTTTTCTTTCTTTTATATTCTTTCTTTTCTTCCTTGCATGACCGGCCACCCCCTACCCGCGGGTAGGGGGCACAGTTTTCTAGAAGGGGGGCCGGGTGGGCCCCACTTGAGGATGGGCCCACCCGGCCTCTTGTTTAGTGCAGGTCGGGTCCGGTTTGTCTCCGAGTCGGTGTATGCGAGTCGGGTCCGGGTTCGAGTTCGTGTTGGATTTGCCTCCGAGTTAGTGCTTGCGAGTCGGGTCCGGGTCCGAGTTCGTGTCGGGTTTGCATCCAAGTTGGCTCATGCAAGTCGGGTTCGGATTAGACACAATTTGTGTGTCTACAATAACAATATTTTAATTATAATGTAGGAACTGCACATAAACTATAATTTTTTATTTTTGCTAGCATTAGTACTTTTTTACATGAATAGGATTGAAAGGTTGCTATTTTGCTATTCCTGAACGGAGCTCCATGTACTGAGGCATATTACATTGGACAGAATTCCATATCGGTATGAGTATTCTTGTTAGCATAATCTGAAGGCCGGTTTAAGGCAAGCAAGAAAAAACTATATGCCGATTTGAGCACTTATTTACATATGCAAATTTAGCTGTCTGAATGTCTTAATAGTGTTTTATTACAGAAAAAAAAAAGCTTAAATGAGACCCTAATTCTTTTCCACAAATGGAAGATAAAAGTTTGTGTATTCACAAAAGATGGATAACCTTGTGGCCCCTAAAAATGAACTTGGAAGTTTCTGTTAGGCTAGTTAATGAAGAGGTTTTGCTCAAACTTTTATGCCAACTTACATGTTGTCATCATTATATGTTGCAGTTCTTTTCGTTACATGAAATTATGTTGGTTTATTTACTTCATATTTATCTTTTGTGCATACAAGTGCTTAGGTTTATTTTATTTCACTAACATATGTGACTTCTATATTGTTATATTGTAGAACGATGAAAAGTACCGTTGCAGTGAAACTGGCTATCGTGTACCCTTAAAATGTGTACAAATTGAAGATGGTTTGAAGGAAAAAGTTCAAAAACCGAAAAAAAAAATCCAAAGAAGGCATTCCTTCCTTGAAGAACATGAGGTAAACTCAGTTCAAGAACACTTGCTCACTACGGTAAGAAATCTCAAGTGGAGAAAACTATTGGATGATTCATCCACATCAAAAGATGGAAAACAGAGCTATATTACATATAGGAGCTGTGTACCAGTTGATGATGAAGAAAAGTTTTCTGTTCTTGGTTTTGAGGTATGGAAATTTAAGAAAATATACTATCCTGGTTAGACAACTGTATTTTTATGCTCCTTTTTATATTCGTTCATATGTTTGTTCATATTGTTGTTCTTTTATACCACTGAATTCATATGATCTTGTATTTTCCTTTTAGCAAGACTGATGCTTGTTATAAACTTATACTGACTAGAATATTAATTGGTACTTGAATTGTTTTCAGAAATAAGCCAACTAGTGTAATTTCCAATGAGTTTGTAAGTTCTCTTTGCTGTTCTTCTATGAAATTGAGAATATTTACTTTCAATACTCGTCTTAATCAGACAAGAAAGGATCATTAACGAAAGATCTATGCAGTCAAAGTCGGTAGTCGGCCCTAGTCGGCCAAGGGCCGACTAGGACTAGTCGGGACTAGTCGGGACTAATTCGGGACTAGTCGGCCAAAACTTATTCTAACCCCTCCCCCCCCTCCCTAAACATATATGATATATGAACTAGTATAAATGTCAATAAGTATATGATATTAGTCGGTTAATAACAATACATACCTTCACACTTCACAACATGGGTATAAATACATAAGTAACAGTCTAACAGAACACAGTTGTATTGGCTTCATGCCCATGCCAAAAGACTCAGAACTAAGAATTCATCACAATGTTTGTTTGATGATGTTTAATCAGTGAACAACCCCAATTTTGATTATAGGGTTATATGAATATCAACAAATAAACTAATTATTTGTCTATGTTTTTATCAGAGATTCTCAGGTGCTCAACAGATGATTACAGGGAAGAGCCATAGTTGTGAGTCTTGCTACTCAAGACTTTGAGCCAATGTAAAAAAATCCAAACAAAATTGCTTGCAAAGACTCCTTTCAAAAAAAAATTTGCTTGCAAAATGCTGCCTGGGGACTAGTCGGCAGTCGTTAGTCGGGGACTAGTCGGGTCTAGTCGGGGACTAGTCGGGCTACCGCCCAGCAATGAAAAAATCAAAATAAATCGGTCGGCAAAATGCCGCCCAGCGACTAGTCGGGGACTAGTCCCGACTTTGATAGCATAGCGAAAGATTGGCCCAACCAGAAAATGATGATGATAATGCAGGTGAGAATTGTTTCTCCTCAACATCAAAAATTAATAAAGGAGGAATGAAAGAAATAAAAAAAAATGTGGCGTCTGGAAACTGGTATCATTTAAGTAAGGGACTTGAATTATGGTTATTGTTATGGCTCTTTGCAGGCTAGTGTTACAAGATCAGCATCTTTTCTTCCTGAAATTCCTGAAATTCCTGAAACAGGTTGATATTAGTTCAAAACCTTTTACACCAAACAGGCCAAAGTTCGTTTCGGGTGGTAACTTCATTTCAGTCGCTTAAAACTGAAATGTGTTGGCCAATATTTTGCACCATGTCTTCAAGGTCATAATAAGGACTTGATTCTCCAAAACAAATATTACTATTTTATTATTTTGTCATAATGAGAGTATTACTAGAAGATCCTTATTTATGTAAACAATACTCATGAATGGAAGAATTATATATTCACGTTTTTCCCTCCTTTGAATAGGGTACATTTATAGATAATAATTAGCTCCGAAGGTTTGTAATTTAAACTTAAGTGTCAAAATTTTTATAAATTTACTTTTGAGGGGGTGTTTGAATTCAAAATTGACGGGGAAGAGGGAAGGGAATGAATCCTAGCCCTTAATTATTTTTCTACCGTACTGCGACGGGGAGGGGAAGCGGTGGCTCCGACGATGGAAAAAGAATAGAAGGGGGAAGGGGAGGCGGTAACGACTCCGATTACGAGGAGAGGCAGTGGCAGTTCCGGCGGTGGGGAAGGACGTAGGGAAGCGGAGGAGGATGAGGAGGAGAGGTAGTGGCGCCGGTGATAGACGTTATGGCAAGAAGGAGATGGGGAATGTAGATTATGCTGGTCATACCCCCTACAAAAATGGGAAATGGGAGGGAAGCGGGGTAAGAGAGTAATTTTGGGGTATGGATAAAATTTTTATTTTGTATTCTTTAATCTGGTTGTACTTAAAGAATACGGCGCAAATATTAAATCCCTTTTTTGATAACAACGCAGGTATGAAGGCTCGCCAAAGGATTGAAATTGTCGCAAGACTTGAGTTGCACCTCTAGCACAGATTAAACGGATTTGTTGTGCTATCATGGACAGTGTGACACCCGGGTCTTGGCCAGGGTTCTGAACAGTGGTGTGAACATATATTCGGTGAATATTTGCCATGTGAAGGTTTCCCTCACCTGGTCCAATTGTACAACATACTGCCTTCGTCCAACACTTTATCATCTTATCCTGTACTTTCTATAATCACTCCTAAAAAAGCAACGATAAATTTCACAGACAACGATCATGCTTCTCTCTCACTCGTGCCCGAGATCCACTAAATTTCCGGTCAATAGTTGTCGCAACTCGCAAACCCCAATCCCCAAAGGATGAACAGATTGTTGTCAGGGTTGTGAGACACAGTGTTTTCAGACTCGGTATGACTCGGACGAGTCGACTCGTTTTGACGCGACTCGGGCTCGATTTCGACCCGACTCGGACCAGTGACTCGCAGCTTGCCTGACTCGTCCGAGTCATATCCTGACTCGTGTCTGACTCGGACGAGTCTTCAGCGTGACCCGACTCGGACGAGTCCCAACGAGTCAGGCTCATGTTTAATGTTTGGCCCGAATAATCAATCCGACTGCATGGGTCTTGATCACAGCCGTCCAATTAATAAAATGATGCTTCTTAAGGGTTTGGCCGGGCATCTCTAGGTTTTCAGCCTCTGCGTCTCTCCCTCTCACGCAGCCTCTGCATCGGCAGTCGCCGCCGTCGACGAGCCAAGCCTGCCGGAGCCGTTGACGTCTTTCCCTCTCACACAGCCTCTGCATCGGCAGTCGCCGCCGTCGACGAGCCAAGCCTGCCGGAGCCATTGACGTCTCTCCCTCTCACACAGCTTCTTCCTCTCACGCAGCCTCTGCATCTCTCCCTCTCACGCAGTCGCCGCTGCCGCCGAGCCGAGCCTGCCGGAGCCGTTGACGAGGTAAATTTTGATCTCTACTCTACTCAACCCTCTCCTCTCCTCCGCCCTCTCCTCTCATCTCCTCAGCCCTCTCCTCTCCTCCGCCCTCTCCTCTCATCTCCTCTCTGATCTGCCCCCATTCTCCGCCCCATTGTCTGCACATCCAGTCACAGTCGTTCGTTGCATCGCACTCAACCCCAATCGGCAAGTAAAGGGACAGCAGTAATCAGGTAGCAAGCTCCACAGTCGTTCCTTTGCTGTCAGTCGTGTAAGGATGCAACGGATGGCAGTGACTTGAGGTGCAGACGATGGGGCAGAGAATGAGTGCTCCTCCTCTTCTCTCTTGCATTTCTCTGTGCTAAGCCCCTTCTCTATATTACCTGCCAAGCAACAATAGGAACATAAGTAAAGAAATAATTCAATCAACATACAATTGTGATCAATGTTGTTGCTTGGCATATAATGTAAGATGATAGATCATAGATGAAAGGAGTAGTCATGAAAAGATAAAATTTTGTTATGAACAATTGCTTGTTGATTCATATTTCAACTTGTTTTTTATAGGGAAATAATGTCTGGGTCTGCGAGTGGAACTCTTGATGATGCTAATAAGCGCAAGTCCGACTTTGCATGGTCCTATGCGACACAGGTTTCAGGGAAGTCGAGAGGAACTGTTAAGTGCATGTTTTGTGATCAAACAATGCAGGGGGGGATAAACAGGATCAAGAATCATTTGGGCGGAACCCATAAGTCTTCAAAACCTTGTCAAAAGGTTCCGCATGAAATCAAAGAAAGATGTAAGAAGGCACTGGAGATCTTTCAGAATAAAAAATCCAGAAAAGAAGAGATGACGCGAAATATTGGGTTGGCTAGATCACAACAGGATCTTATAGATGTGGGTGAGGAGGAGGGCTTTGGTGTTCAAGGTTCATGTTCAGTAACACGTCTTCCCCGAGCATGTGGGCCATTGGACCGATTTGTTTCCATTGAGAGCAACCCAAGTATAGTTAATAGCAAGATTAAGAAGGAAGAAAGGAACAATGTCTGTGATGCGATTGGACGTTTCATTTATGCAAATGCCCTTCCATTCAATCTTGTGAATAGCCCTTATTGGAAGGAAATGTTGAGGGTGGTAGGAAACTTTGGCCCTGGCTTGAAGGGACCATCAATGCACGAGTTGAGGACATCAATTCTCAAAAAGCAAGTTAATAACACTGAAAAGATGATGAGCATTCACAAGAAGTCATGGGCTACATATGGGTGCTCCATTATGTCTGATGGATGGACAGACGGAAAGAATAGGAGCATCATAAACTTTCTTGTAAGCAGTCCTGCTGGCACAATGTTCCTGAAGTCCATCGATGCATCTGACCAAGTAAAGAGTGGAACTTTCTTGTTTGAGTGTCTTGATAAGGTGGTGGAAGAGGTAGGAGAAGATAATGTGGTTCAGGTGATTACTGACAACGCGGCGAGTTATGTGTCAGCGGGAAAGCAACTGATGGAAAAGAGGAAACGACTCTTTTGGACGCCTTGTGCGGCGCACTGCATTGACTTGATGCTAGAGGAGATAGGGAAAATGAAAGTGCATGAGGATACCATTAGGAAGGCAAAGGATGTCACAAATTTTATCTATGCTCATGGGTGGGTATTAAATTTGATGAGGAAGTTTACCAAGGGAAGGGAACTCTTACGACCCGCTGTGACACGGTTTGCCACATCATACCTCACATTACAAAGTCTATACAGAGAGAAGGAGCATCTTATATCCTTGTTCAGTTCGGAAGAGTATACATCAAGCTCTTGGGCAAAAAAGCCGAATGCAATAAAGGCAAGGGCAATCGTCTTGTTTGACCCTTCTTTTTGGAGTCTTGTTGGGTTTTGTGTGAGGACAGCCGTGCCACTAGTATCTGTTTTGAGAGAGGTGGATTCTGATGAGAGGCCTTCTATGGGATTTTTGTATGAAGCTATGGATTCAGCAAAGGAAAGAATTGCAGACGCATGTGGAAAAGTGTAAAAGAAATATTTGTCATTTTGGAGGATTATCGATAGGAGGTGGACCAACCAATTACATAGTCCTCTTCATGCAGCTGGGTATTATTTGAACCCAAGGTACTTCTATTCAGATAACTTCAATGCTGATAAGGAAGTCAAAGAAGGGCTTTATGCATGCATGAGGCGGATGCTAATTGCAGAAGAGCGCGATGACGTAGACATCCAATTAGATGATTACAAAAATAGAACTGGCTCTTTTGGATTGGATGGGGCACTGACTACAATGAAGCGACGTACTCCAGGTCTACTTTATAGCTTGACTAGTTTACTACAGTTCGTTTATGTGATATTAAATCATTGATTATTGACATGTTATTTTATTTAGTTTCATGGTGGGAACGGTTTGGAGAAGGAACACCAGAGCTTATGAAGTTTGCTATACGGATCCTCAGCCTCACTTGCAGTGCTTCTGGTTGTGAACGCAATTGGAGCACCTTTGAACAAGTTAGAGATTGAACTTTATGTTGATCCTTGTTTTATTAGCATTAAAAATTTGACATAGTAATTGATCATGAATCTAATGATAGGTGCATACAAAAAGAA
Organism: Chamaelirium japonicum; assembly: GCA_947650365.1. NCBI lineage: Eukaryota > Viridiplantae > Streptophyta > Magnoliopsida > Liliales > Melanthiaceae > Chamaelirium > Chamaelirium japonicum. The sequence goes on along the minus strand of OX393557.1, from coordinate 6,122,257 downwards.
GAAATCGCTTGGAGCATAAGAGATTGAATTCTCTTGTCTTTGTCATGTACAATATGAAGCTGAATGAGAGAACACATAGGAGGCGTCAACTAAAAAAAGATCCACTTTTTGTGGAGGAGCCAGAGTCTGATGATGAGTGGATAGCTGAACAAGAGGATCCTTGTCTTTCTAAGGATCTCAGTTGGTTAGATAAGAGGCTAGAGGATGATGATGAGCACCTAGAGTATACGGCGATAAATTTGATTCCTGAAACGGAAGAAGCGGATGATACTACGCCGACATCAAAGAGGCAAAAGACACGAGGTTTAGTGAATTAAAGACTTTAAGAGTTGATATTTTAAAGTTTAAACTATAATTTTTAAATGCAAATCTTGTATACTAATGTAGATATATTTTATATTTTTATGAATCATGATATAGGTTGTGGTGATGCCTCCACTAGTAAGGGGACGGTCGCAAATGAGGACGAATCGGATGACCAAGGCACTGAAGGAATGGGAGAAGAGTTTTTGGATGATGTTGACATTTTTGATGAGGCTCTTGAATAGCTAGAAGCCTAATTTGAACTTTAATATCCATGCGTAGTTAATACTTTTTGTTTATGGGTGGAAATGAAACAATGAATTGGATGTTGTTAGTTTTTATCCATTATATTTTGATAGTTGCATGACTTAAATGCATTTTGTGATACTATTTGGCATATGGATGCAATGTATATCTCTAATTTTTTCTAAAATTCTCTAACGAGTCATTATGTTTGTGACTCTTACGCATCACGAGTCGACTCTTCCGAGTCGCATCACGGAGGGTCGTAACGAGTCGCTTTACGAGTCCGAGTCTGAAAACATTGGTGAGACATGATTCATTAGGAGAGGGGGTTGACGCGGAGGTGCTCGCATTGCAGCCACAACGGGCACAACTCGAGGACATGCCCGAACCATGGGGTGAAGATCTTTGGGGTGTGGCTCATCGATGGGTCCATCCGGAAGAGCATCAGCATGGGCAACCTCACCCACTACGCTGGTTTCTCTACCGCCGGAGGTGGCACATCCCCCGCCAACTGTCCCGACAACGGGGGAATTAGACGAAGAAGAGGGGTAAAGGCTGATCAATCAAGAGAAACAAGAATACTGCAAGATCACCTGCATCATCGTTGATTTTCTTGGTGGCATCAGCTAAGTAGGAAGTGAACCCTTTGGTGGAAGCGAATGAGACTCGAAACTTCATCAATAATCGTATTCTCATTTCAAGTGAGTGGTGGTGTGTGATCAAAGGTTTTCTTTTTAGTTGGATAAATATATGTGGAACTAGCACTGACTATTTGTATCTTTGAATAAAAAAGAAAGAACAAGTAACTATATGGTGAGGTCATCATCATCCAGGAAGACAATTTTGGATGGAGTTTTTTGGTTTATTAGATTCGCGTTTGTAGGCGTGTAAAGCCAGGTCGGGTAATGCCAAGGTCTGCTCGAACTCGACCCAAACTTTGGATGACTCTCCTAGCCCGAGTCGGCTCAAAATATCACCACCATGTTCAACCCAAACTCAACCTTATTTTCTTCTATGGACTTCGGGCGAGTTCGGGCCAGCTCGCATAAGGACATATTAACTTTCTAGCACTTAAATTTAACTAACATTGTAGTGTTTGAATTGATGTCATGTTAGAGGCAATGGCATTCAATTCATAGCATATGTATTTATATAAGCCCAAATCTATAGCAAACATTAAAAGAATTTTGATACCAGGCTTGCAACCTTGCTCTCTTAACTTGGTACTTCAACTCATGTAGCATTCATTAGCTAATGGTATGTAACTATGTAAGATCCAAGGTTTGAGACTTTGGGTTCAGCCCAGGCAAAAAACAAGCTGGTTCGGGTTTGGGTTTGTCTTCGGGTTTGATTGTTCTACTGTTTCTACCAAAAATATTAAAACAATAAAAAATGGCAAAAAATTAGGGTATGGTATTCCTAATTAGGTCCTTAATCAGTCGTTGATCATGGAATAACTACTAACCACGTATGTATTATTCAAGTTTCAAACTAATAGAACGCTGATATGAGCCACGTTCGAATCAAACTCGACTCGAGGGGCATAATTGGGTTGGGTGGTTCATATCTGGTAAAACTCTAAATCGGATCGGGCGAACTAGTTCGGGTTTGGACGAAATGTCAAACCATATTAATATCAAATTATAGTAATACATTCTCATTTAAAGTAAATATGAATATGTACATATGATACTGAATGCATCAAGTGATCATTAGCTTTGAAAAAAAAGGGTAAATAGGTAACAATAAAACTACTAACAAGGAAGAGCTATGTAGATGTGATTGATAAAAAAATTAAATAGAATAAGAAAAACAAGTAAGTACCTAATTAGAAACATTTTGAAAGCTTTGAGTCTGCTTTCCATCATCATAAACTGAGACGGTGGTTATTTTCAATATTAGAACATCCTATTCTTTCTAGATTCTATCGCATAATAGAGCAAACGTTTCATTTTGGATGGTAAATTTATTTAGTGAGCCCACACACATACACTCACGGCTGGGATACTCTTACTCGTCTTACGGTTACTAATGAAATTACACATGTGTGTTTCACCTATATAAAGGTTTCATAATTTCCTGATTTTTCGTGGGTGTGATATCTATGGCAAGTTGATCATCCTCTCCAAAAACAATCAAATTCCGAAATCTCTGAGCATACCAAATATGTTATTCAAATTAACGATTCAAATGGACGGTTTGTAAAAATTTTAACATTTGATGTTCCTAGAGGTTTCAAAATTTGATGATTTTTGGTGAGGATGGTCGACTTGCCGTGTTGATATCACGCCAACAAAAAATCAGCAAATTATGATACCTTTATGTAGGTGAAAGACCCATGTGTAATTTCATTAGTAACTGTAAGACAAGTAGAGTATCCCAGCCGATATATATAAAGTGATTAGGATTGTTCGATGTTTCGGTACATGTTGTTCATATAAAGTGTGTGAGTTGTATTTTCGAGTTGTGATTGTTTAGTGTCAAGGTTGTGGGATTAGGACGGATATCCCAAGTTGTATATATTGTCTATTTGATTTTAGTACCATAATCCAAACTTCAATATCTTTGTAAAATAAAAGTACTGTGTATAATGAGGAAAATATAATTTTAAAGAAATTACCGCAATTTCATATAACCGCAGTTTGACTAAACTTGTGCCATCCAATTAGTAATTGCATATCTTAAGATTTGCCTGAGGTTATCGCCGACTGCAGTGCCCATCTTACGAAAACTTTATTTTCCCGCTATACCCAACATTCTGACTTGATTGGTCTTCAAGGATCAACGGGCATTTGGCCCGGTGGTACTTCTCTCTCCCATTCCCATGTGGGAGAGGTTCCATGTTTGACTCCCAATATGGACACCATGGAGCGACCTTTCCCTCAAGGTCATTGTGCCTTGTTTGCGCGTATGAATCTTGGCCGTTGATGTAATGTTCACGGGATCATAGAATTAACAAATAACAACTTAACCCCGTTTCGATCTCCGAACCTCTTTGAGCCCTTGTTTTAGCGCCCTGTCCTCTAACTGCCTGGTCGGTCCAGTAAAGAAAAAGGGTAAATTGCACTTTGCCCCCCTAAAGTTTAGCTCAAAAACACTTAACCCCCCTGTAGTTTATTTTGTTCCAAATCACTCCCTAAAGTTTGAAAAGTTAATACAATTCCTCCTTTTGTCAACTACTTAATTTCTTCATTTGGTATTTTTATCTGATCAAAACTGAATTGAAGGGGCAAAATTTGGTTCACGGGTAATCCTCAAAACCATCCGGGTATTATCCCATCAAGATAGGGTGACCTTTAAGGAAGATTGTCAAGAATTTGCGATTGGTTGTCAGCCTGACATCAACCCTGCACTATTGGTACCGGATAGCCAAAATCAGACTAGGGCAACTTGACAAGAGAGGGGCATACACCAAGAAACCTAGAAGAACAGTTGACGGATAGCGAGACCAACCTTGTTGGTTACATAGTTTAAGCTCATGCAATTGAAGCTAATAGGCATGAGTAAGAATCATTGAAAATCTTGTTTGTTGGTGAGAGGGATATCAATTGAGTAAAAGAGGAATAAGTAGGGATATAGATTACGCGATGTGGTTACAAAGAGGGTAGCAGGCTTTCCAAAGGATAATGAGATCGAGGGGATGATATAATGTTCCGAGCACAATATTACTTATCAACTCTCTTTAATGTATGGTAAAAAAAAAACTAGAGTTTGAGCATTAATTGATTCCGCAAAATTTGATCCTTTTCGATCCAGCACAGCTCTTGTGGTTCTTCTGCTCATCAAGGTTTCTTCTTTTTTATGGGTTTCTTGAGCAGGTGATTATGATTTGTTTACTACTAATCAGCGGTCCAGTTATATACATGAGGCAGAAGCGGGTGGTCACGATGCCCGGAGCTGTGAGAATCCCAACCAGCTCTCCCTCTAGGTTCTGAGTCCTGTGCTGAGGGAGGATCTTGTCGATGCGACCGTGAAGCCGAGCCAATCTGTCCCCCTTCTAGCTCATCCTGCATCACTGGTTTGCGGCGATTCTCTCCTTTTTTTGTACAATTACATGGCTCAAAGATCAATGTATTGCGTACGCATTTTGTATAATACATCCAGTTCCACAGGCAATTGGAAGTCATATTTGGTATAAAATTTGTGTATTTTCTTTTCCTATGGGAAATCTGAAACCTTGTTTTGGAAATGGATTGCAGAAGGTTTTTTCATCCCTAGGATTTTAGGATTTTTCGAAGAGGATCGATAAGTTGTAACTTACTGTCAGTAACTGTGCTCTTGGGGCTGCTATATGTCCACTTGTGAAGGCGGAAAAGGCCTTAGTTGTGATTTTTTTCTTTTTTTTTCTTTTGTAATTACTGCTAAATTGAGGTTAAATTTGGTCTATAATCTATATCTATATATCTATAATAAAATGGAAGCCTCTCTCCCGTGTTGACACGTGATAGTCTTTTAATGAGCTAGAATCCTTCTTTCGTGTGAACACAGTTCTCTTTAAAATCTATTTAAAAATCTACCATAAAGATGATATATTTTCATTCAATAGCATTTAATAGTCATTTGATGTTAATCTCTCTCTCTCTCTCTCTCTCTCTCTCTCTCTGAATCACACTCCTTTCAGATTTCACACTTCTTCGAACAGTTGCGATGTTTTTGCCAAATGGTGTCCATCAAGTACGTTCAGGTATTGCTTGGGTTTCTTACTAGTCTATATACTAAAACAGTAGCCTCAAAGAACAAGGTGCCACATGGCAATCTTCTCAACCCTCTCTAACTGCCATGTGGCAACCTCAAGACGGTTCCTCTTGCTCACACTCCAACCACCTCATTGTGTGTATGTGTGAACAGCCCATGATTCATCTTTGGTAGCGCCCGTCTAAAAAACACCCCCCTTTTTTCCTCTGTTGTGCCGGTGCAGACTGCCGGTCGTGTCCAACCCATTGACACCGCCTTCTTCTGTTTGATCCGCTTCTTCTTCCTCTTCCTCATCTTCCACCTCCAGGAAATCATGGTGTTTGGACGTTACAGGCTGAGTGCACCTGCTGTGCATGCATCTGCAGAAGTAACAAAACATTTGGTTGTTTTAATGCATTCGGCTGAAGTGGCTGAGTGCAACTATATCCACAAGGGAGGAAAAAGAGGGGGAGGAAGAAGGGGGGAAGGGGGCGGCGGTGGTGGGTAGGGGTGACATTGCCCCAAATTCGGGCCTCATTTATACTATGTCAGGTTGGACCTATTCACAAATACATATTTGCTGGGCGGTGATTTTTTACACCCTGGTTGAGAACAGGCCAAACAACTTGTTTTTATATTATAATTGGGGTGAGGCTATAGACAGCCCACAAAATACCAAAGGCAGTCCTAACTTAAATTTGATCAAACACCTGACATGCCCCTGTATTATCCCTGCTCTTTTGCTCAGGCTTCGGCCTAGCAAATATGTATTTGTGAATAGGTCCAACCTGACATAGTATAAATGAGGCCCGAATTTGGGCCAATGTCACCCCTACCCACCACCGCCGCCCCCTTCCCCCCTTCTTCCTCCCCCTCTTTTTCCTCCCTTGTGGATATAGTTGCACTCAGCCACTTCAGCCGAATGCATTAAAACAACCAAATGTTTTGTTACTTCTGCAGATGCATGCACAGCAGGTGCACTCAGCCTGTAACATCCAAACACCATGATTTCCTGGAGGTGGAAGATGAGGAAGAGGAAGAAGAAGCGGATCAAACAGAAGAAGGCGGTGTCAATGGGTTGGACACGACCGGCAGTCTGCACCGGCACAACAGAGGAAAAAAAGGGGGTGTTTTTTAGACGGGCGCTACCAAAGATGAATCATGGGCTGTTTCTATCCTCAGTGATAAATGAATGAACACAGGTCCCCTGTTTGAAATGATAGACTTCTCCCCCTGTCCAGATTCTGATAACCTGAAGCAGCCTTTCCCTTCTTGTCATTTGTTCTTCCAAAGATTCGTAGCAAAACCCATCCAATGCCAAAGCTGAGAAGAAGTGTATGGGATACTCTTTCGCATTTATATTTTGGTGATAGTAACAGCCTGGTGGACAAATAACAATGAACACATTGAGAACAATTTTTCTGGGTGCTGATGGAGAATAGTAGCTCTATCGGTTGATCCGAGAGGCTCCGAATCCACAGGGTCGGCATGGGGGCAGCAGCTCAGGCCTTCCCAATGAATTCGACGTCGAACAGGAGAGTGGAATCCGGGGGGATAATACAAGATCCTGAAGTGCACAATACAGCCTGTGAGCACACACACTCAAAATTTTGTGAAGCTGCACATACTAGTTCTAACACAAAGTTCGTAGAAAATGGCTACAATCAAGGTACAAAATCTCGAGATATTTCGCGAAATATCGCGGTTTTCTCAAACCTCGGCACGAAATTCCTATTGTAATATCGAACAAAATAGGAATCACGATAATATAGCGATATTTCACACGATATATTTGTCGGCACGAAATATCGCGATATTTCGTGACAATTTCGAGATATTTTGAAAAATTTCGAGAAATTTCGGGATTTTGGCACCGAAATGTTGGGGTTGACTGGTTATAAAAGGGGACTGGGGGTTTCGTTCTCAATAACTTATTTACATATAATAACATTTAAGTAAATAGCGTCTTACTTAATTTTTATTTTCTCCGTTTACTTTAAGTTATTATAAGTAAATAAGTAAATACACTCCCATTTGATTTCAATAAAAATGTCAAAAAAATCAAAAACCAAGTGAATCAAAAAGTATGCTTTCAGTTTTAGTAGGAGAAAACGGTTTTTCATAAAATTTGTATGTTGAGAAAAGTGGTTAGATCAACTCATTTTTAGCTAAAAAAATTCCACAAGATGTAGAACTACAAGTACATCTAGAAAACCATGGTCCGTCAAAGAAAATTTTGAATGTATAAAACCTTTTCTTTATAAAAACTCATTTTTTTCAAACTTAGTAAAAAAACAGTGTTTTACATTTCAACATAATGTTTGTACGATTTCAAACTTGCACAACTTTCTTATTTTAAGTCCGTTTTCAAAATCGTTTGAAGCATTCTTTTAACAATCAACTAATCTTTATTTTGGAAATATTTTTATCCACAAAAAAGATTAAGAACCATTTTAAAAACATAGATCAAAATAGGACCAAACAAGACTGCACAAGACTCAAACTCAAATGCAGAATACATGCTTTGTGATGCTCTACACCCGTAGATTAGGTATAATTATTATCTGAGTGTTCCAAATTGTGTATATATATTTGGTTTATGACTATGCAGAGATTCACTGAAAAATTCTATTAAAAAATCAATATTTCCACAATTTCTATAAAATCACAATATTTCCACTGTCGAAATATTTCCACGAAATATTTCCATATCCAGATGGGTCGAAATATTGACCGAAATAAAAATTTTGAACCTTGGCAACAATGACAGTATCAAAGGTGAAGAAGGGTTGCAGCATGGGCGAGAGCTTGGCCGAACCGGTTTTGATTTCAACCGATCGTATATAACTTATGTCAGATGAAAATAAACTCTGAATTCAATGCATGTTTGACAACACCATGTTTGATCCCTAACCCATATGAAAATGGCCAAGGTGAAGGTTTGAAGTCAAGGAAAACTATATTAAGAGACCACACAATGAAATGAATCCTGATTCATTTTTTTTGGTGTTAACTTCGACATAGTTAAGTAAATCCCACCACCCGCTGATTAAAAAAAATGGGCTATTAGTCTAAGGCCCTTCTAACTAACACTATATTACAATAAACCCTTGCCTTAGTTTCGTTTAGCGTTAAGTCCATCCATAACTTTTTTTTTAATTCTAATTTTACCCCTCAAATATCTTTTCTTTTGTTAAACTCCTTCGAGTACTAATTCGGTAAGTAAGAGTAACAATTCGGTAATAGTGCATGTACAGTGATTTCACTGTAGTAGAGTAAGGATTCGGGTGGAAATGAATTTACTATAGCTACCGTGAAATTGTTGCAGTAACCAAATTGTTACTCTGCTGCCCAAATCGATACTCTAAATCGTATAGTGATTTCATATTAGCGGCTACAGTGATTTCGTCATAGCTGTAACAATTCGGTTGAAATTGATTTTACTGTTGCTACAATGAAATCACTGTAGTAACCGAATTGATACTCCAACCCACACTATAGCAGCCGAACTGATACTCCCAACCCAATTGGTATTGTATTGCAGTGAAGGAAGGGTAATTTTGTCATTTGCAAAGGGTTGAAAAGTCAAAACTGACAGTTGGGGGTTTGATGTAAAACGTGTCTTTTCGGGAGGTCTAGAGCTCAAAAGATGCCCAAAAGGGGTTTTTGACTAAGTCACCCTAAAAAAATGCTAATAAATATAATAAAAAAATGCTAATCTCACCTGCTACTAATAAAAAAAAATGCTAATGAAGATAATGTAAGAAACACTGGAGAAACGATAAACCACATAATGACAGGAGCATGACTACTACAAATGTGAAACACAAGAAATCTCACCTCCTTTACAGCCTGCGCCTCTCATACCATATCCGAGTTCTGGAGGGAGTTTTAATGTGCGCTTACCACCTGAAAAAGTATCGAGCAACAAAAAGAATCAAGCATTACGAACAATAAAAACCAAAGAAAATTATTCTTCTTTTATACTCCATACCAGCAAGCATAGGTGGAATCCCATCACCACCTAATATACCTTGATCCCAGCCTTTAATAACCTACAACCATTTGTTGTACGACCAATGCATCAGTCGAGAAAGCACACAAAGGAGAAAGAAAAAAAGATAAGATTACTCCATGCCTATGTCACATGGACTTGTTAAAGACTGAATGTATTATCCATGGTCATATTCTAGAGAAGACTGAATACCACTTGCTCTTAGGTTGTGTTTGGCTTAGCAACCGCTTATAATATAGAGTAAAAGCGCGCCATTGTTTTGAGAGGGTGCTTAGCTTAGGGGATCTGCCCGTATTTCGGCAGGACACATGTTTTTACACCCATTACCTCGTTTTTATCGCCGTAAAAAAAAAATCCCTTGCTTTTGAAAGCAGTACAACAGCCGCTGGAAGCAAAAGGGCACCACAGACACGAGACCGCACCTCTAAGCTAAACACCGCCATAGTTTCCAAAGAGTCTCAGATTATATGAATTCTGAGAAATTTGTGCATGTCTTTTATATGGGAGCTTTTTCATAACTTCCAAATACAATCTAAAAGATTATGCTGATTTTGCAGGATTTATGCCATATTTTATTCCAAAACAAATTTATAGGCAGTGCTACCTAATAGATAGACTCTTAGTTGCGGTTCTTATGTAGTTTAGCAATTTCTATTGATGCAATATGGGTCATCTGATCGTCAAAATTGGGAATCAGGATGTGTTCAGGAAGCAACTAGATGAAATTTGATTAAAGAAGAGGGGCATTAAAAATATAATATTAAATTGATTAATGCATTTACTAGAGCATTTATGGCATTTATTGTATGCATGCATAAGTTTGTATTTTCAGTTTCATGAGATCATTAATGGGTTCTTGTAATGCATCAAGTATAGAGGTATTGTTGAAGTCATGTCGAGATCTATGCAGTCAAAGAGCCATGGCATATGAAGAGTAGTGCGTCAAATTTATAAAGTTGAAGGCCCATGCATTAATACCAGTATACCACGAAGTAGAAGAGTCACCGTGGAGCTGTAACTACCAATTTTGGCAAGGAAATTATGGAGAAAATTGTGAGAGATTGTCTCTTGGAATTTGGAAATGTTCTGTTCCAAGTTTCTTCAATCTTGATCTCTTCTAACACATCCTTCTTTTCTTTCCACTAATTCATCTCTTGTTTGGAGTGCATAGCAAGGTCGGACTAGTTTGTGGGATTCTTTGAGACCATCTGTAAAACAAATGATATGTGGCTTATGAGAGCTTTTTAGTGCATACTTCACACGATGATGAGATCCTTCATTTCTATTCTTTTGTCTATCTTCTTGTTTTTTTCTAGAAAATTCTCCTCCCTTATTTTATTTTCCCCCTCAAGAACTCATTTATTTGCTTGCGGAGCCAACTTTATATTTGATGGAACTTTCTATCATGAAAGCCTTTACTTTGCCTTTTAAGCCCCATCCATTATATAGCCTTGATATGTTGCCTTGTGGTTGATCTCCTTTCATAAATTGCAAGTACCCTTCATCTTTTGTATAATTATCTTTGGGTTTCTTAGATGTTGATTAAGTCTTGCTGAATACAAATTTGTAGTATTGGAAGAACACATCTTAATGAGGAAAGATATTATTTCAGCTCGGTAACGTTGGCAAAACACAACTTACAAAATACTAACAAATTTTTACACCCATAAATATGACTATCAAGTTTTGTCCTACAGAGATTTTTATCTGTGATTATTTTTTTAATCAAGATTTAATCTACGGATTGATATTAGTGAAAACAAGATCAATTACAAACACCTAATTAATGAAAACGATAACAATTACAATCCCATGTTACCTGAAAACTTCTCAAGAGTTTTAACAAGACAATCAGAAGTAACCCAACATTGCATGGAACAATTTTACTAGTTTTCAAATAAAACATTCCTTTCAACTTAAACTTCAAGATAACATTGGAACGGAAGCCAATTAGGTAATAATCCAAAGTGTGCCCATAAAATAACTTGCTTACAAACTACAAACCTTTTATTTAGCACTACTACCTACAAAAGCGTTGCCAGGAGGAGCACCTTGGCAGAGGAGTCATTTATGTGAGGCAAGCAGAAACTCAAGTATTCTACGGAAGAGCTCAACCTCAGACGGGATGTGGACAAGGCCCAGGTCTGCAGAAACAGTGCCGAACAGACCAATAGGTCCACCGGCACCTCAACATGATTGGCTTCTTCGTCTGTGCCGATGATTAATGGCATCGCTCCCTTTCACGTCCTTCTCATCCCACAACCGAAGCAGGTAGCCATCTCTCGCTATCTCTCACTCACTCAATCACAAACACCTCAACCAACCATGTTGAGGTGCCAGTGGACCTATTGGTCCATCCGGCACGAGTACACCTCATGCAGCTAGCAGCAGAGAAATATGGCTATGCATACTCGAGCCCCGTCTGCATCTAATGTGAGGTCGTGCTTTTCATTAATTAGATGTTTGTAATTGATCTTGTTTTCACTAATATCATCTCGTAGATTAAATCTTAATTAAAAAATAATAATCACACACATAAATCTCTTTAGGACAAAACTTGATAGACATAAATCTTGCAGGAAGTCCTATCTTTCCAATTGATCGATGTTTTATTATTTTAAATTTGCTTGATCCATAGGATTGTAATTTCATGTTCTAATGTTACATCATACTGAATCTCAATTCCAAGAACCCAGAAAATCTATGTTAAATTATAATTTGGAGTTATTAATAGCAATCTATAATGATCTCCTGCATTTAGAGAGTTGGTTCCGCATCACAATGTCGTCGTGCAATGTGCGATCGGACCTTGTCAACCGCATATGTGGTGGAATATGCAATTGTGCGTTCACACATCTGATTGGTGCAATTTTGTTATTTTTTTGCTGAATTTCAAATTAAAAAAATGGAACACAAATAGTCTCATATTGCATCCATTCATGTTCAACGTCATGTGTGAAATGGTGATGTCCACTCTTGTTGCAGGTTGTTTGTTTTAGTGCTCCGACTTGCAGTCTTATATTTTTTATGGGTATCGGTACATCTATGGTGCTCCATTGGGAACCTACTAGTTGCATACATGTTATTTAAGACGGGGAAGGTAGGGGATGAACATCATGTTGAGCAAAAAGAAAAGACGTACATGCTGAACCTCCAATGGTTATGCTAATAATCGGACAATCTGGATGTCAAAGTTTAGAAGGTGAGAAAGAAAATGAACACAAGAAATAAAATAATTATTTTTTAGGTCTAAGAATAAGGTGGTGGAATGTAAAAGGGAATAATGACGTCTTTTAAAGAAATGTTAGTAAAAGAGGGGAATTGGATTTTAAATAGTACAACAATGGACCACCGGTTTCCTTACATGAATTATCCACCCATATATATACTAACAAAAGGTAGATCTGATCAATGATTTATCCCCAAATCCGGTGTAAGAATATCAAATATTGAATCTTGATAAATTTGATGTTCGTACACAATCATATTATCACTTAAATAACTATAATCGAACTAATTGTAAGTATCTAAGATTTACCATTTTCAAAACTTTTGGAGAAACTCTTTGATCTGATCGAACGAACATTTGGATACGTTTTTCGTTGAATTGATCTCCACAAATTGGTGTTGGATATCGGATCTAACACCCCACAATAATTTTTCGAAAAAAACCTCACCGGAACGGTCTGATCGGAGGAATTATGGTTCAGGGTTTTAGGTTTAGCCGAGTTTAAAATTTAAGAAAATTTTGATAAATTTCAGAATATTTATGTCCCCTACATTTCGTTTCAAATGTCAGAAAACTAGAAATATTTCACAATAGTTCGAAAAAAAATTCAGAAAATTTTGGACCATGTAGGCAGATAATGTCATCCAAATAGAAAACATCAAACCCCGAATCTATTTAGCTTATTTTATTGCATTCCATCTAAGTGGCCTCCCAATTGATCAAAATGAAGATACTACACAAAATAGCAGCTGGAACTCGGTGTAGTAGGAATACAAACCTACATCATTACCTCGCCAACACCGACACGAAACGTGAGCGGCCTCCCGCGATTGTAGCTGCTGTCAAACACCTTTCCATTCTCCAGCCTCCCGATATAATGTGCCTTCCATACGTTAAAGAATTTTAGGGCCAAGAACAAAAAAAATCATCAGCTTTGAAGAGAGAGAGAGAGAGAGAGAGAGAGAGAGAGAGAGAGAGAGAGAGAGAGAGAGAGAGAGAGAGACATTGATGAGCAGGCCTTTGGTGGCCTCGGCGCCGGTACCCACGACGCTGTCACAGAAGGCTAGGCCGGAGGGGGCGACTGTCAGCGAGCACTGAGGGGACCCCGGAGGCTCCCCCGCGGCGTGCGCCGGGGGAACGAGGACGAAGGCGGTGGGGCCGAGAAGGCGGGAGAAGCAGAAGCCAGCGAGGGCGACGGAGGCCTCCCGGCGGCGGATGGATTGGGAGCTGGTGGAGGTGGCGGTGGTGGTTTTGAGGGGTTGGGGGTCGGGATTGGGAGTTGGACGTGGAGTGGGGCCAACGCTGCAGCGGTAGCTGTCGGAGCGGCGATGTTGGGTGTTGGGATGAAACCCCAGCGGAGCGGTGGTGGAGGAAGGGAAGGACGCGGCCCCCATTGTCGCCACTCCCAACCAGACTTCGGAGAAATGAGTTCGACTTGGATAAGGCGCCATTGGAGTAACTCGGGCCGGGCCGGGCCGGGCCGAGTTGGACGGGTTCAACTCCTCTCCATTGATGATCGTCTCCCCTATCGGTGGCGGACGATTTGGTGAGGGACGTGTTGCGATACGAAAACCAACGGCCATTATCTAAACCATGGGATGAATCCAAAGGGATGCTACCACCCATGGTTGCTGCCCACCTCCTGCCCGCCACCGGCCACCTCCACTGTCGATCGCCGCTGCCTCAGCCGGCCACCACCCTTGCCGACCGCCGGCCACCACAGACACCGGCAATTGCCCCTCCTGACCATCGACCACCCATTACAACCCCACCGGCTGGCCGATCGGGCTGTGGTGGGTGGCCGATAGTCAACAGAGGTGGTTGCCGGTGGCGGTGATGGCCAGCTATCGGCAAGGGTGGTTGCAGTGGCAGACCCATGATTTTTTCTCGGGGGGGGGGAGGGGGGGGGGCATAATTATTAAAAAGTAACTATAGTCGTTGCCTCACAGTTGAAGGCTTCGGCAGATAGCGTGACAACGTCCCTACCATTCCTTTGATCACGCAACAAAAGGCCTATTAGAATTTTACTTCAAGTGGAGGAGAATTTTGATCCTCGGAGTCCTTCGAAAATTTGGACCTGTAATTGACCGACTCGATCAGGGTGCACGGGTTGTAAATAATAGATTAGACCCTTTTTTTTTTTTTGCGGGTGTAGGGGGTATTTGATACGTATCCCCAAATACCTGTAAATAAGCCTCGATTCCCACTCGATTCTCATTCACTAAGGGCCATGTGATGAGCTTTACGGGGATCCCACATGTGCAAGTAGTGGCAGACGGCGGTGGATGTCGGCCGGACAGTAGTGGGCATTGGTGACCAGCAACGGGTGGTGGCCGACGGCCGACGAGGCTGGCCGTGGGTCGCCAATATAGGTGGCAAAGGCGGTGGTGGGCGGCGGCGACGGATGGCCCATGTGGAGGTGGGGTGATGGTTAGCAGCATGGTGGTGGACATTGACTGGTGGGGGGGTGGCTGGTGGGGTAGTGGCGACTGGTGGGGGCCACCACCATGTGAAGTTGGCAACCAAAAGTTGACAAACTGGCTAGAATTGTTTTTTTTGGATAAATTACACTTTGCTCCCCTCCCCTTCTGAAGTTTAGCTCAAAAACATTTAAACCCCCCTATAGTTAAAAAACAACATTTTGTCCCCCCCATTCAATTCAGTTTCGATCTGATAAAAATTACCAAACGAGGAAATCAAGTAGTTGACAGAAGGGGTATTGTGCTAACATTTCAGACTTTAGGGAGTGATTTGGAACAAAATTAACTATAGGGGCTTACGTGTTTTTAAGCTAAATTTCAAGGGGGTAAGTGTAACTTACCTTTGCTTTTCCCAAAGTGAGGGGGGGGGGGGGGGGGGGGGGGGCTTGAGCCCCCCGGGCCCAATGTAGGTCCGTCTTTGGGTGGTTGCCGAAGGCGGCAGCCGACAAGGACGATAGCAAACCAACGACAGTAGGTGGTAGGCAGCAACCGAGGATGGTAGCATCCTCTCTTGGGTTCATCCCATGACCTAGATCTTGAGCATTGATTTTCAGATCACCACATGTCGCTCCCTAAATCGTCAGCCAAGAGACGACTATCAGTGGAGAGAAGTCAAACCCTAGTAGGACAGTCTCATATTTGGTGCTGAAATCTATGGGGAAAAAAATCCTGTTGAGTCCTATGGGCATTGGACAAAACAATTTTGAGGAGGAAAAATTGATGCATCTCTAGCACTCTCCCAAGTATGAGCTCCTGAACCAGTTATGAGATATTGGTGCATCCCTAACAGCCTCCTAAGTATGAGCTTCTAAAAAGACAATTTTGAGGAGCTCCTAGTGCAACATAGGATAGGTAAAAGTTCTCCTTCATATGTGCTTCAACAGCCTTCTAAATGATAAAAAGTTATAACTACCATCCATCCTTTATTTAAAGGACAATGTATTTTAAATAATATATTTTATCTTTGTTAAAAAATTTAAATGTATGAGGTATATTTATAAAAAAATTGCATAGTTTTTCTCTCACTCTCTTTTTTTGAACTTTTTGTAGGGTTAATGTGTGAGAGGTCCCAGACAACAGATCCATCGCATGAATAGAACATCAAAATGTTTCATTTAGCCTAAAGTCCCTGCTTTTCATGATTAACCTGAAACTGCCCCTGTCTTCTCCCCACTCTCCCGAGCAGCTCCGGTGACCTCGCGCTCGACCCTGACGACCCTCGGAGCAACTCCGGCGGTTGTAGCAGAGAAGGCGGGGGCAGCGGCTAGTAGATCCGGTGGCGGCGGAGAGCAGCTCCGGAAGCGACGGAGACAGCAGCGGTGAGCAGAAGAGGAGGAGGCGGCGGCCAGGTGGTTCGGTTGAACTCCCTAGGTCTATGGTTCATCCCATGGCATGTAGATTAGGTGGGGGGGCTGGGGGGGTTCGATTAGGTCCGGTGGCGGCGGCGGAGAGCAGCTCCAGAAGCGATGGAGACAGCAACGGTGAGCAGCAGAGGAGGCGACGACGGTCAGGTGGTTCGGTTGAACTCCCTAGGTCTAGGATTCATCCCATGGCATGTAGATTAGGTGGGGGGCCTGGGGGGGTTCGGTTAGGTCATGTGGCGGCGGCGGGAGAGGGGGGCAGGCGGTGGTCACTGGTTCGATGGCAAACCAAAAAAAATTTTGAAATGTTGTGGAGGGCAATTTCGTCCACAACATTTCAAAGTCCTTAGGCTTAAAAGCATCTCCTTAAAATGAGTTATCATTCAGTCTTCCTATTTTTTAATATATGGGAAATGAGTTCCTATGACATGTTATAGGGAGTACCCTATGACATATGGTGAGCTAGTAACCCTAGAATATTTAGAATGTTCTGAATTTTTATGAGGATGATCACCCTATCTTAGATAGGACCCCCGCAAAAAATCGGCTCATTCTAAAACTTCTTGAGGCATGAAATATGATTTTCAATTTAACGGTTAAAATGGATGACCGATAAAGCTTCTAGCATTTGATGCCCCAACAAGTTTTAGAATGCTTTGATTTTTTGTGGACATTCTATCTAAGGTAAGATGATCACCCTCAAAAAAATTCAGCATATTCTAAACATTCTAGCATTACTAATTCATCATATGTCATAGGGTACTCCCTATGACATGTCATAGGAACCCAGCCCTCTATTTTAAATAAGTTTTACTAAAAGGAATTTAAGGAAACAGGGGCTATATTTTAACGGTCATATGTTGTATTCAAAATATTTTAAAAAAAATCAAATCCAACGATAACTCTATCCAAAAACTGGCGGATGAGATCCATTTATGAGCTTGCATAGCGCTCAACATGTTTGACTTGCAGTATGCCGCTAGTCAAATCCAACGAGCTGTATGTGAGCCTGTTGGAGATGTTTAATAGGTGCCCCCCCAACTCAAGCTTGACATCCAATCCAAATTCGAGTTTTTTTATTGCACCATATTTATATTAGTATTGCTGTAAAATCAATGTGCTTGAAGGCTTCACGAACTTCTTCTTCTTCCCACTGGGAGCTGACGACCATGTGCTTGACGTTGGTTTCCACTAGCTTTGATGCTTCAACAGAAAATGAGAGAGAGAAAGGGCAACTTGCCTAGGGTTAGAGAAATATCACAATAGGATTCTCATTATTATAACAATAGTGGTACATTTCTATTTGCAGGCTTAGAAGACTTGGTCCTTACGTTAGTGTTTTCATTAGGTGGTTATCTACCATTTATTCATAACACTCTCCCTTAGATATCCACCGTACCAAGATGATTATGTCATTACTTGCGAAAAATCAAGACAAAAAGAGTATAATACTTGTGGATCTTAGATGGAGTTGGACGCACTTCAGACTGCCTCATTAAAACCTTGCCCAAAAAAAACCAGTGGGAAAAAAACCAAAGGAAAGGAAAAAGAGTATACTACACATATCTCTTATGGTCTTCAAAGTATATGCTCCCCTTGAGTACGTGCTCCCCCGATGAAAAACCAAGGCTTGTTTAGTTGACCGCCATGAGATCGTCGTGTCACCTCATGTAAATACATAGCCTATTTGTGAGCGATATTTTATGAGGATCTGACAAGTATCTAGCATTTGTGTATCCCATCAGACGAGTACCACTCGAAGGTTTCTATAAATATAATAGTCCTACATATGTCGTCCCACGAAGGTAACGTAATATGTTCGTGCTTTATGTCATTTCCATGTCTTCGAGTTGGTGCAGCAATATATCTTGATGATAAGTTAGTTATAAAAGATATCTCAGGACTTGTACATTGTGCCAAATACATCAGGGCACCAACTGCACTAAGTTATGGTAATTTATGACCAAGAAATGCTACATTCTCTTCTTTAGGATAAAAATAATCATGTCAAGTGACCAAATCACCATAGGTGAGTTCAATGGGTAAGCTTTATCCATGCTAAAGTATTTTAGGACCTTTTCTATATAAGTTGATTGATAAGTGAGCATTACATCTAGGCTATGCTCGAGTTGCAAGTCGAGTCAGTACTCCATTTCCCCGATGTCTTTCATCTCAACCTCTTTATGTAGGTTCTCAGCCGTTTCATTGATTTCTTCAGCGGTACCAATTAGTTTCATGTTATCAACATATGTTGTCACTATGGAGAATCCAGATATGGATTTCTTTATGAACACAAATGGACATGTCAAACCATTGGCATATCCTTCTTTAATCAAGTATTCATTAAAATGATTGTACCATATTCTTCCGGGTTGCTTTAATCTATAAAGGGATCGTCTTAACTTGATTGCATGTATGCTCTATGGTTTTTTGTTATTTTCTTCAGGAAGTCATTCATATTTTTTTATATAGATATCAATATCTAATGCACATACCATATATATATGTACGTAGTAACGACATCCATAAAACGCATGTCTAGTCCTTTTGAGATTGTCAAATTGATCAAATATTGGAATATAATTCCATCCATCATAGGTGAATACATTTCTTCATAATAGATGTCAGGTAGGGCTGGGACTTGGTCCGAACGAACCCGAGCAACCCGACCAAATTCTAAATTTGGACAATCATGGGCAACAATATTTGAGAATTTGGACGGACATGGGCAAATTTTTTTTGCCTGAATTTGAATTTGGGCGAACATGGTCACCCATATGACCAACCCAAGCAACCCGAAGAACCCGAGGAATATATATATATATATATATATATATATATATATATATATATATATATATATATATATATATATATATATATATATATATATATATATATATATATATATATATATATATATATATGAGGGCTGGGTTCCTATGACATGTCATAGGGAGTACCCTATAACATATGATGAATTAGTAATGCTAGAATGTTTAGAATGTGCTGAATATTTTTGAGGGTGATCACCTTACCTTAGATAGAATGTCTACAAAAAAGCAAATCATTCTAAAACTTGTTGGGGCATCAAATGCTAGAAGCTTTATCGGCCATCCATTTTGACCGTTAAATTGAAAATCATATTTGATGCCTCTAGAAGTTTTAGAATGAGCCGATTTTTTGCTGGGGTCCTATCTAAGATAGGGTGATCATCCTCATAAAAATTCAGGACATTCTAAATATTCTAGGGTTACTAACTCACCATATGTCATAGGGTACTCCCTATGACATGTCATAGGAACTCATTTCCCTATATATATATATATATATATATATATATATATATATATATATATATATATATATATATATATATATATATATATATATATATATATATATATATATATATATAGAGAGAGAGAGAGAGAGAGAGAGAAATGCTTAAATGCGGTTCGCACCCGCAGCCGTTCGATGCGGTGCACCGCACCGCACCGCACCGCGCGCGCGGCATCGAACGGCTACGGATGTGAACCGCAGACCGCGGTGAAGCATGCCCCTATATATATATATATATATATATATATATATATATATATATATATATATATATATATATATATATATATATATATATATATATATATATATATATATATATATATATATATATATATATATATAGCCTGGACCTCAGGTGCAGCGTGAATGTTGCACCCATCCCTGCATGCGTGACACCTGTAACAAAATTGGCGTCAAAAACGGCCAACCCGAATTAAATCCCGCGGGATTAACCGCAGCCGTCTGATCGCTGCGATCCGGCTGTTTGAACCGCACCGCACCATCCCTCAGCCGCCCGATCGCTCGATCCAACGGATCAGATTCCCCCGGACCACCTATTACTATGGCGGCCACAGTAACAGCCGGTTTTAGATCCGGATGAATCTCGACCGTTGGATCGAGGCGATCGGGCGGTTGAAAAAAATTTCACGGTTACTGTAGCCGCTACAGTAACCGCGATAATGCTTTCAGCCATCCGATCGCATGGATCCAACGGCTCAAAACAATTTCGCAGTTACTGTAGCGGCTATAGTAACCGTAAAATTTTTTTGAACCGTTGGATCCATGCGATCAGACGGATGAGAATCGGCGCCAACACAACAATCCCCGGTTTTTGTTTCAGCCACCCGATCGCCTGATCCAACGGCCGATTCGGGTGGCTGAGGGATGGTGCGGTGCGGTTCAGACAGCTAGATCACAGCGATTAGACGGCTACGGTTAATCCTGTGGGATTTAATTCGGGATGGCCGTTTTTGGCGCCGATTTTGTTACAGGTGTCACGCATGCAGGGACGGGTGCAGCATTCACGCTGCACCTGAGGTCCAGGCTCCCCGTCCCCTATATATATATATATATATATATATATATATATATATATATATATATATATATATATATATATATATATATATATATAGGGTCAGGTTCAATGGACACTGTTTTTACACTCAATTTTTTACACCGATCTTCAAACCATAAGAAAGAGGTTTCAGAATTTCTTAATTTTTTGTGAGCATAATAATCTTGTCTTAGATAACACATCTACAAAAAATCAGCACATTCTAAAGCCTCTTGACTTATTAAATGTGCTCTTCAAATTAACGATTAAAATGGACGGTTGATAAAGCCTTTTAGTTTTGATGTGTTTGGAGGCTTTAGAATGTGCTGATTTTTTGTGGACGTGCTATCTAAGTCAAGGTGATTATGCTCACAAAAAATCAAGAAATTCTGAAACCTCTATCTAGTTGATTTGAAAATCGGTGTAAAAATTTAAGTGCAAAAACAGTGTCCATTGAACCTGACCCATATATATATATATATATATATATATATATATATATATATATATATATATATATATATATATATATATATATATATATATATATATATATATATATATATCACAGCGCATTCGTTTTATTTACAACCGTGCCACTATGCCATATATATTTTAGATCGTCCGATTATATACACAAAGGCTCATATTTGTAGGGAACGAATTAAATAGCCCTTAAGGCGAGTGAGATTCACCTGAAAAGGGGGATAAGAACGTTTGATTTTAAATGGAGTTGCGATGGAGGGATGTGATTGAGGGGGGAAGTAATATATGATTTGAGGACTTGATTGTAAAAAAATCTATGACAAAATATATTAGAGAGGTTTTATGTAAAAAATTAGGGATATGTTTGGTAATAGCACTATTGTTCACACGTTTTTCCACTATGGATAAATATCTTATACCCAATCGAAACATGACACGTGGCAAAGCCTTTCTCTTCTTTATTATATGGGCTGAAATCTCTCTCTCTCTCTTCCTCTTTTCGTGGTCCCCACCCCCCATTTAGGAGAGCATTATTGCTACCCGATTGCATTGCTTGGGCTGAAATCTCTCTCTCTCTCTCTCTCTCTCTCTCCCTCTCTCCTTGGTCCCCACCCGCCCATTTAGGAGAGCCATTTTTGCTATCCGATTTGCTGCACTTGCTTATTACCCAATTGTGGGCTGCCACATCTCTCTCTCTCTCTCTCTCTCTCTCTCTCTCTCTCTCTCTCTCTCTCACATGGTCCCCTTTGCACAGCTTTTTTTGAGAGAGCATTTTTGTTATCCGATTTGCTACACTTTCTTTTTACCCAATTGTGGGCTGTCACATCATCCAAAAGAAAGGGCATAATAGGCTACACTTGCTTCAGGTAGGAGTGGCAATGGGTCGGGTCGGGTTGGGTCGGGTCGGGTCGGGTCGGGTTCGGGTCGGGTTGGGTCAATAGAATCCATGTAAACTTGCTGGGTTGGGTCAAGACAAGTCGGATTGGGCCAGATTTGATTGGGTTGGGTCGGGTCGGATTGACATGACCCATTTGGTAAACGGGTCAATCGGGTTATAAGTACAAACCCGAACCCGACCCATTAAATAAACAGGTCAATCGGGTTGACCCGTTTATGACCCGAACCCGTTTAGGCCAAACCCAAACCCGCTAACTTCGGGTCGGGTAGGCGGCTCGGGTCAAGGATTACCACCCCTAGCTACAGGACTACACTTTCTCTATTATGGCCTTTCTAATGGACAATGTGGCAGGATACGATTGGCCGTACGCAAGTGAATAGGGTAGCAAAAATGATGTCCGTCTTTGGTCTCTATTTCCTAAAAAATAAAAAATAAAACCTTTTTGGTCTCCACCCACACCAAAGAATGATATGCCAAGTCCGCATAATGACCTCTAATTACCGGGTCTATTGTTTGGACGGCTCTGATGAAACAGAAAGTATAAGAGTTTTTTTTTGTAGAGTTAGTACTCCTTGAACTAGGGTCTATTGTTTGGACGACTCTAATGCAACAAAAGTTTTAAAATCAAATAATTGTTTGGACGGCTTTTTACCCAATTGTGGGCTGCCACATCATCCAAAAGAAAGGACATAATAGGCTACACTTGCTACAGGTAGGGGTAGCAATGGGTCGGGTCGGGTTGAGACATAGGTTGACCCGGCCCGACCCATTTAACCCGTTTACTAAAACGGTCGGGTCGGGTTGGGTCAATAGAATCCATGTAAACTTGCTGGGTTGGGTCAAGACAAGTCGGATTGGGCCGGGTTTGAATGGGTTGGGTCGGGTCAGGTTGACACGACCCATTTGGTAAACAGGTCAAGTCGGGTCAATCGGGCTATAAGTACAAACCCGAACCCGACCCATTAAATAAACGGGTCAATCGGGTTGACCCGTTTATGACCCGAACCCATTTAGGCCAAACCCAAACCCGCTAACTTCGAGTCAGGTTGGCGGCTTGGGTCAAGGATTACCACCCCTAGCTACAGGACTACACTTGCTCTATTATGGCCTTTCTAATGGACAATGTGGCAGCATACGATTGGGTCGTACGCAAGTGAATAGGGTAGCAAAAATGATGTCCGTCTTTGGTCTCTATTTTCCAAAAAATAAAAAAATAAAACCTTTTTGGTCTCCACCCACACCAAAAAAATGATATGCCAAGTCCGCATAATGACCCCCAATTATCGGGTCTATTGTTTGGACGGCTCTGATTAAACAGAAAGTATAAGAGTTTTTTTTTTGTAGAGTTGTACTCCTTGAACTAGGGTCTATTGTTTGGACGACTCTAATGCAACAAAAGGTTTAAAATCAGATAATTATCTGGAGTTGTACTCTATACTAGGATCTATTGTTTGGATGGCTCTGATGACAGAAGGTATAAAAGGGAAAAAAAATTGTGGTATCATACTCCACGAACCGGGGTCCATTGTTCGGACGTCTCTAAACAGATGGTTATATATAAAAAGTCAAAAAAAAAAAAAATTGGTCTGTCAGACAACCTCGAGACCATCCCAACCGCTGAAGCGACCTAAGAACTCAAGGTCAGATTAAGAAAATCCAATCCTAACCCTAACCCAAGTCATTTAGCCCAACCCTAACCAACCCGGTCAACCCGAATCGGGTCAGATATCATAGGTTAGTGAAGTACTGAAGACTCAGATGTTTAGCTTAAAATTAAGGCCCAATCGTGGTCTGCCACGTCGTCCAAAAGAAAGATAAATTGCACTTTGCCCCCTGATGTTTAGCTTAAAAACACTTAACCCGAGAGGGGCGAGGGGCCTGAGAGAAAGAGATTAAAATTAAATTGAAGGGGGCAAAGTGTAATTCACCCAACCCAAATTTAGGGGAGGGATGTAGTTCGGTCTCTGCGGGTGTTGCTGTCGGAGGCGACCGCTTCGGAGACGACGATCGTCCTAATAATGGGCGGTGATGGTGGTATAGGGCTCACTGGTCTACCAGGGCCGGGCCATCAGAGCCGGGGTGAGAGAGAGTTGGAGAGAGAGAGAGAGAGAGAGAGAGAGAGATAAATCCAAAATGATAAATTCCCTAATGTAGTCTAAAAACAATTAACCAGGAGTGGGGGGTGGGGGGGCATGAGAGAGATAAATCCAAAATGATAAATTGTACTTTGCCACCCTGATGTTTAGCTTAAAAACAATTAACCCCCATGTAGTTTATTTTGTTCCAAATGACATCCTAAAGTTTGAATTGTTAGCACAATACTCCCCTTTGCCAACTACTTATTTCCTCATTTGATAATTTTATCTGATTAAAACTGAAGTGTAGGGGGCAAAATATAGTTTTTAAACTATAGGGGGGTTAAGTGTTTTTGTGCTAAACTTTAGGGGGGCAAAGTGTAATTTACCCAACCCAAAATTTAGGCGGGGGGGGGGCTATTGCCTCCCATGGTCTGTGTAGTTCGGTCTCTGTGGGTGTTGCCATCGAAGGCGACCACTTTGGGGACTACGACCGTCCTAATAGTACGTAGGCGATGACGATGGTCACTGGTCGACCGGGGCAGGGCCACCAGAACAAGGTGTTGCTGTCGAATGTGTGTGCTAACGCCAAAATAGACCGATTGTGTTTAGCCGTCGAAGGTGGTCGTTGTCGTGCCAACAGTTGCGCCGAAGGCTCCCGCTGCGTGTCGATTGGCACGGGCTTCCACTAGTATATATATATATATATATATATATATATATATATATATATATATATATATATATATATATATATATATATATATATATATATATATATATATATATATATATATATATATATATAGGGATATGCTATAATGCGGCATGCGGTACGTGCGGCACTGCGTCGCAACCGTCTGACGCACGCGCTGTGTGCATTGCATGCACACAGTGGTGCATCAGACGGCTACGGTGCGATGCCGCACTTACCGCATGCCTCATTATAGCATCTCTCTCTCTCTCTCTCTCTCTCTCTATATATATATATATATATATATATATATATATATATATATATTAATAATAATAATAAAGAGAGGGATTAAGAGGAATGCACATATTCTCTACAATCAAGTTAATCTTGTAATATTCTTCATTGCACGATTGGCACCAATTTTTTTTTTGCTCAAGAGGAAGCTCCATATTGATTGGTGTTAATTTTAGATCGGACGTATCTCTACTTTTTAGTGAACAATCCAAACGAACCCGAGCAACCCAATGAATTTCCATGGTCCAAACACGAGCAAACCCTCTACAAGTTCCCCGGGCAACTCGGGCAATTTGGGCAAATGCAATGTAACTTGATCCAAACACGATCAGACCTTCAAACCCGACCAACCCGACCATGTCGACCCCTAATGTCAGGTCTCTGCATAAAACATTACGCTATGAGTAGTGCCTTATATCTAATGATCTTGTACTTCTCATTTCGCTTTCTTGAAAATGACAATTAGGAAATAGACATGCCATCTCACGACTAAGTCACTCCTCTAATTAACTACTATTTAAACCATCATCAAGCTATAATTACACTTCAAGGTTACACAAATTACAAGAGTACCTTTTCTACTATGTTACACTAGAAGCCCTCTTACTTCTGGTATCTGTGTATGCTATCTGAGATCTAACACTGTCCTTTTTAGTATAGACCACTCACTCAAGTCCCAACTCTCCAAGTCCTTCTGATCACCATCATATCTTTAGATTTACAAAGCCAGACATAGTGATCAACTTTTTTATGGAGGTTGCTCAAGGAGACACCCAACTCCCATCAAGGAGTGAGGTCTTCTCATAGCATGTATGTGTTCCCCAGCATCCAACACAAGCCAACCAATTTACCCAGCTTTGGCCTTACGATATGCCTCGTTAACTGGTAGGTCAAAGTGACAAGTATTGAACCCAGAGTCCATAGACCATCTTGAAATTTATGGTTAGTTAACTAGCTGCAGAGGGACCACAATATAGGGTGATAGTATTACAGACAAGGTATTATTTTTTGATTTCATTCAGTGTGTCATAGTCTCTCTCGATGACTCCAAGCACACCAACACTCTTGTCTCAGATTCAATTGCTCCAAAGGTTGAGATAGACCATCTCGATTTAACAAGAAAGTTAGAGTGTTACCGTCTTTGTAAATCGGGGGTCTTACTGATTGTGAACTCTTCTAAGGCGTGCATAATGCACTCAGATCTCTTATGCATGAATCTCATCCACATACCTGAGTCATGTAGGACACGTCTTAAGTGGACTAATGGCTTGTACATCACCTATACTGAGATAAAAAGTTATATGAGATAGGTGAATAGTATTTTATTTATCTTTATCCTAATGTCGAAAGTCATGAATTAGCATGTAGAACATAGCCAATCCCTACACTAAATTTTATATTTTGCTCTTTTGATCTCTTTTTTTTAGGAGCTGAATCTTTCAAGCCTAAGGGTCGTCCATGCTTCAGGTGTACTGTGGATGTTTTGTTTATTGCTTTGGTAGTGGATTTTCTAACATGAATTTCAATTCTTGTCGGAGTATTTGTTGCTGATATATGTAACTTAATCACCTTGGTTGTGTCAATAATGCGCCAGCCATTTGGTTAGAAATTTGATTAAG
Organism: Chamaelirium japonicum; assembly: GCA_947650365.1. Taxonomy (NCBI): domain Eukaryota; kingdom Viridiplantae; phylum Streptophyta; class Magnoliopsida; order Liliales; family Melanthiaceae; genus Chamaelirium; species Chamaelirium japonicum. Next base: position 6,095,478 of record OX393557.1, on the reverse strand, counting down.
TTGTGTGATCCTTTGTACTTCAGTCTCATATTGTGATGTGCGTGAATCAAGATGAGATATACTCAATATTCTAAAAAAGTTCACACCGTTAGCAAGGAGTATTCAACCCAAGGTGAGGATAACCTGAGCTTAACTCTTGCTCCATGGGGGGATAAAAACTTGATCTATGACTCGGATTCGGATGTTGGGAAGGTACCCAAGGAAGCTAGGAAGGGACAAAGCAAGAGAAAGGAAGAGAAGGTTGCTTTCAAGGTCAGAGACGGATAAAAGACGATTACAAGAAGTAGACAAAAACATACTCGATATGCTAATTGAGCAATTAAATGCTTGTCAGGTTTGTTGCGGATGAGTCTTATGGCTTGGTTGTATCTTTGACTCTATAGTTAAGGATCAAAGAGTTTGTTTTCGTCACGAGATTTGTATGCATATAAAGCATTGTATAAGCTATCCAGGCATATCTTGACCCTGAGAATGATGATCCCTTGGGGATTTATCCTTTCTTATAATGAGCAATATTGGATTTGTAATTCTCTCCCTACCCCACCTCCACCTTCCCTCCTTATTTTCTTGAGATTTAAATATTCTTGAGATTTAAATATGGGCTTATCTACTTCTACAAAAAAGAAACTTTGAATATTTTTAAATACGAAAGCTCTCTTCCACACTATATGTCAGTATGGAGACAAATCATATTCTACACTCCGTTCCATTCAAACAAGAGGTCACATTGGCACCACCAGGGGATATGAGAGTTGGCAAGCAATTGATGCTTGGGTGAGGACATTGTGTGTTCGACTCATCCCCCCTCAATTTACCTAGGAGTGTGGTGGGAAATTTCAAATGGACCAGGCTTCACTCTCAGAGAGATTAGTCTGATACTGAAGTGGACCATTGTCCGAAAAGTTTTCGGATACCCGCCGATCTTATAAAAAATAAAAAAATAGGCCACATTGGCTGAGCAAAATCCCCACATAAAGAATTCTAGGGTTTTTATCTTTACTATATTTAGCAACCGCACAAGCAATGTGCCATCACAAGTCCAAATTATATATTGCCTCCTCCAAGAGTTCAAGGGATTGAGATTATTGGTCCATTTTTACTGAGTGTATTACTTATGTTTTTTTGATTTTTTTTTTGGCTTGGACTATTGTTTATGTATCGAGTTAATCTAATTGAGCTACAATCATACAGTTTCATTTCCCAAAATGGCAAGAAGTTGCACGCCACGAGAAATTTTTCAACACATCCTGCGTACCATACAGCCGTGGGGCCCATTGTGATTCAAGAGACATGGGGTAGTGGGACCCTAACACATGGCGTAGTGGCCCCCAGCACTCGGAGCGTGTTGATCGGCTTCGAGGGTAGTGGGCCCCTTGGTTGTATGGTACGTAGGATGTGCTGAAAATTTTTCCACACGCCACATAACTTTGGTGCTTTATCACACTTCTTATGATAAGGTGTATTGAGATTGCTCCTTGGGGGATCGGTCGGGCTTTGAACGCTTGCTCCCCTTTTCCCTTCTGTTTCCAGGGTTCAGGGTTAGGGTTTCAGCAATCTCCCCTTGGCCCAGGTTTCGGATTTGGGTCTCCTCCTTCCAATTCCCTTGTAGATAGGGTTTTTATGGCCGATCGACTCTGTCGACGACGGCGTCCCTTTTCCTTCCTCTTTCTCCCTTTCTATTTTGGAATTTTGGGGTGTCCCTTCTGACTCTAGCAGTGTCGGGTTGGTGGTATCCATCTCCAGTGAGATGCGGCGGCTCGTGCGATCGATGTAGTGACCTTGAATAGGCCCTGGACCTTGTCCCTGCTCATATCAGCGACGCCCGGCCTTGGCGTAGGTGGCAGCTCTGACTCAGCGTGGCATGGAGGCTTCAGAAGGCTCGTCGGTTGGTTCCCGATGACTCGTGGTGGTGACGTTGCCCCTTCCCCTGGCTTAGCTTCGTCGCCGATGGTATCCTCTTTTTGGGTTGCTAGTTGATATGGGGTTGTAATTGTTTTATCCCATTTTTTCTCTCTTCTTCTCCGCCAGTGTGCGGTGGTTGCTCTTCCTGTTTGTGATGAGTTTTGGTGGCCGCCACTCGCCAGTGTGTGGGGGTTTTGTTGGTGTGCGGAGGTGGTTGTTCCACCGGAGTGTGGAGGTGATTGTTCCGCGAGCATGCAATGGCTTGGTAAAGGTCTTGAGCCCGTTTCTTTCCGCCTGTTGGCGATTTTGTGCTTGCGTCGGGCTGTGGCGCCTCCTAGAGGATTGTTTGACCTCCCCCTTTCCATGAACCAAAAAAAAAAAGGTGATAAAGGTGTCATGGGTCCCACTTCTCCCACAAATCACAACACAAAACCCTTCAACTTTAAAAAATAATTTTATTTTTAACAAAAAAATTGGACCAACTACACTTTAACCCATTGTTTTTAGGGGACTTGGCAGTAATGAGATCAGTTTAGTCTAAAGGACAAACAAATGATGTGGATAAAAATGCCCTCCACAACATTTTAAGTTTCTACTTGAATGCCATCGATTTCTTTAACCTAGTCAAACCTCCGTCGTCGGAGCTTCTCGCCTCTGCTGCTTGCCGTCGTCTCCATTGCTCGTTGATGCCACACAGAACCTAACCCTAAACCTAAGATCTATAGGCCATGGGATAAACCCTAGACCTAGGAATCCTAAACCTAACCTAACCCATCCATCCCCCGTACCTTCTCGTCTCTGCTTGTAGCTGCAACTCGAGATCGTGCCTGATGCCTCCACTACTCGTGCTTGAGAATAATGGGAGACGGAGAGCAGTGAGGCCATTTTTGGGTTTTCTAAAAAAATCGGGGACCCTAGGCTAACGGGATCTTACGTTTATCCTATCACCGAAAACGATCTATTGTCGGGGACCGCTCACACATTACCCCCTTTTTTTTAATAGTGTCGTCCTTGTAGTTTTGCAAATACTAATTGGTAAGATTGGAACCATCAATGTTTGGAAATATATCACATGAGAGCCATATGACCAAATGATAAACTTTACATTGTACAGATGCCCTTATCCAAATATGGTGAAAGTGTTGCCTTTTATTTCTATGTCCACATCTGGTGAGCTACAGCTTCCTCCGATGAGCTCTTTTCTACATCGAGCTTCTTCCACGGCGAGTCGAGGCTTCCTTCGGAACGCTTCTTTGCTAGCAAGCCGGAGCTTCATCTGTCCAACTCCTTCCTCCGACGAGTGTGGAGAACTATGAGTGGGTTGGAGGTGCACTTTGGAGAATTTGCTTGTATATATTGTGCCTCATGGCAGGCTATTTTCTTCGAGGTTACTGTTGTGTGCAACGAAATCGGAGACCACACACGATCGCCCAAAACAATAACACAAATAGTAAAATATATGAAAGGTATGAAGCAATCAAACAAGAAAAGAGAAGAAAACTTGTACCACAAAGAACACCAGAGATTTTTGGTGGTTCGGCAATCAAACAAAAAAAGAGAAGAAAACTTACGTCCACCTGCGGCATCACGAGAGAGATCTATTATCAAATAGAGAAGAGCGTACAATGGTTCCTCAAACCCTCAAATGAGAACCCTTAAAGACGGCTATCCAATCTCTCCTCTCAAAACAAAAAATATTTTCTCCTCAAAATCCCTCTCAAATCTACCTCCCAAAAAACCATAGACCCCTTTATATATCAAAAGAATAGGCTACATAAGTCTATTCCCAAAATTTTCCTCAAAACAGCCCCCAACGAAAAGTCAAACCGTGTATGACTGGGGCTAACCCATTCTGCCTGACACAGTCGTGCGCACGACCTGGCAAGGTCGTGCGCACGAGTGCCAGTACTTAATCTTGTCTTTTTGAAGGAAGATGTGTCGACAAACTCGGGCTCCAGGTCGTGCGCACGACTCTCCCAAGTCGTGCGCACGACTGCCTATAGGCAGTTCGTCTTTTAAAAAAAAAACACGTCGAAATTCTCGGGCTCTAGGTCATGCGCACCACACTCCCAGGTCATGCGCACGACTGCATGTAGGCAGTTCTATCTTGTCTTCAATTGGGATCTCTCTCCAATAATTCTCCACCTCGGTGAAGATTTCATAAATCTAAGCCTATCTCTCGCACTCCACCTGGTCTGCACTCAAAAAGGCTACCTATGTACCCGCCACCATGGTATCAAGTCAGTCGTAGTTCACCCAATCCCCTCAGAGGCCAATTCGCTGCAAGTGAAGCATGTGGATTAAGTCGAAGCAATAATGGAACTTAATTTCATAAATAACTTTGGTAAGTATATCAGCTGGGTTATCCTTGGTGTCAACTTTCTTCATTAGAATTTCACCTTCCTCCATAATCTCTCTGACAAAGTCATATCGAACATCAATGTGCTTCGTTCAGGCATGATGAACCTGGTTATTCATCAAATAAATAGCGCTCATGCTATCACAATTGACCTTAATGAGGTCCTGTGCTATCTCCAAGTCATCTAACAAATCATGTAGCCAAATTACCTCCTTTATAGCCTTTGTCGTAGCCATATATTATGCCTCTGTAGTCGATAATGCAATAGAAAACTGTAAAGTAAATCTCCAACTCATCGGATCTCCAAATAACGTGAACATATACCCTGTAGTAGATCGACGTTTATCCAAATCATATGTGTAGTCAGAGTCAACGTACCCTACACATAATTACCACTATTATCCTTCTCAAATATCAAAACAACATCTATGGTACTAAGAATATACCACATAATCTATTTCACAACGTGTCAATATCCTCTGCTGGGATTGTGCATATATTTGCTAACCATACTCACGACCTATGAAATATCGGGTCTAGTACACATCATAGCATACATTAAGCTACCAACAATACTTGCATATGCAATGCGAGACATAGAATCACGCTTCTCAATGGAACTTGGAGATATAGAAACGCTAAGTTTGAAATGAGGAGCAAGGGGTGTGCTCACAAACTTTGTGTTCCCACCAATGCCGAATTTCTGAAGTACTTTCTTCAAATATGTCTTCTAAGATAAACAAACCTAGTCCTTCACTCTATTTCTCTGAATCTCCATAACCAAAACCTTTTTGGCTTCTCGCAGATTGTTCATCTCAAATTATGAAGATAATTGTCGCTTCAACTTGTTAACCTTATATTTGCTTTTGTAGGCTATAAGTATATCATCAACGTAAAAGAGCAAATAGATAAAGGAACCATCTGGTAACTTGCGGAAATAAACACAATGGTCATAGTGACTCCTGGTGTACATTTGCCCTTGTATAAACCTGTCAAATCGCTTGTACCTCTGTCTTGGAGACTGTTTCAACCCATAAAGTGATTGGTTCAATTTACACACCAATCTTCCTTTCCTGCAATTTTAAACATACTCAATTGAGTTATATAGATCTCTTCCTTAAAATCGCAATGTTTAAAAGCGATCTTCACATCTAGTTGGGCTAGTTCCAAATTAAACTGAGCTACTAAGGCCAAAAGGATATGAATAGAGGAGTGTTTTACAACCGGAGAAAATACATTATCATAATCAATCCCCTCCCTCTGAGCGTAGCCTTTGACCACCAATCTTTGCCTTGTAGCGTACATCTTCACCTGAAGATCATCCCGTCTTAGCATAGACCCATTTACAATCTATCATCTTTTTACCTCTAGGTAACTTAGAAAGTTGTCAGGTCTTATTCTAATAAAAAGACTACATCTTTTCATCCATTGCTCTCTCCCACTGCATAACCTCTGAATTATGCACTGCTTTATAATGTGTGAAAGAAACATCCTTATCTATGATAGGAAGTGTATAACTACCACCATATATATCTGTAGTAAGCCATTTATGTTGACATATATTTCTATTATTTCTTCTCATTGCAATAGAATCCTGAACCGGATGAATAACTAGCTTCTGATTCTCAGTATCAGAATCTATCTCCATATTACTAAGTGCTACATTAACTGGGTTGAAATCAATTAGAGTATCAAATTCTTGATTATCTACCAGTGTCACCTCTGAAGATGGCAAGTCAAAAGATACGAAACTCTTTGGACCATGTGAAGATACATCAATCTCCACCCGCTGCACTAACTCTTTGGTCTCCACACTCTCCACCTACTAAGAGCTGTTAGGCTTCACCATTGAAGCCTCATCGAATGTGACATCCCTGCTTAGAATAATTATTCTGTCTTTGGGATCCCAAAGTTTATTGTCTTTTGTAGCAGATTTCAGACCCATAAAAATAGCTTTTTTTAATCGAGGATCTAACTTACTTTCTCTGAAATGAAAATAAGCTAGACACCTAAACACAAGAAGGGAATCATAATCTGAAACAGTCTTATCAAACCAAACCTCCATAGGAGTTTTACCTCCAATTGCAGTCGAATGCAACCTATTAATGAGATGGCATGAGTATGTCAATGCCTCAGCCCAAAATGGCTTGCCTATTCTAGTATTAGACAACATACACTGCACCTTCTCTAGCAAAGTACGGTTCATGTGTTCAGCCACCCTATTCTGTTGTATTGTCTTTCTCACAGTTAAGTATCGCTCAATATTTTCAGCCTGATATACTTGTAAGAATGGATCACTCGTGTACTTACCACCATTATCTTATCTGAGTCGCTTGATCTTCTGCCAGTCTGAGTCTCTATAATCTTTTTTCACCTCACGGAGATCTCTAGTACTTCATCCTTATATCGCATAGTGTACACCCACATATGCCTAGAGAAATCATTAATGAAAGACAAAAAGATAATACTTACCTCCCAAGGATGCATTTCTAGAAGGACACCAAATATCCGTGTGAATATAATCATGGGTTCCACGAGTACGATGGATAGCGGTGCCAAACTTTATCCTTGTCTACTTGTCTAGAACACAATCTTCATAGAAATCCAACTTGCATGTCGAAGCACCCTTTAATAGTCCTTGTCTCACCAACGTATGCATAGACTTCTCTCATGTGTGTCCCAATCGCATATGCCATAGTCTGGTATTATCAGCGGCTTTATCTGAACCTTCAAAAATTGCAACCTCTCCAATAGTTATACTTCCCTTAAAGTAGTAAAAATTACTCTACCTCACGCCTTTCATCACGACCATAATACCCTCCAAGGCCTTCAGAATCCTATTCTCAACGATTATTTTTCAAGCCTTTGGATTCTAAAGCGCCAACAGAGATAAAATTCTTCTTCAATGCAGGAACATACCAAATATTTTCAACTTTTTTATCATCTCATAATATATCTTAATAACGATAGTACTCATCCGAAGTATGTGGCAAGCTTGATTATTTCCTATCAAGACCGACTCCATATCTAGCTTTTCAAAACTAGCAAACTATTCCTATTTGGGACAAACATAATAGGTAGCATCAGTATCCAAAATTCATTAGCTAGAATCAAAATAATATATAATGGGTGGAATTATCAATGAAAAATTAGAAGAATCATGATCACTTATTCTCTGTGCAATGTTTTTTTGGGAAGAATTTTGGTCCTTCTTCATCTTCAACTTCGGACAGTCCTTCTTCCAATGCCCAATCTCATGACAAAAAGCACATTCATCTTTACCCAGAATGTGACCTCTTGATTTTGATTAAAACTTTCCTTTACTACTGGATCGCTTTCGATCCACAGACCTTCCTCTAACTGTTAGTGCCTCAAACATCAATCCCAATGAAAATTTATTGACTTTCCTTCTGTACTCATGCTCGACCAACGCTGCAGTCACATTCTCATAACTCAAAGATGACTTCCCATTGACCAGGGTCATAACAAAGTGCTCATAATCCTCATCAAGGAAAGAGCTCAACAAGATCAATGCCCTATATTCATCTTTGATGATTTCATCTACATCAGCCAAATCAGCAAGAAGCTTGATAAAATTATTCATATGCTTACCGAAGAAGACTCATTTTTTTATGTAGAAGCGGTAAAGCCTTCTCTTCAAATGGAGATAATTTTCAACAATCTTGGTTAAATACTTTATCTCAAAAGTTTTCCATATCATCTGTGCAAACGTCTCGTTCATCACAAGATATTTGGTATCTTATGTCAACCAGAACCTGATAACTCCACAAGCATTGTGATTCATCTTCTTCTACTCCTTTTTTGAGGTTTATGCTAGCTTCTCTTTTAACTCCAGGGTTTCCTTCAAATTCTTTTCTTTAGGGCATCCAAAACTTTACATCTCCATATCCCAAAATTATTTATGCCATTGAACTTCACAATATCAATTTTGGATTGATGGATGTTCACATGCTGAATTGATTTCATCAAAGATTCAGACTTTGAACTTGACATGATCCTCAGACCTTACTTTGATGCCAATTCGGAGTAATCCCACACTGGAGCTTAAGCTTTGATACCAAATTGTTATGCACAGCGGAATCGACAACCACACACGATCGTCCAAAACAACGACACAAAGAGCAAAATATATGAAAGATGTGAAGTAATCAAACAGGAAGAGAGAAAAAAACATGCACCACAAATAACATCAGAGATTTTAGGTGGTTCAGCAATCTTGCCTACGTCAACCGGTGGCACCACGAGAGAGATCCACAATCAAATAGAGAAGAGCGTATAATGGTTCCTCGAACCCTCCAATGAGAACCCTCAAAGATTGTTATGCAATCTCTTATCTCAAAACAAAAAATATTCACTCCTCAAAATCCCTCTCAAATCTATCCCCCAAAAAACCCTAGATCCCTTTATATATCAAGGGAATAGGTTACATAAGTCCAATTCTGAAATTTCCTTAAAACAACCACAAAGGAAAGTCAAACCATGTATAACTAGGGTTGACCCGCGCTGCTTGGCATAGTCGTGCGCACGACCTGGCAAAGTTGAACGCATAACTATCTGTACAAAGTCTCGTATTTTCGAAGAAAGACTCATCAAGAAACTCAAGCTCCCAGATCGTGTGCATGACTCTCCCAAGTCGTGCGCACGACTACCTATAGGATAATTTGTCTTTTTAAAAAAAGAAGCGTCGGCAATCTAGGGCTCTAGGTCGTGCGCATGACTGCTTGTAGGCAATTTTGATTTCGTCTTCAACTGGGATCTCTCTCTAACAGTTATTGCTCCCCTTCAATGAAGCTGTGATGAACCGATGGTTGAGTTGGCACCGTGTGCATCGACGCACGCTAATATTGCTCACAATTTTTTAAAAGGGATTTTTGCATACACCATCCTGATCATATTGATATTATAAATAACCCCCAACACATCTATTGGGAAATGGTCAGATGCACAGCGGAAGAAAGAGTCAATCCTGAGGATCGAGTCGGTGTGCGATACATTTAAAAATTTTATCTATTGATCATATATACAAAGAATGTGTCATGCTCAGAAATCTGAAGACCGATCCCTAGGGTGCGAGGTGGAAAAAAGAGGGTTTTGGGTTTGGTCAATTATCTAGACCAATTGGGGTTCTCACATGGCTTATTCTACACTCTCCAACATGGAAAAGAAAGAAGAGGGAGGAACAAGAGAGAGTAGTATAAACTTGATTTTTATAAAAATATTTTTATTAAAAAGCAGGGAAAGTGAGATTTGTCAACAGAGAGAAGACCAAGCTCGACTTTCAAAAGAACTATCCTTTCAGTATGTGTGACTTGTCGGTGACACCACATACTGACCAAAGTCTTTCTAAGGGAGCACGAGGCTCAAGCCTCCGATAGCAAGCCAAGTAGCCTCACCCACTTTCTAGCACTCGGTGCACTGGTTTAGAGGTTCTATCTACTGGGCTAGTCAATTAAGTCAGTTCTTTTTCTTATATTTTCATTATTATCTGTCCTATACTTGAGGCCTTGAGGAGAGGCCTACCCAAAAGATTCAGTTGGCTCATTACTACTAACAACCACAACATTCTAGCTAACTAATAAAATTCTGATTACAATCCAATCCAAATACATCTTCAGAAGAGAAACTACTGCTAACTTAACATACTAAAAATAAGAAAGACAAACTGCAACTCTAAACTCGCTTCTGGACTCCTACTGCTGCTCATGTGTCTCTGCTTCTGCAGGACTACTCATGGGAATGAGTAGCCCCCAAAAATAAATTTGGAAGATTAGCCATATTAACATGACTAGTGACAAGCTAACAGCTTTAATAATTAATAACGCTCGTATTTTAAGATATTTTACTGATTAACTTAATGTCAGGCTATATTCTCAACCACATCGTATGTGTCCATGCAATTTCTACATTCACATGCAATTCCTACTTGGTCTGAAAAAATATTGCATAGGAAATTAGTCTGACAGATCGGCTACGGGTCGGCCATACAAGATTTAGGACAGGTTGTGATCAAATCGACCTAGTTCTCGAGGGCCAACAGTTGCGATCAGCCAAGGGAAAACATAAGGGTCATGAGTCGATTATCGGTTGGTTATTTGGCCGTCGGGCCCGCTGCCAACAACAACACAATAAAACGAAGATATAAAATCATTAAATCAAAGGCTTTCGCCTTCGGGCATTTGGCCATGATTGATAGGTAGGGGTTTGGATCAAGATTGGGTTTGATTCACCATCTGCCCGAGACAGCCTCAGACTAGGGTGAAGGTACGACTAATTGGGATGACTCAGGTCAAAGGCCTTACCGAGTCTAAACTCGGTTGGAAAAATAATTAGTACAAGACCCAACTCGATCGGATTTTAGGTTTGGTGAAAGATCATTAGGTAGCACGCCATCATCGATCAAGGACCAACGACAGTCACTAAAAAGGAAAAAAAGGATTGACAAATTTGTGGCTGGTGCAAGGTGGCACGGGGTCGAGGGTGGTCGGTTGCTACCTATTTCTTGGCAGTCGACAGCAAGGCCGTCGGCAACCACAATAGCAAGAGCAAGAGGACAGGAGGGCTAGGCTACTGGCTTGGTGGTTTGGGTGGCCGGTAGGGGAGCTAGCCTGGCTTGGTCGGGTCTCACCGGCAACACAGCTGTCGACCACTGGGCCGGCAACCATGGTTGCATCGAGGGCGACGAGTACAAGGCCAGGATGGTCGGATCCACTCACAAAAGAGAAGAAAAGCAGGGGGTCGGCTAGCCTCAACAACACAAAAGGAAAAGACAGGGGAAGGAGGGGATTTCAGGGGGATGGGGGATGAGAGGGGTAAGGGAAGAGAAAGAGGGGGGTGGACGACTATTGGGGAGATAGAGGGGAGATAGAGGGGAGAGAGAGAGAGAGAGAGAGAGAGAGAGAGAGAGAGAGAGAGAGAGAGAGAGTTGGTGGTGTGATGAGGGTGGTAGGTGCTATGGTGATTGTTGATAGTAATAGTGGATGTGGTATATAGTATATAGGTATTGGGCTGTGTGTGTAGAGAGGGAGAAGCCCAACTCTGATCTTGTGTGCACATGTGAGTGCAGCATGGGTGTTGTGTATTTATGTGTGTTAGTCTTGCATTAGTGCATATCATGGGAGTTTGTGGTAATACGTGGTTGTAGGTGCATGATATAATAGTGACGGTGGTGAGATGCTAACGGAGGAAATGGGATGTCCCTCTTTGTGGAGTTGTATTTTCATTGGGTCATAATACCCCACTGTGAGCTGATGAACCTCATTGAGCTGATTCACTTGGTTCAGCGCATCGCCATCCCTTACCAATTGTTTCAAATGTTAAGGCGGTTCTGACCATACTTAGCCACAAGACCAAAACCTTTTGATTGCCCATGTGTCCTTATTGGCCATGGGTATAGTCCCGTGTCGATTGCCCTTGTTGCTTGTAAACTGTTGTGCCTTGTGCGCACGATGGCACACCGCCTAGCACCCCTTGCGCCAACATCGCCAACCCCGGAATTCGACCGAGCGAGGCATGATTCTTGTTGCCAATCCGAGCATAGCCTTGGTAAGGCTCTATTAGTTTGTCATTGCGCAAACCCATCATATCGACACTTGAGCCTAAGGTTGACTCGGGTTAAGGTTGAACCATACCTCGACCTCCGATATTTATTGCCTAAGGTTGAACCCACACCTTACTTGTCGGGATTCGGTGCCAACAACCCTCGGTCAGGCAGTCGTGCCTGACCTCGATGCTCGATCCTTTCCCTGCAATTGTATCGCGACCCGGTCTTGACACTCATGGTGCTTGGTCGCAGCTGATTTAACCTTGCTTGGACCAGGCCCGATTGTCTACAACCTAGTCGTGATGCCAAAGGTTTTTCGAAACCTGAAGGCACTCTAGTAGTAGCACCCAACGCGGTTCTACCATCAAGTCGGATTAGTACAGTTGAACTTTAGTAGGACCATTAGTGTCGACAATATTGTAGACACACAAATTGTGTCAAACCCGAATCCGACTCGCATGCACCAACCCGGGGGCAAACCCGACACGAACCCAGGCCCACCGGACCCGACCCGTACTAAAAGAAGGGTCGGGTGGGCCCATCCTCAAGTGGGACCCACCCGACCCCCTTTCTAGAAAGCCGTGCCCCCTACCCGCGGGTAGGGGGTGACCGACCAAGCAAAGAAAAAAGAAAAGAAAGAAAAGAAAGAAAGAAAAGGAAAGAAAAGAAAGAAAGAAAAGAAAGGAAAGAAAAAGGAAAGAAAAGAAAAGGAAGAAAAAGAAGAAAAAGGAAAGAAAAACCGCCATGCGCGGGGGAGGTTGCGTAGACGTCTACACAAGCGTGGATCTGCGCCAATCTCTCGATCCGACGGCCAAGAAACGAAACCGGATCACCATCGATTTAATGTGCAAGATTCAAATAAATTCAAAAAGGATTGGGCCATAACTACTCCGCCATAAAAGGAAAAGAAATAAAGATTTATTCCCCCCATCAACGAAGGAATAAATCTTGGGTAGTTATGGGAGAGATATTAAAGGGATTTAAATAAATCTCCCCATAACTCTCCCATCCCCCTTTACCTATAAATAGAGAGGGAGGGGGAAGGCTCAAGAGGTCGGATGTCAAGAGGTAAGGAAGCTCTGCAAAGGAAGAGACTTGCCTTCAACGACCCAAGGCTTCACGAGGCTCGGGCAAGCCTATCCCTTTAGGACCGGCTAAGTCCATTGAAAGTCCTCATCAACGTGAAGACCCTTGCATAAGAAGATCAACCCTTCGAATCCGGGCATGAAGGAGAAAGCTTAGAGAAGAAGAAACCTTCGACTCCGAAGACGCCAGAAGCAAAGGCAGGAGAAGAAGATTGAAGCGGCATTATCCCGTCATCTTCAACAAGCCTTCAACTCCGAAGATGCCAGAAGCAAAAGCTCGGAGAAGAAGATTGAAGCAGCATCACCCCGTTGTCTTCAACAAACGTCCGCTCCATTCACGAAGAAGAAAGCTTAGAGAATGATACCCGAAGCGGCTCTACACCTATCGTCTTCAATAAAGCCTTCAACTCCGATTACGCCAAATACGCCCGGAGAAGAAGCCAGCACCACAAACCATCGCCAGGTCGAAGACGAAGATGGAAGCAAGGAAGCTCTGCAAAAGAGGAGACGTGCCCTTCATCGACCCAAGGCTTCATGAGGCTCGGGCAAACCTATCCCTTCGGGCCCGGCTTAATCCATTGAAAGTCCTCATTAACGTGAAGACCCTTGCATAAGAAGATCACCACTTTAACTCCATGCACGAAGAAGAAAGCTCAGAGAAGAAAAATCCTTCAACTCCGAAGATGCCAGAAGCAAAGGCTGGAGAAGAAGATCGGAGCGGCATCACCCCGTCGTCTCTAATAACCCTTCAACTCCGAAGACACCAGAAGCAAAGGCCAGAGAAGAAGATAGGAGCGGCATCACCCCGTCGTCTCCAACACCCTTTATCTCTAAAGATGCCAGAAGCAAAGGCCAGAGAAGAAGATCGCAGCGGCGTCACCCTGTCGTCTCCAACAACCCTTCAACTCCGAAGACGCCAGAAGTAAAGGCCGGAGAAGAAGATTGGAGTGGTATCACCCTATTGTCTCCAATAAGCCTTCGACTCCAATCAAGCCCAAAAGCCCGGAGACGAAGATCGAAGCGGCATCACCCTATCGTCTTCAACAAATGTCCACTCCATTCACGAAGAAGAAAGCTTGGAGAAGGACACCCGAAGCTGTGCTACACCCACCGTCTTCAAAACAAAGCCCTCAACCCTGATAACACCAAAGAAGCCCGGAGGAGAGAAGAAGTTAAGCCGACGTCACACCCGTCAAGAATGCCAAAAAGAATAAAGGAGAAGTGAAGACGTAGCCATCGCCGTTCGAGAAGAAGATCGAGTCAACACTCAAGCGAAAGCCAATGCAAAAGCACCGGTAAAGCCCGCGCCAAAGCAACGCAAGTGCCAAAGCCAAGCAAATACGCCAGTCACGAGCAAAGCACTGCACGTTCTAGCCGATACGACGTGAAGTCCGGAAGAACTAAAGCATCACAAGCCTCTACCCGTCTACGTTCAAGCGCAAGCGCCAAAGCAAAGAAAAAGCCAGAGCCAAGCCAAAGCAAAGCCAAAGCTAAAGCCGACGCCAAAAACATGATCGACGCCGTGAACCGACGATCAAGGACACCGAGGTCTAGCAAGGATCGAGGGAGACACGAGGACATAGGAACGCAGCCAAAAACCTCCTAGCCGAGAAAGCATGAAGCACGAAAAGGACAAAAGCAATGGTGGATACTCCTTAGCCTCTCAAGAAATCCTCACCCTGTAAAGATCTCTGTCCTGGGTAACCCCTTCAGAGCTTTCGCATGAACACCATGTGGAGACGCGGGTCAAACGGACCCTCTAGAGGATTTCTCCCACAATCTCCTGATCAAATCTTCGCCGACCCGGCTCACCACCCCCGAGTCCCGGCATCTGTAATCTCGTGTATTTGCAATAAAGACGACTCATATCTTTTTATGCGCATACAAATACCAACTAACCAAGATCGTACCATTGGAATGTATCGTTATGCATGCCAATAGACCGACGTTCAATTGCGCCTAAAACTCCTCGACTCAGCCATTGCAAGCCCAACCCAATGTTATTTAATAGCAATCAATAATCATAGACTCGTTGTGTATACTTGGCAGTTCATGAATGTGATGATCCAGCCGAAGACATATTGAAGGCCAGACTAGTAAGAGAGCGCGATTGCCAACCAGGTGACATCTACACTCGCGTAGTCTTTAATAGTGGAAAATAAGAGCAACTAAGGGTCGGTGTCCATTACACTGTATACGAACTCCGCCGGGTTCTTCCCATGTGGTCAAGTGGAATCCGCCTTGCATGCGGAGTCACGAGTCCGACGAAGCATGCATTAATGTTTGTAATTAATAAATGATAATTATATGGACACCTGCATGCTTTTCTATTTGGATTTAAAATATAAATAAAATAATAATTAATGGCAAGTGTGGCCCCCATCCTTCCAGCAGGAGTGTGGGGATCATACCTAAATTGGGCCCCGGGGGAGTGTTCATTTCTATTATATATCATGCAATGTGGGTTGCGAGTAAGGTGTGAATTCCGGGTTTAATTGTTGAAAATAACTAATCGATGTATGCATCTTGATAGCTTGTGAGAATTGATTAATCTGATAGTCTACCTTGTAAGAAGGTAGAGACCTCGTGCACGCAAGGGCCGTGAACCACCCTGCGTGCACAGTCAAAGATCAATAATGTTAGCCCTCTAGTTGTGCTCTGGCAGTTGTAGTAGTATTGCAATGATCCAGCTGTAAATCCCTTTAGGTAGGCCTCTTTTCAAGGCCCCCAAGCTTATGATAGATCACTATAAGAATCATAATTTTCCTAATCGATCAAACCATATAGATAGGGATATCTATGCCCTTGCCTAGATAGGCTTGAGTGTCCGGGAGCGTGTAAGATCACTTAGCTCATCGTCGGAAGCTTGAGCGTCGTTCTCCCTTAGAGGGACTCCTGTCAGCATGTAGTGGCACTGACGTGTGGCACATACAGAGAGGATAGCCCTCTTGAAGGTCGAGTCGCCTTCTCTCTGTAACAGTTTTTGTTTCCTCTAATATTTAATAAATTATTTTCATAAAATCAAATTAAAAGTATTCGTTGTTCCTCCCCCCTCCTTTTTTTCCATTTGTGCGAGAGCGTAGAAGAAGCCCAGTGAGATTCCCTATTGGTGTGGTTGCCTGACCAAACCCAAACCCTTCTCATTTTTCTCACCTCACACCCCAGGGATCGATATTTAGATTTTTGGGGCATCACAGAATAAATCGAACGGTTAATCGAACCCCCATGATCATCTATCAAAATGAACATCATATCTAATATGCATACATTACAATAGATCAAGGGGTTTAAAATTTTATACCTGCGTGCGGGTTGTTTCACTGCGGCAAATTTCTTCTTTGTTGATGACAACGGATTCAGATATGCAAACACACATTTATGTGTGAAGGCCATAATTTTTGATCCCGATGTCGGATCGAGTTAAAACTTGAACTGATGGAAAGAGAACTTAAAGACGGAGATTTAACATTTGGTTTTAGGCCATTTGGATTCTTGTAGCTCCCAAAATGATCAAAACATCATAGATTTGCTAGCAAAATCTGGGCAGCAACCGTGAGAGAAATGATCTTCTTTGAGTACACCCGATCTTGCAACTCGATCCGAATTCTTGCACTCTGATCTATGAGTGCCTCAGAGTGCAAGCAATCTCCTTCACAAAGATCTCACATATAGTCAAGATAAGAAGGAGGAAGAAAGAGATGAGAACCTGAGAGAGAGAGATGATAAAAACCGAACAAGCAGTAGAGAGGGAGGGGGATCGACCTATTCTCGAAAAATCTGAGAATTTTTTTAGAAAACCGTTCCCCCCTTTCCTTTTTGGCATTAGGAGCTGTACCCCTTTCTCTCCCTAACCGTTTGAACTATTCCAATCTCTCTTTATCTCTTTTAATCTCTAATTAAATGCCCTCTTATCTTTAGTTGCCATATTAGGATTTTATAATTAAGGGGAAATATTTAAATCTTTTTAAATCTTTATAATCCCTTAATTATTGAGACGATGGCTATACAACCTAACCCTAATAAGGGGGGCGGCCAAGCTTGGGCATGCAAGATATTTTGGTTGGATCAAAATACCCCCCTATGCTTTTAGTGGTCATTCACCTCATGCGGGGAGCATGCATGACCCATCTCTGTGCATGATAATATACCCTAACACTAGGCCACCTCAGCCGCATCTAGTTAGCACATCGTGGGGTGATAAATAGTATTTTTATTATTCATTAGAGTGCCTTTAGTAAAACATGGGGTGCCCCATAGTAAAAAAATCACTAAACTCATATTCTGCGTTCTAGTCAGACGCGTACATACAGAATAGACTCCTCATGGTGCATTGGCAACCTCGTGTGTCCCTACACTACTCTGGGACACCCCCTAGTGAACACACTAAGCCTCGTGTAACTACCATGCTCCAGTATGATGCACTCATAGAAAGCAGGACGATTAGGGCATTAATTCTCCAACTCTGGACGATTAGGGCATTAATTCTCCAACTCTTTTTGTGCTGTGAGACAATGAGAAAGTATAAATCCGTAATGATTGTGGATAGGGTGGAACCTTTAGGAACTAAGATTCATGGCTTCCAACTGGACCCGACCGACAAACTACCCAAGTGTCCTTGTTAATCCTCTAGGTCTCAGTTAACTTACGTGGTCACCTAGAGTACGACGCAGGTTGCACTTCAATTCTTCCAGACTTACTAAGCTTTCTCATATACCCCTGCTCTCCGCTTAGTATTAGTAATGCGATATTCTTCCACTTGGTGCCATGTGTCAAGTAATGGAGAGCACCGTCAAACTCAAAGTGACCATATGACTAGGTTCCTTTTGGACTATCACATCGCACCTCCTGTCACTTTGTCCAAGCCACCGGATCCGGTTAATAACTCAATTGCTGACTACTAGGCCTGGATTTAGTATGGTATATGTCAGACCAAGGAACGTATCTCCCGATAGGGATGTGGATGTCCTACATGAGTGGCGTGCCGATGCAACGCCAATTCGGTAACCTAGCACATTGTGGTATTGAGTCATTGTTAGATCCCTCACACGTTGGTGAACCAAAGTTACACGAAACTAGTTAGTCCATCGGTCATAATTTCTCAGGGTTTAGGACCGTTTACCCTAAGCAGAAACACGACTATGTGCACTGGTGTCTGCTCGCAATCTATAGATCGTATTGGTTCTATTTGACCATAGACACTGTGTCTAGTAATGACCATGGTACAGAAACCCATACTGTATCATTCCAACATCTTATCTTGATAGGGCGACCAATCCTAATCAGAGCTGCGAACGATTTAGGCTTATATGACCGATCCACTGAGTCTCCCACTCAGATGGACTACTATATAGTTATGGCTCCTTTAAGTTCTGTAAATAGAACACATATATTAATACATACTACAATGCAATCCTAGCTAAACTATCAACCGTATACAGCCAAACCAGGGTTTTATGAGTTGTAGATTACATCAAACCTAACAACATCTTGACTTTTGCTAACAAAAAATTTAACAACTAATTTTTTAACCATTTTACCCTTGGACTACTCGGTCTTTGTGCATGTTGTCAACGTTGATGCTTGTGCAGATCGTCATCATCCTTCTTTATCGTTGTCATCCTCATCCCGTCTCCTTGCTCCTCCCCTCGATGATGGTGGTGTGCACAAGCACCGGTAACAGTCAAGGATAAATCGATCATAAAGTTATGCATATAAGTGTTTTTAAATAGAGATATAGGGGGGGGGGAGCCTTAAAAAAGGAGGGTCATTTGTAGTATTAATATATGTCAGAAGGGTGTATCGAAAAATGGGTTAACTAGTCCTAAATCCCTCCACATGTCTTTTTTTAAGCTAAATGATACAAACGTCACTCTCGAATAACACGTTTGTACAGCAAGTCCCTAACCAAAAATATTGACTTTTTATACCATTTAAATTACAAAACTGCCCCTCCAGCCACAGTATCCATTTGTTTCTAGTAAGGGAATCCATTTATCTTTGGCATGAGTATCTATTCGCCGATTAATACTATACATGTAGTGGTTGCTACAGTGATTCCACTGTAGCTATTACGATGAAAACACTATAGCAGGAGTATACATTCATCTTCGGAAAAAGAGTATCCATGTCATCAACAAGAGTATCTATTTGCCGGGTGACACTATGCACGTTACGGTTGCTACAGTGATTTTATTAGTGCAAGAGTATCCATTTGTCTCCAGAAAGAATATCCATTTGGCTAATTGATACTCTTACTATGGTGAAATTACTGTAGTAGCTAAAGTGAAATTACTGTAGCAAGAGTATCCATTCGTCTCCAGAAAGAGTATCCATTCGGCTAATTGATACTCTTGCTATGGTGAAATTACTGTAGTAGCTACAGTGATTTCACTGTGAACCAAAGGGGGACTGAGGGGGGCCGTGGCCCCCCCAAAGCTGACAAAATTTCTATAGGGTTTTAATTTTTTAAGAAAATCTTTACTAATGGCCCCCAAAGTCTTAAATTTTGAAGTTTCTGGGTCCACCAATGATTATAGCAATAGTCAATTCGCTAAATTGATACTCTGACCAAATCAAAATGATACTCTTGCTACAACGATTTCACTGCATCAGTTACAGTGAAATCATTGTAACAGTTATAGTGAAATCATTGTAGCAACAACTACATGCACAATATCAACCAGCGATTGGATACTTTTGTTAAAGATAAATGTATATTCTTTCTATAACAAGTCAGAGGGTCAATAAGTACGAGGGACTTGCTGTAACACACAATGTTAGAAAGGGACTGGTGCAATATTGAAACATTGCCGATCTTTTAGCTAAGAGAAATGCTATTCTGTCCGAAGGTTTGTTCCGATTTAGCTGGCCCGATTGACGTGGCAGTTTGCAACTGATGGCTGAAACCCACTAGCAATTTTAAAATCTTTAACTACACCAGTTGCACGCTGCCGGTGAAATCGGGAAAACCTTCGGGCTGAATTACATCTCTGTTAGGGAAATGAAAGGACTTTAGGCTGAGTCTCCTTTGAAAATTCCTTCGCTTGCAAAACTCCCCCAACGCCTCCATTTTCCCACCGCCCTTCGTCACTATGGGCCCGGCTTAAAAAAACCCAACGGAAAACCCTCCACCGCCCACCGGTATCCCGTCACCGTCGCCTCCCGGCTCTCGTGTCGCGTCAACGCCTCCAGGATCCGAAGAACCCCGTGGGAATGCCTTAAAGCCGGCCGAGCCCAGCCCGTGACCCTCGCGCACCGACTCTCAAAGGGACCGCTATCTCACCACGACTCACGACATGAGCTATATATCTGTCGTTGAGAGGGACGGCTGCTCCTATCGGTTGATCTCAACGGACGCTTCGAATGTAATATTAGCTCGTGCCCAGAAGCTGTTTGTCGAATGGTCGGAGACGGCGGATTGGAAGGAGAGGCGACCGGGGTCACCGTAGCCCCTCGCTGATGAGACCCGGTGGTCCCTGCTTGAACTGGAGGGGCTGGAGTTCACGGCTCTCGAGATGGTGGACGAACGGGACCTGGTCCCCATGCCGCTGCATAGGCTGCTGGGGAGCGGCTGGAGCAGTAGTTTCGGCGGGAGCATGTTTTCGACGGTGAATGGGACGACCACCTCCGTGGACGGTAGTGGGTCGATGTCGGAAGGGGGGTTGAGGGACAAGTCCGGCGGAAACTGGGCTCAGCGGGCGCAGGAGAGCTACTACCTTCAGCTCAAGCTTGCTGCGCGGCTCACGTCGCAGGCGTTCCTGGCCGACCCGCCACATATCCTGCAGGAGAGCGTGCAGGAGATCTGCGGCCTCTCGTCGGATCCCGACACCACGTCTTACCGTCTCTGGGTATGCTTCTTTGTTGAATTTCATGTCAAATTCAGGCTTGGTTAGGGCCTTTTCTTGATTTCTGTTTGCGGGTTGATAAAATGTGGCTTTCCTTGTTAACTCCTTTGTCCATTGAGTGAAAGGGCAGTGCATGGGTTTAGGCTTACTGCTCACTTCAACTTAAGAACTCATTTTTTTTGGCGCCAACAAATTGCGATTATCATGTTACTAGAACAAATCTCAACCAAAGCTTCAATTGTGATCTGAGTAGTGTTTTTTTTTTAATTAATGCGATCACTATATTGACCAACGTTAGGGTTTTATAGTGCATCAAAAAAAGTATTTTTTAACACTTAGTTTGTAGATGATCTAATAGCCCATGCCAATACTATAAACCCGCTGCCCATAGAATCTTGCTCAATGCTTTTGTGGAGCCTTCTTATAGAGTTGTGCTCCATAGGCGAGCCCACTTCATGGTTAAGATTTGGTTGTTTGTTGTCCTATCTTGATGGTTAAAGCTTGGTAGTTTGTTGTTTTTGTTGTTCTTGATTATGGCCATGTTTGATTTTAGCTAACTTGTTTTGTTGAAAAGGAAAATATTTTTCTTATCAACCCTTCTTTGTTGAAAATAATAATACTTGAATTAGATTTGTGTCTCCAAAATATGCAATTAGTATTCTATTTTATGCACATGTCGATCGAACTTTTGATGTACATCATGGTTTTATTAAAGGTACAAGGTTTTCTCTTGACTGCTTTTTATGAGAAGGGCATTAACCAAAATTATGGTTGGCTAGTGTTTCATATGAATTGCTTCTCAATTTATGCACCCATATTTTTCTCACGCTTTGCTGATTCTTGCCGAGTGCTTGCATATGACAAAAATTCAGCTTGATGTCAGAAAGAAAGAGAGAAAATGAATGAAGATTTTATCAAGTACTTCCAACTAGATTTTTTTTTAATTACTTTGCATATAACAAGATCAATCTAGTATTTTTCATAATGATTTTGATAATTAACATTTGTAATGTTCACTTGTAGTAACAATGAGCGGTATTTGGGTTATTTTGGCTTTTGTGAGTTCAATAGGATGATCATGAGGTTTATAGGCGGAAATATTAAAAACTTGACGATTTGAGCTAAACCCACCATGCCTACCCTTTTTTCATGTTTTAGATAAAGGGAGAGAAAGGATGAACAACTTGATGGTCGATCAACATTTGTATTAGCGATCTTTTTAAGAGTTATTAGTTGGATTGTTGTACATTGGACATCACATGTTGTCACTGTAAACAGAAAATGTAACTGATGAATGTTAGTTGTACTTTTGTTACATTTAAAAGTGTAATTCTCTCTCCTATTTCACATGCAGGTTAACGGTTGCCTATCATTTTCTGATAAGATAACTAATGGGTTCTATAACATTATGGGAATGGATCCATTTTTGTGGGCGATGTGCAATGAGTTGGAGGAAGGGAGTAGGATGCCTACTCTGTTGGCGCTTAGAGCGGTTGATCCTAGTGAGTCTTCTATGGAGGTCATCCTTGTTGATACACATGGCGATTCTGACCTTAAGGAGCTTGAAGATAGAGCTCTAGAGCTATATTATGCATATGGGGTTACATCGGAACTAGTGGAAAATCTTGCCAAACTTGTTTCTAACTATATGGGGTATGAACATGATTTTTTTCATTGTGGATTACTTTTTTGTTTTTCCTAATAGCTTCGTGAATATGAGTATAATTTTTCTGAGAATGCAGGGGTGCATTCCAAATGGAAAAAGGAGATCTCTATAGGCAGTGGACATCATATAGCAAACAATTGAGAAAAGATCAGCAGTGCATTGTTCTTCCTATTGGCAGCCTGTCTGTAGGATTGTGTAGGCATCGTGCCATTCTTTTCAAGGTATGCTATTCTTAAGTTACTGCTTCAGCATCATCTGAAGCTTTGTCTTGGATTTTGTTATATTCGTGTGCCTTCACAAAGAATTTTTTGTTTCTTCGATTGGGAAAGTCATTTTACAAACAACTTATATTTGACGTGATGATGATTGTAGCCCTTGACAAAAATTTATTAAAATCATTTTCTATTTCAGGGAAACAAATATTCAAGAGTGAAACACTGGTGAATTTGTCGAGTTCAAGATAATTTGTGAGTCTCTGCATTGTTTTGTTAAGCTATCCAACATCCACGTTGTGCTCTAGTGCTTCTACTAGGCACATGATTGTGAAGTATGTGAGGGTCCGCATGCCAGTGAATCCTACTAGCCCTAAAAGAACGACCATACTTCTTGACTAGTTCATACTCCCTTGAGCCCTTGTTTGATAACGTTGAACCGGGAGCCGCGGATGCGCGTTTCAACGTTTTCCCATATTTTGCATGTTTGATAGCGCTAAAGTGCTTTCATCCGGACCCGCCTTTCTTCAAAATCGTGGAAAATCCCAGCACAGCCCGAGCCTCGGGTGCACGTTTCAGTGAAATCAATTGCAGCGGTGCAGTTTAACAATTTTGAGCCTGCGATATAACAAAATCCAGGCTTATAACCTATCAGCCCCCAATTTCCCATCCGATTGTGAAAAATCCTAGCGGGCGATTCAGAGGAATCGGAGCTCGCCGCATATGATCGTTGCTTGAGCACCACGACGGCTTTGAGAAGATGTTGAACGTCTCCTCCGCCTCGAGCCGATCATTTGTCTCGTTTTTCATCGACCATCTCTTATTGTCACCAAGAGGTAAAAAAATCCCCCTTTTCCTACTCATTTGTTCGATTATTGGTTAAAAATCCCCTTTTTCTCCTCATTTTTTCGATCCGTGATTCCGTATGAAGTTGATGCAATCCGAATAGAAAAATATCCCCTTTTTCCTACTAATTTTTTAATATTCTAAAATTTAGAATAATTACAATAATATGAGTAAATAAAATGATTTAATGATCCATACCGTTCAAAATGTTTATTCATCCATGGATGGGTTATGTTTGAAAAATCATGACCGTTGGATTAAAATCAAATAAGATATGAACATAAGTTGAACAGACGATTCTGTTATCGTGCATTTCCACGAAAACAACATTCACGTTATCAAACATTGGAAGACTGCATCCACAATATCCAGGTATGTGTTATCAAACATGAATCAGGATGGTTGTTTCTATGGATCTCCAGATCCATGGAAACAACCATCGTGAGGAGTTCCATATACGCGTTATCTCTCTTACTCTCTCAATCTCGTATCTCTCTCTCTCTCTCTCTTTGTTTCTTTGTCTCTTATCAAACATGAATCATTATCCCTCTCTCTCTTTGTCGATCTTCGTTAGAACTTTTCTCCTTAGATCAGTTCCAACTGATTTACCTATCTATTTTCCTAACAAATAGGAGATGTCTTTTTATTTTTAGTTATAATGATAGAGAATTGTGTATATTTTTTTGCTTTCCATATTGAGAAGTACTTTAGGTTTGGATACAGATAACAGATGAAAAATCTCTTGTTGAAGATATCTCCGAGTATTTTAAGATTTGTGGGTAAGAGATCAAGGATGAATGTCTTCATTAAAATCATGTAACCATGGAAGAAAGGAAAATATGAAGGAAAAAATTGTTTTAATTATACAATTGAATGACAAGAGAGAACCATAATTAACCTTAGTTTATGCTTGAATTCATTTTGTGTGTAGCACACAATTGAATAGAGCTTAAGAAATGGTGGAGAAGGCATCAAGGGTAGGAAGTAGAGATGGATTGATAATATTGCATAATATAGTTATATATATTGAACTTTTACCATCATTTTCTTTCGATTGTGTTTTTTAGCCATATTCTATCCCATGTACTGTTGTACAACGACCACAACCTTAGCTGATATTAAAAATTATCACATCTAATTCTTATCTCTGGAATCAACTTTGATTAACACGACTCCAGAAAAATATTGACGAGGACTATTGGTGGCTCTCAAGTCTCAACCTGACAAACAATCCTCTTAGATTGATCATTGATGTTGATAATCGAACATGAAAGGAAATGATACGTAGGAAATTTATTGTGAGACAGAGGTAAGCATTGCATTGGTAGAAGTATTCTTAGACATATTAGGTAGGGAATATATATTCCACCCATTGAGTTTTCCCTTATAATCGCTGTTTATGACGATTCTTTTTTAACTCGAAACAACTCATGTCCTTCCAAGCGGTTAGAGCACAACCAAACGAGTGGAAATATAAAAAACAATGGGCGAAAAGATTAATGTAATTTAGTGTTGTATTCTTTAATTAAGTACATATACGCGCATGCATAGCATAAAGAAGTCTTCAAAAGATAAGGAAACATATAATGCACACAAAAGTTGCGAAGACGTGTCCCTTGTGTTGAGCTTTAGTTTAGCATCATATCACTAGTAATTAAATGGTCTTTGTTGGTGCAAAAAGATGGTTTGTTTTATTGCTTGGACCCGTACGAGATTACATTCGCTCTCGGGTCCCGGAGTGTGAGGTGGGGTGGTGAAGATGTTCTCAAACGATTGTGGGAGAGATCCTCTGATCATCGTCTTCACGGATTTTCGTTTGAGACTTCTGATAGATTACCCAAAATCAGAGTTAAGGTTTTAGAGAGAGAGATAGGGGAGTATTGCTTGCTTTGGCCCTTCCGCGCTTCCTGCTTCCGTCGGATAGGGTGTGTTGCGTCGCTCCTCGATCTTCATGTATCTTTGTCACTTGTTCGTCCTCGATATCTTTCGCTTCGATCGTGCTTTCGATGTTAGGCTTTGGCTTCGGCTATTCTCTATCTTTGGCTTTGGTTTGCTCGGGTTTTGGCTTTGTTTCGGCTCTTGCTCTTGAACGTAGAAGAGAGGTTTGCGGTGCATCGTGCGTTTGCTTTGCTCGTTGTTCTTAGTAGTTCACTGGCTTTGGTGCTTGTGTTGCTTTGGCTCGGGCTTTAATTTTGCTTTGACTTGATCTTAGTGTTTGATAGCGATGGATGATCTTCTTCTCTAGACTTTCTTCTTCGTGGACGGAGCGTAGGTTTCCTTAATGACGACCGTGTAGTGTCGGCTTTGGCCTCTTTCTCCGGGCTTTCTTTTTCGTGGACGGAGTGGAGCATTTCGATCTTCAAGTGCTTGGATTCACGTTGATGGCTTTGAGAGGGCTAAGTGGTAGTTCCCTTGAGGGATGTGCTTGCCCAAGTCTTGTGAAGCTTTTGGTATTTGAGCGTCAAAGGCTCCTTTGTAGAGTCTCTTCGTCTCTAGAGTCTGACCTCTAGTTCCTTCTTCCTACCTTTTTATTTATAGGCAAATGAGAAGTAAGTGGGAGAGATATGGTAGGATCTTTTGGTTTCCTTGAATATCTCACCTCTCCAACCTCTTCATAACTACCAAGATTTATCCTCTTGTTTACTTTGAATGGTTATGGCCTTTATTTGGGTCTATCTCTTCATGATTTGACCTCTCATAACCATATGATTCTTTCCCTTCGTTATTTTGAGTAGTTATAGCCTTGATTGAGCTTTATCCTTTTGTGGCTTGAGCCCTGTTCGCACTTGATCGATGGCGATCCGGTTTTGACTGTTGGATCGTTAGGATTGATGTGGATCCACCTTTAGGCAAACATCCATACTACTAAGGTACTACGTTTTCTTTTGTTTTCTTTTATTTATCTTTTTTTGGTGGGCCTCTTCTAATATGGAGGACCGTTGGCTTTGGTAGGGGCAGGTGGGCCCCACTTGTAGGTCGGCCCGTCCGGCCCTGTTTACGAGACCGCTTTGATCCTTGTCCTTGGTCGGGCTTGGGAACTTCTTTGGTCTTGTGGGCCGGGCCTTTTGGGCTTTTCAGATTTGTATAGATGATGAATTTTCATTGTCTACTCTTCTTAAAAGCCATTCATCACTTGCATTTAACTTTCTAAAAAACCCCTTAATTTTAGGTTTGAATCTTTGGTTGCAATTCACTATTCAAATCGTCCATTGCTCACCAGCAGGCACCATTTCATGCATCCATCTTTGTTGTTCCTGAAATCCTTTTTAATGATCCGTCTCTTTGGTGGAAAATTTCTTCAATCTTCAAAACCATGACAAAAAATTATGAAAGTTATCGAGCTGGAATGACATTTATAGCAAACATTTACCTCGTATTTGAGTGATCTATTGAATCCTAAAGATTGACCTCTATGGTATTATATATGATTATACTTGCTTATATATTTTTTTGATTTTGACTTTTATAATATAAATGTACTTTTATTCCTTTAATATTTTTTATTGTCAAAAAAGAAAGCTTTTTGTGAGCGATGTGTACTAGTTTAGATGTGATGTTCTAACATCAAGGCTAAGTTTGTCTTCAATGCAAATTGATAGTATATAACTTATGAATACTAATTTATGTCATATCAGAGAGCACTAACATTTTCTGTTTACTCCAAGTTCCAACATCTCCTATATTGTTATGTCCTTTATATGCAGGAATTGGCTGATTACATAGGTTTGCCATGTCGGATAGCTCAAGGCTGCAAGTACTGTGAATCAAAGCATCCTTCTTCTTGCCTTGTCAAAATTAATGATGCATTGCAATCAGTAAGGTTAGCTCTTTATCTCCATTATGTTCAGTCTTCTTAAAGTTTAGTTTTTCTTGTGCTTTAAGTTATGCTGTGGCATTCAAAGTCAATTGTTTGTTTCAAGGCTATATTATTTTATAACCACAAGGCATTTGTTAGGGTGCATTATTACTTATGCATATAAATTTACACAACAATTCATTGAAGTTCCATTAATGTTGGAGCATTGCTAATTGTAAGTGGGGTGCCACAACTTAACCTGATTGTCGGCAAGGGTTTATTAGGGGCCACATATCCCAATTGTGGTGAGATATGAGCCATGGTTGGCTAGGGCCTTCCTTGTATGTGACACACCACTAAAAACACCTGATTATGGTGAGAAATAGGTAAGGGTTGGATAAAACATGTCTCGTAGAAGCCGCTTGTTGCAATGACGATTTATTGGAGTTACAAGAAGACACGGGTTTACACACCAATTGGAACAAGGGCTGACAATGGAAACATGCCCACAAAGGAAGTGGATTTGAATGTCACTTGGAATATAGTGACTTTATTAAGAAAGAATATCAAATTAGTGGATACAATGATAAGGAGAGTCAATATTGCTTGCTTACATATTCAATGAAGGATAATACTAGAAATAGAGTTGGAATATTGTTGAGAAAAGAGAATAACATTTTTTTGAAAGGTAAAAAAAAGGATATGTGATAGATTATTAGTTATAGGGTTGGTTTCCAGTGAGGGTATTATTAATGTTACCAGTGCTTATGCACAACAAATAGGATAAAATGATTATTTTCTTCTAAGAAAAAAAGAGAGATTCATGTAAAGATTGTAAGGTGATATTAGGAGAAAGTTTGACCACAAAACATAAGCTGGTTGTTATGGATGTGTATGCTAGGATGCAGTGGCGGACTAAGAATTTTTCCTTAGGGGGGGCATAGACATTTTAAAGTAATGTAAACTTTAATAATATTTGCTTAGCAAAAATTCATAACAAAATGTGGCACTTACAATTACAAAAAATAGCATTTTTGGATCACTGATAAAGTCTTTTTATGGCAACTGTCCTCTACGACTTTTCATATTCTGGAAGCGTTGAACAATTGTCTCCATATTCTGGAAGCATTTACCACCCGGGTCTATTCAGTTGACCTGATCCAACCCAATCCGAATCGACCCGACCTGACCCGAAAGACCCGTTGGTATTATATATTATAGTATTTGATTGCAGGTAGACCCGACCCGACCCGACACGACATGACCCGTTGAATACTAAACGGGTCTTCCCGGGTCTACTGTGTCCAGACCCTAAACCCGGACCCGACCCGTTTATTAAACGGGTCTATCGTGTCAACCCGTTTACGATCCGAATCCGTTTAGCCCTGACCCAGACCCGCTAACTTCGTGTCGGGTCGTGTCGGGTCTGCCGTGTCGGGTCCGAAATTGCCAGCCCTAATCACAATTTTCTCTTTTTTCTTTATCAATTTGTATTGTGATTTGTGAACAAGTGAACATTTTTTCCTATTGAGAACAATTTGTATCAAAGAAAAAAAGAAAACAAGTGATAAAGTGAACAATTTGTATCAAAGAAAAAAAAAAAAATCATTTGAGAACAACTGAACAATCTGAAGTTCTGAACTAAGATAAAAAATGGATTATTTTGACTATGCCCCCTAAATTGCCTTGAATTAGACTTTACTCCCATGTTTTCATTAATTAGACTTTAGCCCCCCAAAAGGCCAAAACTAACTGTTCCGTCAGGTCACACCATCTAAGAGAAAGGGTGAGCTGACGGAAAGGAAATAAAGTTTTGGGGTGTGAGTTGAGGGAACAATTAGTTTTGGGGGGTAAAGTCTAATTCAAGGCTAAATTAATCCACAGAGAGAGAGAGATCAGAGATGGGTTCGAACTTCGGAATATACAAAACAGAGGGAGTCGGTGAGAGCACTGAGCGGCGAGCGGACCTGGGAGGTGGGGAAGACGGTGTCACGGCGTCGTGGTGGAGGAAGAGGGTGACCGCCGCGGCCCGCGAGCCGCGAGGGGAGGGGGACGGTCCGACCGAGCCGCAGGCCCCGCAGAGCTGGATCAGCCACCGAGGGAGAAGAGGGGAGCCCGCCGCTGGCCGCCGAGATAGAATCAGCCACCGGCCTACTGAGGGAGAAGAGGGGATCCCGCCGCCGGCCTCCGAGAGGGGATCCCGCCGCCGGCCACCGAGATCGGATCAGCCACCGTCGCACCGAGGGAGAGGCTTCTGTCGCTATGGTTTTTTTTTTTTCTTCGATCGAACTGAAACGGGTAGGGGGGCTGATGGCCGGGGCGAGGGTTTATATACCGGGACAGCGGGACGCCGGGACTCTCGGGAGATAGTTATATCCGTTTTTTTTTTTCCCCTCAAAAGTCAGGGGGGCCCCCCCTCGCCCCAACGTAGGTCCGCCCCTGCTAGGACGTGATCACGGTCAGCTCACTACAAGTGAAGGTCCAAGACAAAAAACTCTGAAAAGCCTTTTCGATATTTAATATAGTAATCTAAATACTACTAATTTTTATATAGTAAAAAGTTTTTATTTTATATGGGACCTTAGCTTTGTATTTTATGAGTTCTTAGACTATTTAAGTAGATCGGGGGCCTTCTTTTCTATGCGTCCTTACTCCTTAGGGCATTTAAGTTGATTAGAGCCTTGGAGGCCTTTTTTATGGGCCTAAGCCAACCACCTTAATGGCCTTATGGCCGAGCGACTCGAGCTGACCTTGGACATGATACACTAACATGATTTACATCTATAATTTTCCTTTTACTCAGGTTGGTATAATTCTTCCTCTACTTTTTGAAGCCTAGCTTTTTATACTAGTCATCAAATGCTACATTGCTGACCTACTAACTATTTTTTTTAGAATCCTTCGTAGCTTTTTTGTACCTTTCCAAGCCCTCAATGTCTTTTTTTTTTTTTGGGGGGGGGGGGGGGGGGGGGGGGGGGCTTAGCTATAGGGTTTGTGTTGGTCCCCATCCACAATTTTTGGCTCCCCCTTTTCAAATGACAAAACTGCCCTTTGATCGAAGCAGTCATGGGAAACCGGTTTCACATTGTGAAATTTTGGTGCGAGATTCAAAACACTGTAGCAATCGTCACTTTTTTTAAATATAAATGTTATTCTTTTGAGTTTTTTCAGCTATTGTAGCAAAAGCACTGTAGCAATTGTCACGCTTTTGCATGTAAATATTACTCTTTTTTGCTACTGTAGCAAAGTACTATAGCAATTGTTACTCTATTGCACCTAAATGTTACTCTTTTATGCTACTGTAGTAATTGTTACTCTTTTGTACCTAAATGCTGCTCTTTTATGCTATTGTAGCAAAGTATGTACCATTGAATTGTTATAAAATTTCGATTGTTGTATTTGAATCTGGATTGTGGAAGAAATCTAACATTGTCATTTTGATATATTCCCTTCAGACCATGGATTTAAACATTATTTGTATCATATCATGTCCTATGACATGTTTCCTGATACAAAGTTACTGGTTTCTATACCAAAGAGGAGGAAATTGGGGTGGGGAGTTTTGGGTGGGTGGGCGGTTGCGGGATTGAGTGCATTAATATACAACGGTTTTATCACAATAATTGAATTCATTACGATATGGCTTGACATGGGCCAATATCTTATTGGATTGAATCTTTATTTAGCAAAACCAAAACATAGTTTTTTGGATTTTATATTATAGTTGATATTGTTATTTGAAACCATTTTAATATATGAAATGTTAGCAAGTTTTCATTAGGAACTTGGATATCCTTTTCGTTGATGCTCCCTTTTTAGTACATGGTATATATTAGTTTAGAACTTAAGGTTGTGTTTAGCAGCTGTGATGTGTTTTTATATATATAAAGCGTCAACCCCTCGACCTCCGCGTGGTAGCCCGACGGGCCACCAAACAGATCACCCAAGACCGCCAGAGACAACATCGTCCGCAGGGAGCTCGTTTGAGGAGATGACATCAGTATGAGGAGGTAGGGAGCTCGCCCGATCCAGCGATAGCCCCGAGCCCAATGTATAATGGGCCACTCAATTGCGCCAGTCGTCACCAAACGGTGTAACGGTAACTCTGGTTTGCGGTACTTCCACAAGGACCACAACCCCTAACAAGCTCGACGTTAAAGATTGGCCGACAAGATAAACGATCGACAAAAAGCTTGCCTGAGTTGACATCAGCATTATGTAGTGGGGAGACACCTGAGGTTACGTCAGCATGATGTCAGCGAGGAGCTCGCCCAAGGTAACGTCAGTAGGGAGCTTGCCTGAGGTGTCGTCAGCAGGGAGCTCAGCTGAGGTGACGCCAGCATGCTGTCCGCAGGGAGCTTACCTGAGGTGATGTCAGTAGGGAGCTCACCTCAGGTGACATCAGCATGGTGTCAGTAGGGAGCTCGCCCGTATTGACACCGCCAAAGCTCGTCTCTCTACCATGACTAAGGTCATGGTTGATTACACAACGAACTACATCTGAAGCTCGCCCTAGTTCACCGGAGCTCTCCAGACTTTGTAGCTCCATCTTTATCAAACTTGAAGCTTATGGTATACACCCCAAATCCCGAGTTTGTCAGTCCACCTTGCTTGGAGCTTGTCTGTCCTCTGCAAAACCTCAAGCTTAGCCCGCCGTTTGCTCACCCATGGGACAAGGAGATTGACAATCCTTGGCAGAAGCAGGATGAGGTTCATCGCGTAGCGCAGATCCTGTGCTCGCCTGATATTTCTGCACCAACCCAGCGATGACACATGGAAAGTAGCTGGAGGACCGGTCACCTCTGCGGCGCGACGCTTCTGAAACTTGAACAATGTCCGGTTTGTTTGGAAGAAGTGGTCATCTACTCCAATCAGACGCCGACACCTGGTAGACACATGGTTGGACATGTGTTGGCACCTTCGTCTCTCGAGCTTCTATAAAAGCCCCCCCGAGCCCTGCTCAAGGGATTGGAGGCATCAGAGGGTTCGTGCTCCAACAGGGAGCCAACCGTCTCTGACCTACCTTGCTGTCTTGTTGAACACCGCTGCGAGCTTAGCTCTCCGACGATGAAGAAGGTCAGTGCGCACTGCCACAGATCCCCTCCGGTGGGTTTCACCACCCGAAGGGCATTCGTCGACCACTCATAATGCTATTTGACTTGTTTAATTATTTAAAGTAACTCTATTTCCCACTAAAACAATAAAAGATAGCCGATATGTCTGGAAAGTAGGTTTTCTAGCGTATATAGGTGTGATCCTTCAGGCACGTTGCTATTGTTTCATGCGAGTCCCTATCGAGCATGGTTTGGTATGGTACTTGCATCGTGCCAACCCCTGGATGACATTGTACCAACCCCTAGAAGACATTGGTACAATACATGATACTTAATTGTTAGTTTAAATCCACTCCAAAGAGAAGATACTGTTTGTAGATTTTAAAACAGAAGTCTGAGGGATTAATTTAGGATTAGAAGGATGTGTTCGATTATGGTCTACATTCTCCACACTTTTGTTTGTGGATGCTACTATGTTGAGATTAAACAGCCAACAAGTTTTTTGTTTTTTTAATTTCTTTTATTTTTATTAAACTTTGATGGATTTGTAAAAACTAAAGAACATTTCGTATTCCATCAATACTCAATATGCTTGAGAATGTTTGTGACGAATTCTTACTTAAAGCCATCCCTTATATTTGGTTTCAAATTCATGATGATAAATTTGGACATCACAGGTGCTTCCTCATCAGATAGAAAGTAAAGTGTAGCAATGGAACAATCATGGCAAACAGGATTATAGGCATTAACTGCACACCTATAAAGGATTTCTTGTTACGTCCTCTGGCGACAAGCTTGGCAGGACACTTCATATGCTTGAATCTAGCTTCTCATGAAGTGAGATGTGAGCCAAAAGCTAGCATTATGTTCATGTGACATCATATCAATTGTTAGATTTTTACGAAGTTGTGTTATGCATACATGTGGACTAACAATTGTGCAAGCTTAATGGTTGTAGAGGCATAGAGATAATCGAGGAGATGTAAACATAAGCTCATATAATTACACTGAAATTGGAAAGAGAAGATGCCATGCATCTTTCTAGGTATTAATTATCTTGACTTGATGAATGCTATTTCAGGATTCTAGCATATAACTCTGGTTATTAGCCTGCCAAATTAATAATTTTGGTGTCACAAACTTTGTGTATGGTGGAAATATGCATTCTAAAAATTCATATTGAGAAAAAACCTTCTATAACAGTTCGAAAGGTTTTGGATTCCTCAGAAGTCGAATACAAATAGAAGTTACAGAGGTACTGTGTGTCTAGAAGCAGCACCTAAAGGGGTTTTAATATTTCTTATTTTGCACTATGAGTCGTCATAATTTTTAACTTGGAAGGGACAACCTAGATAATCGTTATAATGTATCGTAAGATTGTCGTTTCTTGCTTTTTGGAAGCACCCTAAGCATGATGCCATGACCAATGTTCTAAAAAGCGCTAGGCTTTAGTCGGGCGGTGGGGGCCCCTCTAGGTGTAGGCCGCCTAGGCGGTGCCTAGGTGGCGTTTTGCCTTTTTAAAATTAATTTAATTAGTATTTTGATATTATTTATAATATATATGTTTTAAAATTACTATAAATTCAAGATTATCCCAACAATTTTTTTAAAGAGTATGAATTATTTACATAACCATAAAGTCAAGATTAACAAGAACACAATCAAGCATGATATTATGAGATATCATAATATGTATGATTTTAGTACAATCCAAACCATATATTCAAGATTACCAACAATAAAATGGCATCTATGCTAATCCTTAGAATGGATCGATGATTATCGCTTCTTGCTTTCAGGAAACACCTCCTGATTACTGGTATGCACGCACATTGCTAGTTGATTCTCCAATTGATTTTCATATGTTGCTTTCAAGTTCCAACAATATGTGTATGTGTATCCAGTGTAGGTCACATGTCAATAATAACAAAATACACCTAAAATGCCTAATCCTTGAACGTTCTGGAAGTTCATGTCTTGTGAGGATTGCAACATTCCACCACACTCTGCAGCGGATGCCTTGGCTGTTCACATGGTGATGATTCTCTAGTTGACCAAGTAGCCCTTGCCATGTGATGACTCTCTAGTTGACCAAGTAGCCGCTTCCTTATGTCCCGCTTCACTCTGGTTTAGCTGGGTAGCTTTTTCACCAGTCGTTTGTCGTTTTTTTTTTCTTTTTCTTTTTAAGGTAGCCCCCCGCTTCTCGAATTTCAAACGTAGGGTTGATCTAATACCAAATGTTAGAAACTCTTAACTACCACACCCTATATGGTTAGGTGTTGAGGAATGGTAACCTCAGGCCTTAAGTAGGATTGTAATATCACATATCGTTCCTACTAGAATTGTAACATCACAGATTCACATATATTTCCTTTATTCAAAGAGAACTTTGGTGTTACTTGTTTGTATACAAATCCTAAATCTTGAACTTGATTGTTTTGCAATCATCCAGAGGCATCTTTACCTAAATTGAGATGATCAGCACCTGATTCATGATTTGCAGATCACACATTTGACTTCTTACTGGTTTACTTATTTGCTCTTTCATTATTCCAAGATAAAAAGTTTTTCTGTTTGTTTTCATCCTGTTTTTGGTATTGTTGCATAAATTTTGTTATCATTAGCTTCATGCTTCTTTTCTTTGTATCATGTCTCAGTTTATTCACAAATAGTGAGATCTGCAAGTCAATAGCTGTCCGTTTCTTATATGCACACATAACATGGTATCTTTATTTATTTAATTTTTGCTTCATATTTCTTGGGACCTGACTACAATAATGTATTTGAGATGTGAAAAACAGTCATATCTGCATACCGTTGATATACATATTATCACGTTTGACTCTGTTTCATTCCATTGTTATGGTTTTTTATTTCCTTATTTCCTCTTTTTTTTTTCAAAATCTTTCCTTCACAGGGAATATGTAGTAGATCTTATTGGGGAACCAGGAAGTTTGCATAATCCAGACTCCTCCATCAATGGTCATTTACTTTCATCCGTGCCTTCACCATTTCAGTTCTCTCATCTGATAGGTTACCATAATTCTTATACTAGTGCTTCGTGGAATCAGATGCTGAACGATGAGCAAAAACGTGATCTTGTTGCAAATACCAAGTATTCAGGTAAAATTTATAGATTATTAGCAGCAGACTCAGCAACAACTAAGCTTCGTCCCGTCACATGGGGTGAGGCATTTATGACAGAATACTACTTAAATTTTGTGTCATTGAGTAGTGATGTTGACCCAAGCTACGACCTTGTCTTGTGCTGTATTGGTGCCTCCGTACTTGAATCGGAAGGTCTCATCATATTGTCACTGGGATTTTTATTATGTGACCCCAATGAGGTCTCAATGATCTATCACTGGTGTTAGTTATTATGAATTATATCAACCTTTTTCTTGCAGTATTATATCGAGCCATACTCTAATTCTGTTATTTGTTTGCCTCTGGGGCCTCAATTCTTTAATCGAAAGGTCTCATCAGTTTGTCACTATTTATATTATGTGACTAAAATCAATAGGTCTCCTTAGTGGATCACTGTGATTGTTATTATGAGTTATATCAACCTTTTCTTGCATTAGTACATCAAGCCTTACTCTAAATCTGTTATTTGTTAGCCTCATCTGTAGTCTTCGTTGGATGACAGGTGTCAGCTTTTAGGGCCAAGATTTATATTTTATGTTGCTGACCCCTTTCTGAAAAATGGGAAGCAATGTCACTCAAACTTTTGGAAGTACCTTTCTTGCCTTTTTTTCCTCCTTTGCTTAGTCCCAACCATCCAAATGAAGTAGGAATAGATGTGAGCAGTCAGGATATTTATGCTCACACGCAAGCAGAGGTGTGTTCAGCTTACGGTTTATGTGTGATTGTGCATGTGGGTGTGCCAGGTTGTCTTACAATCAAAACTGACAAAACCTATGAGTTTTTTCTCTCTATATATTTTCTTTAACATTTTTCCCATGCTAATTTATTTTTATAACTAATTGTGCCATTAAGAAAGATGTTGATTTCTACATCTCCTTACTCGAGGTATGAGAGAACCTAGAGAATTAAAGCAAAACAGATAAATAAAAAAACTATTCAAACAAAACAGATAAATAAAGAGGAATTTCTCCGGATATTCCATTTCTATTCAATTATGGAGTGTTTTATCTTCTCTTTTCTTTATTTTTTGTTACCTAATTTTGCACTGAAAGTACATCCTTTCAGTCAGTTTGCTGGTTCTCGCCATTATAATTCACATGGAAGATTAATGGATTTTACCTTTTAAAAAAAAAGATTAATGGATTCACAGTATCTTGTAAGTAGAGTGCCAGTGGGGTGCTCACAAAGAGATGACAATATTACACTCAGGTGTTTGAGAATGTCTCATGTTGATCCTCTTGCCTCTTCATTCTGGAGAGTGGTACCATATTTCTTACCATTGCGTGTCTTCATGTCCATAATTGTTTCCAACTCAATCATTCAACAGTAGAGATAAATACATTGTTGCTGCTTCAGATTTTCTAGTGTTATTATCATGGTTGGTTTTCACGAATGTTTGGAATGCCCACCGGAGACAATAGGGTTTGTATCCATTGGCAAAAGTTTGTTTCTTTTGTAATGTTGTTACTTGCGAATGAATATAAATATTTTTCTCACTCGCCCACCCGAAAATGCTGAATTATGCTCCTTGGCATTGATTTTGTGGTGATTCATATTGGACCTATAGGTAGTTTCATAGCTTTATACATAAGTTATGTACAGTCTTCTTTTTGTGAAGTATTATTGATACACATACATGCTCACAGAAATGAATGCTGAATTTCCCTCTTCCAGTGACGGTAGTAGCTTGCATACTCTAGTCTTATTTTTGTTCTGAAATTCTCTGACGCTTCACGTTATTACCCGTGACTGCTTTGGTAGTTAAAATTGCGCTCTATGACATTATATCAGGAATCCTACATGCTTTTGCAGGAAATTCTTTACATGGACGGCAGAAGATTATTGTAGACAATGATTTAACTGGAAGAGGTCTGAAAGAGGGTATTGTTTCAAGTGATAGTCCGTTCACAGATAATTTGAATGATCCATCTGGAACAGAAGTATCCAGTCAATTGGAATGGAAGGAGAATGATGATAATGATGAGAACAATGGGAACTCTCCAAACTTCTCTATACCAAGATACTCGAGCCTTGAACCATCACTTGCCTTGGATTGGTATGAGATCTCATGGGATGAATTGCATATCAAGGAGCAAATTGGTGCTGGTACTTGTTTGTTTAAAATCTACCTGCATATGCAACTGTTTCCATTATATCTTTCCGATGAAAACTGATTTTGTTGGGTAACCCTTTTTATAGTTTCTGTAATAAGTTTAGAATTTATGCTTATATCTATGTGCAATCTTCTTTTGATTAGGCTCATTTGGGACCGTGTACCGTGCTGAATGGCATGGATCGGTAAGTAGTTCATACTTGCATAGTCCTGATAAAATCAATTTTGTACTGGTTGCTCTTTTTCCATTTTATAAAGCTTCTATTAGGCTTATGGACCAAAGGATCAGTATTACCTATTTTAGTTATGCACTTAATCTATGCATTGCAAGTTTGCAACCAGCATGTCATTGTTAGCTGCAACTGTGTCACGAAGGACATATAGTCAGTTAGTCACGACAGTCCAGACAAATCTAACTAAATGCTGCTAGTTTCTCATACGACTCCATTGCACATGTAGGATATTTTCTTGCGTCATTTAAAAACATAAGAGAATGACACACTTACTCTCAATCTTGCAATTTCTGCTATTGGTATGTCCTGATGTAATGTTTCAATTGAATTCTTGGAACCCATTTGCGTATTTTCTTTACAAGTCACTATTTCGTCATAATTTTACTGATGGAGTGTTAGGTTCTTGTTTGTAGATTTTTTTTAAGAATGTGCAGAAATCTGTGCTACAAGTTCAATTAATTTCAGATCTCTTGAATTCTATGAGGACTTCATTATAGAAAGAAACTATTAGTCCATGGTCTCACTGTTTCCCCCTTCTATTCCGTTGAAATTCATGCACATCTATATTTTTTTTGCACCAAAAAAAAAAAACATGTGCGGAAACTATAATATTGGAAAATATATCCATCCTAAATTTATAATCCAGATAGAAATACCTACATATGTGGTTTCTTTTTCTATACCTTTTTTAGATGTAATGTGATCTCCTATTTAGTTCGTTTATATTCACTTGTAGACAGACTGGTTCACTAAAAGCATAACAATGATGACATGCAGGATGTTGCAGTGAAGGTTCTTACTGACTTCCATGAAAATCAGCTGAAAGGGTTTATGAGGGAGGTAGTCTACTGACTCTACTGATAGAGAGATGTACTAGTTGTACCCTCATGAACGCTGATATCACTTGCTACTCTTTTTTTTTAATCAATCACTTCAATTTTTTTGCTTTGGATATTTTTTGTTAACTATTCTTTGTGTATAGACTTTTCTTATTAAGCTAAGGTAAAAAAATTCCAGTTGCTTGTGTGTGATCCCTTCTGACGTCCTTTTTTCAATAATAATTAACAGTGTTCCCTCAAAAAAAAAAAAATAACAGTGATTCTGCGCTGCAAGTTTATATGCCATGTAGTTAACGCTGATGTCACTTGCTACTCTTTTTTTTAATCTTTTGACAAGAGAGTGACTCTTTATCAGCAACATCCTCAAGCTTAGTTACAGATATATCCTTTTGTCTGCATCGATAGCTGGCTATCTAAGTTCAAATTTTGATGCCATCCAAATGCATGGTGCTGTGTTAGCAGGTGAATCTGTTAGGTGCTGTTGTGTAGTAGGTCAAACATGTGACAAAAAAAAAGTAGACCATTTGACCCTTCTTGGACCCTTACTGGTTAAATTGAAAATACCCATGAGAGCTTAGAGCGATGTTGACAAAAAAAATCCAATATTAGTCTTAAATAATTTCGTATGTCATAATTCAAGGTCTTTCACCATGGATCATAAAGTGATTAATAATCAGTCTCCCAACAATACACGACCTGAAGAAACCTTGATATGATGTTTTTCCCTTAAAGCTAAAAGATTGATGTGCAAAAAGAAAAAAATGAAAAGAAAATAATTGATCAAATGTATAGATTAAACGGAAAAAGGTTTCAAAGATAGAAGAGCGGTTTATACTTGATAGAAGGGGACTCTGACCTACTCAGTTAGACAAACCCTGGATTTCATTAAATATCACTTGGGTCCCTATTCCGTTTAGACAATTACTTGAGTCCTCTTGGGTACAAGACTTATCTTATATGTCGAACCCCATTTTAAGCCCGATGATCGTGAAATAGCAGAAAAGAACACAAAAATCCTGGTTCTCCCTTTTAAATTGGAGCATAGCTATTGACATATTGTAGTTCCCAATCTTGGAACCTTGCTTGTTATTTTAGTCTTGCCTAACCCTTTTTGTACATATAATCAATCCTATCCTTTGGCTATCAGCTTATCCCCTTTTGTCATAAATGTTATGGATAAAGTGACAAGTCACTATAAAGTGACAAGTCACTATAATGTATCAGGTTATCATGAACGACATGTGTACAATAACTAGTCACAGATCTTTGATCAATAGAATTAACAAATCCTGCATTATATTGAATTTTGGTTCTGTCAAGTTATACCCCTTTGATCTCCAAATTCTCTCTCCATAATTCCATTTGGCGTTAACCTTGTCTCCTATTTGATTCTACAAAATGAATACACCATTGGATTTCCTCTTGACTATTTGATAACATATCTATTGCTAAAATTTATAGTATGGGCTAATGGCATGTCCTTGATGCAAGCCCATTGTCACTGGAAAATCACCGGTCACGTGCCACAAGCTGTTAGTACCAATTGTTTTTGCACTCTCATATATTCCTTAATGGCAGAGGATGTTATGTCACTTAGGCGTATAGACAAATTCAGTTCCATATATCAATCTTGCCTCCTATCCCTTTGTCCAGGACTCTATGCTTGTGTAGGGGAAACTTGTAATGGTTGCCACCTGGTTGCTTAAGATTTAGCTGTGTAGCCAATATGGTAGGTCTCTCTACCCGCCAACTGGACTTGCATGTTTCTTGGCAGGTCCCTCTCTTTACCAAGTTCCTTCATCAGGTTTTCGGCACCAATCTTAAGGTTAACAGTCGATAGAAAACCGTTTGTATTTTTGTGGAGCCTCATTAACTAGAGTTGTGCTACATATTCCATCTTAACGATAATGAGACTTGGATGATGATAATGATCATACATCTCTTTAATGATCGCAATATAATGTCCGAAACACCTTACTTTTGTAAGTCACTGGATGGCCTCTTGTAGTAGTTTATCTTACGTTTATCCAAGTCGATAAAAACCAACAAATATGTTCGTCTTTCTCTCCCTGAACTTCTCAATTAATTGCCTCATAAATAAATTTTCTTCAATAGTCAATTTTCCTATGTTTTGCTACAACTTAAAGAGAGGTACAGGGAATTCGAAGGAAAGAAAAGAGAGAGAAAGAAGGATTTATTGTTAAGAAGTGGCGCCTTATCCTGACATATAAAAAATTCAACCACACTGACTAAAGTTTGAATCCTAGCAGAGTAGCAGGACTCTCCAAAGCCTCTGAAAAAAAGAAAGATAAAACCTCTTATGGCTGCTTGATTAAATCTGAGAACTTTTGTTCTGAACTTCAATTGAATTGCTGTAAATATCGAACAAAATGTCTCTTTATGTAACACCATTCCTGTTTAGAGCCCAAAACAGGTCTAACTAAGCCCTCTTTATACACGTTGGATCACTATACTCAAACTACAGCACCATTCATTTGATTTTACATTAGATACCCAATTTTACTGTATTTTACTCAAACTACAGCACCATTGATTTGGTTGGAAGTGGTATCGTAAGTGCTAGAAGACCTGGTATGAGCATGGACTTATGATGGCTGGTTTACATAATGATTGTGAATCTCATGGAGTTTGTTTCGTCATCTGATGCAAAACTTGTCTTTGTACTTGGTATTCATGTGTTGGGTTGGATCTTTCTATTTCTCAGACTTCTACTTCACAACGAGCTCCTAACCATTTGCAGGTTTCGATAATGAGACGTGTTCGCCATCCAAATGTTGTTTTATTCATGGGTGCAGTTACGAAGCGCCCGCATCTGTCAATAGTGACAGAATATCTGCCTAGGTAGCCCATTTTAACATGGCCTAAATTGTGATGTCATTTTGCCACAATTGATTCTTTTATCTGTGTCCCCTTAGCAACTGTATTTGACCAACAGGGGCAGCCTTTATCAACTCATAAATAGACCACCAACTGGAGAAATTTTGGACCGGAGGCGACGGCTGCGCATGGCGCTTGATGTGGTTTGTACACCAATCTCTTTCCTTTAATTTTTTGTTTGGAAATCTGATATGCAATTCAAATTCTTTTCCCAATTAGGCCAAGGGCATCAATTATCTCCATTGTCTTAATCCTCCCATTGTTCATTGGGATCTTAAATCTCCTAATCTGTTGGTAGACAAGAATTGGTCAATGAAGGTAAGACGTGAACATTGTGAGATATATCAATCATTGTTGGGTCTCCTGCTTGACTTATTTCTTCTTACACTGTCTGTAGGTATGCGATTTTGGGTTATCCAGATTCAAGGGAAACACTTTCATATCATCAAAATCTGTTGCAGGAACAGTAAGTATTTGTATTTTTTGTTTCATCAGTCATTTATGATCTGACTTATGCAGAGAACTTGATGTGCAGTTCATGATACACATCTAAAACTTTTTCCATGGAAAAAAAGATATTTCGATTATGATTTTTTTTTCCTTTCATTTCATGTAAAGATAGACTAGAGTAATTTAAGCTATTATATGTCTCGACTTTCAGAGAACTACTGGTGTTAATTAACTTATTCCTTTGGTTTTGTATGGAAACCTAATGTCAGTTCCATTTCACAGTCCAAATGTCCAATAGGCACAACCGACTACTGTGTTGTGCTTTGGACTATATGAATGGAAAATGATTAGGTTCACTTGTTTCAAGTTAGTCCTGTGACTGATCACATATTACATGATAGGGAGTCCCTTGGAGTTGGTTTGAAAAAATGGCTTCTTGTTTTGTTGGCAAACCCATATGGTCCCTAGAATAGGGAATGGCGCTAGCAGTCCCTTAGAGATGTTCTAAGGCAATAACTACCTAGGTCTAACCATTACAACTCTTGGGTTCAACAGCTAGATGTCCAATGATTACAACCCAAACCATAGTTAAGAATCCTTTGGACAGCCATCTGACAAAGTTACACTGCTTATGATTCGAACAGGAACAATTTCTTCCCCTTCCCTTCTTCCTCTTTCTATACTTCTTTCTTTGTTTTTTCCTCTAACTTTCTCGTATACCAACATGTTTAGCATAACTTGTATATAAACTCATTCTTCAAGCCTCCATCTCATGGTTCTCCTCTCATACAGAGCGACCTTCCATGGTAAGCTTTGTTCGGAGAAGTGGGATCCCCTCCCCTCCTTATATAGGGGAGTGCTCCAAATTTCATCCCAAGGTTATGAGACCAATGGAAGTTCCCACCAAACATGAGAACCAAACTATCATGGAGAGTTTCAATTACAAATTTACCTCTTCATTTGATTTCTCCTTCAATAGTGTTTAGTATTTGGTGGTTGACGTTTTTTGTCTTATTTTATTATCAGGAAATATACTATAATTCCCTTTGTTAATAAATATATAAAAAAAAAATAGAATG
Source organism: Chamaelirium japonicum (assembly GCA_947650365.1). NCBI lineage: Eukaryota > Viridiplantae > Streptophyta > Magnoliopsida > Liliales > Melanthiaceae > Chamaelirium > Chamaelirium japonicum. The sequence continues at coordinate 6,052,394 of OX393557.1, read as the reverse complement.
CTGTATATAAAGTGGATACTCGCAAGTGGGTGACCCTTGAACCTATGGTTGAACATGTATCAAGAAGTTCAAATGCCTGAAAGTGTTACAACTTGATCTAGAAAAATTGAAGGTTAAGTCAATATCCACAATATAGATGTCCTCTTAAGGCAGTGTGGCTGTCTCGAGTTAGCGAAGTCCATCCTGCATTTTTCTAGAACTCGGAATATGCATTGTCCTCCATATTTAGTAAAGGAAATCAAGAGTGTCCCTCAACCACATCAGTCCACTTTTGCTACATGTACATTAAGGATGTGCCTAATCTAATCTTTTATGGAAAGGTAGATCCAGAACTAAACATTTGAGTTTTAATTTGGAACAAATGATCATTCCCACTATTTGAGGTATTTCTCCTTTTATCTTTGTGTGGTATTCTCGCCCGTAGGTGATCACACCCTTTGTAGGTTGATGTTGGCCATAGCGCCCTAATACAGTAATACAACTGTGTTTTCCCCCTTTGTGGGGTTCTCTATGGTGTGCCCTTTGGGGTTTTCCCCATATAACATGGCATCAGAGCTGTTAATGTATATATAGATGGGTCGGGTATACTGTACAGTCGGGTCGGGTTGTATAGTGATACATGTACATATATTGAGCTTGAGTCCCTTAATGGAATGCATTCTATTCCTCTCCAAACCCTAGCCGTCATCTCCTAACATGGTATCAGAGCTCTAGGGTTTCTCGCGCGACGGCAGTACCTCCGGCCTCACCTCTGCTCCGGCCCCCCTCCGCCCCCCCCTCCGGCCTCTTCCTCTGCTCCGGCAGCCCACCCGACACCTCCCAGCCCCCCCGCCCCCTTTCCTCTGCCCCGATTGCCCACTCGGCACCACCCTCAGCCCCCTCCGCACCACCCGGCAGCCCCCTCCGCCCCCCCCCCTTCCTCTGCCCCGACACCCGGCAGCCCCCTCCGCCCCACCCGGCAACCCCCTCCGCCCCCTCCGCACCACCCGGCAACCCCCTTCGCACCCTTCTTCTGCCTCCACAGCCCCCTCCGCCCCCTTCCTTTGTCCCGCCAGCCCCACCCGCCCCCTCCATCTGCCCCGATAGCCCCCTCCGCCCCCCTTTCCTCTGCCCCGATAGCCCCCTCCGCCCCTTTCCTCTGCCCCGACAGCCCTCTCCGCCCCTTTCCTCTGCCCCGACAGCCCCCTCCGCCCCTTTCCTCTGCCTCGACAGCCTTAACAGCCCCCTCCGCCCCCCTTCATCACCCGCACACCTTCTCCCGGTTCCCCTCTCCTTTGAGCCTCCTCCATGGCTTCTCCTGCCATGCCGTCCGTCGCTGCGATCTCTCCACCGCTGAAGGCGGTCGCCTTTCAGCTGGCATCGGTCAGCTACTGGCCTGACTGGTCCCTCACCGTCGAGGCCGCACTCTCCAGTCATGATCTGTGGGGTCACATCACCGGCGAGGATCCTTCTCCCACTGACTACTCCGGTTCCTCCTCTGTCACCAGCAGTGCAGCGTCTTCTGCTGCGACTGCTACCACGGCCACCACCGTTGCTGCTCTTACGTGGCGCCGCCACGATCAGGCCATCCGGGCGTACCTTCTGGATTCTGTTGCTCGTCCGCTCCTTGCTCCCATCGGCCGCCTTCCGACAGCGCACGCGATGTGGGAGTATCTCCGGGACCGTTTTCTCCCGCGCGGAGGCGCACGCCGGCATCAGCTCATCTGTGACTCGCAGTCTGCCCGTCAGGGGGAGCGCACCATTCTGGATTTCTTCAGTCAGATGAGTGCCTACTGGCATGAGCTGGACTCACTGATCCCGGAGCGGTGTGCCTGCCCCCGCTCCCGGGATTTCCAGCGCTACCTCGATGAGGGCCACCTGCACCAGTTCCTGGCCGCGCTTCGGCCGGACTTTACTCTCATAGCTGCCCAGCTCCTGCACCGTGAGCCACTTCCTCGGCTAGAGGATGCTTTACTCGCCTTGGTCGACGAGGAGACCCGCCTTCAGACTCAGGGCGCTCGTCCTCCTCCACTTGCTCCTAGCTCCGACTCTGTCCTGGCAGCCGGGTTCTCCGATGAGGCTGTCTTCTGTCACTACTGCAAGGAGCCCGGCCACATGAAGCGTGAATGCCCTACTCGTCCTCCACGCAACCCCCGCTGGGGTCCGGATGAGAGAGCCCCCCGCTGGGCTTCGACTTCCCGCGACGATCGACGCGGCGGTCGAGGTGGACGGAGCCGTGGACGTGGTTCGTCTTCCTTCCGCCACTTTGGTGGTACAACGGCTACTGTAGAGGCCTCGACGCTCCCCACTGCTACCACAGCACCTTCTCCGCCTGAGCCTGACCGTCTTCAGCGCCTCGAGGAGCTCCTTCTTCGCCACCTAGCCTCCACCGGCTCCGCGACTGCGCACGGCTTGTCTGCCACCTCTGGTACTACTGCTCCATGGATCTTCGATTCGGGTGCCTCCTGTCACTTTACCTTTGACTCCACTGTCCTCACGGACTGTTCTCCCACTACCACCCACCAGGGGGTTCGCACTGCGGATGAGACCCTTGTCCCTATTCCGCAATGTGGCTCCATCACTACCACCTCTGACCCTTCTGGTTGCCTGACCCTACCCTATGTCCATCATGCCCCCCGTCTTAATATTAATCTGATCTCTATCAGTTCTCTTTGCGACTCTGGTCTGACTGTCACCTTCACCCCTTCTGTTTGTGTTGTGCAGGATTCACGGACGGGTCAGAGGATTGGGCTGGGCCGTAGGGCAGGAGGACTTTACCAGTTGGACCATCTACATGTGTCTTCAGTTCCTGTTGCGTCTGTCATGTCTGTCACCTCTGATACCGACCTGTGGCACAGAAGGTTAGGTCATATATCGAGTGATCGACTCAAAAGCGTGTTCCGTTCAGGCGCTTTGGGTCGAGCGTCTTTCTCTCCCCTCTCTGTTTGTACGGGTTGTAGACTGGCAAAGCATCTAGCTCTTCCCTTCTCTGCTAGTGCTTCCCAGTCTGATGCTTTATCTGATTTAGTCCATTCAGACATGTGGGGTCCTGCTCCCGTTGCATCTCTATCGGGTTACATGTATTATGTGTGCTTTATCGATGACTATTTTCGGTGCACCTAGGTTTATCTTATGCGTCATCGATCTGAAGTACCTCACATCTTTAGGAGATTCACCACCATGATACACACTCAGTTTGGTCGGCGTATCAAGACCTTTCGGTCTGATTGTGCCAAGGAGTATCTTTCCTCTGAGATGCATGAGATTCTTCAGTCTCACGGCACTCTTCACCAGCAGTCCTGTCCCCATACCCATGAACAGAACGGCGTTGCCGAGCGCAAGGATCGTCATGTCCTTGAGACTGCACGAGCTTTGCTTCTCTCTGCGTCTGTTCCTCACTCCTACTGGGCTGAAGCTGTCATGACGGCTGTCCACCTCATCAATATCACTCCGTCGTCTGCTCTGTCCGGTGCCACCCCTCATGAGCGCCTTCACTCCAGCCCACCTGACTACTCTCTTCTTCGCACGTTTGGCTGCACGTGCTTCGTTCTTCTTCCTCCCCATGAGCGCACCAAACTCTTTGCGAGGTCTGTTAGGTGTGTTCACTTGGGGCTCAGTCGGGAGCACAAGGGGTATCGGTGCTACGATCCCTTGGCTCGCCGGATCCGTGTCTCCCGTCACGTTTCCTTTGTTGAGGATGTCCCGTACTTTTCCCCTGAGTCTCGGGATATTTCCTTGTCTCCTGCGTCACCCTCCTCGTCTTCCTCATATCTCCACATCCCTGTTCTACCCCCGTTTTCTGTTGTCCCATCCACGCCTACTCCTTCTCCATCTTCCCCGTCCCCACCACCACCACCTCCTCCGTATTCCTCGACACCTCCACCACCACCTGTTACTCGTGTTTATGTTCGTCTGTCTGCAGCTCCTCCTCCAGAGTCGGCTCCCACTGGTACTCCATCCCCTGATGCTCCTGCCCCCTCCTCCCCGGTCGTGGATCCTGATCCTGTTCGGCGCTACCCAGCGCGCGAACATCACCCTCCTGACAGATATGACTCCACTCTTTGATAGGTTTGGCTACTCTGCTTTTCCCTCTGCTTCCTATTCATCATCTTTTCAGGCTTTTCTTACTGCTATACACACCCATCGGGAGCCCCAATCGTACCGTGAGGCAGCGTTACATCCAGAGTGGCGGCATGCCATGTTAGTTGAGCTTGAGGCTTTTCAGCAGACCCAGACATGGGATTTGGTGCCTTGTCCCCCCGGGGTGGTGCCTGTTAGCTACAAGTGGATATTCAAGGTCAAGACTCGACCTGACGGATCCATTGAGCGGCACAAGGCTCGCCTCGTTGCTCGTGGCTTCTCCCAGGAGTATGAGATTGACTACGAGGAGACGTTTGCTCCAGTTGCTCGGATGACTACTGTGCGCACCCTCTTAGCTGTGGCAGCTGCTCGAGGGTGGCCTCTCCATCAGATGGATGTCACCAATGCGTTTCTCCACGGTAATCTCTCCGAGGAAGTCTACATGGCTCCTCCTCCAGGCATTTCAGTTCCTCCAGGGCACGTGTGTCGTTTGCGCCGAGCCATCTATGGGCTCAAGCAGGCCCCTCGTGCCTGGTTTGAGCGATTTCGCAGTGCAGTTCTGGCCGCCGGGTTTGTTGAGCGTCTCTCCGACTATGCCTTGTTCATTCGCTCCTCCAGTCAGGGCATTGCAGTTCTTCTCTATGTGGATGATATGATCATCACTGGGGATGACAGTGCCACCATCGCCTCTCTCCAGCGGCACCTCCAGAGTCAGTTTGAGATGAAAAATCTGGGCTCTCTTCGCTACTTTTTGGGCCTTGAGATTGCCCGGTCAGCTCGTGGTCTGTTGGTCTCCCAGCAGAAGTACATCTCCGGCATCCTTGCTGATGCTGCTCTCACTGACACACGCACTGCTGATACACCCATGGAGCTCAATTTGAAGCTTCTCGCTACAGATGGTGAGCCGCTCCAGGATGTCTCCCGCTACCAGAGGCTGGTTGGGATGCTCGTCTATCTCACCATGACCCGGCCAGACATTGCCCATGCTGTTGGCATTGTCAGTCAGTTTGTTCAGGCTTCACGGTCAGTACACTATGCAGCTGTTCTTCGGATTATCCGCTACCTCCGGGGCACCATCACCCGTTCACTACTGTTTCCCTCCACCTCTCCGTTGGTGCTGCGTGCCTACTCCGATGCAGATTGGGCAGGAGATGCAGCCACTCGTCGCTCTACTACAGGATACTGTGTGTTTTTGGGTGATTCACTGATTTCGTGGCGCAGCAAGAAGCAGGAGTCTGTTGCTCACTCCAACACCGAAGCCGAATACAGGGCTATGGCTTCCACCACCGCTGAGATTGTCTGGCTTCGCCGCCTTCTGCTCGACTTGGGAGTGGTGATATCCGGGCCCACCCCTCTCTTCTGTGACAACCGGAGTGCTATTCAGATTGCTAGCAACCCGGTCTTACATGAGCGAACAAAACATATTGAAGTTGATTGTCATTATGTTCGCCAGGCGTTTCTCGACCACACCATCTCCCTGCCTTTCATTTCCTCATCGGAGCAGACTGCTAATTTTCTGACGAAGCCCCTGACGATTGCTCGCTTCCGGCATTTTCTTGGCAAACTCTCGGTTCATGATCCACCGTGAGTTTGAGGGGGAGTGTTAATGTTTATATAGATGGGTCGGGTTTACTGTACAGTCGGGTCGGGTTGTATAGTGATACATGTACATATATTGGGCTTGAGTCCCTTAATGGAATGCATTCTATTCCTCTCCAAACCCTAGCCGTCATTTCCTAACAAGAGCTAAGTTACTCCGCGTAAGGTTTTAGAGTTCTCATTTCCGGCCTCGACCTCCTCGGTCGCTGTCGACGAATTCGAGGGGGCCGGGACTAGTAAAATTATTTTCTTCGGCCTCCCTCTCTCGCCCACGAAGTCGTATCAGCCTCAACTTCCTACTCACGGTCAATCTGCCTCCAGCCTCGGTATCCAATCATGAGATCTCATTGTGATTCATTGCCTCCTTCAAAAAAGCAACATTATTAGTGTGCCATGCATAATGGTTCCTCCTCTTCCTTAGTTTCTACTTCAAACTATCATCTGGGACTGCCAATAAAATCATTGTCTCCAGTTAAAGAAAGCATCCTTTGGGTGAATAATGAAATGCTATCATTCATGTTGTTGCGAGTTAAATAATATCTTTTAAATATCATGAACAATATCGCTCAGCATAAAAATAATTATATGCATTTCAGCCTGAATGGATGGCTCCTGAATTCCTTCGTGGAGAGCCAACAAATGAGAAGTCTGATGTATACAGCTTTGGGGTAATCTTATGGGAGCTTGTGACCATGCAACAGCCTTGGAGTGGGCTCAGCCCTGCACAGGTACTGGAATGGTCAAATTTTTCTTTGTAAGTTGTCTTTCAAGATTAAGAGACCATTGAACTAGTTAACTACTACCTATTTAATGATTTTAATAGAGCATAATTTCAGGTGGTTGGTGCAGTGGCATTTCAGAATAGAAGGCTCATAATCCCTCAAAATACTTGTCCAGTGTTGGCTGCCCTCATCGAATCTTGCTGGGCTGAGTAAGAAATCAAGAATGCTACTGCCTGTAGTCAACAGCTCTCTGATTGGGGTTTATTTTGTTTTTTTCAAAATAAAAAAGTCCCTTATTGTTCTAATAGTGGATAGATGGACAAATCATTATAATAATCTCTACTTGTTGTAGCATCATAATTCTAGAAATTATCTATTTGCGTTTAATTTCCCCCTATGTGGATACAAAGATAAAAGTTGGTTTGCTTTTCAGTTAGTCCACTGCCATTCCTTTTTGTACTCTATGCTATACTATTATTGCTTTGTAACTTTTGCTATGAACATGCCGAACATCATATGTTGATAAATAACATCTAATTTGAACAAAAAGAAAAAAATATTTTACATAGAGTGTTGGAAGAAGGTAAAGTATAGAACCAGGTAAAAAGAAGTGCATGGATAGCAGTATAGCTATGAACTGATATAAAGAGTTGACCATTTGTTTTACTTAGATACTATTTAGGGGCATTTGACATTATGACGTTTCTGGCTGGGTTGGTGGTCTCGGTCATTTTGTACTCCAACTTTATCAATGTGTGTGATAATGTAGTTAGCACAGTAGGTTGTTTAGAGTGTCTTAATATCATTCAGAATAGCATGATCTTGTATTGTCTGATCTCTCCAAATCTCTAATTCAGTTTTCCTTCTCTGCTCAACCTGACCGAAATCCTAGCATGTTATAGTGGCGTCCAACCACCTCTGTAGTGTAGGGGCTGTCCAGATGCTCCAGCCTGTTATTGTACTATGGCTGCATATTGGAGAATCCTACGTCACAAAAACATGGTGAGATGTAGAAGAGGTGGTTGAAAGGTAAGGATATTAAAATAGGACCATTAATACCCTGAAATTATCTGGATATGACATTATATATTAAGGGAAACAACACATCCAACTTTAAATCATAATAACAATATTCTCCGATTTTTTGAAAACTCTATGAATAATTCACGTGCTTAAATGCAAACAAATTATTCTCTGATTTTTTCGGTGCTTAAGTTGTGTCCGGATAAGTCACGGATCAGTCGCGAATTTTACAAATGGTTCTCGAATTTGCATAATTTATTTTAGGGGTAATGTGGCTAAGGTCCCTCACAAGAGATCGGTTTGAGGCTTTGAGCTAAAGGTTTGACAATGTTTCAGTTTAATGAAAAGTCCCTCCCAAACAACTTTATTTTAAATACCTGTTTGACTCCTACATGTGGCTGTACAGGAATCCAGATGTTTTGGCAAAAATCATTGTAGCAAATGTTACTCTTTGCTACAGTTTCACTGTAAATAACGAGGTTTCTCAAAAAGAAAAATTGTTACAGTGATTTTGATTAGGTTTAGGGTTAGGGTTCATTGTTAGGGTACAAAATTAGGGTTAGGCTTAGGCTTAGGACTTCGGGTTCACTATTAGGATATAGAATTAGGGTTTGGGTTCACTCTTAGGGTATATAATTGGGGTTAGGGATAGGTTTAGAGTTCACTATTTAGGGTATAGAAAGGGTTAGGTTAAGGGAATGCCGGTTTTGTCATTTAAAAAGGGGTGAAAAAGTCAACGGAGGGACTTGCTGTCATTGCATCTTTTCAGGAGGGACCTTATGCAGAAGCATCTTATTGGCTATCCTTTAGCTAAAAAGGATCTCCCTAAAAGGGCTTATGGCTAAGTCCCCCTTTTTTATTTTATCAGGATTGTTTTATTTTAATTGCAAGTATATTCTTTGATATCCATTTATACAAAATTGCTAGTGCACTATAATATTTTTTATGAGTTATGTTTAGAACTTTTGCCGCACTCATTCTGAACTTTCCAGATTTTTTCCGAACTCTGAATTTCCGCCCCCTTGCTGAATTATTCCCGAATACCAAATTTGTTACTATGCTGTAAATAGAGATATCGTGAGGTGTACTCGTGTAGTGTAAGCTGCATGAACTTCACGTTACTCACCGGTGGATTTGAGGGTTTTTGATCTGAGAACGGAAGCTATTATTTGTTTAATTTTTTTATTAGATTCTCAAAATACTAAAATCCAACAGTGACTGGGGTGCACCTCACACATCTTACTTGAGGCGCACCTCGCTGCATCATTTCCCTTCCCTAGATGACAATATCTCCCCCCAGCCAGTTTTTTTCCTAGTTGTAGGTCTGACCATAGCGAGGTGGCCTCCGAAAGTGAGGTTGGATATATTATGAATCTTGATAAGTCACACCTCCAACATCGATTGCTCAGGTAAGACCTATCAAGGGTGTAAGTTTCCAGATGTTACGAATATATTATGCTTTTTTTTTTTGCTTGATTTCTATTAATTCCATATTCATCGGTATAATTTCATCTCATTGAATCTATCTTTAACTGCTATTCTGTCTTTCGTGATGCTTTTTATATCTGTTATCATAGCTGTGATTTTCTTCATTTTTTGTTGGGTAAACTAAATGAAACCCCCCGTGAACTATTGCCTGTTTTCACTTTACCCCCTGAACTAAAAAACCCAACAAAATACCCCTTGTAGTATGAAATATCTTCACTTAGCCCCCCTCCGTACAAGTTCAATTTGTTCAGAAAATGGCAAATGATCTTGTTTTCTATCATTGGTTTACCCCCCTAGATTGTTTAAGGGGAATTTTGTTAGGTATTTTTGTCCAAGAGGGTAAGGTGAAAATGGTGCCCTTTTTTGTTTAATGCATTATACACATAACTGATATGATCTATGCTGCCTCATTGCAGTGATCCGAGACAACGACCGTCGTTTTCGAGTATTGTGGATTCACTGAAGCAGTTGGTGAAAGCACCGTCGCCGCTGGTGCAGATGGGGATCTCATGAAGAATTATCATGCTGCTACTTCAATGTCTGCAGATTTTATTGAGCAACTGATGGTGCATATTTTTATAGGGACAGTATTATGAGATTTTATATATTGTTCGACAAAATAATGTAATGTTGGCAAAAATAATAATGACAATTTTTTTTTGTTTTTTTTTGGGTGGGGAGTAAGAATCTCCCACTGTTCGTACCAATGGAAAATCGAATCCGGAATCCATACTAACAGCCTGTTTGGTTAGCTGTGTAGTTGGAACGCGCGTGTCAACACTACGTGCTGTCCGTTGTTTAGTTTGATGTAGTTTTTAAAAACCGCAGCAGTTCCAAACCCCCCCCCCCCCCCCCCCCCCCTATACAAAAACGTATAGTTGGAACATGTTGCAAACATTTGGGTGTTCCAACTGCACCGTATGGTGCGGACTCCACGAACCAAGCTGTAAGATTTGAGACCGGATCCCTACGAGAGGAGATGTGCCAAATGCAAGGGCCAGCCGTCATAGACTGAAAGTTTATTCTTTTATGAAAATAGGTGCTTCCTATGATATTATTGTGAAATAAACTGTTTGTGTTATGAGATTTTTTAATCGTGTGGATTGTTCACCGTCGGATCTTTCTCATGGATTAGGGTTTTTCATGATTATTTGGGCTCTAAGTAAACTTACCATATAAATAAATATATGACCTTGGGGTGGGGCACGTTTTCAGTATCTCTTCTTTTCTCTCTTGCAACACGTTATCAGTAGGGGTGATAGTGGGTCAGGTTGGGTTTGGGTCGGTATAAGGGCAAAACACTTAACCTGAACCCGACCCGTTTAATAAAGGGGTCAAAAACATAAACCCAACCCGACCTGCCTAATAAACGGGTTGACCCGACCCGTTTAACCAGTTTATTAAACGGGTCGGGTTGGCTCGGGTTGGGTTAACATAATCCATGTAAACCTGTCGGGTTGGGTCAAGACAAGTCGGATTGGGTTGGGTTGGTTCGGGTTGGGTCGGATTGACATGACCCATTTAAAACGGGTCAAGTCGGGTTACAAGTACAAACCCGAACCCGACCCATTAAATAAACGGGTCAATCGGGTCGACCCGTTTATGACCTGAACCCGTTTAGGCCAAACCCAAACCCGCTAAGTTCGGGTCGGGTTCGGGTCGGGTTGGCGGGTCGGGTCAAGGATTGCCACCCCTAGTTATCAGCATGAGCAGTACCAGCCCGGCCGATCCCACAACGAGAGAGAAAGAGCCACTCGCGGCGCCGAGCAACAAATCTCACGACAATGATCCTCACGGTGGCAAACCTGATTGTGGACCTGATATAATCTAGACTGTCAGTTTGTATTTGGTGATTGTGGACCTAATATTGGCCCGATCTAATCGATCCAAGTATAGACCTTGACTATTTGGACCGTTCCGGACCCATCGGTACGGTCCGATCTTATAAATTCATTTTATATAATAAATGTTTAATTTGGACTATTTAATTGGATATTGTGATCCTGAGTCCAATATAGATCCGTTTTAAGCGATCCATATATGGTTCTTGAGTATTTGGGACATTCCGGACTCATCGGTATGGTATGATCTTATTAATTTAAATAATTTAATACATGTTTAATATGGACTATAGATTTTAGTTATGTGATCGTGGATCCGATCTAGACTAGATCTAGATGACCCAAATATGTATCTTGGTTATTTGGACCATTCCGGACACATCGATATGGTCCGATCTTACAAACACAAACTATTTTGCATCTTATCATTGTTTATGGCAATGTAATTGATAAATAACTTGTTTAATTAAATTATTGCGGCAAGTTTATTTATTGGGCATATCTCTGTTTCATAATTCTAAATAGATATACTACATTTACCTCGTATTTCATTCGATAGTATGTATTAGTCTTATTCTGATTAGTTAACAATAGTTTTAACTACTGTCAATACAAATATAATCTTGTGCCTTCATCCATAGCCTTGTGTGAGCTTGGCCCTCGTCAGCCAAGACAATACAAATGGCTACGGATACCTTACAATTAGTTTTCCAGGGCTAGTAGTCCCATAGTAGATATAACTTTAGTGTTCCTAGAATCCGATAGTTTTAATCGGGTTTCTGATTATGCAATGCTTAGAATTCCATATATATCCTAATTAGAATTCAAGGCCCTTGAAGTCAGTGACAAGAATTATCTAGCCTGGTGTCTAGATGTCACTCTTCACTTATAATTGAAGTAACTAGGAAGTGCAATTGAGGAAGAAAATCAACTTACTTTTGAAGAGAAAGCTACGGAAGCAATCCTATTATGTCATCACCCCTAATCCCGACCTCAAAAATGAATACCTAACCAAGGTAGACCCCGGGGCCCTAAAGAAGTCCCTGGGGGACAAGTATGACCACCAGAGGATGGCCATACTATTAACGGCCAGGGATGAGTGAATGAACCTACGATTACAATCGGTATCATAATACAGGTCATCAATGTTCAGTATAATCTTGCGCATAAAATTATATGGAGAACTTGACAATTAATGACATTCAAGTGATTGACAAGACACTGTCTCCTTTCCATACTAGTGCTCTTGCAGCAGCAGTATCGTGAGCATAACTTCTTAAAGTTCGCTGATGTTATCTCTGTCCTCTAAGTTGCAGAAGAAAACAACAAAATTTTGATACAAAATCATAACTCCAAGCCCACTGGAGCCATAACATTATCTGAATTAAATATCAATGAATGATATCACAGATATTGAGGTAGAGGTTATGGTAGTAGAGCTCATCCTAACTAACCTGGAAGATGTAGCCACCCTAGAAGAGAAGGTTATAATAATTGAGCAAAATATAACCACCCTGGAAGAGGTGAGTATAATCCATGAAATGCTGCAAATTTTAAGAAAACAAAAGTTTGACATGACATGACATGCTCCTTCTATAGAAAATCCACCACCTACAAACACACCACAAGGAGCTTGTTACAAGTATGGAGGCGTAGATCTTTGGTCATACACCTGTGTGCATCGAAGAAAAATTTGGAATTGTACCAAAGTTCCCAAAAGACCATAAAGGTATACACGACGAACGATTTTGGTGACAAAGATAATCTTGACGATACTCTCGATTGCACCTAGTTAAAAGCCCTCGAAATTCAACAAAGATAATGATGATAGACCTGACAACAAAATAATGAAGGTCTAGATGATATATCCTCATGATGTGTTAACCATAGCTGGACCTACAAATGATAGAAGGCTTTGGAAGAGTTAATCTTGTGTTATCAAATGGTACCCATTTATTTATCCAAAACGCTTTGTCCTCAAGTAGTTCTAGAAGAACTTTACGGAGCTTCAAAGACATTCATATGAATGAATACCATATCAAAACACAAAACGAAGTAAACTTGAAGTTTACATTAAAAAAATTCTCCACCCTCTCAATAGAGATATATTACACTCGTATTGGGATAGTCGAATCTCATGCAATTAGGAGCCAAAAGTTTATTGCTAAAGAGAAGTCTTTGGTAAGCTAGAAGCTTAACGACCCTGTAGCCATAAACCTTTGGCATGACCGACTTGGTCATCCTGGATCCTTTATGCTTAAGAGGATCATAGACAACTCTATTGGCCATCCTTTATGGATAACCTCTAAGTCACCACCTTTCATTCATAGGATACAAGTTGACATTTGTGGACCTATACACCCCTCTAGTGGACCATTTTAAATACTCTATGATATTTTTAGATGCCTCGACCAGATGATCATACGTTTGTCTTTTATCTACTCGAAATATAGCTTTTGTTAGACTGTTTGCCCAGATTACCAAGCTTAGAGCTATCTTATTCTTTAGACCATCCTATATAATCTATTAGATTATATAATGTCGCTAATTTTATCGTCACAAGCATTTGATGATTTTTGTTCATCAATATAAATTGATATAGAGCATTATGTTTTTCATGTTCATACCCAAAATAGTTTCACGGAGTCTCTTATTTAACGCCTTTCAGCTAACAGCTAGGCCAATCTTTATGCAATCTAGACTTCCCACTAATGCTTGGTGGCACCCCATGCTGCATGCTGTAATGCTTTTTCAGCTTAAACCCATACCCTACCATAAAACTTTTTCTACTCACTTCGTGTTGGAAAACCAACCGAATATCTCGAATTTGTGAAAATTTGGCTATACAGTATAAATTCATATCCCACCACTAAAGAGAATCATAATGGGTCCCCAAACAAAGATTAGATATTTATATCAGTTTTGATCGAATCACCATATATAATTAAATATCTAGAACCATTAATCGGTGATTTGTTTTTCGTAAGGTTTACGGATTATCACTTCGATGAGTCAGAATTCCCACCGTTATGGGAAGATAAAAACACGGGTGTTCTGGAAGAACGACGTGAATTATCATGGAATACTTCCACTCTGTCTCATCTAGATCCTATGACTTCCCAATGTGAATATGAAGTTAGGAGAATTATGCATTTATAGAAAATTATAAACAATCTACCTGATGCATTTAATACTGTAGTTAGAGTGACAAAGTCACATGTACCAGCTATGAATGCGCTAGTTCGAATTAGTATCCCCGAAGGACAGAATTTGAATACTACAGAAAATAAGTTCATTGCACGTTAGAAGCGTGGTGGACCTATAGGTTCCAAAAGATTTAGCTCCCCGAAAGAGGAAGTTAAATAAAAATCATGCCCTAAGAAAACTCCAGAAATAGTGCCTCTGGAAGAGGTGATGCATAATGCTCCAGTCGAGATTATACCCCAAATCCTTGAAGTGATTGAGAATCAAAGGCCTAATTTTTCTGAAACCATACATAACTCTCCGGACGAGGTTATGACCTAGGTCCTTGAAGTGACTGGGAAAATAGTACTGGTACCAAACAATAATGAGATCTCAATGTTCTATTTATATTCCGGAGAAATTTAGAACCAAAAGAAAGTAGTCATCGATGACGTATTTACATATACAGTAGCTGCTAAATAGCAAAGGATAATGATATAAATAGCATCTATGAATGTCGACAAAGATTGGAATGACCAAGATAGAAAGATGCTATTCAAGTGGAACTGAATTCCCTTAAAAAATATAGAGTATTTGGACCTATAGTACAAATACCATCCAGAATAAACCTAATAGGTTTTAGATGGGTGTTCCTCTGGCAGAGAAATAAAAATGATGAAATTCAAAGATATAAAGCATGACTTGTGTACAAGGTTTCTCGCAGAAATCCATGATCGATTATGAGGAAATATATTCTCCGATAATGGATGCAATAATGTTTATTAGCTCAACAGCATCTGAAAAACTCCATATAAAGCTAATGGACATCATGATTACATACGGAGAACTAGACATTGAAATCTATATGAAAATTCTTGAAGGATTTAAGTTGCTAGAAGCAAAGTTTAGAAGCACACACTCAATTAGATTAAGACGTTTATTGTACAGGTTTAAACTGTCTGGAAGATTGTGATACAACCGTCTGAGTGAATATATGTCTAGAGAAAGTTATAATAGGGATCCTGTATATCTTTGTGTATTTAAAAAGAAATCCCTGAATGAATTTTCTATAGTAACAGTGTATGTTGATGACATCAGCATAATCGGGACTCTGAAAGAGCTCGAAAAGACTACTAACTATTTGAAATGAAAGACCTAGGTAAAACTAAATTTGATCTCGGCCTGCAGATCGAGCATATGGAGAGTGGAATTTTGGTCCATTAATCTAATTATATTGAGAAGCTCTTAAAGAGATTTAGTATAGATAAATGTCATCCATTAAGTATACCTATGGTCGTTCGGTCTTTGGATATTGAAAGAAATTCATTTAGACCAAAAGAAGAAAATAAAGATATATTTGGTCTTGAAGTACCATATTTATGTATCATTGTGACATTACTATACTTAGCACAATGCATTAGACCTGAGATAACATTTTATGTAAATGTAATTGCTAGATATAGTTTTGCACATACTAGTAGACACTAGAATGAAATTAAATACATATTGAGATATCTTCGTGGACTATTGAATTGAGATTATTTTATTGATCAGACTAACCTGATTGACTATGCAGATTTAGGTAATGTTTCTGACCTACATAAGGGTCAATAATAAATATGTTATGTTTTGTGAATAGTGATGCAACTATCTTGGTGTCCTATAAATAAAGTCTTGTAGCTATATCCTCGAACTATTTAGAAATTCTGACATTAGACGAAGCAGTTGTTAGCTCCCTTCTGCTACAGATGAACCTACTACGATATATGAAGACAATGCCGCATGCATCACACAACTTCAGGGAGGATTCATCAAAGGAGATCGAACTAAGCATATTTTACCGAAGTTTTTCTGTGCAAATGAACTACAAGAGAAGCAAGAAATCAAAGTGACGCAAGTTCGATCCAGCGACAATCTTGCAGATCTTTTCACCAAGTCACTACCAAAGTCAAACTTTCAGAAGTTGGTATACGGAATTGGGCTTCAAAGACTTCATCAAGGAAATTGTTAAATGATGTAATAATTAGGGGGAGTTTTTCTTTATTTTGAATAATGTAATTAGAGGGAGGGTAGTTCTAGGTCGACATCCTGAAGTATGTCGAGCATCCTAAAGTATGCTAGCATTCTAAAGTATGCTAGCATTCTGAAGTATGCTAAGCGCGTTGTACTCTTTTTCCTTATTGGACTGGTTTTTCCCACAAGGTTTTCCTACCAAAAAGATTCTAACGAGGCAACATGATGTGCATTCACCATTGTTCCTATAGAACATTATATTTGGTGGATATCCCAGGGGGAGTGTTATGAGATCTTCCGATCGAGTGGATTGTCCACCGTCGGATCTCCCCCATGGATTACTTGGGCCCTAAGTAAACTTACCCTATAAATAATATATGACCCTTAGGGTGGGGCACATTTTCAGTCTCTCTTCTCTCCTCTCTTGTAACAATTTGCTTATAGTTTTATTGAAATTAGGCCTTTTGAATCTTTTTTTAAAAAATCTCGACGGCTCATTGTCGCACCACCTTCACTTACAGGAACTCGAATCCTCTCCATTACAAGATGTCGAATGATGGGGGTTGATTTGCACCCAACCTTCCAATGCAGGCACCCCTCGAAGGGTGAATCACACTCTGCCCTGACTGTGCTGCATTGGACAGTCACCACCGGTATCGAAAGTCAAGTTATTGGAGAGAAGCCAGTGCTCCTTGTACAGACCCCAGATTATGAATATTTAATTATCTAATAGTATAATACTAAAATCGAAACCTCTGACCTGTGTTCAAATACTGACATCTTTATTAATATAGTGTTTAAATTTTTTTTCATGTATCATGTTCAAAGGACGAGGATGATCGTTGTTTCGAAACGTTCCATCTTTTTTTTTTCTTTTGGTAGTTTAAAGGGGGAGATCACTGGACCTCCGGGAGGTGCCATAGCCCCGCGCAAGCACGAACCACCGCACACAGGGAGCAAGACAGGCCAAAGGCCAACCAAACACGACTACAACCACCCAAAGAAACACCATCACCGGCATACAGGACAACGACACCACTGCCGAGACCAAACCCTAAAAAAAAAGGAAGAAAAATATACCACACCCAATTCCCAAGAAGGGGAGAACTTCAAGCCTAGATCCAAGCACCAATACTACAAACAAGCACCAAAAAACTGAAACGAGATCCAAGCACCAAAAGATCCGCGATCTACCACCATCTCCAACAGCATAGCACCCTAGATCGAAGTCGCAGACCTCCTCCGAACCGCCGTCGACCGCCGCCGTTGCCTCAGGCCACCAATAGTCGTTCACCGCCCCGAGGAGGCGTTCTGGAAAAACACCGGCGGAGGTCCTCGACACCGGGGCCAGATCTGACCCACCTGCAGAACCTGACAAGATGACAACCACCAACACCGAGCAAGGGACGCCTGCCGAGCAAGGGAAGAGGGATGCACAACTCCGGCACTTCGATCACAAAACGCCAGCCGTCAAAGACTCCCCTATACATAGAGGGCTGGAAGGGGGGCCAGATTCCACCCTTTAGACGGAGCGGACCCAAGTCCCGGCCTCCCCAGAGCCATAGACGGAGTGGAGTCTGAGGAAGCCGATAAGTCACCGACGAAACCCTAACCCTAGGGGAGAAAGGGGAAATTGGAGACGGTGCTCTAACAACTTTCCATCTTTTATTAGTAGTTTGTGGAATTTGAATGATCGTGTATAAAGAAGAGGTCAAAGGAAAACTATCAACATCCATTTCATTGAGGATTGATGAGCTGATGCATGAATTATATATATATATATATATATATATATATATATATATATATATATATATATATATATATATATATATATATATATATATATATATATATATATATATATATATATATATAGAGGGCTGGGTTCCTATGACATGTCATACGGAGTACCCTATGACATATGGTGAATTAGTATTGCTAGAATGTTTAGAATGTGCTGATTTTTTTTTAGGGTGATCACCTTACCTTAGATAGAATGTCCACAAAAAATCAAAGCATTCTAAAACTTGTTGGGGCATCAAATGCTAGAAGCTTTATCGGCCATCGATTTTAACCGTTAAATTGAAAATTATATTTGATGCCTCTAGAAGTTTTAGAATGAGCCGATTTTTTGCGGGGGTCCTATCTAAGATATGGTGATCATCCTCATAAAAATTTAGAACATTCTAAATATTCTAGGGTTACTAACTCACCATATGTCATAGGGTACTCCCTATGACATGTCATAGGAACTCATTTCCCATATATATATATATATATATATATATATATATATATATATATATATATATATATATATATATATATATATATATATATATATATATATATATATATATATATATATATATATATATATATTAATTATACATTTAAGATGTGGGATTATACAATAATATGTGATGACTTTAACGTGCATGTGGAAATCCGAGCAGATGGCTGTTTCACTGAAACATGCGCAGCTAAAGTCGATTTCGATGAAATGTGCATTTGAGCCTCGAGTTGCAATGTGATTTTCCACGATTCTGATGAAAAGTGGATCCGCACGAAACCACTTCATTGTTATCAAGCAAACAAAATACAATAAAATGTTGAAACGTGGGCCCCGTTTCAGTGTTATTAAACAAGGTGTAAAGGAGGCCGGACATCCCCGGTGGTTCATGCAAGTCTATATATATATACTAAAATGGAAGCCTCTCTTCCGTGTTATAACACATGGACGTCTATTAAAGAGCTAGAATTCTTCTTTCGTGTGTGAACGCGTCTTTCTTTTAAATCCATTCAAAAACCTCCATAAAGATGATAAGTTTTCATTCAATGATATTTAATGGTCATTTGATGTTAATCTCTCTTTCTCTAACAAGTGAATCACACTCATTTCAGATTTCACACTTCTTCGAACAGTTGCGATATCGTATTTGACAAATGGTGTGCATCAAGCACATTCGGGCATTTTGCCCGGGTTTCTTACTATACTATACTAAAACGAAAGCCTTTAAGCAGTGTGGTGCCGTGTGGAGCCCCCTCCCCAAATAAATAAACTCCAATAATGGATACAAGAGAAATCTTTCAAGGTTTAGTTGTTGCTGTTTGGATTTGATTCTGCACTGACCAGATTCCTATAGAATCCGATTCCCGTAGAATCCAAAGACTTACGCGGGAATCTGATTTTTCCACACAAAATTGATTCTAGCTTCTGCGGGAATAAGCTTCTGACATCATATATTGCTGAAAAATCAGGAATCAGAAGCTGGGGGACTGAAACTCGAATCCAAACAGGTCCCAACACAATATAACAAGAAAGATTGTTTGAAAATTTGGAGTCAAAACACACGGGAAATTGATAATTGCAGAGATAAAATGTATGGATCATGCATGGGTCACATCTAAATGTTGCATCAGCATCACAACTTCAATCAACACCTTCCATTTGAGAACAAATTGTCATCACATATGTTAGCAATGGAACTTCCACTGTCAAAGGTTTCCTGAAGGACCCAACAGCTAATGTCACTCAGTGAACCAGTCTTTTCTAACAACCAGCTCCCCTTCATACAGAAGCCAAAATGGTAACAACAGCAGAGTAGATCAAATGTATAAATTGTGGGTTACTGTCCATTTGGGTGCAAAAAGAGCCCCATTGGTTAAGCAAAGGATCCATCATCATCATCACTAGACAAAAAAGAATGACAGATCGAAGGGCCGAGAGCTCAATGCCACAGCCTCGTGCAGAAACCTTTCCGTGCGACTGGCTTCTCCTTGTTACATATACCGTCCATGAACGCATCCATCAGCTGAGTGACAAGGCTTGCTGGTTCGTCGATCAGGACGTTGATGAAAGCGCTCACCACCCTCCTTTCCTGCGCCGTCGCCTTCAGGCTGAACCACGTGAGGAACTTCACCCGGAACTCCTTCTCCATGTGCCCCTCGCACTCTAGCCATCTGATTACCTTCACGCAGTACTCGTACTCCCTCTCCGCTGATTCCTTTGTGCTGGCGGCCGGTTTCTTGTTTGCAGAATCCGGTGAGCTCATGAGTCTATCGGGTTTGCATGGCGTTTCCACGGGAATAGAATTGGAGCTGACGAAAGGTACAACCTCTGATGGAGGCGGTAAACGGCCCCCATTGTTGTCACTGATACCCTCCAATGATAGCACCTTGGGGCGGTTGTGGTGGCTCGACTTGGGGAGTTTCGGTGCCCGGTTGTTATCGCTCGAGTTTGTCGAGCCCCTCTGTGAATCGGCTTGAATGATCACTGGTTGCTCGCCCATCTCCTGATCTTTTTCCAAGGGTGAAACAAAATCTCCATGTATATATGTGCCATCAGAGTTGTGAGTCGAGAACTTGCTGCTGTTTCCATGAATGTGGTTTCGTGTCACGCACCTAGCCTCCCACTTCCCCAATTCCTTCGTGCTGCTGAAAGGGGACACCTTGAAATAATATTCAGTCGAAGGGCTGAGCCCGGAAATCTTGATCTTTGTATCAGGCCTCAGAATTATGCAGGTGGGTTCTTCTGGATAGTCCGTGACATCAGAGCTTCTATGCCACATTGTGCAGCCGATGATGGTTTCTTCAAAGATATCGTCTCTGGAGTGAATAGAAACAAGAACTGAACTCGGAGAGATGTCTTCAAAGTGGATACGGAGAGCTTGGGTACCTGTGATGACTGACCAATAAGTAGCCAAGCAAGAATACCACCACTAACAGCAATCATGAGCTCTGGGAATGCAACTAGGGTCAGGTTGGTTTGGGTTTGATCCAACCCAGAACTGAACCGAATTAGATCAGTTATATGATAATGAAACCCAAACCAACCTGTATTGGTCATGGACCCAAACCAACCAGACCCACACTGAAAAAATTAAGAACTATTGGCAATTTACTAGCAAGCCAGAGGCTCACATTAGCTTTAAGCTTTAACCATATGTTGGGTTCTCTTTGAAGTTGGTTCATTGTTAGCAAACAACAAACGATTACTCGTATGCTATTGTGATGTAGCCCAAAGTCGAAACCCATGATATATAAATGTGGACTAATATATATGAGTACGGTTCTCGGGTTGGGTTGGGTCTACCCAATCCGAAACCCGGAACCAACCCGTATTTAGTCAGTTCCACAAAACTTAGAACCGAACCAACCCATTTGGTCAAAATACCCAAACCAACCCGACCCATTTAGGTCGGGTTGGGTCGGTTCTCGGTTTTACCCGACCCCACCGATTGGAACAATCCAAAGGGTAGAAACTATCTTTACCTGGTGCCTTCAGGTCAGCATCAATTGACAGGTTGGAGATGCCAGAAAGCATGGAGTCCAGTGTTTCTACTGCAACGGCGCACAGCTTCTGGACCTCTGTACCACAAGCAAGCCGGTTGACGATGCCTCTAGCCATCATTGCAGAGTCTTTATCTAGAGCTCCGACTTCCTTCTTGAGTTTCTTCACAGCTGCATTCACGATATTATGCAGTTCTTTGTACCTTTCAGTTCCTTTGAGGATCTTCTGGCTCAGAGATAACCGGTCACATAGTACATCGACTCTCCTCGCATCCTTAGCAATTAACAGTTGTTTTAACCAGCTTCTGCGAGACACGAGATGCAAAGGGTTCGTGAAATATATATCGAAAGTCAAAATACCGTAACTCACTCTCCACATGAGAGAACTCGGGAAAATTTTCTTCCAGGAAGCAGTTGTTGTTTAGTTAATCAAGATTTATCAAGTACATTTTACCTCCAAGAATTCACCATTTCGTTGGATTTTTTTTCTGATATGTGCAGATATTGTTTAAATTATAAAAAAATTGTTTTTGGCTATAATATTTAAGTTAACTAAGCGTACTTTGAGAATTATACCATCCAAACCTTACATATCAGCAGGGAACATCAGTGCCTTTAAATCTGATTTGAGGCAGAAGTAAAGGCTGTAAAACCAGTCAGATAGGAATCATATCAGTTTGTTTTCTCAAATCAGCCTGACTCAACCGGGTCAGTCTCGTGTAGAATCGGATTCATGACCAAATGCGAAACTACTCTAGAATTCCTGATATGATATTAACATGATCACCGAACTTAAAACATCTCCATTTGATATAATCTAAACGTGGGAGGCATTGAAGTAAGAAACAAGAGTTCTGACCCGGTAGGACTACTATCTGGATCAGAGATAGTGAACAAGGAGGTTTCCTTCAAATTATATTTTATTTTCATCTTATTTCTTTATTTGAAAAGGATGAGGATTTTGATTTTGGGTACGATTAAGATGGGGATTTTGATATATAAATATATGTAATAGGCTTTAGATGAAAAACAATTTTCATATCTAGAAACTTTACATATATTTTCACTTCATATTTCTTCCATGTGGATTCAAGGACTTCCTTGGTGGATTCCAAGGGTATTTTGAGGAAGGTGATCAGCATCTTGTTCTACCTTCCACCACCGGCTACATCATGTAGCATCGGAGTGTTCTCACTTCTCATCCGATTCTGACTGTCACATATGCACTGATTCTTTGGTGAGAAAGAACTGAACTCGGGTTAGATGAAGGGGGAAAACGATATCTTTCATAAATATTTATTTCTAGAAGATCGTAAGAACTATGGAAAAAATACCCAAAAAAAAGAAGTAGGCTTAGAGCAATGTAATTCATGTTCTTGTGTTTCTGTAGTGCATAAACATTTCCAATCGGGTTTGGCACATGTGTTTAAGCTTTAAAATTCAATTTATGTAAGCATTAGAGCATGTATCAATACAGAACAGGATGGTTGTTGATAAGAAATTTTTTTATTCCACTAAGGCAAGGCTGAAGAATAAAAGATATCATTTTAATTCTTTGAATCTTTAAGCAAAATGTCTCTCCCAAAGTTGGCATGTGTCAATGGCTGAACGAAATAAAATGACGGCAAGATGCTTCGAAAACATGTGCTAGTGGCTGAGAAACAAGTATTAAAGCATAAATGGCATGCTTCCTGTTAGGTGTGCTTTTAATAACACCATAAAGCATGCCTAGTAAAATTGTCTTCCTTAACTATGTAATTTTTACAAGTCCTATATAGGGTCCCAGGTTGATGATAGTTGATTACTAATAAAAATGTAAAATTCAGATTCCTGATTTGTAACTTAGAAGAGGTAAGTTGGTCTTTCATCTCTCTTTTCACTCTCTTTTCTTTGTTGTGGATAGTGCCGTGAGTGACCCCTATTAGTTGGATCCTTTTTTTTTCTAGCTCAGTTGGTATCGGAGCTAGCTCTAATCGATCTAGGTTCGGCATCAATCAGTATTAGAGCAAATTTTCTTCTTGTTCTATCATTAAGAAGATCATCCAAGGTGGGAAGATGGATGTTGAAGATCAACGTGAGCAATATCTTCGATCGAGCCCAGGAAAAAAAGATGATAGAGTTGTAGGATTAGATCAAGCAGCCCGTGCAGCAGATTCAAATTTTTTATCTACAATTTTAGCTAGGATGAGAGTTCGAGAACTTGGACCTTGAAAGTGTGGGAGGACGAACCGTCACATCCATTGTCCACCGTAAATATAGACCCTCTAGTTCACCGAAAGGGAATCCCAAGGAAGTCATAGGATTAAAAGGGAGTCTCCAATTATCAATTGGAGAGTTAGGAAGTACTAGGAGGATTGACAAACTTAAGCGCTGTCATTAACTACTACTAGTTGTGTCCTTTTCCCTATATCATCATGAGATATGAATAACTTGCCAAGAAAGTTATGCATGCACTACATAAATTTCAAGATCATGAAATCAAAAATCTCTGTGTATAAGCAAATTTACCAAACCAACAGATTTTCAGGCTGTCTGATGAACTCCAATAAGTTTCTGGCAGTGTGATACATTAAACATTGAGACTTTGATCCAAATTTCACCCAAGTCATCTCTCAAAGTTATTTATTACATGAACTAAAACCTTAAGATGTCTACAAGATTGATAATGACTAGAAGATAACACCAGAATGCAATGAAATGTAATAGAACACGGTAACCATCTATATCGTTAACATTGATCTTACCAGAAACTCAAGCTAATGGGCGGAGTGAGTTATCTGGCCATTAATCTGAAACTCGTTGAGTTAATCAAATTATACTTTGAAGTTTCAGAAAATGCATCTCTCTAAAAGATATAAGGCATCAGAGAACTTAAATGTTGAAAATGAATCATCGAATCAGTAATCACTGATGCACACGTAAATGGGAAAAGAAACATGGACAAAAAATCAGCTTTAGTCTATCTACTCAGTGTGGTTTTTATGGAACCTGCTACTTCGGCATTGATTTTGATCCAGGGCAAAATCCTTCAAAAGTCAAAACCGAACGAAGGTACCTTGCAATTTCTTCCCAAAACTTTCATTCAAGCACTTTGGTTACATTCTCCTCAAGGGGTGCCAAAGCATTTAAATGGCTTTTGAACATCTAACATCTAGGCATTTAATTAGATCCATTTAAACGGCGCTCATAAGGTTAAGGTGCATAATTAAAATAGCTAGGACTTGTAATGGACAAGTAACTAAGTAAACATTTACAAATGACTAGTTCTATAAAGTAGAAGTACCTTACACGAGTTAAATTGAAGATAACGCTAAAACAGATAAATTAGAAACAAAAAGTTAAGGAGTATCATAAATTCAAAATATATGATATCTCACATGGCCTCATACAGAAAGCTGCATTAAGATTCAATCAAAGGCAAACCACTTGCTTGAACAATCTTATTCAAGAGACAATATAAAGCTTTTATAAGTTTGCTTTCCAATTGAGTCTACCAATAGTCAAAGTATATATTTGCAAAAAAAATAAAAAAATAGTCAAAGTATATATGGAATCAAATCTTATATAACATATTAATGTTCTGAAACAAGGACACTAGGTTCTACCACATGATTAAAATAAATTCTCAGCCATAGAGTTTTAGTCATCTCATTAAATGACCATCAAGATGAATTGAGCTATCAGTGTTTAGAGAGGTATATATGTTGATTTGCTTTTAAACGGCTGCATGTGACAAACATATGAAACTTCAACCTAAATCAAATACACATTCTGAAAGACATCTTTAGATTGTATTTAGTGAGCTGAAGAATTCTTCTCACTTTAACCATTATGCTAATGTAAGCATTCTGTTATGACATTATGATTCTCTCCATCCCCAGATCCTGTTACAACTCCATCATAATCAAATGCTGTCTTTATTTCAAACATCGCACTGCCAATATTTTAATGCATAAACAAAAAATGGCCTTCACATAGTTCTAATTAGATATCCTTTGCATCTCACGATGATATACGGTGTTGTTATCTTCTTGAATACTGTTAGCATACTGACAGTCGCGCTGGGTTGATGGAACTTACTAGGAGTCTAGGGCATTTTTTCAAAGTTTTTTTTAAACATTTTAATCTTCTCAAGAACCATCTCTAAGATGATAAAGTTCCCCTAGTATGCATGGGTTATGTGAAGTTCGTATCCATGATATAGCTCGTCTGTTTTCTAATTGTGTACTGTTAATGTACATATAGATGGGTCGGGTTTAATGTATAGTCGGGTCGGATTGTATAGTGATACATGTACATATATTGGGCTTGAGTCCCTCAATGGAATGCATTCTATTCCTCTCCAAACCCTAGCCGTCATCTCCTAACATGGTATCAGAGCACTAGGGTTCTCCCTCGCGGCGACGTCGACGACGGTCATCTCCTCCGGCCTCCGTTCACCTGATCGGCAGTCCCCCGGCCCCCCCTTCCGGCCTCCAGCACCCCCCGGCCCCCCTTCCGGCCTCCAGCACCTCGCCGGCCCCCCCTTCCGGCCTACAGCCACCGCCGCCCCCCCCCCCCCCTTTCCGGCCTCCAGCACCCCCCCCGGCCCCCCTTCCGGCCTACAGCACCCCGCCGGCCCCCCCTTCCGGCCTACAGCCACCGCCGCCCCCCCCCCTTCTCCACCCGCCCAACCCTCGGCACCCCTCCTCCGCCCTCCAGCACCCCGCCGCCCCCCCCTTCTCCACCCGCCCAACCCCTGGCACCCCTCCTCCGCCCTCCAGCACCCCGCCGGCCCCCCCTTCTCCACCCGCCCACCCCCCCCGGCCCCGCCTCCGCCCTACAGCACCCCGCCGACCCCCCTACAGCCCCCCCGACCCCCCCCCCCCCCCCCCCGACCCTCCTACAGCCACCTCCGCCCCCCCCCGACCCCCCTCCAGCCCCCCCGTCCCTCCGTCTCCTCGTTTTGCTGGTATTCTCGGGCCACGTCCCTCCACCACATCAGTTGACTGTGGACGTCGTCAGGGTCTCCTCCGCCATGATGGCGAGACTGCTGCTGCTACTGATCTCCCTACTCCAGCACCGCCTGCCATCACTCCTGCTCCGTCTCGGTCTTACTCCGACCGCCTCCAGCGCTTTGAGGAGTTACTGTTGCGATACCTCGCCTCCACCAGCTCTTCGACATATCACGGTCTCTCTGCCACTCCGGGTACTTCTGCTCAGTCTCGGTCTTACTCCGACCGCCTCCAGCGCTTTGAGGAATTACTGCTTCGGTACCTCGCCTCCACCAGCTCTTCGACAGCTCACAGTCTCTCTGCCACTCCGGGTACTACTGCTCCATGGATATTCGACTCGGGTGCCTCCTGTCACCTCACCTTTGACTCCATTGTCCTCACTGACTGTTCTCCCACTGCCACCCACCAGGAGGTTCGCACTGCGGATGGGACTCTCGTCCCTATTCCGCAATGTGGATCCGTCACTACTACCTCTGACCCTTCTGGTCGCCTGACCCTACCCCATGTCCATCATGCCCCCCGTCTTAACATTAATCTGATCTCTATCAGTTCTCTTTGCGACTCTGGTCTGACTGTCACCTTCACCCCTTCTGTTTGTGTTGTGCAGGATTCGCAGACGGGTCAGAGGATTGGGCTGGGCCGTAGAGCAGGACTTTACCAGCTGGACCATCTCCATGTGTCTTCCGTTCCTGTTGCGTCTGTCATGTCTGTTACCTCCGATGCCGACCTGTGGCATAGAAGGTTAGGTCACATATCGAGTGATCGACTCAAAAGCGTATTCCGTTCGGGCGCTTTGGGTCGAGCGTCCTTCTCCCCTCTCTCTGTTTGTACGGGTTGTAGACTAGCAAAGCATCTAGCTCTTCCATTCTCTGCTAGTGCTTCCCAATCTGATGTGTTATTTGATTTAGTACATTCGGACATTTGGGGTCCTGCACCTGTTGCATCCATTTCGGGTTACATGTACTGTGTGTGTTTCATCGATGACTACTCTAGGTGCACCTGGGTTTATCTTATGCGTCATCGGTCTGAAGTCCCTCACATCTTTAGGAGATTCACTACTATGATACACACTCAGTTTGGTCGGCGCATTAAGACCTTTCGGTCTGATTGTGCCAAGGAGTACCTCTCTTCCGAGATGCGTGAGATTCTTCAGTCTCACGGCACTCTTCACCAGCAGTCCTGTCCCCACACCCATGAGCAGAACGGCGTTGCTGAACGCAAGCATCGTCATGTCCTTGAGACCGCACGAGCTTTGCTCCTCTCTGCGTCTGTTCCTCACTCTTACTGGGCTGAAGCTGTCATGACGGCTGTCCACCTCATCAATATCACTCCGTTATCTGCTCTATCCGGTGCCACCCCATATGAGCGCCTTCACTCCAGCCCACCTGACTACTCCCTTCTTCGCACGTTTGGCTGCACGTGCTTTGTTCTTCTTCCTTCCCATGAGCGCACCAAACTCTCTGCGAGATCTGTTCGGTGTGTTCACTTGGGGCTCAGTCGGGAGCACAAGGGGTATCGTTGTTACGATCCCTTGGCTCGCCGGATCCGTGTCTCCCGTCATGTTTCCTTTGTTGAGGATGTCCCGTACTTTTCCCCTGAGTCTCGGGATATTTCCTTGCCTCCAGCGTCACCCTCCTCGCCTTCATCACCTCTCCACATCCCCGTTCTACCCCCGTTTTCTGTTGCCCCACCCACGCCTACTCCACCTCCATCTTCCCCGCCACCACCACCACCACCACCTCCTCAGTCTCCCTCACCACCACCACCTCCACCACCACCACCACCTCCTCAGTCTCCCTCGCCACCTCCACCACCACTCGTTACTCGTGTCTATGTACGTCGGTCTGCAGCTCCTCCTCCAGAGTCGGTTCACACTGGTACTCCCTCGCCTGATGCTGCTGCCCCCTCCTCCCCGGTCGTGGATCCTGCTCCTGTTCGGCGCTACCCGGCGCGCGAACATCACCCTCCTGACAGATATGACTACTCTCCTGACAGGTTTGGCTACTCTGCTTTTCCTTCTGACTCTCCTGACTCTTCTGGCTACTCTGCCAGTGTCTCCTATTCACCATCCTTTCAGGCTTTTCTTACTGCTATACACACCCATCGGGAGCCCCAGTCGTACCGTGAGGCAGCGTTACATCCAGAATGGCGGCAGGCCATGTCAGTTGAGCTTGAGGCTTTTCAGCGGACCAAGACCTGGGAGTTGGTGCCTTGTCCCTCCGGGGTGGTTCCTGTTAGCTGCAAGTGGATATTCAAGGTCAAGACTCGACCTGACGGATCCATTGAGCGGCACAAGGCTCGCCTCGTTGCTCGCGGCTTCTCCTAGGAGTATGGGATTGACTACGAGGAGACGTTTGCTCCAGTTGCTCGGATGACTACTGTGCGCACCCTCTTAGCTGTGGCAGCTGCTCGAGGGTGACCTCTCCATCAGATGGATGTCACCAATGCGTTTCTCCACGGTGATCTCTCCGAGGAAGTCTACATGGCTCCTCCTCCGGGCACTTCAATTCCTCCAGGGCACGTGTGTCGGTTGCGCCAAGCCATCTATGGGCTCAAGCAGGCCCCTCGTGCCTGGTTTGAGCGATTTCGCAGTGCAGTTCTGGCCGCCGGGTTTGTTGAGCGTCACTCCGCCTATGCCTTGTTCACTCGCTCCTCCAGTCAGGGCATTGCAGTTCTTCTCCTCTATGTGGATGATATGATCATCACTGGGGATGACAGTGCCACCATCGCCTCTCTCCAGCGGCACCTCCAGAGTCAGTTTGAGATGAAAGATCTGGGATCTCTTCGCTACTTTTTGGGCCTTGAGATTGCCCGGTCAGCTCGTGGTCTGTTGGTCTCCCAGCAGAAGTACATCTCCGACATCCTTGCTGATGCTGCTCTTACGGACACGCGCACTGCTGATACACCCATGGAGCTCAATTTGAAGCTTCTCGCTACAGACGGTGAGCCGCTCCAGGATGTCTCCCGCTACCAGCGGCTGGTTGGGATGCTCGTCTATCTCACCATGACCCGGCCAGACATTGCCCATGCAGTTGGCATTGTCAGTCAGTTTGTTCAGGCTCCACGGTCAGTACACTATGCAGCTGTTCTTCGGATTATCCGCTACCTCCGGGGTACCATCACCCGTTCACTACTGTTTCCCTCCACCTCTCCGTTGGTGCTGCGTGCCTACTCCGATGCAGATTGGGCAGGAGATGCAGCCACTCGTCGCTCGACTACAGGATACTGTGTGTTTCTGGGTGATTCACTGATTTCGTGGCGCAGCAAGAAGCAGGAGTCTGTTGCTCGCTCCAGCACCGAAGCCGAATACAGGGCTATGGCTTCCATCACCGCCGAGATTGTCTGGCTTCGCCGTCTTCTGCTCGACTTAGGAGTGGTGATATCCGGGCCCACTCCTCTCTTCTGTGACAACCGGAGTGCTATTCAGATTGCTAGCAACCCGGTCTTCCATGAGCGAACAAAGCATATTGAAGTTGATTGTCATTATGTTCGCCAGGCGTTTATCGACCACACTATCTCCCTGCCTTTCATTTCCTCATCGGAGCAGACTGCTGATTTTCTGACGAAGCCCCTGACGATTGCTCGCTTCCAGCATTTTCTAGGCAAACTCTCGGTTCATGATCCACCGTGAGTTTGAGGGGGAGTGTTAATGTACATATAGATGGGTCGGGTTTAATGTATAGTCGGGTCGGATTGTATAGTGATACATGTACATATATTGGGCTTGAGTCCCTCAATGGAATGCATTCTATTCCTCTCCAAACCCTAGCCGTCATCTCCTAACATGTACGAACCGAGGGTGCAACGGAGCACACTGGAGAGACCTTCAACTTCCAATTTTGTTCTACAGATTTTCACGTTCTGCAGTCCGTTTATACGATAGTTTTTGGAAAACAATTTGCTGCAAGAACCCTAAAGTGGATTCTGCCAATTTTAGTTCAAAGACAAATCAGATACCCCAACATGAACAAAATGGGTGGTCCCAATCTGCTAACAGGACCCTGGAGTATAATCACCTACTGTATAAGGAGATCCGCTCTCCGCCTCACGAAGGTGGTGGGACCCAATGCAACCACATAAGTCTCGAGAGTGGTTGAAGATTAAAATTTTCTCCTCGGGATTCATGGCAAAAATCCAACAGGTTTCCTCTTGAGGAACATGCAAGCTCTCGATGTGAGGGAGGCCTTGCCTAAACCTTCATTAATCGAAGTATCATCGTGGTTAGAGTTCACCTCAACTTTCACTAATGGAAGTATCTTCGTAGATAGAGTTCCCAAGAGACGAGAACATAGAGAACTTTGTTCTCTGTTATTTACCGAAGACTCTGTCTGTGTAGCCTCTTGGTTGCTCTCTCTCTCTCTCTCTCTCTCTCTCTCTCTCTCCCCTTGATTAGTGTGTCATAGAAACTCTGCCTCTGGTTTGATCTTCAGAAGAGTTCTTCTCTCCTTTCTCTAGTTAGGTTTGGCAATCAGCTAGCTGGAAGGAAGATGAAAGGGTTGTTCTCTTCTCTACTTAAATACGCAATAGGTTTAAAACTTGTCATTTGTGAAAGATAGTTGGGCATGAAACAAAACCCACCAGATAGCTAATCGAGTAAGCTTTCGAATGAATCAAAATAGAATTGGAAGGCTAAGATGAGAACTGGTCATGAAGGCATGTCAATACAGGCGGACGTTGTAGAGATTTATATAAAGACCACCAGCACGATAACCATTTGTGTTTCCAATGGAAATTGATTAGAAGTTGCCTATTTTAAGTTGGATACCCCCATCTGCAATTCCTTGGGAACTTTAGGGCTTCCTAAATGAATGTGGTGAACAATTTATAAGTGTTCAAGGAACGGCTTAGATTTGTTTTAGTATTTTCCTCTACCCTTCTACTTGCATTATCCTCTACCTCTCTGTACTTCCCCCCATTTATAATTTCTTCTCCTTTATGGAGGTCTTCCTCTATTTTATCTGGAATGACAGCTCAAGGCAATCTACATTATTAGGTATTGGAGCTCTCTCCTAAGGGTTCTACTACATTATTTTCTATAAGAGTAGGCTACGGTTCATTCTAGAGTCAGATCAGGCACTGATTCCTTAAGTTGGATGATCTTTCAAAGAGCAACTCTGTCTCGTTGTTCTGACCATTTATTACATGAAGCATGGAGTGTGAGTTAGCAGCAATAAATGTTATTAGATATGTGAAGCATTGCAAAAAAATCATGTGTAGTTGATGTTGTGATTTGAAAGTCTCATTCATTTGTTGAGAATCCCTTATCTCCAACCAATTCTCCCAAAGCTCTGGAGATGACATGGTCTTCCGACCCTTATTTACCTCCCTATAAAGCTAAAGATGTTGTAGACCCTTCTTTGTCTGTATTCCTTTTCATGAAGATACTTCCACGGATTGGTGTTGAGAGTTAGCCCTTCATCTCTTGTCATTTTATCCTCTTCCTCAAATCAACAATAAGAAAAGGAGCACAAAGCACACTTATTCATAGTATCCATGATGGTTACTTCCTTACGCAAGATATTATTTCCAAAATTGATAGAAGTGTCTGGATGAATCAGATGAAATTAGGAGGCCCACCTATTCAAGATGATTAGATGAGATTCTAGGAATACTCTTTCCCCTTCCAGACATACACATGTCCCTTTCCCCAAGGGGTTAACTATATGCCCATTCACATCCTGATAATGGATCTTTCAGGTATGGGTTTATTATTATGGAAGAAGAAAAAAACTTATTTGCAGCATAAACGTGATGAACAAATCAATGCTTTGTTTCCATCGTGTGGTGACGAAAGTCACCACAAGAGAGATGCATGAACTGACCTTAATCATCCCTTCTGCTAGAGGAAAATAATAGTATGTATTATATCAAGTATTTGAATATTCATGACTCAGCTTTTAAAGAAACGTGCAAATTTTCTTTTGTTTAAGTCGATTATTAAGTCAAGTATGAGTTAAAGTTTGCCACAAATCAACTGAAAGCTCGAGAACAAGTTCATGAAGCGGACAAGTATGATGTGATGCGAGAAGTGGAAACCAAGGCCAAGAGCATAACTATAAATCAAAATATGATGAAGACAAGAAAAGGAACAGGTCACCTAATGTAGCAGCCAATAGAAACTTTCACAAAGAAAAATATATAAGGTCTAGGATGAAACTGACCCATTAGATAGCTAATTGAGTAAGCAATCCAATGATCAGCAATTACCCAAATGGAGGTTTCACGGATGAGATATGAAGCAGATATAAGGACCCATTAATGCATTCGGAGTTGCAGAATTATAAAACTTCATTGATGCAACTAACAAATTACATCACCATATAAATTTCTCAAACGATGGAATTTGTGTTCTTACTTGCCTATTTAGAGTTGGATTTTCCCATGTAAGCTTCATATGGACTGTTTACCATGAGATTAGATCATCTCCTGGCTTTAAGTAGATCTATAGCGTATGACATTGATTTAGGGAGGACAAGTCACATAGCAGTTGAATGTAAGGTGGACTATGGTTAGACTGGAGTGTTGACAATGGTTGGATACTTTCCCTCAAAGAAAACCATCACAGACTCTATTAGGCATATGTTTCAATGCCACCCTCCTAGCTGCATGTTGATGAAGAAGTTGAAGATCATTTGCATCATTTGACAGACTATTTAATGGAAAAAAACTTTGTTTGGAAACAAATTAGAGAATTTTTAAGTCCATTACCTTGGGATACATTGAGTTGCACAATATTAAGCTGGTGATATAAGGACTCGTTAGGCTTCCCTGTTTTGATAGGCTTCCATGTGGGTTGTCAATCCCATTAGTAGGACTTTACTGTTTAACGATGGTTTACCAAAGCTGGAGAGATTTTCCCCTTACCCAGGTTCTTTAGAAGAAATAAATATTATAAATGTTAATGGGAATATAGTTGTAAGAAATATCAAGTGCATCAAAAAGTTTTTCATTATGACGAATGCCATTAATTTTTAAATTAGAATAAAATGCACGGCATCATAATACTACAGCAGGAAAGTTCAGACTTTATAGTCGATCACTCATTGTGCCATGTGGGAATTAGTATTCTCAAGCCCAGATATTTAAGTATTAAAAGTATTATAATACTTTAGTTGTATTTCTGGTTTTAATCCTGAATAAAGAAGTGGGGTTTAAAATGACTGCCTAAGTCCTAAAGGTCGTGGGGCCCAAGTAGTTTATGTGAAAAAATTAATCATTGCCTTAATGACCTAAATAGCAAAGTAAACCTAGCGTTAATACTTATCTAAATGACACCAACATGGCCCTTGCTTAGCCCTGACCCTGCCCTAGTATTTGAAGGGTCGGGCTAGGGCCCATTGTTTTTTGGCTCTGAAGGGCTAGGGCCTACCTCTTAGAACAAAGGGTCGGACTCAATTTGAACCAGCCCTACCCTGGCCCTGTCCTCTGATAGGCCTTGTTGCACAAACCACCCAGAGGTAGTTATCGTGGAAAATAACTTCCTTTGGGAGTTATGGAAACTCCTCAACTACTTGCTCCCCTGTAAAAGAGAGCAAGAACAAAGAAGGGGACATTTCAAGCAACTCTACCCAAACAAGAGCCAACTCAAGAGTCAAAGCACTTGGACATCTAGACTATGTGCTCCATGCACAACATAGAAAGCAGGGAGAAAGGAAGCACCCATCCAGTTCTAGCTCTAGCATTCGGTTCCAGTTTCAAGTCCGAATAATTCAAAGTCTGAAGAGCAAAGCACTGCCAGTTCTAGCTAATAAAGTGCGAAGCCCAGAAGGATCGCGCACCACAAGCCTATTCTCACTTCTAAAATTCTCTAAGTCTTGCAAACCCCAAATACTTGTAAACTCTTTAAAAATCTGACTCTTCGAGCAATCTCAACAAAGGAGATCGAGGATCAAAGATCAAGAGGATTTTCCCCATATTTCCTAATACTTTTTGTACTTCGCTCATCCGAGCAAGATTTTTAATTTGTTGAGTAAATTTTATTTATACAGTTGGCCCTCTAATATGGTTGAGAATTTATTTAGGCAATATCCAAATTATGGAATCCTTGCATCAAAACTGATTTCCAAAAATAGTCCCGTGAACAAGACTGTAGCCTGGAATCAGGAGTTGAAGGTCTCATCAGTGGGTGAGAGTGTGTCAGCGCATGCAAACCTTGAGGATGAGCTAGCATTTATCCTTGAGATGAACTTCACCAGAACTCGTGAAGTGGGGGTTGAGTGACATTTTACAGAGTGTGTAACATAGCTAACCACAATCTGCAAAAAAATTGATTAGAAGAAAATTTTGACAATCACGGACCAATATACTCAACTGTTGGTTGTGTACTGAAAACCACTTCAGCTTATCTCTGATGAGTTCCATCAACCCATTTGGACCATCAGTGCCACAGTTTAGCATGATAGTAGCAAACAGTACCAACTTCATCGTCAATGCTAAATGAAATAGAAGTACAGTTTTACATGCACCCTTGTTACATTGAAGCACTAAGTCCAGCAACGATGATTTGATCCAGCCTTTCGTAGTATGTCAATAGTCCATCGAAAAGACTCCTTCAATAACAAAAAAAAGATGCAACAAACACACCAACATAATATGTTTTCTCTTTTAGGCTATTATTTTGTGTCATCCTAATCAACATCTCTTTTACTCAGCTGTATACATTTCATGCAGTCAAGAAGTTCAGGATGAGAACAATGACCTAAATGCACCCCATTATAATGAAAATATAATTAACAGAATGAATCGTAAATGTATTACCGTATCAGCCAATTAACTTTACCACAGCAAACACAGTAGAAACTGCCATCCAACTTTGTATAACACCCATTCTTCAAAATGCCTGCTCTCTCATGCTTAAGAGCACATTTCAGATGGCATGACATACCACATGAATCATTTTGGAAAGGAGGATCAGAATTGCAAACCAACCATAGACTAGGATCCTTATTGTCATCATATTGATGACACATGCAGCAAGAACACCGCTTACAGTATTTATTGTCTGGACTCAAGGTGGCTCGGCAAGCAAGATTTGGACAGATTAGGATATTAACTTGCTTTTCATTGTTCTTCTCAGAGTGATCCGGTTCAATGTCAGTTGCAAAGTGCAGTTGATCTTTCTTCCTTTTCTTTTTGAATCCATTTAGGTTTTTGATTGAGTCAGATGAAAGGCCAGTTTTATTGTTATTTTTTTTCTCGATCTTCTTTTCTGACACTAGCCTAAGCAGATGATCAATCATTTTAGGCTTTGTAACCCCAGTATATTTCCTCTCCTTGCCCATCTCTGCACAGATGAGTTGAAGAAGCTCCCGACGGCTAAAAGACCGAAGAATTTCAGGGGCATTGTCTGCCCATCGTGATATTTCATGCACCAGCTCTCGCTTCTCCTCCAAACTCAACTCATTACATTTTGCAGGATCAATCACAAGACCTGAAGAAATGGAAATATGTGAGTTCCAATAAAATTTTATGCTCAATAAGAGAAGATGAAGCGATGGATGCAAATGCAAAGCTTTTCATTTCAAATCATTGGGGGAAAAAAAAAGTTCCATGCTTTAAGAACAGAATTTACAATATTATGTATTATTAAACACAAAAACCTGCCCGACAGGAATGACGAACCTTTTTCAAGATTTAGTCGTTAAATACAAAAAGAACTGTCAAGTCCTATTGGCAGGCATGCGTTGACTATGGTGAAGATCTTTTTCTGGCTTGAAAAGCACAAACTGCCTACTTTCAAATAAAAACTCCCTCAGGCCTTCTAGAGATCTTTATTATTGTTCCAAGCATAATTACAGAAGATAAACCCTATAATCTTGTTTATGATCTTCTTAATCCCTTAGCTAGCAACCGTTTATTGAAAGGTATATATTACTATCTCTATTTATTGGTTAGTGTGAAATTCTTAAGTTCGTTGAAGGCTTTGGTCAAAGGCATGTTGCAACAATAAGAATAAAGAGCAATCAATTGGAGTGTCAATTACTTCTTGAATCGCATAATATAGTCTCCCCAAACCATGGTTAGCCATGGTTCTGGGGTTAATTTGTTGACATGTGTCCCCGAGGTATTACTTTAGTCTTTAAATCTTTCAGATGCTTATTATAAATTCTAGTCTCTTGGTGATTATAGCGGTTCTACCTCTTATTTACACAAAATTTTATATTGGCTCTCGTGCATAGAAGTTTCAACATCTTTATGATACCAGATACATAATCTCCAGTGAAGGCGAAGACATAGCGACCATGGAACCTACAGAGACTCTGAACTTTCTCTAACAAATTATGAAGACTAGTCTTTAACTCTATTAGAGAGAAACTCTTTCTCATTAACATGGATGCCCACTAAAATTCGGCCAATGCATATTACACCTAAGAAACTAAATTTTAAGAGAAGGTAGCAACTTTAACCTATATTATCATGCAAAGATTTGGCAAGAGAAAATACCATTCAATAAAATCGATTTATGTCCCTCAATAGCGGTTGCATATGAAAAATTCAGCAAATAAAACCATGCAAGAACAAAGAAGATGAAGTCACCAACAACTAGATCAAACAAGCCAAGCTTATGG
Source organism: Chamaelirium japonicum (assembly GCA_947650365.1). NCBI lineage: Eukaryota > Viridiplantae > Streptophyta > Magnoliopsida > Liliales > Melanthiaceae > Chamaelirium > Chamaelirium japonicum. The sequence goes on along the minus strand of OX393557.1, from coordinate 6,015,609 downwards.
ATAACATATCAAGTAACAATTAAGATGGAGTCAGGTAACAGTGTATGGTGGTCAAAGAAATGGGTGACGTGTGATATGTTGATGCCAACGACAATCAATAATGTGTTTCAAAAGATGTCCTGATGTTGTCTCTTCATTCGCTAGTCAAAGCCATAACCGAATAGGTGAAGAGGTGTGGGAGAAGATGATCCAAAATATAAAGGCAAGAAGTTGGAGGAAGATCTGTAGGCAATGGAGATGAACGAAGAAGAGGGCTCTCTTCTTTACTTTATCTTTAATTCTTCTCTCAAAATCTGATCCTTCATGGTTTCACCCTTCTCTCTTTTTATTTTCTAGGGGATGGTAGCCTTATATGGAAGAGAGAGAGAGAGAGAGAGAGAGAGAGAGAGAGAGAGAGAGAGAGAGAGAGAGAGAGAGAGAGAGAGAGAGAGAGAGAGAGAGAGAGAGAGAGAGAGAGAGGGAATAAGATCCTCCCGGGCTCGGCAGTGGCATGAGAGAGGAGTGGTACCCGTGGCCCCTTTTCTGGAATAGAAAAGGTATCCTACGGGCGGGGTCCTTTTGTGGGGATCCCTCCATGACCTTTTCATGGTGAATGACTATGTCGGCTAGGGTTTGGCCTTTTGTTTCTTTGGTTTGTCCAATCTTGGCCGTTGGATGTCTCAGCTAATGCATTATATGATCTTGCATGGCACAATCAAATTAAATGACTTAAGTGGTAACCGATATAGCCAATTCACTTAATCGGGTTTGACAACCTTGCACCAAGGCTAGTCTAGCATGCCATTCTTACATAACAACATCCAACCATCTGATTTTGGCTCGAAGATATGCAATGGAAAGCTGAAATTAAATGCAACAATAACAAAGAAAGTAGACGTCGATCATAGCACAGGTCCAATCAATTCCTTGGATTTTGAACAGAAGGCCACGTGGAGGACCCCAACTGGAAATTAACTCCAAATGAACATGGAGACTTAAACACCCCCTATTGGTCTGGTCTTCTCCTTCACCACAAGCCGGGGAGAACCCAACTTTGTATCAAAGAAGCATAGCCCATAAATTTAGGAAGAGGAAAACTTGTACTTAGTACTCGATATGAAGGAACAAGTCCCTAAATGAATTAACTGGATGCCACATTAAAAAATTGGTGGAGTACAAGGAGGTACACATGGATGACAACGTTAATCAAGAAATACAAATAAATCCAATCCAAACGAGTATAGGAAAAAAAATAGTGCCCACGTGCCCCTTTGACTTGGGTTGTATTGGAGGAGCAAGTCCACAAACACCCTTAGGCAATCTCAAATCAAATCAGAAGGAAATAAAAAAAAATGGGGTCTATGGGAAAATGTCAAGTCTAGGGGGCATTTACCCTTGTCTCGAGTCGCATCGGAAGAACAAGTCCATGGACACCCTCAGGCGATTTTCTATCAAATCAAGTAAGTCAAATATGAATTCTCGGAAATGGATAAGTCCTCGGACCCGTTTAGCCTTGAGGATCTTTAGAAGTTAGGATAAAACATTACTTCTCTTTCTCTTCTTCCTCCCTTCAATTATTTGAGCTATGAGCTCCATTCAATCTATTTTAGTTGTCGATCTTCCACTGCTCAACGCAACATGGTAGTTGAAGTTTTCAAGTAAAGAGGGGTAGCAACCAAAGCTTCTCTACATCTTAGCAGCAATAGAAGAAGGGTTGGATCATCTTGCCCATAGCATAAGAGCATCTCTTCATCAACACAATCCGCGCCAACCCTTCAACCTAGGGGACATCACGCGACTATGCCACACGCCACTGCCGCAAGCTATCAGGAGACCAAGGTCATTCTCCTCCACTTTTTTGAGTTTCCTCGGTGCTCGGGGCCCTATGTAAAATAATAATCCTCTACTCTGTAGAGAAACTTTTTTGTGATCAATCATCACATGAGACCCCCACCACCATGCATGAACAAATCCACCTCCTAAACAAAAATTATAAAGTATACAATGAGTTGGATAAGTTCGAGTGAATTGAGTCTGGTTTGGATCGGCTTCAACCGAAGTAGCATGGGCTTGGACGAATCAGATCTGAACCAGACTCAATTCAAGAGCATAATACGGGTTCAGGGAATAGTTCAAATCGACTGAAATCCGAACTAGTTCGAGCTTCGAAGTTCGAACAAACCCTTGAGCAATGAATAAATAATTACAATTCGAAGATTATGAGGTTTTTACATTTTATAAACGAGGTCAAGGCCAAATGGTCATATTTACTAAGACAGAAAAGTTGAAAATGCATGGTTAATGGGCCAATCAAAATCTTACTCATTTGGTTACTTTTCAACCCCACATTGCTAAAGGCCAGGGTTTGGTTGCATGAAGGGTTGAAGCTTACTCGTTGGTCAAGTCCAAATGAATTTGACACCTACCTATGGCATTATCGGACATGACATTGATTATAACATCTGACTTCCATTGTGGAACAAAACGTATATAGAACGTCGAAGTAGGGACACGCTCGTTTAACAGTAAGGACAGTTCAATGGCAAGAAGCACATCAATAGTACAAGTAGTCTCTTGTTGGTAGCAGTAGTAGTTGTAGCATGCTTGTTTAGGTACTAAGCAATAGTGCGAGAGAGGGAAATGACTTCCAAGAGGGGATGCAACCATCCAAAGATGGATCTGAACCATTTTTAGATAGTCCCCTCAAAAGTATTTATTTATGGGCCATGGCCTACACCTAACCTACCAAATGAATCATAGACCCCCAAATCCAATATCTAATTTATTATTTTTTCTTTTGAGAAAGGTCCCATCTTCAATACCATCCTAGTGAACCTTCATTCATCCCTGAATGTCATCAGGTCACTTATTTGCCATTCTTGTAATTGCCACATATAATCTGTGCTTATGTAGCCAAACCCACTAGAGTGGCCGAGAAAGACCAAAATTCTTGGAACAACCCCCTTGATTCTAGACCAAATTTATTCAAGCATGAATTACTTATCTTTAGAGTTTAGACTTCAGCAAATCATTTCAAGTTCCACTAGTAACTCACGAACAAAGATGTCGCAGTGATTCTGTAAACAATTCTAGCATCGGTTACTTTACCGCTAAAAGTTAAGGGATAATTAAAACCAATTCAAAAACATGAAAACTACCCTCCTAAACTTGAAAGTGCCTCAATTTCCCTATGCATTATAGAAATTGAACTTCAATGTCCCTTCAAGCAACAAGGCCTAAAAGGATTTTCGTGCATCCACTGTTTGAGAAATTTATGTTTCTAGGCCATCTTTGCTATTGATGTAGGACAAATAGTGATGTAGGCGTGTGCAGAAATTTGCTACAGGTATCCGCTTTTGGCCTCTCCACGAAGATCCAGGAAGTCGATCGGCGATCCCTCTACACCGATAAATAGCTCTTTTCGTTATTGTCGAACTTTGGTTTTTAATTTTTGTCAATCCGACTTGTGGATCTTGAGTTATTCATGTTTTTATTTCTGATTTGGGTAAGTGCGATCCATGTTTGCACCGGTTCGAGCCATAGAAGCCGAACTGACTTATTTATAGATCCACTATACATCATTGGATCTAACTTAATATCCCCAGTCAAATAAAATAGATTAGGCCACCTAGAAGAGAGAAAAGGAGAAAATAAAAGAATAAAAACGGATTTTTATCGACCGTCTATTTGAATCATTTCAAGTTTGATGCACCTATAGGGTTTGGAAGGTGCTGATTTTTTGTGCATTTCATCCATGGCATGGATAACACATCCACAAAAAATCAGCACAATTCAAAACCTATAGGTGCATCTAAATTGGATTACCGCATTTACCATATGCCGCATTCTAGCATTCCTATATATATATATATGGGGGTGGGGAGCCTGCACCCGAGGTGTAGCATCGTTGCTGCATCTCTCGCTTGTTTACCCCCTTACAAGTTTTGGAATTTGATGAAATTTGGTGAGGGTGTTATCTAGGGTAAGATGATCATCCTCACCAATTTTCATCAAATTCCAAAACTTCTAGGGGGGTCAAATGGTCGAAGCAAAATCTGCAGATTTTAATGGTGACTGCGAACGGCTGATTTTGCTTCGACCATTTGAACCCCCTAGAAGTTTTGGAATTTGATGGAAATTGGTGAGGATGATCATCTTACCCTAGACAACACGCTCACCAAATTTTATCAAATTCCAAAACTTCTAAGATGGTCAAACAATGCCTGAGGTGCAGCAACGATGGTGCACCTCAGGTCCAGCATCCCTTTTCCCTATATATATATATATATATATATATATATATATATATATATATATATATATATATATATATATATATAGAGAGAGAGAGAGAGAGAGAGAGAGAGAGTGATAGGATACGACGTGGGTAATAAGTGCGGTGTGAATGAGAACCGTCCGATCGGATGGATCCAACGAATGTGATTCACTTGGAGCAGCCCAAATCGCTGTTACTGTAGCGGCTACAGTAACAATGATTTGGATCATCCAGGTGAATCCCATCCGTTGGATACATTTGATTGGACGACCCAAAAAAATTTCGCTGCTACTATAGTCGCTACAGTAACAACGAAATTTTTTTGGTCCGTCCGATTGGATGGATCCAACAAATGGGAATCGAACGTCCCAAAAAAATTTCCCATCCGTTGGATCCATCCGATCGGACGGACCAACCAAAAAACTTTTGCTATTACTGTAGTCGCTAAAGTAACAACAAATTTTTTTTGGTCTGTTCGATCGGCAGATCCAACGGATGGAATTCACTCGGACGACCCAAATCGTTGTTACTGTAGAAGCTACAGTAACCGCGATTTGGGTTGCTCCGGGTGAATCCCATCCGTTGGATCCATCTGATCGGACGGTTCTCATTCACACCGCACTTATTACCCACACCGCATCCTATCACTAATATATATATATATATATATATATATATATATATATATATATATATATATATATATATATATATATATATATATATATATATATATATATATATACCCTTTTCGCCTCCTACTTTTCTTAATCCGGTTTTATCCTAGGGACTCCCTCTTACTATACGACGGCCTTGGAGAAATCCGAATTCTACCGGTCCTCATAAAAAACTGAAAATTTATGCACATGGGAAAGATTGATTATTGATGACCCACGCCGCATCCTATCACTAATATATATATATATATATATATATATATATATATATATATATATATATATATATATATATATATATATATATATATATATATATATATATATATATATATATATATATATATATATATATATATGTAGGGGCGTGTTAGGATGCGGCGTTAGATGCGTGCGGTGTCGTACCGCAGCCGCCTGATGCACCTCTGCACATAGGAAAGATTGATTATTGATGAGAAAAATCTCTTGTTCTTTAAGGAGCATGTATCGCTTGTTGGGATCTTCATCGACGTCTTTTTTCGGCTTCTTGTTCTCTTCTTCCGATCATCAAGCTTCTACCTCCTCGCCCACATTCATCTTTCTTGTGACGAGAGATTGGTGTAAGCGGACTTCTACTTGGAGATCATTCACTCGGTTTTTCCCCCGCTCTTCTGGGTTACCCTCCGTCTTCCGCCATTTTCATCTAAGTTGGTAATTGTTATTATTCTTCTAGCCTTCAATCGTCATTAATTTTGGACTTAAAAATCTCATTGGCTTCTCTGGTTTATTGACCGTGGTATTTTTTGTTAGATCTTGAGTATTTTAATCGAAATTGTGCCTCTTTACAATATTGTTAAATCTCCTATTGCTGCGATTATATATTAAAATCTGAATTTGCATGCTATTTTGCAACTTGTTGATATTTGTGACAATAGTCTTGCTTGATTATCAAATATATATATTAGGTCTCTTTTTAAAATTGCTGAAATTATAAATTTAAAGGGCTGAAAATCAATTTTAATCGCTAAAAATCAGCACTTTAATGTTTTCAAGAACCCGCATGCATCAAATAGTCCCCCTATATGGGCCCTAGTAAGGAGATTACCCAGTAAACATGACCAACATTGGACTGATGCTTTATCCCATGAAAGCAACTGGATTCCCAGCAGAATCCATACCCCAACTGAAGTCTCATACGGATTCCGCAACTCGAGCCATTGGGACTTCCAGCAAAACACGTAATGACAAGAATATGTGCCTTTCAGCTTGTCAATTCTTCGGATTTATATTAATCGATTGGATATTGCAGATAGAACACTAAAAAATGTATATATATACTCGATCAATTAGGCATGGATGTAGGTCGATCGGCCTACACAGGCTTCACAATTGTAGTACATGAAACCTTTCTTATCTCGAACCTTTTAGGTGTTTTTAGGGCCTTGGATTTGTCATTATTATCTATAAAATTTAGAGAGCTTTCTATTATTTCCTTGTGGATTCAAAGACCCCTAGCGGATTTAGGGATCCTACTTATTTCCTTATAGATTAAATGAACCCATTAGTTGTTTCCAAGGTTTTTTGTTGAATTACATGGTGCTCTTCTTCTCTCAAGAACTTCCTGTTACGTTAAGAGATATCAGAGCGTTTTTCTTCCACTTCCGTTGTGTTACCATTCGTAAAAGAGTTTGCTTCTTTAGATACCCTAGGCCCAAATATTTTTATTATTCTACATGAATGCATAGCTCAAAGAAGCTATAGTTTAATTTCATCAATATATCACATATCATGGCCTTTGATAAAAAAAAACTATTTTCAATCGTCCTATAAGTGCGCACTATACGGGTCGACCTTGAACATGTAAAGGTACATTCTGTGCAAGGTCAATACACTAGTGCATGCCTGTGCCTGTCGACACTGCAGAGGGCCGCCTTGGACGGCAAAACACCTGAACGCCTTTGACAACAAAACACTTTCGACGACAACACCGGCATTCATAGGGACACCAATTTCCTCGCCCGTGCCGATTGGCACGAAGCGATATAATCGATCAATCACAGCTGTCTCTATTCGAACGGATTCGTCGAGATCGACCCGATGGTTTGGGGCGGCCAAAATTTCAACAGGCAGGTTAATAGTCATTGATGCGAACAACGATCACGGAATGAACGGTCAGGTTTAGTGCAGTTTCAATGGGCTAGGATTTTAGGGGTTTAGTGCAGTTTAAATGGGTTGGGATTTGAAACCAAGGAGAGATCGTGCGTTGATTTTTTAACAAATGGTTAGATCTATTCGGTTCATTTTTGTCCAGTCAGCTTGTCCTAGTCAACTTTTTTGTTCCGTTTTGTCTAGTCAGCACAAAACCAACATCCCTTGTATATAGATGGACCTTATCAAACACAAGGATCTTATACATAACCTGGTCCCAAAAAAAAAATTCACAATATGTAGTGATGCCTATACCAAAATATAGTACAACAAACCATGAGCAAAATCCTCTAAATTAGTAAAAAAAATTAAGGAGAACTTAGAGAAAAATTTGGAAGCCTATAAAACTAGTATTCAATGATCCATTCCTCATTCCAAAGAACAGACATATCTTACCCCCTCCACCCAACAACCACCATCACCGACAAGGTGAGTCATTCTCCATTCGAAGCTAACTTGAAGATAACACAAGTTGGTTCAAATAACGGAAGAAGTTTTTTAAAAATATATAAAGATGTTCCAATAAAATTTTGTGTAAATTACACATAAACCCCTGTAGTTTGACCGATTATCACTTACACCCCCATGTTTAAAACCCTACAAATACTCCCTTATAGTTTGAAAAACATATCACTTTCAGCCCTTCCAGGGGGCTTCCAGAGGGGGTCTATATATATGGTTTTTCAAACTATAAGGGGGCACCGACAAGGTGAGTCATTCTCCATTCGAAGCTAACTTGAAGATAACACAAGTTGGTTCAAATAACGGAAGAAGTTTTTTAAAAATATATAAAGATGTTCCAATAAAATTTTGTGTAAATTACACATAAACCCCTGTAGTTTGACCGATTATCACTTACACCCCCATGTTTAAAACCCTACAAATACTCCCTTATAGTTTGAAAAACATATCACTTTCAGCCCTTCCAGGGGGCTTCCAGAGGGGGTCTATGTATATGGTTTTTCAAACTATAAGGGGGCATTTGTAGGATTTTAACCATGCGGGGGTGTAAGTGATAATCGGTCAGTGGGTCTATGTGTAACTTACCCTAAAATTTTTTAGCAGTAAATGATGGGGTTAAAATGCTATTAATTAGGATTAAAACATGTAAATCAGGAATAAAACGTAAAAATAATGGTTTTTTTAAAGAGTCGCGGCTTTAAAAAAAAAGCAAAAAAAGTCGTGTAGTAAACGACACAACAATAAGTCGCATTTTAAACACGTTTTTTTTCATGCAAAAAAAAAAAAAAAAACGCCTGACTTGGTAACATGCGGCAAAACCCATATTACCATTGTTCGATAGGACTGCAATTTTATTCTCATTTTGTGGAAATCCATCAGAATCGCAAAAAAAAAAATGCGGCGGCCACTCAGGCAAGTACCACAAAGCATAACAGATTTGAACTCATTGGTTAGCTACATTGAAGAATAATCTACAAGCGTAGGGAGCCTTGCATGCATTCCACCGTCGAGGGGCACCACATCGGAATATGAACATTACCTGCATTTCTACCAACAAGCATTGTTCTTCCAAAAAATAAAAACCCCCTACAAGTATTAAATGGGAGAGGCCTGGTTAGGGCTCCATCTTATTCCAGTGAAGTAAACTAAAGGGTAATGAGGCCTATCGGGCGCAACGCAAACAATGTACCATCTTCCAAGTTCCAAGCACTACAGATCATAATTAGGGAAGTAAAATGCATGCAAAAGGGACGATCCCTGTGGGACAAATTAGCTGCATTGTGTGAAGGGAAGGAAACCCAGATGGGGACTGACCTGAGAAGTTGGGTTCCATGGTGGAAATCTTTCCGACTGGGTCTTCAAATGAGACCCGGTACACAGGAGGAGGAGGAGGAGGAGGAGAAGATAGGGCCCTTGTCCCTAAGGATCCATGAAGAATGGGAATGGTGCCGTCCAAGAAGAGGAATACAATGGAGAGAGAGAGAGACAGAGAGAGAGAGAGAGACCAGCCCAAAGTAATAAGAGAGTGAGAGAGAGAGAGAGAGAGAGAGAGAGAGGGCTACTGCATTTAATAGTAGATTACCATAAACGGCAATTTTCATGGTGTCAGATAAGGGTGGGTGGTGCGAATGAACAGAACCCAATTGACAGAAATTGCTACTGTTGTTTCCCGTTGAGAGAGAGAGACAGAGAGAAAAAAGATAATAATTTTAAGAAAAAAGAATTGGAGGTGGAGGTGCGGGGACTCGAACCCCGTGCCTCTCGCATGCGAAGCGAGCGCTCTACCAGATGAGCTACACCCCCTTTGTTACCAGGCGTCTCAATTTTCGTAATATAGTGATAGTTATTACAACTAAAGCTACACATTGAAAGCACCGGTGGGCTTTGAGCTTCCCTTCATGGACCAAGGCAACTCTTGTTAGCTATACTTGGGCTTTGTGCGATTCGAAACAGGGATTTTCGAACGAACAAAGACAATAAGGAGCCCAAGCCCACCTTTAGCAGGCCGATCGATAAGCAGTATGGCCATGCTTACGGAATTCCTCTGTATTTCTAATCAAGTGGTTTTGAGAAGGAGAGACGAAAATCAAAATAAAATAGCATATTTCATATTTGAAGGCTTGTTTTGTTCGAAAATAAAATGAAAAGAAAAACCGTGTTTTGCATCTTTTGCCGGATTAGCTACCATCTCTCTCTCTCTCTCTCTCTCTCTCTCTCTCTCTCTCTCTCTCTCTCTCTCTCTCTCTCTCTCTCTCTCTCTCTCTCTCTCTCTCTCTCTCTCTGTGTGTGTGTGTGTGTGTGTGATTGGCCTATGGAGGAGCCACATTTGTAGTGACGGCCAGTCTTCATGCGTGTTGAAATTATTAAAACTCTAAATATATTTGAGGTTTTTAATATATTACTTCTCTATAATGGTTTGGTGGAGAGAGAGAGAGAGAGAGAGAGAGAGAGAGAGAGAGAGAGAGAGAATTGACAAACAAATGAGCATCTTAATCAAGGGACAATAAGGAGTTATGATTGATCACGACGTTTTGCTTTTGAGAATTGTTTGGGAGAGAGAGAGAGAGAGAGAGAGAGAGAGAGAGAGAGAGAGAGAGAGAGAGAGAGAGAGAGAATTGACAAACAAATGAGCATCTTACTCGAGGGACAATAAAGAGTTATTTTCGATCACGACGTTTTGCGTTTGAGAACAAATCAGAAATTGCAAATATTCTCAAGTACATATATGATCAAGGACATCATCAATGCAATTTTTTTTATTTGTAATCATAACATCATTAAGTTGGCTTGAAATAAACTCACACATAATCATTGATTTCATTGTTCTTAGGTATGAAAAGTAAAATGAGAATTTTCGTTCCTACAAATCAACACCGTACTATACTCGATTTTAGCAAAACATCAAATAACATACATTATTTATACAAATCCTGGCCATTTAACCATATTTATACTTTTGATCTCTTAAGTACATAATTTATATTATGTTACCACTATAGGATTTAGAAAATATCCTTATTAACACCTATGAATAAAAAGAGGTAGCACATGGCCAGTGCTAGTGCTAGCCAACATTTAGGACCCAATGTGATTTTATGACTGTGAATGGTCTCGGATCAGACTGAGGTCCATCGGCCCGGGCCTGATTTGGGCAAAGTTAGGTTGGGCTAATGGTTGTGGCTAGGGTGACCATTCAAGCCCAGTTGTGGGTGTATGGTCACCATGAAGACAGTTTGTATCCGTGAATGTAGCCCGACTTGTGGGTGAATCACGTTAAAAAAAATATACATGCTCCGATCCATTGCTCGTCAATGATTCGTTGCACACATCGCAGTCAGTGCTCTGTGTCCGATGCCTCATGCGTCCATTGCCCTGGAACCACCGCACGTCAACAGTGCTCAGCACTAAGCATCTGTCATTGCCTTCTCCAACGGCCCGTCGGCTCCTTCATCAGGCCACCCATCGATGCCTAGACAAGCCACCAATCGGTGACTCTGTTGTAACTCCTCGTGCAGCCAGTGCTTCGCGTATATGTGACTCTGTGCGCTCCACGCTCTAGCACTTGGCACACGTCAACATGTTGGTTTTTTGATGGCCCTTTACAAGAGAGTTAATAGATGGCCTTTACGGAGAATTACTGAACTAGGTGGACCAAGTTTGTTGTCGCGGTCTTGATCAGACCGGACGACTTAACTAGGAGGCCTGACGGGTTAGTGGTAAACCTGGCCTCATACTCATGTGCACCCAATAACCGATAGATGCACTGATGGGTTGCGTTTTTTGGTTAAACACTTCTATTATAAATAGATGTGCGAGGGTGGAGTCCCCATACGCACGTCATTAGAGTCGTCGTTGTGAATCCAGAGGGATTCAGGAGGACCCATCAAATTTGAAAGAGACGGTAGCGTGTGGAAGATTTTCACCCGGTTTTGTGAAGGATCTCTTTCATCTTCTCACAAAGTTACGTTTTTCATCCATGACGACAATCTCGGTCAAAGATCGGGATTGATCTCGTATAAAATCCCAACAAGTGGTACCAGAGCGAGGTTTAGACCGTGCTCGTTGTTCTCGAATGATGATTCTTTGTTGTTTCATCGACTTGGGCGAGATCGATTCTCGTTCATTGTTTCTTTGGATGACAATTCATGTCTTTTCTCGGATCCCTACTCGTTCGATCTCATCGGAGATTCGTATATATTTTTCTTTTTTGTTCCCGTTTTTGGATCGGCTCCGGCACAAGGCCTCGGGATTTTGATCCCAAACACCAACACGAGTGGCGACCCATTATAGCGGCAGCCGCCTCCACCAGCATGAGTGGCGCTCCAGCCACGGTTGCAGAACGCGCAGCGGAACGGTGGCGGGCGGCAGTCTGTGCGCGTGTGAGGCAATGGCTCTGTGTGCGTGGGCGGCACTCTAGCGGCGGCCTGCGCTTCCGAGGAGCTGCGCGCGGCGGCGACGTGCGCAAATATTACTCTCCCAACATTCTGGTGATGCTTTTGATAAACTCATATGGCAACCTACCCCTAATGGCAACTTTAGCTTCAAACCGGCATACGTGATAGCTCGAGAAGGACATTATCCCAGTACCTCACCACCTAGCACTTCTCGAAACCTTGATATATGGAAGAAAATCTGGTCTTACAAAAATCTAATGCCACACATCAAATTATTCATTTGGCGACTTTTATCCAATGCCCTCCCCACTCTTGAGATTCTTGCCATACGCATCAAGAACATGGATACCACCTGCCCACTATGCACAAGTGCTGAAGAATCATATTCCCACGTGCTATTTCATTTCCCCTATGCATCCCGCAGTATGGTTTGGCTCACCGGCTTCCATTGATTCCCGTTCTATCATCGTTCCTATCATCGATTGGATAGCCCTTCCAATGCATTCGGAGGTACAGATCCGAGACTTTACTACTTGTGCCACCACCCTATGGTTCATATGGAAAGCTCGATGCAACCGTGCCTTTGAGAAGAAGTTCATTCCACCATCATATACCATCAAGCTTATCACCAACTCACTTTAGTTCATGGACCAAGTTTTCCAACCCGAGGCATCACCAACACTTCACAATCTGACAAAAGGATCCCCTAATAAGTCGCCGCCGGCCTAGCACCCCCCCCTCCCCCAGGGACATCTCAAAATCAATAGATGCAGCTATCATAATCACCTCATCAGCCATCTCATTCATCCTCCGCGATTACAAGGGCAACATGCGAGCGGCAACAACTTCATCAATCACTACCACGTATCCCCTTATGGCTGAAGCTTTAGCTATGCGGAATGCTCTGGTGGTAGCATCCATATTACCTGTACATCATATCATATTAGAAGACGATGCTAAAATTATCCAATATATGCTTCTCCAATCGGATCACGATCCGCCGTGGCGCATTTCTCCTATTATCGCGGACTGCAGAGCCATCCTTAAGTCCCATCATTCAGCAACAAACTGCCACTGTCCAAGAGGATCAAATTCGGCGGCCCACCTACTGGCAAGATATGCACTATATAATTTAGCTTTTTGTTCTTGGGATCCTCTCTTTGTACCAGTTACAGTTAGAGAGTCTTTAACCCATGACGCTTTGAATATATAATCCGAGCAACGATGATCCGTCGCTCTATTCAAAAAAAAAAAAAACCCAACTGCATATAATTCGTCATGTTTATCCTTTATTCAAATAAAACCCGACTGAGAACTGGACCCGACCCTAACCATAATTCTAGACCCATCAGTCACTAGGCCTATCAATCTGGCCCTTTGGAGAGGGTACCATGTCCGGCCCGGGCCTCTAAAGTCCTTCCCGCCAAGGGCCTGAGGGCCAGGATGGGCCCAGTTTTCATAAGCCCTCCAAGATGAGGGCTGGTCCAGGGAAACCAATGACCCGGCCTTACCCTCCATATACATAAATAATATAATATATAATTTATTAAGGGGATAAATCAATGACTAAGTGGGACTAATCAGTAATTAATCGGTCACTCACTGTAACCCAAGAGGAATTGGAGTTATCAAATTTGGATATATTAGTATTAGAAGTATTATATAACAATCATAAGACTTGTAATATTTTTAAAATAGTATTATCAGTCTCAAGCACGAATAAACGAGTGAGGTTTTAAATAAATGCCAAAAGCCTAAAGGCACTGGCATAAGAGTAGTTTATGGAGAAAAAAAAAAGATTTAATCATTTCTTAATGACCTAACTGAATAAATAGATATGTCGATAATCCTTATCTTATTGATATCAACTTGGCCCTAGCCCAACCCTGGCCCTTGAAGGGTCGAGCTAGGGTTTATCATTTTCTAGCCTTGAAGGGCTAGGGCCTACCTCCTAAAACAAAGGGTCGGGCCCGATTTGACCCCAACGCTGCCCTTTGATAGGCCTATCAGTCACCTTTGTGACTATATCCGACCTGAACCACTGACGCGGCCTTAGGCCCAAGTCCCAGGCTAACCCAGACTGAACCCAAATTCAGGCATACCTGAGCCAAGGCTTAGGCAGGCCTAGCCCAGGCCTAGTTTCAGTCAGATCTGAACCCAATGCTTTACTATTATCTAATGCTTAGGTTAATCTGGATCGTTCATTTTATTTTTTGTGATACTGCATGGGCCCGAACAGGACCCGATCTGGGCGATCCATATATAGATCTTGAGTATTCGGGCCGTTCTGGACGCATCAGTACGGTTCGATTTAGTTGCATTGATTCTGACTATTTCACAACATATTGTGTATAATGTTGGATGTAGCAATATTTTAATCTTTTAACATGTGATCTCGTGCCAATTTTTAATCATTGTTGTATTTACATGTGCAAAACAATCATGATGCAATTTTATGTGCCTTAGTGATGTTAAATATGATTGCTTCTTTGTTAGTAAGCACACACACATAATATGCAGTTGATAGCTGATGACTGCCATTGAACCCTGTGGGGTAGATATTGGCATTAGAACATGTATTAGGTCTTTCATGGGGTTTAGGTAGATCAAGTGACCGTCTGAGATTCACTTTCGAAATTAGTTGGATTTGCCCAAAGGTAGGCTGCTCATGGAGAATAGTCGGATTGGAGGGCTTCTACTAGGGTCGCTAGGCATCCTATTGTACTAGGGTTTGATTCTGCCCAAAGGTGTTTCAGACTACTAAGTGTAGTAGAATGAGTAGAATAGTAGCATGTGATTAGAGAATATATGATAACCCTTCTGCCCAAAGGTGTTGAATAGTGTCTAACTCAATCCAATTACAGCTAAGTAGGTCTGTGCATGTTTGTATACGTGATTTGGAAAATTGAAGCACATCAAGGGATCTAGCCAAAGCTAAGTCTTGATGGTGTGAGGGAGTTGTCCCAGAATAGAACTTTGCACATAAAGTCATTTTCGGTTGATTTTGAATTATAACCCCTACTTCATGTCAACATATATGTGAATAGTATTGAACTATCACTAATTTGTAATCCTCCTTTTAGAGATGGATTCGTTGGCTATTTCGAAGAACCTAACTAGGATTGTGCCGCTGAATGGCTCTAATTATTCATATTGGAAGATGAATATTAAGATCTTACTTGGGTGTTTGGATTATGACTTTGTACTTATGGAGCCAAAGCCGGCAAAGCTTACAAATGCTTATACCTAGGCCCAAAAGACCCACTTTACTAAGTAGGAGAAAATGAACCATTTTTTTTTATGATAATGATCAGGACCACCATTAGTGAGGAGCTTCGGGGTGATATTGCCAAGACTGAGACTGCAGCAGAGTTGATGACATTACTGAAGAGTCAGTTCATGGGCACTAAGAAGTCCCTTCTTTATACCAATATGCTTTAGATCATGAAGTATAACGGTAATGGCAGCGTTCATGAGTCACACAGATATGGGTGTTAAAGTCACCATTTGACACATAGATGTACCTCTTTTAGGGTGGCAATGGGTCATGTCGGGTCGGGTTCGTATCGTGTCTAGTTTCGGGTCGTGTCCAAAACCCCATGACCTGGACCCGACCTGTTTAACTAATCATGTTTTGACCCTAAACGCATACCCGGCCCGTTTATAAATGGGTAGATACAATAAGACCAGTTAGACCTGTTTACCACATGGGTCTATTCGGTTGACCCTGAGTCCATATATATCTTATAGAATTTGATTTGGGATCTTATGGTTCATGGGTCCCTGTGTTACCGACCCGGCATTGGTCCCCTACCAAGGGTGACTAGGATTTCCTCCATAGACCTTATTTTTATAATCCTTTAGAATGGAAAAACCTAGTGGGTTAGCTTGAAACCCATATACATACTTGTCCATGTCGAGGGTAGGTCTAGCCACTACATCGCATTTGTTTGACGCCCTACGAACCTTCATTCTATTAATCACGCTTGAGCGATCCAAACCAACCGACCCACTATCGTTTATTTATCAGGCTAGTGATGCTTTTTATTTGATTTGTTTTTAGCATTGGAGCTTCCTAGTGGTGGTCATGCACTTGGATACCAAGGCGTGGACACTAGTACACCTGATACAGGAGCTTGATATTCTAGTTAAAATAAGTTACTTTTACTATATCATTTACAATAGTAAACTATTTATTATAGCTTTGTAATATTCTGAAACTTGCATGGGGAATGATGTGTCTAATGCATGTGTTAAATCGCATATAGGGAGTAGGCACATCATTACATGTGAGGATGGCTATCGTCTAGCCACTTTAAACTTGAACTATTAGATATTTGATATCATGGTAACAGCACATTGAGATCATGACATTCTATGAATATAGATATAACAATCTCTTATGGATTATGCTTGAGATATGCTAACTTATATGTGAACTTGGTTAAATTGCTAATGAAAGACGATACCGGCTGTCTCGGTAGTTGAGGCATGGTAGATAGTATTGAACTATCATTTGACTGAGATATGCCATTGTTGCTTCCTAGAAGGAAGTGTATAGGGAGACCTGTGTGCATGAGTGGAAGGTGAACTACTACTCGTGCACAAGCTGAATAAAGTAGATAGTGTCACTGGGTTGGGCAGACGGTAAAGCCAAAGACTTGAGAGCCTTGGCCTAGTAGTCCACTCCTAGGGTATGACCTCGAAAAAGTAAGCTGGGTGGTAGAGCTCCTATGTAAGAGACGTGAAACCACTCTTGGCCATTTAGGTAAAATTTTCTATTGGAGGATCCAAGGTAACTTGTGTTCAATAGGTCTCTGTTGTCGGAATTAATTATTAGAAAACCGACGGTTCACAAAGAACTAAATTATTTACATGTACACCTTTTTCTGCAGAACTTAAGATTCCATAAATGTGCAATTTATAGATAGAGCTTATTTATTTATATTGAAATTATGGGTGTATTAGATAAGATGTTAGAGTAGTAGCTTAGTATTAGTAGCCTTACTAATCGTTTTTCACATGACTAATCTTCCATTCTCATGGGGGCTGCCCATTCCCACGGGCAGATCCAATTTTAGGTCAGCAGTAGCTATTGGTTAGAAGCAAGCGTGGTCTTGGAATAGCAGTTGTCAGATATCTCGTTAGTAGTTTTTCTTTTCTTTAATATTTTATATAATCGAGAATTAGTATTGACCTGTTTGGATTTTCCTTTTTGGTTGGCATTGTTGGTTAGTTTTGTTAGTTGAGGTAATCTCTGTTGCTCGATACCAATTGGAATATAGTAGGCCTCTCCTCAAGGCTACCTTCTTGGCAGTGTAGTTCTCACCATTAAAAGTTTTATACGAAGAAAAATAGTGGTATTTTATCCTGAATGAACAACCAAATCAATCCAAACCCATAATTTTTACCTATCTCACCCCCGACTTGGATAGTTTTCCTTTGTGTTGAAAACCGGGGCATGACACGTTAGACCTGTTTACCACACGGTTCTATTTAGTTGACTCGATCCGACTCGACCCGACCTGACCCGATAAGACCCGTTGGTACTATATACTATAGTATCGAATTACGGGAAGAGCCGACCTGACATGACTCGTTGAATTTTAAACGGGTCTTCCCAGGTCTACCATGTCTAGACCCTAAACCCGGACCTGACCCGTTTATTAAACGGGTCTACTATATCGATCCGTTTACAACCCGACCCTGTTTAAATCAAACCCGCTAACTTCATGTTGGGTCTACCATGTCGGGTTCAGAATTGCTAGCCCTAACCCCTCTATAATATAATCGACTTTAACAAGTGAAGAAGACCCCACTTGGACTCATCTCGTAATCTACTATGTAAGTAAGAATCCTATAAATAGTGGGACACATCCTAGTTATGGAAGTCTTTATATTTTGGCCACATAGATGTGGGTGTTAAATTCACCTATTTGACAAATAAATATACCTTCCTATAATATAGTCGACCGTGTCAACTTGAGTGGGCCCCACCTGGACTTCTCTCATAATCTATAACATGAATAAGATTTCCACACTAGTGGGATCGATCCTTTCTAGCTATATGACTCTTTATATTTTGGCCACACAGATATGGGTGTTAAAGTCACCTCTTTGACACATTGATGTACCCTCTATAATGAAGTCGACCTTGTCAACTTAAGTGGGCCCCACTTGGACTTTTCTCATAATCTACTCCATCAATAAGGATCCCATAATAGTGGGACCCCTACAAGCTATGAGTCTCATTAAATTTTGGCCACACAAATACGGGTGTTAAAGTTTTCCCCTTGACTCATAGATATACCCTACTATATTATAGTCAACCTTGTAAACTGGAGTGGATCCCACATAGACTTTTCTTAAAATCTATTACATAAATAACGATCCTATAATAGTGGGACCCCTCTTAGCTATGGGACTATATTTTTGCCATATAAAAGTGGGTGTTAAATTCACCTATTTGACATATAGATGTACCCTTTATAATGTAGTCAACCTTGTCAACTAGAGTGGACCTTACTTGGACTTCTTTCATAATTTTTACATGAATAAGGATCCCATAATTGTGGAACCCCTCCTAGCCATGGGACATTTTATATTTTGGTGACACAAATATAGGTGTTAACATCACCCCTTTATCTTATAGATGAAATCCCCTTATAATGTAGTCGACCTTGTCAACTGGAGTGGGCCCCATTTAGACACCTCTTATATTCTACTATATGAATAAGGATCCCATAATTATTTGACCCTTTCTAGCTATATAACTCTTTATATTTTAGCCAAATAGATGCGGATGTTAAAGTCACCCCTTTGATATATAGATGTATGCCCTATATGAATAAAGATCCCATAATATCGAGACCCCTCTTAGCTATGATATTCTTTATATTTTAGCCACACAGAAGTAGGTATGAAAGTCATCCCTTTGACACATAGATGTGCCCCTCTTTTTTTTTTTTCTTTTTTTTAAATATTCGATGTACCCCTCTATAACGAGTCAACTTTATCAACTGGAGTGGGACTCACTCGAACTACTCTCGTAATCTACTATATGAGTAAGAATCTCATATTATTAGGAACCCTCCTAGCTATGAGAGTCTATATTTTAGCCATATAAATACGGATATTAAAGTCACTCCTTTGACACTTTGATGTTACCCTTTTAATAA
Organism: Chamaelirium japonicum; assembly: GCA_947650365.1. Taxonomy (NCBI): domain Eukaryota; kingdom Viridiplantae; phylum Streptophyta; class Magnoliopsida; order Liliales; family Melanthiaceae; genus Chamaelirium; species Chamaelirium japonicum. The sequence continues at coordinate 5,996,456 of OX393557.1, read as the reverse complement.
ATGCGACATTTTCTATTGGAGTGGGCCTCACTTGGACTTCTCTCGTAATTAACAACATAATCCCATAATAGCGGGACCCCTTCTTGCTATTGGACTCTTTATATTTTGGACACAGATATGATGATGTTAACGTCACCCCTTTGACATATAGATATACCTTTTTTTAATATAGTCGATCTTATCAACTGTAGTGGGCCCAACTTGGACACTTCTCATAATATATTACATGAATAAGAATCCCATAATAGTAAGACCCCTCTTAGTTATGGTATTTTTAATATTTTGACCACCCAGACACAAGTGTTAAAGTTATCCCTTTGATACATAGATGTACCCCCTATAATATAGTCGACATTGACAACTTGAGTAGGCCCCACTTAGACTCTTCTCATAATTTACTATATGAATAAGGTTCCTACAATAGTGGAACCCCTCCTAGCTATGAGACTCTTTATATTTTAGCCACACATATGTAGTGACAAGGTCACCATTTTGACATATAAATATACCTCCCATAATATAGTCGACCTTATCAAATAGAGTGGGCCCCACTTGGACTCCTCTCATAATCTACTATATGGATAAGGATCTCACTATAGTAGAACCCCAACTAACTATGATTCTCTTTATATTTTGGCTAGATAGACATGGGTGTTAAAGTCACCATTTTGACACATAGATGCACCCAACTATAATATACATAACCTAGTCAACTTGTTTCGGCCTTACATGGACTATTCTCGTAATCTACTATATGAATAAGGATCCCATAATAGTTGGATCCCTTCTAGTTATGGGACTCTTTATATTTTAGCTATATAAATACGGGTATTAAACTTACCATTTAGATATATAGATGTACCCCCAATAATACAGTCGACCTTATAAACTTGAGTGGGCCCTACTTGGACTCCTCTCGTAATCTGCTATATGAATAAGGATCACATAATAGTGGAATCCCTCCTAGCTATGAGACTCTTTATATTTTAGCAATATATATTCAGATGTTAAAGTCAACTCTTTGGCACATAGATGTACTCGCTATAATTTAGTCGGCCTTGTCAACTTGAGTAGGTCATATTTTGACTTATCTCGTAATCTATTATATGAATGAGGATCCCATATAGTGGAACCCCTACTACCAATGAGACTCTTTATATTTTGTCCATATAGATGCGGGTGTTAAAGTTTTTTGTTTGAAAAATAGTTATACCCCTCTATAATATAGTCGTTATTGTTAACTTTAGTTGGCCCTACTTGTACTCCTTTCGTAATCTACTATATAAATAAGGATCCCACAATAGTAGCACCTCTCCTAGTTATCAGAGTCTTTATATTTTGGTCATATAAAATAAGGGTGTTAAAGTCACCCCTTTCATAAATAGATGTTCCCTCTATAATATAGTCGCCATTGTCAATTAGAGTGAGCCCCACTTAGACTTATCTCGTAATCTATAACATTAATAAGGATTCTATAATAGTGGTACCCCTCCTAGCTATGGTACTCTTTATATTTTGTCCACACAAATACGGGTATTAAAGTCTTCCCTTTGACACATAGATGTACCCCCTATAATGAAGTCGATCTTGTCAACATAAGTAGGCTTCATTTGGACTTCTTTCGTAATCAGGTACATGAAAAAGAATCTCATAATAGTGGGACCCCTCCTTGCAATGAGACTCTTTATATTTTCACCACATAGATGCAGGAGTTAAAGTCACCCCTTTGACACATAGATGTACCCCTTATAATTTACTCGACCTTATAAACTAGAGTGGGCTCACTATGGCTCCTCTCGTAGTCTACTATATAAATAAGGATCCAACAATTATGGGACCCCTTCTAGCTATTGGACTCTTTATATTTTGGTCATACAGATATGGGTGTTAAAGTTACCCCTTTGACATATAGATACCCCACTATAATATAGTCGACCTTGTCAACTAGAATAGACCCCATTTGGAGTCTTCTCCTAATCTACTATATAAATGATGACCCTATAATAGTATAACCCCTCCTAGTTATGAGACACTTTATATTTTGGCCACATAGATATGGCTATTAAATTCATTATCTTTCAACAGGGATGTACCCCTCTATAATATAGTCAACCTTGTCAACTAGAGTGGCCCCCATTTGGACTCCTCTCGTAATCAACTATATGAATAAGGATCCCACAATAGCGGGACCCCTCCTAGCTATAAGACTTTTTGTATTTTGGCCACAAAGATACAGGTGTTATAGCCACCCCTTTGACACATAGATGTACCTTTTTTTTAAATATCTGATGTACCCATCTATAATGAGTCCACCTTGTCAACGGGAATATGACTCACTTGGACTCCTCTTGTAATCTACTATATGAAATAGGTTCCTATATTAGTAGGCCCTAACCTAGCTATGAGAGTCTTTATATTTTGGCAACACAAATACGGGTGTTAGAGTCACCCCTTTGACACATAGATATACCCCCTTATAAAATAGTCGACCTTGTCAACTGGAGTGGGCCTACTTGGACTCCTCTTGTAATCTACTTCATAAATAAGGATTCTATAATAGTGGGACCCTGGTCGACGTATAAACACATTATATCTCTGCCATTAAGTATATACCGAATCATAATATTTATGCCTTAAAATACTCTAATTACTTGTGTTTCTGAGATTTGCAAGAAAAGAGTCACAACCGAGAAAAGAGCACATCAAATGCAACCTAGTGAGAAAAATAGCTAAGGGCAGCCATAAGAAAGGACAACTCCAAGGGCAACCCTCATATGACCTCCCCTGCAGACAGAGAAATTATCGCTACCGATCGATTGGCCGTAAAGACCGATCGATCGGGCGCGACCTTCTTCGCAAATAGAAATTTACCATATTCGATTGATCGGCCGTAAAGCATGATTGATCGGACACGACCATCTGAGTCTCCTGATACCCTAGATCGAACGGTCAAGGTTTACCGTAGGACAACTGTAACTCATATGCGTTTGGAAGCCTATATATCCGCATTTCTCTTGAAGAAATGTATCCAATTTTTTGTTTGGGAAACCACATCACCAAGAATGAGATTGAGAGAAGAAGAATAAGAAGAAGAAAAGGAGATGACATGCATCATTGATTATCCTTTATTAACACCTTCGTTGTTACCTCTACCATAGGCAGCTAAACCTCTTCTAGGGCTCTGATGAAACCCTAGCTTTGTTCTAGTTCTTTTTAGACACTTGTAGGATTTTTGTAATTCCAATTGGAGATTAGTTTGACAAAGATATCATAATTTATAATTCGTTGTTCGTCTTCTCATTTTATATGATTCCATTATAAAATCTATATCGTTGAAGTCGGATAGAACTTATCTTTATTTTGCTCTGTTCCTTTAATACTCTTTACCATCTCGCAAGAGATATATCATATCTAAGAAGACAGTCCGTGCCCTAAAAAGATGAACCGTGCTAAACTAAGATGGCACATGCCATATGCATGTTGGTAAAATATCTACGTACATGTTGGCCATACAGATGTGGGTGTTAAAGTCACCCCTTTAACACATAGATATACCCCTTTTTAATATAGTTGACCTTGTCAACTAAAGTAGTCCTTATTTGAACTTTTCTCCTAATATACTACATAAATAAGGATCCCACAACAGTGGGACACCTTCTAACTATAGAACTCTTTATATTTTTTCCATACAGGTACGTGTGTTAAAGTAACTGCTTTGACACATATATGTACCCTCTATAATATAGTCGACCTTGTTAACTAGAGTGGACCCACTTAGATTCATATCATAATTTCTACATGAATAAGGATCCCATAATAGTGGAATCATTCCTAGCTATAGGACTCTTTCTATTTTGAAGACACAGATGCGATTGTTAACATCACCCCTTTGACACATAAAAGTGCCCCCAATAATATAGTCGATATTTTCAACTGGAATAGGCCCCACTTGGACTCTTATCGAAATTTACTACATGTAAAAAGATTATACAATTGTAAGACCCCTCATAGCTATGGGACTCTTTATATTTTAGCCACACAGACGCGGGTGTTAAAGTCGCCCTTTGACATATAAATATATCCTATATAATGTAGTCGACTTTGTAAATTAGAGTTATCCCTATATGGACTCCTCTCAAAATCTACTATATGAGTAAAGATCCCACAATAGTGGGACCACTCCTAGCTATGGGACTCTTTATTTTTTGTCCACACAGTAGTGGGTGTTAAAGCCACCAATTTGACATATAGATGTACCCTCTATAATGTATCGACCTTGTCAACTATAGTGGATCCCACTTTGACTCTCCTTAAAATTTCTACATGAATAAGGATCCCATAATAGCTAAATTTCTCCAAGATATGAGACTCTTTATATTTTAGATCTACATATGTGAGTGCTAAACCCTTCGATATATAGATATACCCCCTATAATGTATTCGACATTGTCAACTAGAGTGGACCTTACTTGGACTCCATTAGTAATCTATTACATGAATAAGGATGACATAATAGTGAGATCCCTCCTAGCTACTTGACTCTTTATCTTGGCAACACAGATGCGGGTGTTAAAGTTACCCCTTTGGAACATAGATGTACCCCCTATAATATAGTCGTCCTTGTCAACTGAAGTAGGCCCACTTGGACTCTTCTCGTAATCTGCTTCATGAATAAGGATCCCACAATAGCATAACCCCTCCTAGTATGAGACACTTTATAGTTTGGCAACAAAATACGGGTGTTAATGTCACCCCTTTGACACATAGTTGTACTTTTTTTTTAACATTCAATCTACCCCTTTATAATGAGTCGACCTTATTAACTAGAGTGGGACCCACTTGGACTCCTCTCATAATCTACCACATGAATAAGGATCCCATAATAGTGGGAGGCCTCTTTGTTATGTGACTATTTATGTTTTGACCTCATAGATAAGCGTATTAAAGTTACCCCTTTGACACGTAAATATACCCCCCTATAATATAGTTAACCTTGTCAACTAGAGTTGGCCCCACTTGGACTTTTCTCATAATCTACTATACAAAAATAGTAGCTCCTAGCTATTAGATGTTTTATATTATGGCCATATACATACGGGTGTTAAAGTCACCTCTTTGTTATACAGATGTACCCTTTTAAAATTTAGTCGATATTATCAATTAGAGTGGGCCCCACTTTGACTCCTCTCGTAATCTACTAAATAAATTAAGATCCTATAATAGTAGGACCCAACCTTGTTATGGGACTCTTTATATTTGGCCATAATGATACGGGTGTTAAAGTCACCCCTTTGATACATAGATATACCCTCCTTTAATGTATTAGACCTTGTCAACTAGAGTGGCCCTTACTTGGACTCTTCTCGTAATCTACTACATGAATAGGGATCCCATAATATTGGAGAGCCTCCTAACTATGAGACTCTTTATATTTCGGCCACATAGATACGGGAGCTAAAGTCACCTTTTTGATATAAAAATATACCCCGCTATAATATAGTCGACTTTGTCAACTAGAGTGGGCCCCACTTAACTCTTCTTGTAATTTACTACATGAATAAGGATCCCATAATAATGGGACCCCTCATAGCTATAGGACTCATTATAATTTGGCCACACCGATACGGGTGTTAAAGTCAACTCCTATGATCCATAGATGCACCACTCTTTAATTTATTCATCCTTGTTAACTAGAGTGGGATCCACTCGGACTCCTCTCATAATCTACTATATGAATAAGAATCTTATAATAATGGGACCCTTCTTAGCTATGTGACTATTTATATTTTAGCCAAACACAAGTGGGTGTTAAGGATACCCTTTAAACACATAGATGTACCCTCCTATAATGTAGTCGACCTTGTTAACTAAAGTGGGCCCCACTTAGAATTCTTTTATAATTAACTACATGAAAAATGATCTTATAATAGTGGGACACCACCTAAATATATAACTCTTTATATTTTGGCCACACAGGATACGGGTGTTAAAATCACCCCTTTGATATATGGATATACCTCACTATAATGTAGTCGACCTTGTCAGCTAAAGTGGGTCCTACTTAAAGTATTCTTATAATTTACTACATTAATAAGGATCCCATAATAGTGGGGGTCCTCCTAGCTATGAGACTCTTTATTTTGTTGCCATATAGATACGTGTGTTAAATTCACCTCTTTGGCACATAAACGTACCCCGCTATAATATAGTCGACCTTGTCAACTAGAATGGACCCCACTTGGACTCATCTCCTAGTATACTATATGAATCAAGATCCCACAATAGTAGAACCCCTTCAAGGTATGTGACTCTTTATATTTTAGCTATACATATGCATGTGTTAAGGTCACTCTTTTGATATATAGATATACTCCCTATAATGTAGTCGACCTTGCCAATTAGAGTGGGCCCCAATTGTACTCTCCTCGTAATCTATTACATAAATAAGTATTCCATAATAGGGATACCCATCCTAGCTATGTCACTCTTTATATTTTGGTCACACAGATAGGGTGTTAAAGTCACCCCTCAGACAAATAGATGTATCCCTTTATAATATAGTCAACCTTATCAACAAGAGTGGGCCCTACTTAGACACCTCTCATAATCTACTACATGAATAAGAATTCCATAATAGTGGGACCTCTATATCGATGAGACTCTTTATATTTTAGTCATACATAAGTAGGTATTAAGGTAACCCTTTTGATATATAAATATACCCTCGTAATCAACTTTGTCAACTAGAGTAGGCCCCTCATGCACTCCTCTTATAATCTACAATATGAATAAGGATCCCATAATAGTGATACCCCGTTGAGCTATGGAACTCTTTATAGTTTAGCTATATATTTGTAGGTATTAAAGTCACCCCTTTGATATATTGATGTATTCACCAATAATATAGTCGACCTTGTCAACTGGAGTTGGACTTATTTCAACTCATTTAGTATTCTACAATATGAATAAGGATCCCATAATAGTGGTACCCCTCCTAGGTATGAGACTATTTCTATTTTGGCCATACAGCTCTAGGTGTTAAAGTCACCCATTTGATACATAGATAGACCTCCTATAATGTAGTCGACCTTGTTAACTTCAGTGGATCCCATTTGGACTCCTTTTGTAATCTATTATATGAATAAGGATTTCACAATAGTGGGACCCCTCATAACTATGATACTCTTTATAATTTGGACATACAAATATGGGTGTTAAAGTCACCCTTTTGATATAGAGATGTACCCCTATATAAATTAGTTGACCATTTCATCTGGAGTGGGACTTACTTGAACTCCTCTCGTAATCTACTAAATAAATAAGGATCTCATAATAGTGGGACTCGTATTACGTATAAGGCTTTTTATATTTTAGCCACACATATATGGGTATTAAAGTTACCCCTTCGACACATAGATGTACCCCTCTATAATGAAGTCAACCTTGTCGACGAAAATGGGCCCCACTTATATTTCTCTCGTAGTCTACTATATGAATAACGATCCCATAATAGTGGGACACCTTCTAGCTATGAGAGTTTTTATATTTTGGTCATATAAATATAGGTGTTAAAACTACCCATTTGATAAATAGATGTACCCCTCTATAATGTAGTCGACCTTGTCAACTAGAGTGAGCCTGATTTGGACTTTTCAGATAATCTATAATATGAATAAGGATTCTATATTAGTGGGACCACTTCTAGCTATGATACTCTTTATATTTTGGCTATACGAATATAGGTGTCAAAGCCATCCCTTTGATAAATAGATGTACCCCCCTATAATAAAGTCGACCTTATCAACTAGAGTGGCCCCACATGGACTCCTCTCGTAATCTACTGCATAAATAAGGATCCTATAATAGTGGGAGCCCTCCTAGTAATGAGGCACTTTATATTTTAGTCATACAGATGCAGGTATTGAAATCACCCCTCTAACACATTGATATACCCTCCTTTAATGTAGTCGACCATATCAACTAAAGCGAGCCCCTTTTAGACTCCTCTCATCATCTACTATATGAATAAGGATGATATAATAGTGGGACCCCTCATAGCTAGGGTACTCTTTATGTTTTGGCCACATAAATACGGGTGCTAAAGTCACTCCTTTGATATATAGATATACACTTATAATAAAGTTAATATTGTTAACATACGTGGTCCCACTTGGACTCCGCTCTTAATCTACTGTATGAATAAGGATCCCACAATAATGGAACCCCTCTTAGCAATAAGACTCTTTATATTTTCACCACACAGATGCAGGAGATAAAGTCACCCCTTTGACACATAGATGTACCACTCGATAATTTAAACAACCTTGTCAACAGGAGTAGGCCCATTTGGAATCCTCTAGTAATATACTATATATAAGAATCCCACAATAGTGGGACCCCACCTAGCCATGAGATATGGCTCTTAAAGTCACCCCTTTTATATAAAGATGTACTCCATATAAAGTAGTCGACCTTATCAATTGGAGCACATAAATAAGGATCCCACAATAGTTGGACCCCTCATATCTAAGGGACTTTACATTTTGGCCACATAGATACGGGTTTTAATGTCACCCCTTTTGACACATAGATATATCATATTGATCTTGTCAACTAGAGTGGGTTCCACTTAGACTCTTCTCGAATTACATAAAAAACGATCCCACAACAGTCGGACCCCTCCAAACTATAGGAGTCTTTATATTTATTCTACACAGAAATGAGTATTAAAGTCACCCATTTGACACATAGATGTATCCCCTTATAATATAGCCACCTTGTCAACTAGAGTGGACTCCACTTGGAATCCTCTTATAAGCTACTATATGAATAAGGATCCTACAATAGTGGGACCCCACGTAGCTAAGGTACTCTTTATATTTTGGCAACACAGATGCTATTGTTAACGTCACCCCTTTGATACATAGATGTACCATTTATAATGTAGTCAACCTTGTCAACTATAGTGGACCTTACTTGGACTCCTCTCGTAATCTAACAAATAAATAAGGATCTAACAATAATAAGACCCCTCCTACCTATTAGATTCTTTATATTTTTGCCATATAGATGCAGTTGTTAAAGTCACCCCTTTGACACATACATGTACAACCCTATAACATAGTCGACCTTATCAATTTGAGTGAGCCCCACTTGGAGTCTTCTCGTAATCTACTATATGAATAAGGATCTCATAATAGTGAGTCCCCTCCTAGTTATGGGATACTTTATATTTTTGCCATACAAATAAGGGTATAAAAGTCACCTACTTGACACATAGATATACCCCCTATAATGTAGTCGACCTCGTCAACTAGAGTGGGCCCCATATAGACTCCTCTCATAATCTACTATATATATAATGATCCAACAATAGTGGAACCCCATCTAGTTATGAGAATCTTTATATTTTGGCCATAAAGATGCGAGTGTTAAAGTCACCCCTTTGACATATACATGTTCCCCTCTTTTTTTTAAATATTTTATTTACATATCTATTATGAGTTCACCTTATCAACTGAAGTGCAACCCACTTGGACTTTTCTCATAATCTACTATATGATAATGATTACATATTAGTAGGACCTAACTAAGCTATACAAATCTTTATATTTTGGCCATACAGATGCGGGTGTTAAAGTTACCCCTTTGATATATAGATGTACCCCCTATATTGTAGACGACCTTCTCAATTGTAGTTGGCTCAATTAGACTTGTCTCCTAATCTAATTCATGAAAAAAGATTCTACAATAGTGGAACCGTTTCTAGCTATGTGACTCTTTATATTTTGGCCATACAGATGTGGGTATTAAAGTCACTCCTTTGACACATAGTTATACCCCACATAATAAAATCGATCTTGTCAACTAGAATGGACCCCAGTTGGACTTCTTTTATAATTTATTACATAAATAAAGATCTCATAATAGTGACAACACTCTTTGTTATGGGACTCTATATGCAGGTGTTAAAGTCACCCCATTGACACAAAGATGTACCCCCTATATAATATAGTTGACCGTGCCAACTGGAGTGGGCCCTACTTGGACTACTATCGTTAAAGTCACCCCTTTGACAAATAGATATACCCCCATATACTGTAGTTGACCTTATCAAATGGAGTGGGCCCTACTTAGACTTCTTTCGTAATCTATAACATTAATAATGATTCTTTATTAATAGAACCTCTCCTAGCTATGAGATTTTTTATATTTTAGCCACACGGATATAGGTGTTAAAGTTACCCCTTTGACACATAGATGTACCCCCCAATATTGAAGTCAATATTGTCATCTAAAGTGGGTCGCACATGGACTCCTCTCGTAATCTACTACATGATTAAGGATCTTATAATAGTAGGATCCCATCAAGTAATAAGAAAATTTATACTTTGGCCATATAGATATGGGTGTTAAAGTCACCCCTTAGATACATAGATATATCCCCTATAATGTAGTCGACCTTATCAACTTAAGTAGGCCCCATTTGGACTCCTCTCGTAATCTTCTACTTGAATAATGATCCCACAATAATAGAACCCCTCCTATCTATGGGATGCTTTATATTTTGTTATACTTCTGCGGGTATTAAAGTCACCCCTTTGACACAAAGGTGTACCCCATTATAAAATAGTCAACCTTGTCAACTAGACTGAGCCCCACTTGGACTCCTCTTATAATCTACTATATGAATATGGATCCCATAATAGTGCGACTCATACGACTCCTCTTATAATCTACTATATGAATAAGGATCCTAAAACAATGGGACACATCCTAGCGATAAAAGTTTTTATATTTTGGCCAAATATAGTCGACTTTGTCAACTTGAGTGAGCCCCACTTGGACTTCCCTCGTAATCTACAACAAAAATAAGGATTCCACACTATTAGGACCCTTTCTTGCTATAGGACTTTATATTTTTACCACACAGATATGTATGTTAAAGTTACCCCTTTGACATATAGATGTACCCCTTTATAATAAAGCCAATCTTGTCAACTTAAGTGGGCCCCTCTTGGACTCCTCTCGTAATCTACTATATGAATAAGGATCCTATAATAGTAGAAACCCTTCTAACTATGAGACTCTTTATATTTTGGCTACACAGATGCTGGTATTAAATTCATAACTTTGATACATATATATACTCCCTATAATGAAGTCGACCCTGTCAACTTGAGTGGTCCCCTTTTAGACCACTCTTGTAATCTATTACATGACTAAGGATCCTATAATAGTGGGACCTCTCCTTGCTATGTGACTCTTTATATTTCGGCTGCATAGACGCAAATGTTAATATCAACCGTTTGACATATAGATGCACCCCCTATAATGTAGTCTATCTTGTCAACTAGAGTGGGTCTCACTCTGATACCTCTCGTAGTCTACTAAATTAATAAGGATCCTAAAATAATTGGAACCCTCCTATCTATAAGACTTTTTATATTTTGGCCACATAAATACCGGCGTTAAAGTCACCCTTAGACACATGATGTACCCCCCTATAATGTTGTTAACCTTGTTAACTGAATTGGGCCCCACTTGAACTCCTGTTGTAATCTACTCCATAAATAAGGATCCTACAATAATGGGACCCTTCCTAGCTATGACTCTTTATAGTTTGGCTATACAGATGTGGGTGTTAAAGTCACCCCTTTCACATATAGATTTACCCATATCTTTTTTTCTTTTTTTAAATATTCGATGGACCTCTCTATAATGAGTCAACTTTGTTAAAGGCACCTCTTTGACACATAGATGTAACCCCTCTATAATACAGTTTACATTCTCAATTGGAATAGGCTCCACATGGACTATTCTCGTAATATATTCTATGAATACGGATCCCATAATAGTAGGTCCTCTCCTTGCAATGACACCCTTAATATTTTGGTCACACAAATACAAATACTATTACAAGAATCAGGATCCCACTATAGTAGGACCCCTCATAGCTATGGTACTCTTTATATTTTAGCCATACATAGCAGGTGTTAAGGTCACCCTTTTGATACATAGATGTACCCCCCTATAATATAGTCAACCTTGTTAACTAGAGCTGGCCCCATTTGGACTCCTCTCATATATATATGAATAAGGATCATATAATAGTGGGACCCTACCTAACTACGAGACTCTTTATATTTTGGCCACACAGATGTGGGTGTTAAAGTTACCCTTTTGACACATAGATGTACCCACCTATAATTTAATCGACCTAGTCAACTGGATTAGGACCTACTTGGACTCCTCTCATAATCTACTATATAATTAAAGATCCCACAATAGTAGGATTCATATTAGTTATGAGACTCTTTACATTTTAGCCATACAAATACGGGAGTTAAAGTCACTACATAGACACATAGATATACACTTTATAATATAGTCGACCTTATCGACTTGAGTGGACCTACCTTGGACTCCTCTTGTAATATGTTATATTAATAAGGATCCCAAAATAGTGGGACCTCTACCACCTATAAGACTCTTTATATTTTGGCCACACTGATGCGGGTATTAATATTATCCCGTTTGACAAATAGTTTTATTCTTCCAAAATATAGTCAACCTTGTCAACTAGAGTGGGCCCCATTTTGTACTCCTCTTATAATCTATTACATGAATAAAGATCCCACAATAGTGTCACCTCTCCTATCTATGGGTGTCTTTATATTTTGACCATATAGATACGGGTATTAAAGTCACCCCTTTAACAAAAAAATATACCCTTTATAATATAGCCACCCTTGTCAAATAGAGTAGCCCCTATGTGGACTTCAATCATAATCTATATTATTAATAAGGATTCTGCAATAGTGAGACCCCTCCTAGCTACGAGACTCTTTATATTTTGGCTACACAGATATGAGTATTATCGTCACTCCTATGATACATAGATGTACCCCCTATAATAAAGTCGACCTTGTCAATATGAGTGGGCCTCTCTTGGACTCATCTCGTAATCTGCTATATGAATAAGGATCCAAAAATAGTGGGACCCCTCATAGTTATGAAACTTTATATTTTAGCCATACAGATATAGGTGTTAAAGTTATCTCTTTGACACATAGATATACCCACTATAATATAGTCGACCTTGTCAACTAGAGTGGGCCCCTTTCGGACTTTTCTCGTAAAATACTATATGAATAAGGATCCCACAATAATAAGACCCCTTCTAGCTAAGGGAATTTTTATATTTTGGCTATACAGATACAGGTGTTAATGTCACGCTTTTGACATATAGATATATCCCCTATAATATAGTCGACCTTGACAACTAAAGTGAGTCCCACTTGGACTCCTCTCAAAATTTACTATATGATTAATGATCCCACAATAGTGGGACCCTTCTTAGCTATGTGAGTCTTTATATTTTGTCCATACATAAGTATGTGTTAAATTCACCCATTTAATACATAAATGTACCCCTTATAATGTTTTTGACCTTATCAACTGGAGTGGACCCTAATTGGACTCCTCTCATAATCTACTACATAAATAAAGATCCAATAATAGTAGGACCCCTCGTAGATAAGGAACTCTTTAAATTTTGGCCATACATATGCTAGTGTTAACTTCACCCATTTGACCCATAGAAGTACCCGCCTATAATATAGTCGACCTTGTCTACTAGAGATACCCTACTTGGACTCCTCTCATAATCTACTATATGAATAAGGATCCTATAATATTAGGACCCCTCCTAGCTATGGGACTCTTTATATTTTGTCCATACCGATGCGAGTATTAAAGTGACCCCTTTGATATATAGATGTACCCATATAGTATATTCGACCTTGTCAACTAGGCTGAGCCCCACTTGGACTCCTCTTGTAATGAACTACGTAAAAAAGGATATCATAATAGTGGGACCCCTCCTAGCTATTGAACACTTTATATATTTTTTTTATACAGATACAGGTCTTAAAGTCACCCCTTTGACAAATAGATGTACCCCCCTATAATATAGTCGACCTTGTCAACTAGAGTGGGCCCTACTTCGAGACTTCTCGTAATCTATAATATGAATAAAGATCCCATTATAGTGGGACCCCACCTAGCTATAGGACACTTTATATTTTGGTCATATAGATGCGGGTATTAAAGTCACCCCTTTGATACATTGATGTACCCCCTATAATGTAGTCTACCTTGTTAACTGGTATAGGACCTACTTAGACCGCTCTCTTAATCTACAACATGAATAAGGATCCCACAATAGCGGGACCCTTGCTAGTTATAATACTCTATATTTTGGCTACAAAGATGCGGGTGTTAATGTCATCCATTTGATACATAGATGTACCCCACTTTTTTTTTGAACATTCGATATACCCATCGATAATGATGCACCTTGTCAACTAGAGTAAAATCCATTTGGACTCCTCTCGTAATCTACAATATGGATAAGGATCCTATAATAATGGGACCAAACCAAGCTATTGGAGTCTTTATGTTTTAGCCATACAGATGTGAGTGTTAAAGTCATGCACCCCTTTGATATATAGATGTACCCCCTATAATATAGACGATTTTGTCAATTGGAGTGGGCTTACTTGGACTTCTCTCGTAATCTACTTCATGAATAAGGATTCTACAATAGTGGGACCCCTCATAGCTATAGGACTCTTTATATTTTGTCCACATAGATATTAGTGTTAAATTCACCCCTTTAACACATAGGTGTACCTCTATATAATTTAGTCGATCTTGTCAACTGAAGTGGACCCCACTTGAACTCCTCTTATAATTTAGTACATGAATAAGGATACCATAATAGTGGCACCCCTCCTAGTTATAGGACTCTCTATATTTGGTCACAAAAATATGAGTGTTAAAGTCATCTATTTGACACAAATACGGGTGTTAAAGTACCCCTTTTTAATATAGTTGACCTTGTCAACTAGAGTGGGCCCCACTTGGACTCTTCTCGTAATCTACTATATGAATAAAAATCCCACAATAATGGGACAAGTCCTAGCTATAGGACTCTTTATATTTTGGCCAAAGAGATACGAGTGTTAAAGTTACAGCTTTGACATATAGATATACCCCCTATAATATAGTCGACCTTGTTAACTAGAGTACACCCACCCACTTGAACTCCTCTTATAACTTCTATAGGACTAAGGATCCAACAATAGTAAAATCCCTCCTAACTATGAGACTCTTTATATTT
Source organism: Chamaelirium japonicum (assembly GCA_947650365.1). NCBI lineage: Eukaryota > Viridiplantae > Streptophyta > Magnoliopsida > Liliales > Melanthiaceae > Chamaelirium > Chamaelirium japonicum. Next base: position 5,981,269 of record OX393557.1, on the reverse strand, counting down.
TGGGCACACAGATGTGATTGCTAACATTACCCCTTTTGCATATAGATATAACCCCTATAACTAGTCGACCTTGTCAACTGGAATAGGCCCCACTTAGACTCCTCTTGAAATCTACTACATGAAAAAGAATTATACAATTATGGGACCCCTCCTAGCAGTGTGACTCTTTATATTTTAGCCACACAGATATGGGTATTAAAGTCACCTCTTTAACACATAGATGTAGCCCCCTACAATATAGTCGACCTTGTCAACTAGAGTAGGCCCCAACTCTTGAAATTTACTATATGAATAAAGATCCCACGATATTGGGACCCTATTTAGCTATGGCACTTGTATGTGTGGAAAAAATATTCGGGTTGTCTTTATTTCAAATACACAGATATTACAAAGGCCAGGACCTAGGGACTCGGGGATGGTGAGCCGGGTGCGGCGAAGATTTGATCAAGAGATTATAGGAGAGATCCTCTAGAGGGTCCCTTTGACCCGTGTCTCTACGTTACTTCGTGCGAGAGCCTTGAAGGGGTTGCCTAGGACAGAGATCTTTACAGGACGAGGGTTTCTTGAGAGGCTAAGGATTTATCACCGTTTCTTTTGTCCCTTCCGTGCTTCGTGTTTTCTCGACTAAGGGGTTTTTGGCTTCGCTCCTCGGTCTTCATGTCTTCCTTGGCTCTGGCTAGATCTCGGCGTCCTTGATCGTCGGTTCGTGACGTCGATCGTGTTTTGGCTTTGGCTTTGGCTTTAACTTTCAACTTTGACTTTGCTTTGGCGTGGCTCTGGCTTTTGCTTTGCTTTGATGCTTGTGCTTGAACGTAGACGGGTAGAGGCTTGTGATGCTTTAGTTCTTCTGGACTTTGCGTCGTACCGGCTAGAACGTGCGGTGCTTTGCTCATGACCGTCGTAGTTACTTGGCTTTGGCACTTGCGTTGCTTTAGCACGAGCATTATCAGTGCTTTGCTTCGGCTTTCTGGCTTTGATTTGGCTTTGGTATTGGCTTGATCTTCTCCTTGAACGGCGATGACGACGTCTCCAAGGCTTCTTTCTTCTTCTGGCTTCCTCGATGGTTGTGGCGTCGGCTTGATTTCTCTTCTTCTCCAGGTTTCTTTAGCATGATCGGAGTCAAAGGCTTCATTTTGAAGACGACGGGTGTAGCGCCGTTTCGGATGTCCTTCTCCAAGCCTTTTATTTTGTGACTGGAGCAGATATTGTTAAAGACGATAAGGTGGTGCCACTTCATTCTTCTTCTTCAAGCTTTTGGGCTTGATCGGAGTCTAAGGCTTGATGAAGACGACGGGGTGGAGCCGCTTTGATCTTTTTCTCCGGGCTTTTGGGCTTGATTGGAGTCGAAGGCTTGATGAAGACAACGGGGTGGTGCCGCTTTGATCTTCTTCTCCGGGCTTTTGGGCTTGATCGGAGTCGAAGGCTTGATGAAGACGACGGGGTGATGCTGCTTCGATCTTCTTCTTCGGCATTTGTTTATGGCGTCTTCGGAGTTGAAGGAATCTTCTTCTCTGAGCTTTCTCCTTCATGTATGGAGTCGAAGAGTTGATCTTCTTGTACAAGGGTCTTTACGTTGATAAGGACTTTCAATGGACTGAGCCGGTCCCAAAGGGATAGGCTTGCTCGAGCCTCGTAAAGCCTTGGGTCGTTAAAGGCATGTCTCCTCCTTTGCAGAGTTTCTTTGTCTCTGGCTTTGACCTCTTAAGCCTTCCCCCTCCCCCTCTATTTATACGTGAAGGGGCGTGGGGAGAGATATAGGAAGGTTTATTTAAATCCCTTGATTATCTCTCCCATAACTACCCAAGATTTATTCCCTCATTTATAGGGGAATAAACCTTCTTTATTTGAATCTTGTACATTAAATCGATGGCAACCCGGTTTCGTTTCTTGTCTGTCGGATCAAGGGATCGACGTAGATCCACGCTTGTGTAGACGTCTACGCAACCTCCCCCCGCGCACGACGGTTTTATTTCTTTTTTCTTCCTTTTCTTTCTTTCTTTTATTTCTCTTCTTTTTTGGCCGACCACTCCCTACCCGCGGGTAGGGGGCATGATTTTCCAAAAGGGGGGTCGGGTGGGCCCTACTTGAGGATGGGCCCACCCTACCTCTTCTTTGGCTCGGGTCGGGTCTGGTGGGCCCGGGTTCGTGTCGGGTTTGTCTCCGGGTCAGCGTATATGGGCCGGGCTCAGGTCTGATCAAATTTTTGGTGTCTAGAAATGCCCCCTCAAGGACGAGTATACCTGTGAGAAACGTGTAACCCTCATTTATGTAGGAAACACACAGCGCTTGTCCTTGATTCCTTTTCTGGATGGGGTTGAGGCTTATTTAAAGACCCCTACCCCTCTGCTGCTCTCATCCGGCATCGGTTCTTGCAGAGGATTGAAGCTTGGAGACCGTCAGTAGGAGGGGCTGCTTAGGGTTACACACGACTTGCTCCGTCTTCCTAGTTGCGGACTTCCTTCCTTGAAGATGGCGGATGCATCAAAGGCGGTCATTGTACGGAGTCCGAAGGCAAAGCGGTATTGACGGGAGCACGAGGACGGCCACTGTGTGCCTTGACGGATCAAGTCTTTTTTGGTGCAGGAGCGTGATGACAACGGCACGACGAGAGGACAAGATGAAGCCGAGAGTGGTGACGACCGCTTGGTGCAAGGACGAGGCGGAGACATTGAAGGCCAGGTAAGGCGGCTCCTTCGTCTTATTCCTTCTTTCTTTCTTTTTCTTTTTCTGTTTCTTTTTTTTTTCTTTTTTCTCTCGTTTCTATCACCCTTTTTTTTTTTTTTCTTTTCCAGCTCTGCGTGTGTTGGGCTTGGGAGAACAGCAGCAGCGGCGGTGACACGGCAAATGAGGGGCGAGGAGTGTGACGCGCAGGTGGCGACCAGGGCACGGGCACAGATGGCCGGGGTGTGTGTGGTGCAGGCCGGTGCAGCAGCGATGGGCGGTGGTCGGGCCTAGCACAAGCGGCGCAAGAGCGGTGGGCGATGGCCGGGCTTGGCTCGAGTGCGCAGGAGCGGTGGTTGGGCCTGGCGCGAGCGAGGCAAGAGCTGCGGGCAGTGGCCAGGCCTGGCGCGAGCGGCACAAGAGCGACGGGAGATGGCCGGGCTGGGTGCGGGTTGAAGATGGCAGCCCCTGTGGGGACTGTGGACTTTTGAAGGGGAGCGGGTCCCCTTTGGGGGCTACGGTTTTGCACAGGAGAGAGGGGGACTGCAGCTCTCTCTCTGGTTTTCCTTTTGTGTACCAAGGGTCGAAGATGGCAGCCCCCGTGGGTTTGTGGATTTTTAAAGGAGATTGGGCCCCCTTTGGGGGGCAGTGGTTTTGCACAAGAGAGAGGGGGCTGTAGCTCTCTCTCCGGTTCCCCCCCCCCCCCCCCCCCCCCCCCCCCCTTTTTTTTTTGTACCAAGGGTTGTGGCCCCCTTCCTGTTGGGGCTGCACAAGAACTGTAGGTTCCACTTAGGCGCGGGGTCCATGTGTCAGTCCCCTATGGGGTTATGTGCTTTCAAGGGGCTGTGGCCCCCCTTTGTAGTGTTTTTTTTTAGCCCTGTCACCTTGACTTTCTTCTGAACTTGACTCTTTTCTTGTCTTGACTTGGTTCTGGATCAAACTTGATTCCTTCATCTTCTTTTAAGACTCACCCTTTCGAGAGTTTTCCGGAGGCTGGCTGGATCGAAGAGGGGCTTTATCGTGAGAACAAATATCTTCGCCTCCCTTTCATGTGCATCTTCCGACTGGCGAGGTTGCGTCCGGGCATGCCGAGCAAGAAGGGATGGATGTTCCTTTAAACGACTATAGATTGTTGGAAGCCTATAGAGAACTTTTTTGGTGGCGATGCTGGCTTGAAGAACATCGAGATGGACGATCTGGATTTCAACGAGGAGGAAGACAAGGCCGTGAGCGTTGACGGGGAGCAGACACTCTAGTCGTCTTCTGCTTATCGATTTTGACCTTGGTGACAACTCCAACGGCCCCCTTTTTTTTTTGCTTTGTGGAGGTTGCGAAGGATACAATTGTCGCTAATGCATCTGTCATTTTTTGGGTCGCTGCTATTGACTTCAGTGATGGTTCCAGTCCTTTGGGTCTTTGTCTTTAAGGGACTGGTGACCTTTGGATGGGGCCGAGCTCTTGCACGAGCCTAGCGGATTTCAAAGTGGACGATTATTTGTGGAGTAGATGCACACCTTTTTGCTGCGACTGGGTCAGCTTGGGCACAGAAGGAAGTGGAGGTTGCTCATGCTTTGATGCAGAAGTTGGAGTCTCGTTTGGAGAAAGCTCGAGCAACCGAGAAGATTTCTGGAGCGGAGTTTGTGAAGCAGCGGGAAGAGCTGACGAAGCACCGGAAGTTTATGGCCTTTCAACCCATGGAGTTGTAGCACATGTAGACAACGTGAGGCAAGCTGCTTCAGTGCCTCAAGGATTTTGACTTTCTTGTCATCTTTAGTTTGCTGACTGGACTTGTGGTTTTACACTCGTTTTCCACTGGGCCGGCTTTCTGGGACGATGTTGGGGTATTTCTTTTTGTCTGGACTGAATCTTTGTAGGCTGCCTACGTACCCTACTGAGAGGGATCAACTCACATGTAGTTCGGTTTTTTTTTTTGAAGTGTGACCTTGCTTTAGGTAAAGTACCTTTTGAGGTACTTGCCGTTGATAGGGCCGAGTGTGAGCCCTTTTGGTGTTGTGAGGAGGTACGATCGCTGGAGTAGACTTCTTTGATGGCGTGCGGTTTGTCCCACTTGGTGTCAAACTTCTTTTCTCCTCGGTGTGAGAGAATGATGGGGCGCTTGACTGCCAGCACCAGCTCTCCTGCTTGGAAGGCCTGCTTGGAAGGATCGAGGATGAATCGTCTTGTTGAAGGCGCGAGTCAACCTAGCTTGATCATCGCTAGCGAGGCATTCTTGGATCACTATCCTGAGTGATGGGATCTGGAGTTCGAGTGGAAGAATGGCTTCTACCCCATAGATGAGGGAGTACGGATGTGGGGGAAAATCTTCGTGCCGACCCGAAGACTCTTGCAGCACCAGTCAATTGAAGTTGAAGTTGACGTCGGAGATCGTTGTTCGATCTGTTGATTGAAGTTGAAGCCTTTTGATATGTCAATAGAAAGAGATATGCAATCAGAGAGTAGACACGAAAGGTGATCTCGGAGTTCAGCCGAAGCCTACGTCTCCGTGCTATAGGGAGCAACCCGAATTCACTAACACTTATGTCGAAGTGATCTCGACAGGCCGAGTATCACTAGAAACACTCTGATCTCTTCGAAAGAGAGGAGAAGATCAAAGAGAGATGGTAGATGGGAAGTTGGAAATCCCAGAGCTCTGGTTTTAGAACTGAGAATTCCATCCTTTTACATTCGAAGGCTCTGCTATTTATAGGCTTCTCTGGGAGGAATTCCGGGGTGAATGGCGGTTTCTGCTGTCGTATCTGGGGATCCTCCAGGTAAAGCTGGTGGGCTCCGCTGCCGTCTTCTGGGGGTTTCTACAGGCTCGTGGGCCTATCGGACAGGGCCGATGGGTCCCGCGGTGGTCCTTGTGGGCCCACCAGGCAGGGCCGGTGGGTCCCGTGGTAGTCTTCGTGGGCCCACCAGGCAGGGCCGGTGGGTCCCGTGGTAGTCCTCGTGGTCCCACCAGGCAGGGCAGGTGGGTCCCGTGGTAGTCCTCGTGGTCCCACCAGGCAGGGCAGGTTGGTCCCGTGGTAGTCCTCGTGGTCCCACCAGGCAGGGCAGGTGGGTCCCGTGGTAGTCTTCGTGGGCCCACCAGGCAGGGCCGGTGGGTCCCGTGGTAGTCTTCGTGGTCCCACCAGGCAGGGCCGGTGGGTCCCGCGGTAGTTGGTAAACTTCTGCCAAAATTTGCACCCACAGTTACCCCCTCCAAGTTAGCTAGAGTTCGTTCTGGCTGGCTTGGATTTGGTGCAAAAAATAGCAACCCCCTGTCGCAAAAGGCATGAAGAAGCTTGTCGAGTGTTAGCACAAAAAAGGACTGACTGGTCAATTTTGATTGATCGGTCAATTTTGACCGATCGATCAAATTTTGACCGATCGGTCAAAATTCAACCGGTCAAGAATCGGGTGATCGGTCAAAAAACAGGGTTTTTTGACCGATCCAGTAGGAAATTTGACCGATCGTTTGAAATTTGACCGATCGGTTAATTTTTGACCGATCGGTCAAATTTTGACCGATCGGTCAAAATTCAACCGGTCAAGAATAGGGTGATCGGTCAAAAAACATGGTTTTTTGACCGATCCAGTAGGGAATTTGACCGATCGATTGAATTTTGACCGATCGGTTAATTTTTGACCGATCGGTCATATTTGACCAATCGGTCAAATTTTGACCGATCGGTCAAAATTCAACCGGTCAAGAATAGGGTGATCGGTCAAAAAACATGGTTTTTTTGACCGATCCAGTAGGAAATTTGACCGATCGAATGATTTTTGCTGATCGGACAAGTTTGTCTGATCGGTAAAAAATTATCCGATCAAGGTTCGAGTGATCGGCAAAAAACCTTTGTTTTTTGCCAGGTCTAGTAGAAATTTGACCGATCGAATAATTTTTGCCGATCGGACAAGTTTGTCCGATCGGTAAAAAATTATCCGGTCAAGGTTCGAGTGATCGGCAAAAAACCTTGGTTTTTTGCCAGATCTAGTAGAAATTTGACCGATCAAATGATTTTTGCCGATCGGACAAGTTTGTCCGATCGGTAAAAAATTATCCGGTCAAGGTTCGAGTGATCGGCAAAAAACCTTGGTTTTTTGCCAGATCTAGTAGAAATTTGACCGATCAAATGATTTTTGCCGATCGGACAAGTTTGTCCGATCGGTAAAAAATTATCCGGTCAAGGTTCGAGTGATCGGCAAAAAACCTTGGTTTTTTGCCAGATCTAGTAGAAATTTGACCGATCAAATGATTTTTGCCGATCGGACAAGTTTGTCCGATCGGTAAAAAATTATCCGGTCAAGGTTCGAGTGATCGGCAAAAAACCTTGGTTTTTTGCCAGATCTAGTAGAAATTTGACCGATCAAATGATTTTTGCCGATCGGACAAGTTTGTTCGATCGGTAAAAAATTATCCGGTCAAGGTTCGAGTGATCGGCAAAAAACCTTGGTTTTTTGCCAGATCTAGTAGAAATTTGAAAGATTAGTTGAAAGTTTTGAACCTGCCCTTAGAGAGGGTTTCATAACTGTTCCATTCTTCGATCTTCTGGCAGAGTTTTGATCATTGATGGAGTTTGATCTTTCCTGTTTTGAGTCTTTGGTTGGTTTGAATGAGGCTTTTGACCGGCGGTCCGGTTTACTCAGACCGGTGGCTCGCTTGGACCGTTTGGTTCACGTGGACCGGTGGTCCGACGTTTCGTCTGGTCCGACGGTTCGCCTGATTTTGCGCTTGCTATGGATGGATGCCACGTGTTCCTGCAAAAACACGCGATTTGATACAGTAAAGACACGTGTCTTCTCGATTTGCGTACCTGTTTTACCCTAGGTATATGAGTTCCACTGGCTGTCATTTTTGCCTCACGCTTCCAAAATTTTTCGAAGTCCAGACTCTTTTGCTCCCGATTTCTGCTCTTGCTCGATCGATCAGATGGCGTCTTCTGGAAGTTCGAAGAAGTCTGGCGGGGTCCCTTCGAAGAGGAAAGGGAAGGAGATTGTTGAGGTTCCATCCCCTCCGAAGGGTCGAGGCAAGGGCAAGGCCGCACTTGCCGAACTTGGACAGCTGGGCAAAAGGCACCAAGGGGTGGGGTTTGCTTCAGCGCCATCGAGGCCAGAGCATATCCCTAAAGTAAAGTTTGCTCTGGGCCCGCTCATGTCTCTGTCAGAGGAAACTGAGTACGTGTACAATACTGGTGGCGAGTTCACAGATTCAAAGAGGAAGAAGTGGCAGACATTGCTCTCTTTCTTCACCGAAGGGAGGGTGCAACCTTCGCTCCCCAGCATTCAGACTGCATTCGGCATCGACAAGAAGACCGTCTTCACCAGCTTTGCTAGTAATGAGAAGGTCATGGGAACTATTGTGACCATCGGCCAACTCAACTGCGGTCTTCGTCTACCTTTGCCACCCTTTGCGGCAAGGTTATTGAACACTTCTGGCCTTTGCCCGGGGCAGGTCACTGGGAACGCTTGGAGAATCATCTACGCATTCTGCCGCGTGGAGTCAGATTTCCAGGAGGACTTGAGGGCATGCTACTCCAGCATTCCAGAAGGTGAAGTCGCTCGGATCGAACTCGGATATTTTTTCTTCCACTATCGATGGTCTTGGAGGAAGGATAGTCCGTTCTACAGCTTGACCGGTGTATCTCCGCTGTGCCCACTAACTGATACAGTCCCTTCGGACAAATTATACACTGATTGGCCCATCTCTGTTACCGGCGCATGGACACCCATCTCAGTGCCTGATACCCCCCGAGGCGAAGTGCACGAAGCAGTGAAGATGTACTGCGAGGGAGGCATCTTTGCCTGGACTTCCGAGAGGGCTGGAGCAATCGACAACTTATTTCTTGAGTTGACCTGTGGAACCAGGTCGTGGAAACAGTTCTCCAACTGCCCAGTGAGATATGGCAAGGCCAATCTCCTCCACCGATCAAAGGATAGATACGAGGACAATGAAGTCCTATATTCTGACTATGAGGAAGACCCTCATTCGGGTAAGATTATCCGAAAGATTCGGGCCGAGAAGAAAATCTATACTGCAAGGCGCCGATTGCCTACCGTGGAGGAGAAACTGGTGATCCAAAGAGGCCCAGTGAAGAAAAAACGAAAAACCCTCATCAAGCAAAAGGAAGATGAAGACCAAGGGAAGAAAAATGAAGAAGAAGAAGAAAAGAAGGGGAGCATCGAGGAAGACGAAGAAACTGAGAATGTCAGCCACGACAACAGTGGTAATGACGAAGACGAGGATGGGGACGGCGAGAATGATCTGTCTTCCACCCCCTCTGGTGGAGATGGTGAGAACGGGGGTGGTGAGGAAGAAATTCCTCCCACCCCCACTGGTGGTGCAACAGGGGAAGACTCAATTCCTATTCCCATTGACGAGGTTAAAGCCCGTCAAATGGAAGAAGTTCTCGACATAGAAGGTGATGGCCCAAAGGCGGTTCCCACCTACAAGTTCGATGAATTGAAGAAGCCGCTGCGCTTCAAGATAAAATTGTCGAGGAGTGGTGGGGTTGGAAGCAACCCCACACCCCTCGATCAAATTCCACCTGAAGTACCCCGTCTCGAAGGAGCGACAACGAGCGGGGGTATAGAGGTTGAGCAACCCCCACCCCCCTCTCGGTCTCTGGCTGAGGAGGTGGCTGCTATGGTGGCGGGACTCGTCCAACCAGGCGGACCACAGGAAGAAGAAAGAGTTTCACCTCCCCGGGATGCTCCCTCCCCTATCCATTTGGAGAGGGAAAGTCGCGTGGGCGATGGAGCTACTCAACCTTGTGGGGGAAAATCTTCGTGCCGACCCGAAGACTCTCGCAGCACCAGTCAATTGAAGTTGAAGTTGACGTCGGAGATCGTTGTTCGATCTGTTGATTGAAGTTGAAGCCTTTTGATATGTCAATAGAAAGAGATATGCAATCAGAGAGTAGACACGAAAGGTGATCTCGGAGTTCAGCCGAAGCCTACGTCTCCGTGCTATAGGGAGCAACCCGAATTCACTAACACTTATGTCGAAGTGATCTCGACAGGCCGAGTATCACTAGAAACACTCTGATCTCTTCGAAGGAGAGGAGAAGATCAAAGAGAGATGGTAGATGGGAAGTTGGAAATCCCAGAGCTCTGGTTTTAGAACTGAGAATTCCCTCCTTTTACATTCGAAGGCTCTGCTATTTATAGGCTTCTCTGGGAGAAATTCCGGGGTGAATGGCGGTTTCTGCTGTGTAATCTGGGGATCCTCCAGGTAAAGCTGGTGGGCTCCGCTGCCGTCTTCTGGGGGTTTCTACAGGCTCGTGGGCCTATCGGACAGGGCCGATGGGTCCCGCGGTGGTCCTTGTGGGCCCACCAGGCAGGGCCGGTGGGTCCCGTGGTAGTCTTCGTGGGCCCACCAGGCAGGGCCGGTGGGTCCCGTGGTAGTCCTCGTGGTCCCACCAGGCAGGGCAGGTGGGTCCCGTGGTAGTCCTCGTGGTCCCACCAGGCAGGGCAGGTGGGTCCCGTGGTAATCCTCGTGGTCCCACCAGGCAGGGCAGGTGGGTCCCGTGGTAGTCTTCGTGGGCCCACCAGGCAGGGCCGGTGGGTCCCGTGGTAGTCTTCGTGGTCCCACCAGGTAGGGCCGGTGGGTCCCGCGGTAGTTGGTAAACTTCTGCCAAAATTTGCACCCACAACGGAGTGGCTTATGTCGAAGTGCGGTATGCCCATAATGTTTCGCCCATGCGTTCGTGCTAGTCCTTCTTCGACTTCGAGATGACTTTCTCTAAGAGCTTACAGAGACTCTTGTTGAAGGCTTCTGCCAGACCATTGGTGGGGGCGTTGTACATCGTTGAGCATCTTTGCTTGATATCAAACTTGGTGCAAAACTGGCTGACAACAGTATTCTTAAACTGCTTCCCGTTGTCTGTGACGATGTAGCGAGGGACGCCGTATCGGAAGATGATGTCATTCTGGATGAAGTTGATGACAGAGTGCCTTGTGACTTCTCGCAATGGTATTGCCTCAGCCCATTTGGAGAAGTAATCTGTTGCAGCCAAAATATATAGATGATGTTTGGATAACTAGGGCAAAGGCCCCATGATGTCAAGTCCTAATCCGTTGAAGGGCCATGATGCAATCGTCAGATGCAAGGATTCTAGTGGCTGCCGGATGTAGTCACCGTGGAGCTGACAAGCTTGACACTTCTTGGCGAATTCCAAGCAATCCTTGATCATCGTGGGCCAGTAGTACCCCATCCTCTTGATGCGAAAGTGGAGCTTTAAACCGGACTGGTGTGTGCCGTAAATTCCAGCGTGGACTTCTTACAGCGCCACTTCTGCTACTTCTTTTGCAAGACACCTTGAGAGCGTACCGTCATAGCTTCGACGGTAAAACTCGTTGTTGAAATGGAAGAATTTCAGAGATCGCCAGCGAACATCCATCTTGTGCTTTGGGTTATTAGGGATCCTTCCATAGATAAAATAGTCCACAAAAGGTTGTCTCCAATCTTATTCCTCGGTTACGAGGACGTGCTCTGTATTGACTTGACCTCGAATCCCAGCAGGGATATCTTCCTTAGTGATCACTATCATTTTGCAAATAGGGACGACGAGCTGTCATTTTTATGGAAACGGGAGTGTAGCCGCCAAATTTGCAAGTGCGTCAGCCTACTGTTGAGATTCTTAGAGACATGCTGAATAGAAGTGGCCTCGATTGTGTTGAGGAGTTCCAGAGCTCGTGTGTGCAGTGGCACGAGGTCTTCCTTGTTGACTTCGTATGCCCCCAAGACTTGCTGGATGACGAGCTGGGAGTCGCCGAAGATCTCGAGTCCTTGAAGCTTTATGTCGTTGGCGAGTTTGAGGCCAATAAGCAGCGCTTGATATTCTGCCACGTTGTTGGAGCATGGTTTGATAGCATGAATGAGAATGTGAGTATCTTATTATTCGAGGTGACAAAAACTACTCCTGCCCCTGTCATGTCTTGCCTTGCTGCACTGTCGAAGAACATCTTCCAAGAGGGAGTGATGTCAATGGAGAACACTTCCTTATGTGGGAGTTCTTCTGATAGTTCTCATTATGTTAGGAGAGGATATTCTGCCAGGAAATCCATGAGAGCTTGCCCCTTGACTACCTTCTGTGGAACGAAGGTGATGTCGAACTCGATGAGAAGCAACACTTATTTGGCTAAACGTCCAGAGAGCACCGGTCTTGACATTATGTACTTGAGAGGGACAGCCTTCGAAATGAGCTTGATGACGTGAGCCAGTATATAGTGCCGCAGCTTCTTCGTAGCAAAGATGAGCACCATACAAACTTTCTTAATCGGGGAGTAGTTTAGCTCCGTGCTGACGAGGGTGCGACTCAAGTAGTAGCATGATATCTCCTTACCTAGATCGTATTCTTAAGCTAGGAGTGCCCCCAAGGATTGCTCCTGGGTGTTAATGTAGAGGATCAGTGGCTTTTCTTGAATTGGTGCTGATAGAACTGGCGGCTTTAGCAGATAGTCTCTTATGTTTTTGAGGGCTTCTTGGCAAGCTTTTTCCTACTCAAATGGCGCTTCTTTCTTTATGAGGCGACTATAGGGGCATTATTTTCTAGTTAGGTTGGCGATAAATCTTTTGATATACACCAGGTGACCTTGGAGACCTCTGAGATCTCACACAATCTTTGGTGTAGGCATATTGAGGATAGCATCAATTTTGGATTGATCTATCTCAATGCCTCGATGTCGCACCACGAAGCTGAGGAATTTGCCCAAGGAGACTCCGAATGCGCAATTGAGTGGGTTCATGCGAAGTTGGTACCTTCAAAGTCGTTTGAAGATCAGCTTGAGGTCTTGAAGATATGTTAACTTCTTCTTGGACTTTACGATAAGGTCGTCGACGTAGCATTCCACGTCTTGATGAAGAATATCGTTGAAGATTCTCTGCATGGCTTGTTAGTAGGTGGCTCCTGTATTTTTCAAGCCAAATGACATGACTTTGTTGCAATAGATCCCCTTTGGTGTGCGGAATGCTGTGAGCTCCTTGTCTTTGGCACCATCCGGATCTGGTTGTAGCCTGAAGATATGTCCATAAAAGTTAGCACTTTATGGCTTGTCATCGCTTCCACCATTAGTTCCATGATTGGCAATGGGAAATCGTTCTTGGGGCATACATTGTTCAAGTCTCTGAAGTCCACGCACACCCTGATCTGACCCTTTTTCTTCTTGACTGGAACAACACTGGAGATCCAAGTCTGGTACTTGACCTCTCGGATGAAGCAGGCTTCGATGAGCTTGTTTACTTCGATTTTTATCTGAGGTCCCAGTTTTGGCTGGTAGTATCTTTGTCCTTGCTTGATGGTGCTAGCTCTATGTTTGACGCTGAGCTGGTATACTACGATCTTAGGATCGAGACCTGGCATCTCTTTGTAGGACCATACGAAGACGTCTCTGTATTCTCGGAGCAGCTTGATGTATGCAGCTTCTTTTTTGGGAGTCAAGAGTGTGCTGATGAATGTAGGTCGAGACTCCTTTTCTGTGCCCAGGTTGATTTCCTTTAAGTCATCAATGGTGGACTGCTCCCCTACTTCGAGGACCGACGGGGTATCTTGTAATTCGTCGTTCGAAGTAGAAGAATCATCATTTTCAGTTGCAATAACGGAGATATGATTGACGACCACCATGTACCGTTCGTAGAAGGTTTTATTCGAAAACCTTGTCGAACACATTGACTTGGGTGGGTAGGTGGGAATCGAAATGGTGTCCCTAATTGGCATCCCCAAATGGTCGAACACTGACTTTCTCTTTGCTTGCTTAATTGGCCCAAGTCTTTCGAACACGGATATAGATTTTGAATTTGACCAACGTAGACTACTTTTCTTTCGCTTTTGGAGTATGGCCCAACATCGAGCTTGTCACCCTTTTCTTTTGGCTGACTTGGTATTAGGATGAATGGTGTAGTTGGAGCGTGCATCAGAGACTGATGATCCTTTATCTGCTTCATCTATCATTTTTATCTCAATGTAGTTGGAGGTGAAGGTATTTTTTATTGTAATCTTGACGGTCATCGGGGTTTGACTGGAGCCAATGCCTTACCAATTCGGGAGAATTTGCTCGCCGCTTTGAAAAAGACGAGCTTGAGTTTTGGTCATCCCATGCGGTATCGCAGCTGGAGAAAGTGTGCCCATATGTATTGCGCTTTCTTTGTTGTAGCCGGCTTTGAACAGCAACTTGGTGGTGTTTTACCCCCAACTCCCTTTTGGCTTGAATACGAGTTGACTGAAGTCAAAGGAGCCAACAGGTTCTATCAGACTCAAAGCTGGCATCAGACCAGGTATTGGTAATGTCATTTCTTGCAGGGTATGTTTGATATAAATCCATGGCAGAGGTTCGCAGCGGAAGTAAAGTGAAGGTCCGAGGACCGTAGGCGGTGTGCGTTACATATCAAAATTTTCATCGAAACGATCTACATATGCGTGTATGAATCTAGCATGGCATCTACGCGAACCCCTAACGACGATCTAACGCGAAAGAACAATCTAGCATGCATGCATGTTCTAATTATGTTAGATCTACTTGTTAGAGATCATACCTGCGTGCGGATTCTTTCACCGCGATAAATTTCTTCTTTGTCGATAGAGACGGGCTCGGATCTGCTCGATATAGCTTCGATGCAATGGCCATAACTTTCTGCTCCGAACTCCGATTGGGCTAAAATTTGGACTGAAGGTAGCCAACTTCGAGACACAACTTTTGTAATAAGTTTCACGTTGTTTGGACTTCTGTAGCTCCTGAAATCATAGAAACAATGCTGATTTTCTGTACAAATTCTGGACAGCAAAAGGTTACGGGAGACGCCTTCTAGTTCACCCGATCTCACACGATGCATGGAACCTCGTCGATAGATCTCTGAGTGCCTCCATACGACGAGCCTTCTCCTTCTACGAAACACCACGCGAGGAAGACGAGTCACTATCCAATGGCGCAAGCGAGACAAGAGAGGAGATAAGAAGAGAGGAGAGGGGGCGGCTAGGGTTTCCCCATGCCATGGCCGGCCCTATGGCTTGCATGGCTTCATAATTTCGTCCCCCCTTCTCTCCCTATGCCTTATATAGGGTCGGCCTTATCTTTATGGATAAGCCTAGCGGATAGGATTGACTGATTCAAACCTCTCCCTATATATCTCTTATTTTATCTCTATTTTTTCCTTGTTTTCGAAAACGGCCAAAACCAGCCCGTTTTTTGCGCCTCATGACCGACCCTTTCATTGGAGGCAACAACCTCCTGAAACTAATAGGGCCGACCTTGATCAGTCTCTCAACACTTAGGGCTAGCCCCCCTAGTGCATAGTGGCGCATGGTATGACCAAAACGCCCTTATGTCACTAGTTGGCCGTTCCTCGTGTATGAGACTTTGCAAGGCACACATAAGTGAAGTACACCAGTGATTTCACTATTCTCTGAGGTTCCCGTAGGGTGCCCCTAGTGAAGTCAATTAGTCAACTCGTAACATATCTCGGTGCATCGCACCCATGTGGCAAAGTTCACTTATGACAAGGAATTGCTACATGCGTCTCTGCACTAACCTAGGGTTTCCCCTTAGTGCACACACGTAGCTACGCATCTACCGTGCACTAGTGCGAAGCACTCACGGAGCATAGGCTTGGACTTCTCGCTTCCTCTAACTACGTTATATGTTTCGAGGAGATAGTATAAGAACCGTACATAATGTCAATAAGGTGGAACATTCAGGGACCAGGGTTCATGGCTTCCAACTCAGACTCGATCGACACACTACCCGAGTGTACCATCGATCCTCTAAGTCTGAGTTAACCTGCGTAGCCACCCAGAGTGCGACGCAGGCTACACTCCAATTCCCCCGGACTTACTATGTTCTCCCTCATACCCCTGCTCTCCGCTTAGTATGGTAAACTCGATGTCCCTCCACTGGTGCCATGATACAACTCGAGCGGTGGAGAATACCGTCAGACTCGAGTGCTCATATGACTCGGTTCCTTCCAGGTTGACCACATACATCGTACCTCTGATTACTCTTCCGAGCAACCGGATCCGTCACCAGTCTAACTGATGACCACCTGGCCAGGGTTTAATATGATGTAGGTCAGACCAAGGAACGCACCTCCCGTTAGGGGTGTGGATAGCCTGCAGGAGTGACATGCTGATGCAACGCCAGCCGGGTAACCCAGTACACCGTGGTTTTGGATCACTGCATCCGGATCCTCACACATTGGTACACCAAAGCACCACACAACTGGTTAGTCCACCAGACATGGTTCCTCAGGGTTTAGGACCGTTTTACCCTAAGCAGAAACACGGTTTAGTGCACCGGTGTCTGCTCACCGATCTGTGCACCGCATTGGTTCCATTCGACCACAGACATTGTGCCTGGTAATGACCGTGGTGGAGACACCCACGCTCTGTCATCCCAACAGCTTATCTTGATAGGGCGACCAACCCTGATCAGAGCTGCGAACGTATTTAGGTTACATGGGACCAGTCCCTTGAGTCTCCCACTCAAGTGGATTACCATGTAGCCATGGCTCTCTGTTCTGTAATCAGAACACGTACTAAGGTACATACCAATATGCAATCCTATACTATCAACCATACATAACTAAACTATAGGTTTTTACGAGCTGTAGACCTCACCAATTCTAACAGGGTAATGACGTTGGCCTCTGATAGTGGAAAGACCGGCTCTTTTGTCGAAGCAAGAGGCAATCGTTCGTCTTTGCGAAGCCATTAAGGCATGAGGCGCAGGACCGACGCAGCTTGGACGGGCAATGAAGTATGTTGCATGGATTTTGGCTTGAAGCTGATGCGCATCCTTTGTCTTGGCCTCGATGTTTCCTTGACTTCGAGTATCGCCTTGCTGGAAGGTTGCTCTGGATTTGCAGGTGGAGGTGTTTTATCCCACCTCACCTCTTTAGCTTTTTGGGTTCGAGGAGCTTTAGCTGGAAGGACTTCTGATACAAGGTTTTTCACCTGGTAAAATTTGGCATCAGCAAGGTGTGCCTAGGCCTTATTGAATGGCTTGTCATCAACAACAATGCATATCTCTATGCCTTCCTGATAATACTTGAGGCATTGGTGCCAGGTGGATATGCACCACAACACCGTTTTTGTATAGCCATGGTCTTTCTAGCAAGAGGCGATATGATGTATGGCAGTCAATAATGTGGAAGAGGACCATCGTGTTGAGCTGGCTGATGGAAAGCTTCAGACGAATGATCCCGATGGTGGACTGTCATCTTTGGTTGAACCTTGAATGACCAGCTGGCTTTGTGAGAGCTGGTTGGTGGTGATACGAGCTGCCTCATTGTTTGGATGGGCATGATGTTGATGGCGGAGCCACAGTCTACTAGGCTTTAATTTATCGGCTTCTCCTTGATGTATACCGAGATATAGATGGGCTGGTTGTGCAGTTGTGCTCCTAGTTGCAAATCTTCATCCGAGAAGGTTATTATTGTGACGCAGGAGGCAACAGTTCTGCCCTTCTTACCATCTTTCCACTTTCTCTTGTAGTTGTCTGGATCTGCCAAGGCCACGGCCATTGCTAGGCGAGCCTTTTTCGGGAGGTGCAATGCTTCTATGAGCAGTACATGCAAGATTGCCTTATCGTGGGAAGCAGCGCCCTCCTTGTCGGAGCTATCCCCCTCATCGTCGGAGTCGCTTTCTTCAGAAGACTCGATCTCGCCTTTCACTCATAGCATCTCATGAATTTGACCATGCAACAGGAGACTCTGAGGTACTAATTGGCTGGGAGGAAGTGATCGGGGAAGAACTCTTGCAGCGTTACCGATTTTGGAGGGCTTTGTTGGAAGAGATCATCTGGATTTGCTGGCGGTACTTTGAACGCCTTTCTTTCTGGAGATTTGCTTTTCTTCTTGTAGGTTCTTCGTTCAAAGAGCTTTCTTGTCACCCAATCTAGCTTTTGACGTCTCATCAGTCGTGGCCTTCGCCTCCAAGGTAGAATGATCTATGCATCTTTATCGGTGGATTCTCCCTTACCAAGGTGAAGATTTGGAGCGACAGCTGGAAGTTTTTTATCGGTTGGGGAGACTTTCTCTTCTGGAGACTCTGCTGGCTCATCTTCTAATCCCCAGTCGGTGGGCTTGATCTCTTCCATTGAAATGGATGAAGGCTTTGAGTAGAGAACGTAGTAGTCGAACTTACTCGAGGGCTGGCATAATATGCCAACTTCTGGATCTCCTCACTCGTACTCTCTTAGAGAGTTTGTTGAGATGTGGCTTTGCTCGAGAAAGGTACTGGCGTGAGCGATGGTTGCCCCTGGGGTAATGGTATTTTATTCCCAGTGAGCGTAGGAGCATGCTGTCGTCTCTTCGAGACCT
Source organism: Chamaelirium japonicum (assembly GCA_947650365.1). NCBI lineage: Eukaryota > Viridiplantae > Streptophyta > Magnoliopsida > Liliales > Melanthiaceae > Chamaelirium > Chamaelirium japonicum. The sequence goes on along the minus strand of OX393557.1, from coordinate 5,963,316 downwards.
TCGGTTGTGGAGTTGACTTCATGATCGGTCATTAGTGGTTGATACGTAGCTTGGGCATTCTCTGTCGTGTAGTAATAAGTACCAGTAAATGGAACCGAAGGTATTGGATGTCATGTTTGCTGTAGCGACATCATCGGAGTCGATCTCTATCTTCCCTTGCTTTGTGAGCTCCATGATTCTCTCTTTGAAGATGAAGCACTTCTCGATGGGATGGCTAACCACTCGATCATACTTACAGAAGAATGGATCGTCGACACGATGCATTTGCTCGGGCCTCTTTGAAGGAGGAAGCTTGATCCATCTTCTTCTGCAGTAATTGGTCGAACATGGAGGAGACTTCTGAGTCTGGAAAGGGATACTCCTTGCCTTCGAGCTCCTCGAGAGTCATCCTTGGTGGCCACTGAGGCAGCGAAGGTGTTGTGATAAACTTGTCCATCTTGCCACCGATCTTGAGTGGTTTGGAAGTTGAAGTGACATTGGCGACGTTGACTTGCTTTGGTTTGGATGCCAACGGCTTGTCCTTCTTCTCTAACTTCATAAAGTCTTTGCTTTTTGAGTCCCCGTGATTTTCTAAGCTGAGCTCCATGTCATAGGCCCGAGTTGCGAGTTCTTTGAAGGACCGAGGCTTGATCCCTTTGAGGATGTACAACAAGCCCCGTGCATGCCTTGGGTGCATATCTCAATGGCCAAGTCTTCAAACAAGTGATCTTATGAATTTAGTGTAAGGTTCCTCCAACGATCGATGTAGTCAATTACCGGCTCATCCTTTCTTTGCTTGACGGTAGTGAGCTCGGTCATGCTAACGATGCGTCAGAACTGTAGAAGTAGTTGAGGAACTCCCTCTCCATCTGGTCCCAACTGTCCATGAATCCTGGAAGGAGATCAACATACTAGTCAAATGCATTACCTTTGAGGGTGCGAACAAACTGCTTCACCATTTCGTCACCGTATGTGCCAGCATTGTTGCAAGTTTTGACAAAGTATCTTGAATTTCCCTTTCCGTCAAAGTGCTGGAACTTTGGGGGATGGAACCCGGTAGGGAAACATAGTTGATGGATCCTTAAGGTGTAAGGCTTCGAGTAGGCCGTCGTGATTGGAGTAAGACTGCCGCTGTAGAAGCGCATCATGTCGGCCACCAATGACTGTATTTGCTAGGCAGTCATCGTTGCCACCGCCAGCGGTTGTATGGCTACCAAGATTGGTACTGGAGATATGACTTCTGCTGGGATGGGAGCCAAAGAGAGGACCGGAGTAGTCACTTGAATCGTCGGGACAACCTTTGCCTGAGCGGGAGTTGAAGACAGATCTTGAGCGGCTACTGGAGAAGCAAGAGGTTGATTGACTACTGCAGTATCCCTTATGCTTAGCCTTGGAAGCAAAGTATTGATGTGATGGTCCTTCTCCTCCATCAATTGAGTGATTTGCACCATGTGTTCACCTATTTGCATGACTTGGATCTGAAGAGCGAACGGGGAATGATGAAGTAAGATATCTTGATACTGCATGCCTGTGTCCTCAACGTCATCGTCAGAGATGTAGTTGCACCGACTCGCTTCTGCTTGATGACGGACATTTGCACCGTGTAGAGGAGGTGCAAAGTCCGTGGGAGAACCTGACTAGGCTCGGAGTTGGGGTTGATCCTTCATAAATTTCTGGACATAGATTCCAGGACCGAGGCTCGTTTCTTCATGCACCAAGGCCTCGTCAGCTCTTTGGCGAGCATCTTCGACAACCGTTTCTAGTATGAAAACGTCCGCAAGAGTACAAGTATGCCGAGTATAGACGCATACTATTAGGGGAACGTTATCCTCTGGGTTTTCTGGATCACCATGTTGGAGTCGAGGAGACTCGGTAATGGGTGACAGGCTTAGAGCAAACGCATCGTTGTTTGTCCCGGCCATGGAGAACTTGAAGCAACTCCTTTAGATATACAGATAAAAGAAGAGGAGGTCCCCCTGGGTGTGCCAGAAATCTGTATGTGCGGAAAAAAAGATTCGGGTCGTTTTTATTTCGAACACACGGAGATTACAAAGGCCGAGACCCGGGGACTCAGGGGTGGTGAGCCAGGTGCGGTGAAGATTTGATCAAGAAATTATGGGAGAAATCCTCTAGAGGGTCCCTTTGACCCGTGTCTCTATGTTACTTCGTGCGAGAGCTCTGAAGTGGTTGACTAGGATAAAGATTTTTACAGGGTGATGGTTTCTTGAGAGGCTAAGGATTTATCATCGTTGCTTTTGTCCCTTCCGTGCTTCGTGCTTTCTCGGCTAGGGGGGGTTTTTTGCCTTCGCTCCTCGGTCTTCGTGTCTTCCTCGGCTTTGGCTAGATCTCAGCGTCCTTAATCATCGGTTAACAGTGTTGATCGTGCTTTGGCTTAGGCTTTGGCTTTAACTTTCAGCTTTGGCTTTGCTTTGGCGTGGCTCTGGCTTTTGCTTTGCTTTGGCGCTTGCGCTTGAATGTAGACGGGTAGAGACTTGCGATGTTTTAGTTCTTCCGGACTTCGTATCGTATCGGCTAGAACGTGTGGTGCTTTGCTCGTGACTATCGTAGTTGCTTGGCTTTGATACTTGCGTTGTTTTGGCGAGGGCTTTACCGGTGCTTTGCTTTGACTTTCTGGCTTTGCTTTGGCTTTGGTATTGGCTTGATCTTCTCCTTGAACGACGGTGGTGATGTCTCCAAGGCTTCTTTCTTCTTTCGCCTTCTTTGACGGTTGTGGCGTTATCTTGACTTCTCTTCTTCTTTGGGCTTCTTTAGCGTGATCGGAGTCGAAAGCTTTGTTTTGAAGATGACAAGTGTAGCGCCATTTTGGATGTCTTTCTCCAAGCTTTCTACTTCATGAGTAGAGCGGATGTTGTTATTGAAGACAATAGGGTGATGCCACTTCGATCTTCTTTTCTAGGCTTTTGGGCTTGGTCGGAGTCAAAGGCTTGATGAAGATGACGGGGTGATGCCGCTTCAATCTTCTTCTTCAGGCTTTTGGGCTTGATTGGAGTCGAAGGCTTGATAAAGACGATGGGGTGGTGCCGTTTTGATCTTCTTCTCTAGGCTTTTGGGCTTGATCGAAGTCGAAGGCTGAAGACGACGGGGTGGTGCATCTTCGATCTTCTTCTCTGAGCTTTTGCGCTTGATCAGAGTCGAAGGCTTGATGAAGACGATGGGGTAATACCGCTTCGACCTTCTTCTTCGGCCATTGCTTCTAGCGTCTTCGGAGTTGAAGGCTTCTTCTTCTCCGAGCTTTCTCCTTCGTGCACAGAGTCGAAGAGTTGATCTTCTTGTGCAAGGGTCTTCATGTTGATGAGGACTTTCAATGGACTGAGCTGGTCCCAAAGGGATAGGCTTCCCTATAATGTACTCGACCTTGTTAACTGGAGTGATCTCCACGTGGACTACTTTCGTAATCTACTATATGAATTAGGATGACAAAATAGTGAGTCAACCTTCTCAACTAGAGTGTTAAAGTCATACCGATACGAATGTTAGAGTCAACTCCTATGACCCCATAGATGCACCCCTTTTTAATTTAGTCATCCTTGTTAACTAGAGTGGGATCCACTTGGACTCCTCTCATAATCTACTATATGAATAAGAATCCCATAATAATGGGACCCCTTCTAGCTATGGGACTATTTCTATTTCAGCCACACAATGAGTGTTAAGGATACCCTTTTGACACATAGATGTACCCCACTATAATGTAGTCGACTTTGTCAACTGAAGTTGGCCCCACTAAGAATCCTCTTATAATCAACTACATGAATAAGGATCTCATAATAGTGGGACCCCACCTAAATATATGACTCTTTATACTTTGGCCACACAGATAAGGGTGTTAAAATCACCCCTTTGATATATGGATGTACCCCACTATAATATAGTCAACCTTGTCAGCTAGAGTAGGTCCCACTTAAAGTATTCTCATAATTTACTACATTAATAAGGATCTCACAATAGTGGGGGCCTTCTTAGCTATGAGACTCTTTATATTTTTGCCATATAGATATGTAAGTTAAATTCATCCCTTTGGCACATAAACGTACCCCGCTATAATGTAGTCGACCTTGTCAACTAGAATGGGCCCCACTTGGACTCATCTCCTAGTATACTATATGAATCAGGATGCCACAATAGTGGAACCCCTCCTAGCTATGTGACTTTTTATATTTTAGCTATACATATACATGTGTTAAGGTCACTATTTTGATATATAGATATACCCCCCTATAATGTAAGCGACCTTACCAATTAGAGTGGGCCCCAATTGGACTCTCGTAATCTATTACATAAATAAGTATCCCATAATAGGGAGACCCCACCTAGCTATGGCACTATTTATATTTTGGTGACATCGATAAGGTGTTAAAGTCACCCCTCGGATATATAGATGTATCCCTCTTTAATATAGTCAACCTTATCAACAAGAGTGGGCCCCACTTGGACTCCTCTCATAATCTACTACATGAATAAGAATCCCAAAATAGGGGGACCTCTCTAGTGATGGGACTCTTTATATTTTAGTTATACATAAGCAGGTATTAAGGTAACCCTTTTGACATATAAAAATACCCCCGTAATCAACTTTGTCAACTAGAATATGCCCCTCATGCACTCATCTTATAATCTATAACATGAATAAGGATCCCATAATAGTTAATCTACAACATGAATAAGGATCCCATAATAGTGATACCCCTCTGAGCTATGGAACTCTTTATAGTTTAGCCATATATTTGTAGGTGTTAAAGTCACCCTTTTGACACATTGATGTATTCACCAATAATATAGTCGACCTTGTTAACTAGAGTGAGATCTATTTCGACTCACCTCGTATTCTAAAATATGAATAAGAATCCCATAATAGTGATACCCCTCCTAGTTATGGGATTCTTTCTATTTTGGCCATACAGATATGGGTTTTAAAGTCACACATTTGATACATAGATATACCTCCTATAATGTAGTCGACCTTGTCAACTTCAGTGGATCCCATTTGGACTCCTCTCGTAATCTACTATATGAATAAGGATTCCACAATAGTGGGACCCCTTCTAACTATGAGACTCTTTATAATTTGGACATACAAATACGGGTGTTAAAGTCACTCATTTGATATATTGATGTACCCCTATATAAAGTAGTAAACCATATCATCTGGAGTGGGACCTACTTGAACTCCTCTCGTAATCTACTATATAAATAAGGATCCCATAATAGTGGGACTTGTATTACATATAAGCCTCTTTATATTTTGGCTACACATATATGGGTATTAAAGTTACCCCTTCGATACATAGATGTACCCCTCTATAATGAAGTAAACCTTGTCGACGAAAGTGGGCCCCACTTGTGCTCCTCTCGTAATCTACAATATGAATAACGATCCCACAATAGTGGAACACCTTCTAGCTATGAGAGCCTTTATATTTTGGCCATATAAATACGGGTGTTAAACCCACCCCTTTGACAAATAGATATAGCCCTCTATAAGGTAGTCGACCTTGTCAACTAGAGTGAGCCCGATTTGGACTTTTTAGATAATCTATAATATAAATAAGGATTCTATATTAGTGGGACCACTTCTAGCAATGATACTCTTTATATTTTAGCCATACGAATATAGGTGTCAAAGTCACCCCTTTGATAAATAGATGTACCCCCCTATAATAAAGTTGACCTTATCAACTAGAGTGGCCCCATATGGACTCCTCTCGTAATCTATTGTATAAATAAGAATCCCACAATAGTAGGACCCCTCCTAGTAAAACTTTATATTTTAACCATACAGATACAGGTGTTAAAATCTCCCATTTAACACATAGATATACCCTCCTTTAATGTAGTTGACCATATCAACTAAAGCGGGCCCCTTTTAGATTCCTCTCATCATCTATTATATGAATAAGGATGCTATAATAGTAGGACCCCTCATAACTATAGTACTCTTTATGTTTTGGCCATACAGATACGAGTGCTAAAGTCACCCCTTTGATATATAGATGTACACTTCTAATAAAGTTAATATTGTTAATATAAGTGGCCCCATTTGGACTTCACTCGTAATCTGCTGTATAAATAAGGATCCCACTATAATGGGACCCCTCTTAGCAATGAGACTCTTTATATTTTCACCACACAGATGTAGGAGCTAAAGTCACCCCTTTGATACATAGATGTACCACCGGATAATTTTGACAACCTTTTTAACAAGTGTAGTCCCATTTGGAATCCTCTAGTAATATACTATATGAATAAGGATCACAAATAGTGGGACCCCTCCTAGCTATGAGATATGGCTCTTAAAGTCACCTCTTTTATATAAAAATGTACTCCATATATAGTAGTCAACCTTGTCAACTAGAGCACATGAATAAGGATCCCACAATAGTTGGACCCCTCATAGTTATGAGACTTTTTATATTTTGGCCACATAGATACAAGTTTTAATCCCCTTTCGACATATAGATATACCTTATTGACATTGTCAACTAGAGTGGGTCCCACTTGGACTCCTCTCGAACTATAAAAATAACAATCCCACAACAGCCGGACCCCTCCTAACTATGGGAGTCTTCATATTTATTCTACACAGAAACGAGTATTAAAGTCACCTATTTGACACATAGATGTATCCCCTTATAATATAGCCGGCCTTGTCAACTAGAGTGGACTCCACTTGGACTCCTCTTATAATCTACTATATAAATAAGGATCCTATAATAGTGGGACCCTACGTAGCTATGGTACGCTTTATATTTTGGCAACACAGATGCTAGTGTTAATATTACCCCTTTGATACATAGATGTACCATTTATAATATAGTTGACCTTGTCAACTAGAGTGGACCTTACTTGGGCTCCTCACGTAATCTAATAAAAGAATAAGGATCCAACAATAATAGGACCCCTCCTATCTATTAGATTCTTTATATTTTTGCCATATAGATGCAGTTGTTTAAGGCACCCCTTTGGCACATAGATGTACAACCCTATAATGTAGTCGACCTTGTCAATTGGAGTGAGCCCCACTTGGAGTCTTCTCGTAATCTACTATATGAATAAGGATCTCATAATAGTGAGGCCCCTTATAGTTATGGGATACTTTATATTTTTGCCATACAAATGAGGATATGAAAGTCACCCCTTTGACACATAGATATAACTCCTATAATGTAGTCGACCTTGTCAACTGGAGTGGGCCCCATATGGACTCTTCTCATAATCTACTATATGTATAAGGATCCAACAATAGTGGAACTCCTTCTAGCTATAAGAATCTTTATATTTTGGCCACAAAGATGCGAGTATTAAATTCACCTATTTGATATATAGTTGTTCCCATCTTTTTTTTTTAAATATTTGATTTACACATCTATTATGAGTTTACCTTGTCAACTTGAGTGGGACCCACTTAGAATTTCTCATAATTTACTATATAATAAGGATCACATATTAGTAGAACCTAACAAAGCTATAAAATTGTTTATATTTTGGCCACACAGATATGGGTGTTAAAGTTACCCATTTGACTCATAGATGTACCACCCCATATTGTAGACAACCTTCTCAATTGGAGTTAGCCCAATTGGACTCGTCTCCTAATCTAATTCATAAAAAAAGATTCTATGATAGTGGGACCATTTCTAGCTATGTGACTCTTTATATTTTGGCCACACAGATGCGGGTATTAAAGTCACTCCTTGATATATAGTTATACCCCCACATAATAAAGTTGATCTTATAAACTAGAGTGGGCCCCACGTGGACTTCTCTCATAATTTAGTATATGAATACGGATCCTATAATAGTGACAATATTCTTTGTTATGGGACTCTATATACAGGTGTTAAAGTCACCCCATTAACATAAAGATGTACCCCCTCTATAATATAGTTGACCGTGTCAACTAGAGTAGGCCTTACTTGGACTCCTATTGTAATCTACTACCTGAATAACGATCCTAAAATAGTAGGACCCCTCCAAGTTATGGGACTCTTTATATTTTGATCATACATATATAGGTGTTAAAGTCACCCCTTTGACAAATAGATGTACCCACATATATTGTAGTTGACCTTATCATCTGGAGTAGGCCTACTTGAACTTCTCTCGTAATCTACAACATTAATAAGGATTCTTTATTAGTGGAACCTCTCCCAGCTATAAGACTTTTTATATTTTGGCCACACGGATACAAGTGTTAAAGTTACCCCTTTGACACATAGATGTACCCTCCCCAATATTGAAGTCAATATTATCAACTAAAGTGGGCCGCACATGGGCTCCCCTCGTAATCTACTACATGATTAAGGATCCTATAATAGTAGGATCCCGGCCACCAGGTAATAAGAAAATTTATACTTTGGCCACATAGATACGGGTGTTAAAGTCATCCCTTGGATACATAGATATACCCCACTATAATGTAGTTGACCTTGTCAACTTAAGTAGGCCCCATTTGGACTCCTCTCGCAATCTTCTACTTGAATAACGATCCCACAAAAATAGGACCCCTCCTAGCTATGGGATATATAAATATATTTGTTACACTTATGCGGGTGTTAAGGTCACCCCTTTGACACAAAGGTATACCCCATTATAAAGTAGTCAACCTTGTCAACTAGAGTAAGCCCCACTTGGACTTCTCTCATAATCTACTATATGAATATAGATCCTATAATAGTGCGACTCCTACTCCTCTTATAATCTACTATATGAATAAGGATCCTAAAGCAGTGGGACACATCCTAGCGATGAAAGTTTTTATATTTTGGCCAAATTCGACCTTGTCAACTTGAGTGAGCCCACTTGGACTTCCCTTGTAATTTATAACAAAAATAAGGATTCCACACTAGTGGGACCCTTTCTTGCTATAGGACTTTATATTTTTACCACACAGATACGCGTGTTAAAGTTACCCCTTTGACATATAGATGTACCCCTTTATAATAAGTCAATCTTGTCAACTTGAGTGGGCCCCTCTTGGACTTATCTCATAATCTACTACATGAATAAGGATCCTACAATAATAGGACTCCTCCTAACTATGAGACTTTTTATATTTTGGCTATACAGATGCTGGTGTTAAAGTCATAACTTTGATACATAGATATACTCCCTATAATGAAGTCGGCTCTATCAACTTGAGTGGGCCTCACTTAGACCACTCTTGTAATCTATTACATAACTAAGGATCCCATACTAGTAGGACCTCTCCTTGCTATGGGACCCTTTATATTTTGTCTATATAGATGCAAATGTTAGTATCACCCCTTTGATATATAGATATACCCTCTATAATGTAGTCGATCTTGTCAACTAGAGTGGGTCTCACTCTGATACCTCTCGTAGTCTACTAAATGATATATAGATAAAATCCCAAAATAATTAGAACCCTCCTATCTATAAGACTCTTTATATTTTGCCACACAAATATGGGTGTTATAGTCACCCTTAGATACATGATGTACCCCCCTATAACGTTGTCAACCTTGTCAACTGAAATGGGCCCCTCTTGAAATCTTGTTATAATTTACTCCATAAATAAGGATACCATAATAATGGGACCCTTTCTAGCTATGACTCTTTTTGGCCATACAGATATGGGTGTTAAAGTCACCCCTTTCACATATAGATTTACCCATATCTTTTTTTCTATTTTTAAACATTCGAAATACCCCTCTATAATGAGTCAACTTTGTTAAAGTCACCTCTTTGACACATAGATGTAACCCCTCTATACTACAGTTTACCTTGTCAATTGGAATAGGCCCCACATGGGCTGTTCTCGTAATATATTATATGAATACGGATCCCATAATAGTAGGTCCTCTCCTTACAATGACACTCTTAATATTTTGGCTAAATAAATACAAATACTAAAGTCACTCCTTTGACACATAAATGTACCCCCTATACTGTAGTCAACCTTGTCAACTAGAGTGGCCCCCACTTGGACTCCTCTCATAATCTATTACAAGAATCAGGACCCCACTATAGTAGGACCCCTCATAGCTGTGGTGCTCTTTATATTTTAGCCACACATAGCAGGTGTTAAGGTTACCCTTTTGATACATAGATGTACCCCCCTATAATATAGTCAACCTTGTCAACTAGAGCTAGCCCTATTTGGACTCCTCTCATACTCTACTACATGAATAAGGATCCCATAATAGTGAGACCCCACCTAACTATGAGACTCTTTATATTTTGGCCACACAAATATGGGTGTTAAAGTTACCCTTTTGATATATAGATGCACCCATCTATAATTTAATCAACCTAGTCAATCGGATTAGGCCCTACTTAGACTCCTCTAATAATCTACTATATAATTAAGGATCTCGCACTAGTAGGATCCATATTAGTTATGAGACTCTTTATATTTTAGCCATACAGATGCGGGAGTTAAAGTCACTATATAGACACATAGATATATACTTTATAATATAGTCGACCTTTTCGACTTGAGTGGGCCTACCTTGGACTCCTCTTGTAATATGATATATTAATAAGGATCCCAAAATAGTGGGACCCCTACTACCTATAAGACTCTTTATATTTTGGCTACATTGATGCGGGTATTAAAGTCATCCTGTTTGATAAATAGTTGTATCCTTCTAAATTATAGTCAACCTTGTCAACTAGAGTGGGCCTCATTTGTACTTCTCTTATAATCTATTACATAAGTAAAGATCCCATAATAGTAGAACCTCTTCTATCTATGGATATCTTTATATTTTGACCATATAGATGCGGGTGTTAAAGTCACCCCTTTAACAAAAAAATATACCCTTTATAATATAGCCACCCATATCAAAGAAAGTGGCCCCCACGTGGACTTCAATCATAATCTATATTATTAATAAGGATTCCGCAATAATGGGACCCCTCCTAGCTATGAGACTCTTTATATTTTGGCGATACAGATATGGGTATTATCGTCACTCCTTTGACACATAGATGTACCCCCTATAGTAAAGTCGACCTTGTCAATATGAGTGGGCCTCTTTTGGACTCATCTCGTAATCTGCTACATGAATAAGGATCCAAGAATATTGGGACCTCTCCTAGTTATGAGATTTTATATTTTAGCCACACAGATATATGTGTTAAAGTTACCTCTTTGACACATAGATATACCCACTATAATATTGTCGACCTTGTCAACTAGAGTGGGGCCTTTTCGGACTTCTCTCGTGAAATACTACATGAATAAGGATCCTACAATTATAGAACCCCTTCTAGCTAAGGGACTTTTTATATTTTGGCCATACATATATGGGTGTTAATGTCACGCTTTTGATACAGAGATATACCCCCTATAATATAGTCGACCTTTATAACTAAAGAGGGTCCCACTTGGACTCCTTTCGAAATTTACTATATGATTAATGATCCCACAATAGTGGGACCCCTCCTAGAAATGAGAGTCTTTATATTTTCTCTACATATATTTATGTGTTAAATTCACCCATTTAATACATAGATGTACCCCTTATAATGTATTCGACCTTGTCAACTGGAGTGGACCCCAATTGGACTCCTCTCGTAATCTACTACATGAATAAGGATCCAACAATAGTAGGACCCCTCGTAGATACGGAACTCTTTAAATTTTGGCCATACAGATGCTAGTGTTAACTTCACCCATTGGACCTACAGAAGTACCTGCCTATAATATAGTTGACTTGTCGACTGAAGTTACCCCACTTGGACTACTCTTATAATTTACTACATGAATAAGGATCCAACAATAGTAGGACCCATAGCTATGAGACTCTTTATATTTTGTCCATACTGATGCGAGTGTTAAAGTGACCCCTTTGATATATAGATGTACTCCCATAATATATTCAATCTTGTCAACTAGAGTGAGCCCCACTTGGACTCCTCTCGTAATGGACAAAATGAAAAAGGATATCACAATTGTGGGACCCCTCCTAGCTATTGAATACTTTATATTTTTTCGATACAGATACAGGTGTTAAAGTCACCCTTTCGATAAATAGATATACCCCACTATAATATGGTCGACCTTATCAACTGGAGTGGGCCCTACTTTGAGACTTCTCGTAATCTACAATATGAATAAAGATCCCATTATAGTGGGACCCCACCTATCTATAAGACACTTTTTATTTTGGTCACACAGATGCGGGTAATAAAGTCACCCCTTTGATACATTGATGTACCCCCTATAAGACTCTATATTTTTGCCACAAAGATGTATCCCACTCTTTTTTTGAATATTCGATAGCGGGACGCATCCTAGTTATAAGACTATATTTTGGCCACAAAGATGCAGGTGTTAATGTGATCCCTTTGATACATAGATGTATCCCACTCTTTTTTTGAATATTCAATGTACACATCGATAATGATCCACCTTGTTAACTAACCTATTTGGACTCCTCTCGTAATCTACAATATGGATAAGGATCCAATAATAATGGGACCAAACCAAGCTATTGGAGTCTTTATATTTTAGCCATACAGATATAGGTGTTAAAGTCACCCCTTTGATACATAGATGTACCCCCTATAATATAAACGATTTTATCAACTGGAGTGGGCCTACTTGGACTCCTCTCATAATCTACTTCAATAATAAGGATTCTACAATGGTGGGACCCTTCCTGGCTATTGGACTCTTTATATTTTGTCCACACAGATGCAGGTGTTAAATTCACCCTTTTAACACATAGATATACCCCTATATAATTAAGTCGATCTTGTCAACTGAAGTGGACCCCACTTGAACTCCTCTTATATTTAGTACATGAATAAGGATACCATAATAGTGGCACCCCTCCTAGTTATAGTACTCTCTATATTTTGCCATAAAAATATGGGTGTTAAATTCACCTATTTGACACAAATACGGGTGTTAAAGTACCCCTTTTTAATATAGTCAACCTTGTCAACTAGAGTGGAACCCATTTGGACTCTTCTCGTAATCTACTACATGAATAAAAGTTTTACAATAATGGGACAACTCCTAGCTATGAGACTTTTTATATTTTGACCAAAGAGATACGAGTATTAAAGTTACAGTTTTGACACATAGATGTACCCCCTATAATATAGTCGACCTTGTTAATTAGAGTACACCCACCCACTTGGACTTCTTTTATAACTCTTATAGGACTAAGGATCCCACAATAGTAAAATCCCTCCTAGCTATGGGATTCTTTATATTTTGGGCACACTGTAATACCCGGTATGTTTAATTTCGGAACAGCCCAATTTTATTTTTATTATTATATGGTTGCTAAATTGATTGATTTGATTTCATCTTTATGATTGTCGATGGTATGTGTGTTTGAACATGAGATGGACCGAGCAGTGGGCCCCGGGTCCAGGTCGTGAGGCGACATTGGAAGAGTAGTTACACGGACAGGTATGTACGTATATCAATACATGGTATGCATGGTAATATAATTAAATTAATTAATAGAATGGTTATCGTGGTGAGTCTATCGGATCCGACGAGATTCACATGTTGGCGGATCACGGCGCAACGCGGGTCCGGTGTGAGTTCGCTTGACCAATTTAAGAGTTAGAAAAAAAAAACCCTAAAACAAAAAAAAAACCCAAATCCAGCTACCCTTCTTTTCTCTCTCTCTCTCACCCGATCTCTCTCTTCTCTCTCCTAGATCTCTCTCATCTATCTCGGATCCCTCTTCTCCTCCTCACCCGATCCCTCTCCCACTCTCGGATCTCCCATCTCCCTCTCGGATCTTTCTCCCTCTCACCCGATCTCTCTCGGATCTCTCCCCACCTACCCGAGACCGCCGCCCAGTCATCCCGTCGCCCCTGCTCACCCCTCACCACCCCCATCCCCTGTGCCGCTGCTCTCCCCTCACCTCCCCCTCTTATTTCTTGTGATTTCGTCCCCTCTGTACCGGTCGCTACCCCTTTCTTTTTTAAAGCACCAAGCCCTAAACCTAGACCCGACCCTTTCCTCTCTCTGATCCCTCTTCTCTCTTTCTCCTTCCCTATCTCCCTGATCTCTCGGTCTCGATCTCCTCCCTCTGTGGTGTGTTGTACGCGTAGCCGGAGGAGAACCGCCAACCGGAGCAGCCAAAGCAGACAGCCCCCCGACATCAGGTCGCCCTCGTTTTCCTTTTGGTCCTGTTGAGACCAGCCCGACCCCCCTCCTTTCCTTTTGGTTTCGTTGAGAATGATCATAGCCGCCTCTATTGCCCCTTCTTCCCATGCCGCGGCCATAGCCGCCCGCCATGTGGCCGGCGACTGTGCAGCCGACGGAGCCCGACCATGTCCGGCCAGGCCTATGGATGAACAACCACCTGTCGAACCAACTGACAACCCCCTCCCCCTTTGCCCCTCTTTCTGTTGAGACTGCCATCGGCCGAAAGGCTAACGGCTAACTATAATGTGGCCTCCACCTCCCCGAGCTCTGACAACCTTCTTTTTATGTTTTCTTCCGTACACCATGATCGGCCACCCTGGCCGGGTACTCTGTACCCCATGATCCTTTTTATCCGTAGTATCACTCTACGGCCCGCATTCGTATATAGATCCTCCCTGACCGGTGACGAAGCGATCGGAATCCAACCCGAGCCAACCTTATGGTGGTATTGGACCTCGCCGGCTAGGATCCGGGCCACCGTAAACCGAACCGACACCACTATGTGGGTCTCTTTTGCACCCCCTTTCGGATTACCGCCAATAGCGAGGCCAGTCGACCCTAGTGCGAGACCCGGGAGGATCGCAAAAACCTCCTCCCAAGCTTATTCTCTGTAACAATGGGGAGTGACAGGTTTTGTAAATTTGAATGCCCTTAGTGGGCATACAATTCAAGTAATCTTATAAATATTAATAATTTAATAATTTAAAATTCTAAATAGTGGCCCCCACTTTAATGTGTGGCCCCCATCTTGAAGGGAGGCCTCTGTTGGTCCCACTTAAGTGAGTGCACGCCACTTCTGTGGGTCGGCTCATTTAAGTTGGTGGGCCCTACTTAAGTGGCAAACCCTATGGCTACATAGTGCATAGTGGCCGGAATTGTCTCGGCCACCATCCGAAGTCAGAATTCGATGAAATTGACGGCAACAGACTTGGTTCTCCGAGACTTACCCATTGGTGTCGGTTTAGCCCCCACCAAACATAGTTACCAAATACCCCTACCCTGGGTCCGGTTTGACCTAGTATTGATTTGACTGTCATTCATCGTCTAGAGTCTGAACTCGACAAAACGAGTAGCAATGGACTCAGTTCTATGAGACAAAGCAATTCACCTATTAAACCTAGTTCATTCATGGTAGGCTAAATGTACTGAAGAAAATAGTTCATATGAATATAAATAGTAATTTAAAAGTCATTGATCATTCGATTTCCTTTTAGGCTCAAACCAGGGTAGGAATCACAATCATACCCAGACACTTTTTATCTGAAACAAGGCTAGTCCCACACCTAGGTTTCTTTTTGGTCTCATCTAGGGCTAGCCCCATACCCAGGTTACTTTTTGGCCTCAGCCAGGGCTAGACCTACACCCAGGATACTTTTTGGCCTCAGCCAGGGCTAGCCCCACACCCAGGATTATCTTTTAGGCCCATAAACCAGGGATAGCCCCACACCCATGATTTATCTTTTAGGCCCGCAAGCCAGGGACAGCCCCACACCCAATTGAAATAATCAACACTGATACCAAGTTGTAACACCCCGGTATTTTACGGATTAAATCAACCCGTATAACATTGGGGTGTTAGAAGAAAACTCGATATAAATTAAATCCCATCAAATATAGAATTAATTGAACCTCTTTTATTCATAACCATACATTATACTATAAGGGTTTGATACATGGCTTGAAATATAAACGCCTAAAACTTAAATGCGACATCAACTCTTCAAATCTCCGCTCCCGTATCCTCATAGTATGGAGTGTAGAGCGGATCCTCAACTCCCTCGGGTTCATTCTCTATTCGCTCTTCCTCTTCTCTATGTCCTGTAGGATCAGTCTCTGTAGGGTTCATAACACCGATATGGGGGTGAGTCTAATCCATTGACTCACCTATTAAACCTAGTTCATTCATGGTAAGATAAATATACTGAAGAAAACAGTTCATATGAATATAAATAGTAATTTAAAAGTCATTGATCATCTGATTCCCTTTTAGGCTCAAACCAGGGTAGGAATCATAATTATAACTGGGCACTTTTTATCTGAAACAAGGCTAGTCCCACACCTAGGTTTCTTTTTGGCCTCAGCCAGGGCTAGCCCCATACCCAGGTTACTTTTTGACCTCAGCCAGGGCTAGACCCACACCCATGATACTTTTTGGCCTCCGCCAGGGCTAGCCCCACATCCAGGATTATCTTTTAGGCCCACAAACCAGGGACAGCCCCATACCCAGGATTTATCTTTTAGGCTCGCAAGCCAGGGACAACCCCATACCCAATTAAAATAATCAACACATCTTAAAAATTAGCTAATCCATAACATACTATCATTATTTCAATGGCATACACTTATCAATGATCAACTAGGTTTAGTCCCCTACCTGAAGAGTCGTAGAATCTTTTACTTGATGAAGATGCCTTCGCAAGCTCACGACCTGAAATATATATTTTTATCTTTTGTTAGTTTTACAAGGATCAGACAGACTCAAATCCCGATATGGATTCTTTAGGTTTTTAATTAAACTAATATATTTAATATATTTTATCTTATAGGGGTATTTAGGTTATTATTTAAAATAATTTAAATTTATATCTATATTGTAGGGTTTTTTATTCTGAAACAGTGACCACAAACGTAATCAAGTTCCGAGTTCCAATAAAGAAGTTATGACCATTTTACCTTAGGGATAAAATGATAAATTCACTTTTTAATTATTGGTTCTGGTATATTATGATATAAGTAGGTGTATTTTGTCATTACAAGTCCAAGGCCACTGACGGGGCTTAATTTGGAGTTCGTACGGATAAAATATGATCAATTCAATTTTATCCTTATAATCTATTTATTTATTGATAGTTGATTTTTAGTATAAAGTATAAAGGAATCTCTTGGTTAGCCTAAAAGGTCTTAGGTTGAGTTGTGAGAAGGTTGTGGGTTCTAATAAGAAGACTAGCCTTTTCTTTTACTCATGTTTTTGAAGTTGCACCAATATATATCGGGTTAAAACCCGAACCCAAATTAAATGGGTTTAAATCATACCCGACCCGACTAACCCGGGGTGGTGGGAAGCGGTAGTCGGTGGCCGGCGGTGATGGTCGGAGGTGGCAGTGGCCGACGGTGATGGATAGAGCGGAAGCGGCGGTCGGAGGTGGTGGCGACGGTAGGAAGTGGTGGTCGGCGGCCGGAGGTGGCGGTGGACGGCGGCGACTGGAGGTGGTGGCCGGTGGCCGGAGGTGGTGGTCGGTGGTCGGAGATGGCGATGACCGCAGATGGAGGTGGTGGCCGGCGGCCGGAGTCGGCGGTCGGCGGTCGGCGGTCGGCGGTGACCGGCGGCAGACGACGGTGGTAGGCGGCGGCCGGCGGAGGTTGGTGGTGGAGGTTGTTAGGTGGCAGAGAGTTTGGGCGCGGATTTTGAGGCGAGGGCTTGAGTGCAGAACCATAGGATCTAAAGGGGTTTTTATTGGCCTATTTTTGGAATACCAAAGGTCTAAGGTCTTAACTGCAAAACGGCCCATTATTTTATTTATTTATTCAGGTGAGCGATTGTTTTCTTCCGATCAGAAACTAACGGTCTTTGGTTTCGCTGCCTTTTGGTCTTCTCCCCCTCACTATAAATATTTATTTTTCTTAAGTTTAGATAGAAAAGTTCTAAGATTTTCTGGTTAAAAGGGAAGGAATTAAGATATTGTTGATAGGTCCCTAGTTCAAAACCTTACATTGGTCATTTTTTTTTTTAAATTTTTAAATGTTCTAAACATGCTCAAAACATAAAAGTTTATATAGGGTTTTTGATCGTTTCGACGAGCCGGGTGTAATGGCATAATCTGATTTTTGTTTTAAAATTTGTAAAGAAAATTCTTTATTATATTATATTAATCTTTAATATTTTTGGGATGTTACATCCTCTACCCCTAATAAAAATTTCGTCCTCGAAATTTAAAGTGCGTACCTTAGTTGTTGAACAAGTGTATTTCTGACTCTAATTCCTAAGTAACGTCTTCACAATTTCTTCTAATAGTTGAGTCAGGTGACAGACTTTTGCTTTTGTCTTTCCGAACTTTCTTCCCCAGAACATTATTTCCTTTCCTTCAGGTGTTTATAAGGTAACATTCTTCCGATAATAATTTATCACCATCCTATATTTGGATAACCAGTCCATTCCTAATAGAATATCGAATTTCTCAAATTTTAGTAAAATTAAATTGGCCACTAACTTTACATCTTCAATTCTTTATATACAATCTCTATCGACTCTGTTTGTTTTGGTCGTGTCACTAAGTGCAGTGGTGATGGCAAGTACATACCCTAACGGTCCTGTCTTCAATTGTAAGTCTCTAGCCAAGTGAATTGATATGAACGAATGGTTCGAACCCAGACCTAAAATTACTCTAGCTAGACTTCCATAATGGTGCTTATGAAAATTCAAATTTTTCTAGTTATAACTCACTTATTTTTAATAGGAATATTCTAAAAGTGGATCGTTTATACCTTTAATGACGTCGTTTGATTATTCCTCAGTAGATATTGCAAAGACTTTTCCAGGCACCTTTTGATTTTGATCAGTGCGAGCCACAGGTACTTGTGGAGCATTTCGAAAAGGAGGACTGGTTGGAATGTTACTATTCATGCGAGGAAAGTATCATTGAAAATGATCCCGTGATCCGCATGTGAAGCAAGTCCGAGGTCCTGTAGATATTGGAGGACTACCCATCCTTGCTGGAAACTCTTGTATCTTTGGTCTTTTACTTGACTCTATTGATGGTGTACTCCTTTTCAGTCTATTCTTTTCAAATATTTTTCGAGTTTCCTCCCATTCCCGTTCTGCCACTAAAGCAGTTTGTACTAGTTCTCCATATTTTCGAATACAGAGTACCGCCACTCTGGTTCTAATATAAGGATTCAAACCCTGTTCAAACCTTTTGGACTTCAGTTCTTCAGTGGCTATTAGATACTGGAAAAAATATGACAGTTTAGTAAACTTGGCTTCAGACTGGAAACACTAAGCTTTCCTTGAAAAAGTTCTAAGAATTCTGCAATCATTTTATCTCTGGCAGCGTCTGAGAAATATTTTTCCAAAAAAACTTTGATAAACTCCTCCCAAGTGAAATTTGTTTGGGTCCTCTTGACAGAATCCCACCAATAATCTGCTTCTCCTTCTAACATGTAAGTAGCTAAAGTGACTTTCTGTTCATCCATTGCCTTCAAAGTCTCTAATATTTTTCCTATTTGCTTTAGCCATCTATCTGCAATCAGAGGATCTGGTTCTCCCATAAACGCAGGGGGTTTTAGTTCTTTAAATTCCTTTAAGGTAACCCCAATTCTTGAGCTTTCTTTGGAGGAATTTATCTTTTCTATAAGTTGATGTAGGGCCCCTAACACTTTGGTTAGGTCTTCATTTGGAGTAGAGTTCTCCATTGAATCCATGACTCTGAAAATCTAAATAAAATTCTTTGAATACCACGAAAGAAAATACTTTTATTTTACATATAGCCAACTACTATTTTGAAAAACATGGAATGTTCGCAATGATTCTCATCGCTCACTTTTCCACAAATACATCGATAATGTTTAGAGAAAACAATCCCATCTTTATTAGGGTTAGCTAGTTTCTTCTTCTTCTTTGACTTTATTATTTTCTTCTTTGATTTCACCTTTACTCCCGATGATCTACCATCATTGGTTTTCAACTTCACGACGCTGCTAGAAAAAATTTTAATTCATAAGTTTATTTAAAATATATATGTAACTAAATTGTATAGCTATCCTATCGATGTACTTCTAGTCACTCTTTTAACTCCTATGACTAATTATCTAGGCTCTGATACCAAGTTGTAACACCCCGGTATTTTACGGATTAAATCAACCCGTATAACACTAGGGTGTTAGAAGAAAACTCGATATAAATTAAATTCCATCAAATATGGAATTAATTGGACCTCTTTTATTCATAACCATGCATTATACTATAAGGGTTTAATACATGGCTTGAAATATAAAAGCCTAAAACTTAAATGCGACATCAACTCTTCAAATCTCCGCTCCCGTATCCTCATAGTATGGAGTGTAGAGCGGATCCCCGACTCCCTCGGGTTCATTCTCTATTCGCTCTTCTCTTCTCCATGTCCTGTAGGATCAGTCTCTGTAGGGTTCATAACACCTGTAGGGGGGTGAGTCTAATCCACTGACTCACCTATTAAACCTAGGTCATTCATGGTAAGATAAATGTACTGAAGAAAACAATTTATATGAATATAAATAGTAATTTAAAAGTCATTGATCAATCGATTCCCTTTTAGGCTCAAACCAAGGTAGGAATCACAATCATACCCGGGCACTTTTTGTCTGAAACAATGATAGTCCCACACCTAGGTTTCTTTTTAGCCTCAGCCAGGGCTAGCCCCACACCCAGGTTACTTTTTGGCCTCAACCAAGGCTAGACCCACACCTAGGCTACTTTTTGGCCTCAACTAGGGCTAGCCCCACACCCAGGATTATCTTTTAGGCCCACAAGCAGGGACAGACCCACACCCAGGATTTATCTTTTAGGCCCGCAAGCCAGGGATAGCCCCACACCCAATTGAAATAATCAACACATCTTAAAAATTAGCTAATCCATAACATACTACAATTAATTCAATGACATACACTTATCAAGAATCAACAAGGTTTAGTCCCCTACCTGAAATATATATTTTTATCTTTTATTAGGTTTACAAGGATCAGACATACTCAAATCCCGATGTGGATTCCTTAGGTTTTTAATTAAACTAATGTATTTAATGCATTTTATCTTATAGGGGTATTTAGATTATTATTTAAAATAATTTAAATTTATATCCATGTTGTAGGGTTCTTCATTCTAAAACATTGATCGCAAACGGAATCAAGTTCCGAGTTCCAATGAAGAAGTTATGACCATTTTACCTTAGGGGTAAAATAGTAAATTTATTTTTTAATTGTCAGTTCTGGTATATTATGATCCCAGTAGGTGTATTTTTTCATTACGAGTCCAAAGCCACTGACGGGGCTTAATTTCGAGTTTGTACGGATAAAATATGATTAATTCAGTTTTATCCTTATAATCTATTTATTTATTGATAGTTGATTTTTAGTATAAAGTGTAAAGAAATCTCTTGGTTAGCCTAAAAGGTCTTAGGTTGAGTTGTGAGGAGGTTGTGGGTTCTAATAAGAAGACTAGCCTTTTCTTTTACTCATGTTTTTGAAGTTGCACCAATATATATCGGGTTAAAACTCGAACCCAAATTAAATGGGTTTAAATCATACCCGACCCGACTAACCTGGGGTGGTAGGAGGCTGTGGTCGGTGGCCGGAGGTGGTGGCGAAGGTCGGAGGTGGTGGCCGGCGATCGGAGGTGGCGGTGGTCGGCGGCGGCCGTAGGTGGTGGCCGGTGGCCGGAGGTGGTGGCCAGCAGCAGGAGATGGCGACGGCCGGAGATGGTGGCGGTGGCCGGAGGTGGTGGCCGGCCGCCGGAGTCGGTGGCCGGCGGCCAGCGACCGGTGTCGGCGGCCGGCGGTAGACGGCGGTGGTAGGCAGCGATCGACGAAGGTTGGTGGTGGAGGTTATTGGGTGGTAAAGAGTTTGGGCGCAGATTTCGAGGCGAGGGCTTGAGTGCAGAACCATAGGATCTAAGGGGGTTTTTCTAGGCCTTTTTCTGGAATACCAAAGGTCTAATGTCTTAACTGCAAAACAGCCCATTATTTTATTTATTTATTCAGCTGAGCGACTGTTTTCGTCCGATCAGAAACCAACAGTCTTCGGTTTCGCTGCCTTTTGGTCTTCCCCCCCTCACTATAAATATTTATTTTTCTTAAGTTTAGATAGAAAAGTTCTAAGGTTTTCTGGTTAAAGGGGAAGGAATTAAGATATTGCTGATATGTCCCTAGTTCAAAACTTTACATTGGTCATTTTTTTCTTTAAATTTTTAAATATTCTAAACATACTCAAAACATAAAAGTTTATATAAGGTTTTTTATCGTTTCGACAAGCCGGATGCAATGACGTAGTCCATTTTTTTTTTTGAAATTTGTAAAGAAAATTCTTTATTATATTATAGTAATTATTATTATTTTTGGGATGTTACAGTTTTCCCTTGTGTTGAAAACCGGGGCGTAACACATTAGACCTGTTTACTACACGGGTCTATTCAGTTGACTCGATCCGACTCGACCCGACCTGACTCGATAAAACCCGCTGGTACTATATACCACAATATCGAATTGCGGGAAGAGCCGACCTGACATGACTCGTTGAATTTTAAATGGGTCTTCTCGGGTCTACCATGTCTAGACCCTAAACCCAGACTCGACCTGTTTATTAAACGGGTCTACTATATCGACCCGTTTACAGCCTAACCCCATTTAACCCAAACCCGCTAATTTAGTGTTGGGTCTGTAATGTCGGGTTCAGAATTGCTAGCCCTAACCCCTCTATAATGTAAACTACCTTATGAACTGAAGATGACCCTACTTGGACTCCTCTCGTAATCTACTATATGAAAAAAAATCCTATAATAGTGGGACATATCCTAGTTATAGAAGTCTTTATGTTTTAGCCACATAGATATGGGTGTTAAATTCACTTCTTTGACAAATAAATGTACCTCCCTATAATATAATCGACCTTGTCAACTTGAGTGGGCCCCACTTGGACTTCTCTCATAATCTACAACATGAGTAAGGTTTCCACACTAGTGGGATCCTTTCTAGTTATATGACTCTTTATATTTTGGCCATATATATATGGGTGTTAAAGTCACCCCTTTGACACATTGATGTACCCCCTATAATGAAGTCGACATTGTCAACTTGAGTGGGCCCCACTGGAATTTTTTCGTAATCTACTCCATCAATAAGGATCCCATAATAGTGGGACCCCTACAAGCTATGAGTCTCATTAAATTTTAGCCACACAAATATAACTGTGAAAGTTTCCCCTTTGACTCATAGATATACCCCACTATAATATAGTCAACATTGTAAACTGGAGTGGATCCCACTTGGACTTTTCTTAAAATCTATTATATAAATAATGATCCCATAATAATGGGACCCCTTCTAGCTATGGGACTATATTTTTGTCATATAAAAGTGGGTGTTAAATTCACCTAATTGACATATGGATATACCCTTTATAACGTAGTCAACCTTGTCAACTAGAGTGGACCCTACTTGGACTTCTTTCATAATTTTTACATAAATAAAGATCCCATAATTGTCGAACCCTTCCTAGCCATAGGACATTTTATATTTTGGCGACACAGATACAGGTGTTAACATCACCCCTTTATCACATAGATGCAACCCCCTTATAATATAGTTGACCTTCTCAACTAGAGTGCGCCCCATTTAGACACATCTCATAATCTACTGCATGAATATGGATCCCATAATAGTTCGACCCCTCCTAGCTATATGACTCTTTATATTTTTACCAAATAGATACGGATGTTAAAGTCACCCCTTTGACATATAGATGTATGCTCTATAATATAGTCAATATTGTCAATTGAAATGGGCCCCACTTGGATTCCTCTCTTAATCTACTATATGAATAAGGATCCTATAATATTAAAACCCCTTTTAGCTATGATATTCTTTTTATTTTAGTCATACAAAAGCAGTTGTGAAAGTCATCCCTTTGATATATAGATGTGCCCCTCTTTTTTTTCCTTTTTTTTAACATTCGATGTACCCACCTATAACGAGTCAACCTTGTCAACTGGAGTGGGACTCACTCGAACTACTCTCGTAATCTACTACATGAGTAAGAATCTTATATTAGTAGGACCCCTCCTAGCTATAGGAGTCTTTATATTTTAGCCACACAAATACGGGTGTTAAAGTCACCCCTTTGACACTTTGATGTTCCATTTTTAATGCATGTGACCTTGTCTACTGGAGTGGGCCTCACTTGGACTCCTCTCATAATTAACAACATAAATAAGGATCCCATAATAGTGGGACCTCTTCTTACGATTGTATTTGTTATATTTTGGACACACATATGGTGATGTTAAAGTCACCCCTTTGACATATAGATATACTTTTTTTTAATATAGTCGATCTTAACAACTGTAGTGGGCCCAACTTGGACACTTCTCATAATCTATTATATGAATAAGAATCCCATAATAGTAGGACCCCTCTTAGTTATGGGACTCTTAATATTTTGACCACCCAGACACAAGTGTTAAAGTTACCCCTTTGATACATAGATGTACCCCCTATAATATAGTCGACCTTGATAACTTGAGTAGGCCCTATTTGGACTCCTCTCATAATCTACTATATGAATCAGTTTCCTATAATTGTGGAACCCCTCCTAGCTATGGAACTCTTTATATTTTAACCACACATATGCAGTGACAAGGTCACCCTTTTGACATATAAATATACCTCCAATAATGTAGTCGACCTTGTCAACTAGAGTAGGCCCCACTTGGACTCTTCTTATAATCTACTATATGAATAATGATCTCACTATAGTGGAACCCTATCTAACGATGATTCTCTTTATATTTTGGCCAAATAGATATGGGTATTAAAGTCATTCTTTTGACATATAGATGCACCTAACTATAATATACTCAACCTAGTTAACTTATTTCAGCCTTACATGGACTATTTACGTAATCTACTATATTAATAAGGATTCCATAATAGTTGGATCCCTTCAAGTTATGGGACTCTTTATATTTTAGCCACACAGATACAGGTATTAAACTTACCACTTAGATACATAGATGTACCCCTAATAATACAGTCGACCTTATCAACTTGAGTGGGCCCCAATTGGACTCCTCTCATAATCTGCTACATGAATAAGGATCACATAATAGTAGAATCCCTCGTAGCTATGGGACTCTTTATATTTTAGCAATATATATCCAGATGTTAAGTCACCCCTTTGACATATAGATGTACCCGCTATAATTTAGTTGGCCTTATCAACTGGAGTTGGTCCTATTTTGACATACCTCGTAATCTATTATATAAATGAGGATCCCATATAGTGGGACCCCTACTACCAAAGAGACTTTATATTTGGTCCACATAGATGCCGGTGTTAAAGTTCCCCGTTTAAAAAATAATTATCTATAATATAGTCGATCTTGTCAACTTTAGTGGGCCCCACTTGTACTCCTTTCGTAATCTACTATATAGATAAGGATCTCACAATAGTGACACCTTTCCTAGTTATTGGAGTCTTTATATTTTTGGTAATATAGAATATGAGTGTTAAAGTCACCCCTTTCATAAATAGATGTACCATCTATAATATAGTCGCCCTTGTCAATTAGAGTGAGCCCTACTTAGACATCTCTCGTAAACTATAACATTAATATGGATTCTATAATAGTGGTACCCCTTCTAGCTATGGGACTCTTTATATTTTTTCCACACAAATACAGGTGCTAAAGTCTCCCCTTTGACACATAGATGTACCCCCTATAATAAAGTTGACCTTGTCAACATAAGTGGGCTCCATTTGGATTTCTCTCGTAATCAAGTATATAAAAAAGAATCTCATAATAGTTTCTTGCAATAAGACTCTATATTTTTGCCACATAAATGCAGGAGTTAAAGTCACCCCTTTGACACATAGATGTACCCTTTATAATTTACTCAACCTTATAAACTGAAGTGGGCCCACTATGACTCTTCTCGTAATCTACTATATGAATAAGGATCCCACAATTGTAGGACCCCTCCTAGCTATTGGACTCTTTATATTTTGGTCGTACAGATATGGGTGTTAAAGTCACCCCCTTGACATATAGATATATCCCACTATAATGTAGTTGACCTTATCAACTAGAATGGACCCCACTTGGAATCATCTCATAATATACTATATAAATAATAACCCTATAATAGTGTGACCCCTCCTAGTTATGGAATATTTTATATTTTGGCCACACAGATGCGGTTGTTAAATTTATCATCTTTCACACATAGATTTACCCCTCTATAATGTAGTCGACCTTGTCAACTGAAGTGGGCCCCACTTGGACTCCTCTCGTAATCTACTATATTAATAAGGATCCCACAATAGCGAGACTCCTCCTAGGTACAAGACTTTTTATATTTTGGCCACAAAGATACAGGTGTTATAATCACCCCTTTGACACATAGATGTACCTCTCTTTTTTTAATATCTGATGTACCCATCTATAATGAGTCCACCTTGTCAACTGGAATGGGACTCACTTGGACTCCCATATTAGTAGGCCCCAACCTAGCAATGGGAGTCTTTATACTTTGACAACACAAATAAAGGTGTTAAAGTCACCCCTTTGACAAATAGATGTACCCCCCTATAATATAGTCGACCTTGTCAACTGGAGTGGGCCGACTTGGACTCCTTTTGTAATTTACTTCATAAATAAGGATTCTATAATAGTGGAACCCTGATCGACGCATAAACATATCAAATCTCTGCCACTAAGTATATACCGAATCACAATATTTATGCATTAAAATACTCTGATTACTTGTATTTCTGAGATTTGCAAGAAAAGAGTCACAACTGACAAAAGAGCATTTCAAATGCAACCTAGCGAGAAAAGAATATAAAAGAGCAAGAAAAGAGTCACAACTGACAAAAGAGTCATAACTGACAAAAGAGCATTTCCAATTAGGATTTTTGTAATTCCAATTGAAAATTAGTTTGACAAAGATATTATAATTTATAATTCATTATTTGTCTTCTCGTTTTATATGATTCTATTATAAAATCTATATCGTTGAAATCGGATAGAACTTATCTTTATCTTGCTCTGTTCCTTTAATACTTCTTACCATCTCGCAAGAGATATGTCATACCTAGGAAGACAGTCTGTGCCCTAAAAAGACAAACCGTGCCAAACTAAGATGGCGCATGCCATATACATGTTGGTAAAATATCTATGTGCGTGTTAGCCACATAGATGCGGGTGTTAAAGTCACCCCTTTAACACATAGATATACCCCTTTATAATATAGTTGACCTTGTCAACTAGAGTAGGCCATATTTGGACTCTTCCCCTAATATACTATATAAATAAGGATCTCACAATAGTGGGACACCTCCTAACTATAGAACTCTTTATATTTTTTCCATACAGATACATTTGTTAAAGTAACCACTTTGACACATATATGTACTCTCTATAATATAGTCAACCTTGTTAACTAGAGTTGACCCCACTTAGACTCGTATCGTAATATCTATATGAATAAGGATCCCATAACAATGGAATTATTCCTAGCTATAGGACTCTTTCTATTTTGAAGACAAAGATGCGATTGTTAACATCACCCCTTTGACACATAAATGTACCGCATATAATATAGTCGATATTTTTAATTGGAATAGGCCCTACTTGGACTTTTATCAAAATTTACTACATATAAAAGGATTACACAATTGTACGACCCCTCCTAGATATGAGACTCTTTATATTTTAGCCACATAGATGCTGGTGTTAAAGTTGCCACTTTGACATATAGATCTACCCCCTATAATGTAGTCGACTTTGTAAATTGGAGTTGTCCCTATATCGACTCTTCTCAAAATCTACAATATAAGTAAAGATCCCATAATAGTGGGATCACTCCTAGTTATGGGACTCTTTATTTTTTGTCACACAGTAGTGGGTGTTAAAGTCACCTATTTGAAATATAGATGTACCCCCTATAATGTATCGATATTGTCAACTATAGTGGACCCCACTTGGACTCCTCTTAATATTTCTATATGAATAAGGATCCCATAATATCTAAACTCCTCCTAGATAAGGGACTTTTTATATTTTGGATCCACATATGCGAGTGCTAACGTAAACCCTTCGACATATAGATATACCCCCTATAATGTATTCGACCTTGTCAACTAGAGTGGACCCTACTTGGACTCCTCTCGTAATCTATTATATGAATAAGAATGACATAATAGTGAGATCCCTCCTAGCTACTTGACTCTTTATATTTTGGCAACACAGATACGGGTATTAAAGTTACCCCATTAAAACATAGATGTACCCCCTATAATGTAGTCATCGTTGTCAATTAAAGTATGTCTCACTTGGACTCCTCTCGTAATCTGCTTCATGAATAAGGATCCCACAATAGCAGAACCCCTCCTAGCTATAAAACTCTTTATAGTTTGACAACAAAATGTAGGTGTTAATGTCACCCCTTTGATACATAGTTGAACCCTTGTTTTTAACATTCAATCTACCCCTTTATAATAAGTCGACCTTGTTAACTAGAGTGGGACCCACTTGGACTTTTCTCATAATCTACCACATGAATAAGGATCCCACAATATTGGGAGGCCTTTTTGCTATGCAACTATTTATATTTTGGTCACACAGATGCGGGCATTATAGTCACTCCTTCGACACGTAAATATACCCCCTATAATATAGTTAACCTTGTCAACTGGAGTTGGCCCTACTTGGACTCTTCTTGTAATCTACTATATGAATAATAATACAAAAATAGTAGCTCCTATCTATTAGATATTTTATATTGGTCATATACATACGGGTGTTAAAGTTGCCTCTTTATTATAAAAATGTATAATCTTAAAATTTAGTTGATATTATTAACTGGAGTGGGCCCCACTTTGACTCCTCTCGTAATCTACTAAATAAATTAAGATTCTATAATAGTAGGACCCAACCTTGTTATGGGACTCTTTATGTTTGGCCACAATGATACGGGTGTTAAAGTCACCCCTTTGATATATAGATATACCCCACTTTAATGTACATATTAGACCTTGTCAACTAGAGTGGCCCTTACTTGAACTCTTCTCGTAATCTACTATATGAAAATGGATCCCATAATATTGGAGGCCCTCCTAGCTATGAGACTCTTTATATTTTGGCCATAAAGATATGGGTGCTAAAGTCACCCATTTGATATAAAAATATACCCAGCTATAATATAGTCGACTTTGTCAACTAGAGTCCACTTAACTATTCTCGTAATTTACTACATGAATATGGATCCCACAATAATGGGACCCCTCCTAGCTATGGGACTTATTATATTTTGACTATACCGATATGGGTGTTAAAGTCAACTCATATGACCTATAAATTCACCCCTCTTTAATTTAGTCGCCCTTATTAAATAAAGTGGGATCCACTCAGACTCCTCTCATAATCTTCTATATGAATAAGAATATCATAATCATGGGACCTCTCTTAGCTATGGAACTATTTATATTTTAGCCACACACAAGTGGGTGTTAAGGATACCCTTTTGACACATAGATGTACCCTCTATAATATAGTCGACCTTCTCAACTAAAGTGGGCCCCACTTAGAATCCTCTCATAATCAACTGCATGAATAAGGATCTAATAATAGTAGGACCCCACATAAATATATGACACTTTATATTTTGGTCACACAGATACGGGTGTTCAAAATCACCCCTTTGATATATGGATGTACCCCACTATAATGTAGTCGACCTTGCCAACTAAAATGAGCCCTACTTAGACTCATCTCTTAGTATACTATATGAATCA
Organism: Chamaelirium japonicum; assembly: GCA_947650365.1. NCBI lineage: Eukaryota > Viridiplantae > Streptophyta > Magnoliopsida > Liliales > Melanthiaceae > Chamaelirium > Chamaelirium japonicum. The sequence goes on along the minus strand of OX393557.1, from coordinate 5,933,630 downwards.
GGACCCCACAATAGTGGAATCCCTCCTAGCTATATGACTTTATATTTTAGCCATACATATGCAGGTGTTAAGGTCACTCTTTTGATACCTAGATATACACCCCTATAATGTAGTCGACCTTGCCAATAAGAGTGGGCCCCAATTGGACTCTCCTCATAATCTATTATATAAATAAGTATCCCATAATAGGGAGAGCCCTCCTAGCTATGGCACTCTTTATATTTTGGTCACACAGATAGGGTGTTAAAGTCACCCCTTAGACATATAGATGTATCCCTCTTTAATATAGTCAACCTTATCAACAAGAGTGGGCCCCACTTGGACTCCTCTTATAATTTACTACATGAATAAGAATCCCATAATAGTGGGACCTCTCTAGTGATGGGACTCTTTATATTTTAGTCATACATAAGCAGGTATTATGGTAACACTTTTAATATATAAATATACCCCTAATCAACTTTGTCAACTAGAGTAGGCCCCTCATGCACTCCTTTTATAATCTACAACATGAATAAGGATCTCATAATAATGATACCCCTCTAAGCTATGAAACTCTTTATAGATTAGCCATATATTTATAGGTGTTAAAGTCACCCCTTTGACACATTGATGTATCTACTAATAATATAGTCGACCTTGTCAACTAGAGTGGGACCTATTTCGATTCATCTCTTATTCTACAATATGAATAAGAATCCCATAATAGTGGTACCCCTCATAGTTATAGGACTCTTTCTGTTTTGGCCATACAGATATGGGTGTTAAAGTCATCCATTTGACACATAGATATCCCTCCTAAAATGTATTCGACCGTGTCAACTTCAGTGGATTCCATTTGGACTTCTCTCGTAATCTACTATATGAATAGTGGGATCCCTCCTAACTATGAGACTCTTTGTAATTTGGATATACAAATACATGTGTTAAAGTCACCCCTTTGATATATAGATGTACCCCTATATAAAGTAGTTGACCATATCATCTAGAGTGGGACCTACTTGAACTTTTCTTGTAATCTACTACATAAATAAGGATCCCATAATAGTGGGACTCGTATTACGTATAAGGCTTTTTATATTTTGGCCACACATATATGGGTATTAAAGTTATCCCTTCGACACATAGATGTACCCCTCTATAATAAAGTCAACCTTATCGATGAAAGTTGGCCCCACTTGTGCTCTTCTCGTAATCTACTATATGAATAACGATCCCACAATAGTGGGACACCTTATAGCTATGAGAGTCTTTATATTTTGGCTATATAAATACAGGTGTTAAAACTACCTCTTTAACAAATAGATGTACCCCTCTATAATGTAGTCGACCGTGTCAACTAGAGTGAGCCCGATTTGAACTTTTCAGATAATCTATAATATAAATAATGATTCTATATTAGTGGGACAACTTCTAGCTATGATACTCTTTATATTTTGGCTATACGAATATAAGTGTCAAAGTCACTCCTTTGATAAATAGATGTACCCCCCTATAATGAAGTCGACCTTATCAACTAGAGTGGCCCCACATGGACTCCTCTCGTAATCTATTACATAAATAAGGATCCCACAATAGTGGGACCCTTCCTAGTAATAATATACTTTATATTTTAGCCATACAGATGCAGGTGTTAAAATTATCCCTTTGACACATAAATGTACCCTCCTTTAATGTAGTCGACCATATCAACTAAAGTGGGACCCATTTAGACTCCTCTCATTATCTACTATATGAATAAGGATGCTATAATAGTGGGACCTCTCATAGCTATGATACTCGTTATGTTTTGGCCATATAAATACAGGTGCTAAAGTCATCCCTTTGATATTTAGATGTACACTTATAATAAAGTTAATATGGTTAACATCATAGTCACAAAGTTCGGGTTCGGCAATAAGTCGGCGAGGGAAAAACTCGGAAAAGTTCGGCGAAAATCGGAAAGTTTGGGAAAAAAACGGGTAAAAGTCGGGGAAAAAAATGGGTTCGGGTTTTAATCGGCGAGGGTAAAATTTGGAAAAAATCGGAAAGTTCGGGGCCTTCAAAATTTCAGTTTTTAGCCTACATTTAAGCGCCTAAGACATTTTTACATGACTTATATAAAGATGATAGATCGACAACAACAAATCAACAAAGTTTTGGCCTACATTTAACTATTTAAGCAACTAAGACATTTCGAACGTGAATTAAAGATGATAAGAAAGCAAGAAAAGTTAACAAAGTTACTACCAAATGCAAGTAAGCAAGTAAGCAACAAAGCAACAACAAAATGATAAAGTAATATACTAAGTTACTAACATCATGTTAAGTTGATAACGCCATCCCAAAATAAAATATTACAAAACTTAAGATGCTCATTGTTTAATTGTCACTCATTAAAATATAATAGAAAATAAAATTAAGCATCGATCATGTCATCGAGAGCTTCCAATGCCAAACTAGTATCATCCTCCCTTGCTTCATTCTCTTCATCCTCCAAGAATTCCATGTCATCAGACTCATCATCGGAAGAAAGTTGGACATCTTCGAGATCGGCTTCCCCCTCCACATCCTCGAAAGGCAATATGTTCTCCACATTGATCGGTTGAGAATCATTGGCTTTTTTATCTTTGGTTGTCTTCATGAAATGTAAGTTCATTCGAACGAAAACCAAATCATGTAGCTTCTTGGGTTCCAACCGTTCCTCTTCTTTGTGTGTGCGGCATCAAAAGCACTCCAATTCCTTTCGCATGCCGAAGCACTACATGGTTGACTATGTAATTTGATTGCCAACCGTTGAAGAGTTGGAACCTCATCTCCCCATATATGCCACCAAACTCCTATATAGCACAATGCATACAAATACAAAATCCCAATTATCAAATTATAAAAACAACCAAGCAACAAACTAATCAAACTTTAAAAAACTATAGTAAAAAAAAGAATACGCACTTGGATGCTCTATGCTCAAGGACTCAATTGCCATAGGTGCAAATATCTTTGGATCTTTTTGGTGGTAGAATTTGATCTCGGTAAGAAAAGCTTTTCTCGCATCGGGTCCCGGCACCATCTTTTGTAAAACCTTCTCAAATCCGCTTTTTACTTCTCTATCCATTTTCACCAATTTGGAAACAAACAAGCTAGGATTGAGAAAACCAGCAACAGCATGTAGAGGGCTATGTAATGTCTTGTTCCACCTCTTATCAATGATTTTCCAATAAGGCATATACTTCTCATCATCCCCTTTGTAAACTTCCTTGATTGCTTCTTTTGCACGATCCATGCTTTCGTATAAATAACCCATTGTGGAACCATCACCATCAACCATCCTCAACACCCTCACTAAAGGTTCAACACTACATATTATCTCCTTTCCAATTAACCAAAATTCACTACCTTGGATTGTCATTTGCATAACTACACCTTCTTCAATCTTGCTTTGGGGAAGAGACCTCCACTCATTCGAAGTGACCATGAATCGAAGTGCTTGTTCTTCTTTGATGATTGATTGCAAACATAGGAATTCGGTTGCAAATCTAGTTGCACCCGGCCTTTTCAGCTCTCTACCATGAGTATGCAACCTCATCAAATCCAAAACATGTTGATACTTGTAACAGAACTTTACAATCTTTCTTGCAGATGCTAGAATAGGCTTCACATGAGGCAATTCATCTATCTCCTCCAAAATAAGATCTAAACAGTGTGCCGCACATGAAGTCTTGAAGATATGTGGATATCTCTCTTCGATGATAGCTCCCGCTACACCATAATTGGATGCATTATCCGACACCACTTGCACAACATTGTTTGGACCCACCTCTTCAATCCCGAAACATATGAAGTCTGCAATGAAGTTTCCATCATCCTTCCTTCCAACCGTGCATACTGATTTCAGAAAAACGGTTCCCTTAGGGCAAGTAACCAATAGGTTCAAATGTGGTCTCTTCCTTGTGTCAGTCCACCCATCTGACATTAAGGTGCATCCTGAATGCGCCCATGATTCTTTCATCGTTTTGATATATTCTTCCACTTCACCTTTCCAATATCCCAATATCTTCGTTCTAGCTGTCTCACTGCTAGGGGGAAAATATCCAGGACCAACAATTGCAACAGCAGCTAATGCTTCTTTGAACTCTTCAGATCTTAGTAGATTGAAGGAAAGGTTATTTGCTACCATAGCCTTCACTATAAGATTGTCGGCAACCTGTTTCTCTTTTTTTTTAATCAACTCATTGATTTTTAGTTGATGCACTCCAGACACTCCTTCTCTTGAAGGACTACAAAAAGTAGTCATTGATCCTGAACTACCAACTGATGATGGTGTTGATGACGTTGGCCTCAAAAAATCTGATACCTTAGGCTTCTTCCTTGAGTCAATCTCAATTATAGATTTCTTTGCTGCTTCACAAACACCATGAGGTACAGATGGACATGCACGGACATCCCTCCCTGTTATCTTTGATAGATGGATTTTCATCCTTGTTATAGAACCAACAAACAACTCTTTGCAGAATAGACACCGAATCTTTCCCTCCTCTTCTTGTAAATATTCCCAAAAGGGATCCCTTCCTCTAGGCATTTTGCGAAAATCTATAATTTAATAGCATTATCCATAAATAAAAACAAGATGATGCAATAAACAAAATCATTTGCCACTTTGCTTGCAACTAGATAACATCATAGCAGTAATAGCACACGCTGCAGTATTCAGCGATGAAAACATACAGTCAAACAAAACTTGCAAAATGTAAGCCTAATTCTTCTATAGTGAAGACTGAAGAGTGAAGAGCATAACAACGATGGAGAAAACAACACAAACCAACAATTGATGTATTCAAAGCCTTGATCCATACCTGAAAGACTGAAATTGGGGCTAAAATTCGGGCTTGCCTACACACAGTCTACAGACTCTACACAGAGAAGTAGCAATGCGACGAGGCCACGAGGGAAGAGGATCCGGCCTGCTGTGGCGAGGCCACGAGGGAAGAGGCTCCGGCCTGCTGTGGCGAGGCCACGAGGGAAGAGGCTTCGGCCTGCTGTGGGTATGCAGACACACACATGCAAGGAAGAAGAAGATCTCAAAGGAAGAAGATGAGGGAAAGAGGAAGAAGATGAGAACGAAAAGGAAAGGCGTGAGGGTATCCTCTTACCTTGAGCCCCGGCGGAGGAGAGTGCTGCTGTCGGCCAAAATCCAGAGCCTCGGCGGAGGAGTGGGTCGCTGGAGGAGGTGGAGTGGACGAGAGAGGCGGATCGAAGGATTGGTGGTGCCGTCAGTCCCCTCCCTTGGAAACCCTAGCCCCGGCGGAGGAAAGGATATCTGGTGGTGCCGCCAGTCCCCTCCCTTGCAAACCCTAGCCTCGGCGGAGGAGAGGATCTCTGGTGGTGCGGCTGGTGCTGGTGCTGGTGCCGCCGGTCGCCACTCATGCAAACCCTAGCCCCGGCGGAGGAGATCGCTGGTGGTGTGGCTGGTGCTGGTGCTGGTGCCGCCGGCCGCCACTCAGGGAAACCCTAGCCCCGGCGGAGATCGCTGGTGGTGCGGCTGGTGCTGGTGGTGCGGCTGGTGCTGGTGCCTCGTCGCTGGTGGTGCGGCTGGTGCTGGTGTTTCATCGCAACCGAGCGGCCCGAGCGACCCGCGCGGAAATGAATCCCGAGCACCCCGACGACCTGACCCCTGTGCCTTGTAGTGGACCGGTGGTATGATAACCCGCGGGACAGCATAACCGGTTATTACTGTGTAACCAATTCGGTCCGTTTTAATCACGATTTTTTGAAAAAAACGGCAAAAAATCGCCGATTTTTGTGACATGTTTAATTCGGGGATTAAATCGGCAGGGGGGTAGAGCGCGATTTAAACGCATTTTTTTCAATTATTCGGCGATTTTTGTGACTATGGTTAACATAAGTGGCCCACTTGGACTCCGCTCGTAATCTGCTGTATGAATAAGGATCCCACAATAATGGGACTCCACTTAGCAATGAGACTCTTTATATTTCTTTCCACTACACAGATACAGGAGTTAAAGTCATCCCTTTGATATATAGATGTACCACCCTATAATTTAAACAACCTTATCAACAGAAGTGGGCCCACTTGGAATCCTCTAGTAATATACTATATGAATAAGGATCCCATAATAGTAGGACCCCTCCTAGCAATGAGATATGGCTCTTAAAGTTACCCCTGTTATATAAAGATGTACTCCATATAAAGTAGTCGACCTTGCCAACTGGAGCACCTGAATAAGGATCCTATAATAGTTGAACCCCTCCTAGCTAAGAGACTTTTATATTTTAGCCATATAGATACGGGTTTTAATGTCATCCCTTTCGACACATAGATATACCCTATTAACCTTATCAACTAGAGTGGGTCCCACTTGGACTCCTCTCGAACTACATAAATAACGATCCCACAATAGTCGGATCCCTCCTAACTATGAGAGTCTTTATATTTATTCCATATAGAAACGAGTATTAAAGTCACCCATTCGACACATAGATGTATCCCCCTATAATATAGCCGGCCTTGTCAACTAGAGTGGACTCCACTAGGACTCCTCTTATAATCTACTACATAAATAAAGATCCTATAATAGTGGGACTCCATGTAGCTAAGGTACTCTTTATATTTTGGCAACACAGATGCTAGTGTTAACGTCACCCCTTTGATATATAGGTGTACCATTTATAATATAGTCAACCTTGTCAACTAGAATGGACCTTACTTGGACTCCTCTCATAATCTAATAAATGAATAAGGATCCAACAATAATAGGACCCCTCATACCTATTAGATTCTTTATATTTTTGCTATATAGATATAGTTATTAAAGTCACCCTTTTGGCACATGATGTATAACCCTATAGTATAGTCGACCTTGTCAACTGGAGTGGGCCCCACTTGGAGTTTTCTCGTAATCTACTATATGAATAAGGATCTCATAATAATGAGGCCCCTTCTAATTATAGGATACTTTATATTTTTTACATACAAATGAGGGTATGAAAGTCACACCTTTGATACATAGATATACCCCCCTATAATATAGTCGATCATGTCAACTGGAGTGGCCCCATATGGACTCCTCTCATAATCTACTATATGTATAAGAATCCAACAATAGTGGAACCCCTTCTAGCTATGAGAATATTTATATTTTGGCCATAAAGATGCGAGTGGTAAAGTCACCATTTTGATATATAAATATTCCCTTTTTTTTCTAAATATTTGATTTACACATCTATTATAAGTTCACCTTGTCAACTGGAGTGAGACCTACTTGGACTTTTCTTGTAATCTACTATATGATAAGGATCATATATTAGTAGGACCCAACAAAGCTATAAAAATCTTTATATTTTGGCCACACATTGTATGTGTTAAAATTACCTCTTTGACACATAGATGCACCTCCCCATATTATATATAGACGACCTTCTCAATTGGAGTTGGCCCAATTGGACTCGTCTTCTAATCTAATTCATGAAAAAAGATTCTACAATAGTGGGACCATTCCTAACTATATGACTCTTTATATTTTGGGCACACATATACGGGTGTTAAAGTCACTTCTTTGACACATAGTTATACCCCACATAATAAAGTCGATCTTGTCAACTAGAATAGGCTCCACTTGGACTTCTCTCATAATTTAGTACATGAATAAGGATCCCATAATAGTGGTATCACTCTTTGTTATGGGACTCTATATGCAGGTGTAAAAGTCACTCCATTGACACAAAGATGTATCCCCTTTATACTGTAGTTGACTGTGACAACTGGAATAGGCCCTACTTGGACTCCTATCATAATCTACTACCTCAATAACGATCCTAAAATAGTAGGACCCCTCCAAGTTATGGGACTCTTAATATTTTGGTCACACATATGTGGGCATTAAAGTCACCCCTTTGATAAATAGATGTACCCCCATATACTGTAGTTGACCTTATCAACTAGAGTGGGCCCTACTTTGACTTCTTTCGTAATCTACAACATCAATAAGGATTATTTATTAGTGGAACCTTTCCAAACTATGAGACTTTTTATATTTTGGCCACACGGATGCAAGTGTTAAAGTTACCCCTTTGATACATAAATATACCCCCCTAATAATGAAGTCAATATTGTCAACTAAAGTGGGCCGCACATGGACTCCTCTCGTAATCTACTACATGATTAAGGATCCTATAATAGTAGGATCCCACCAGGTAATGAGAAAAATTATACTTTGGCATGATAGATACGGGTGTTATAGTCACCCCTTAGATACATAGATGTACCCCCTATAATGTAGTCGGCCTTGTCAACTTAAGCAAGCCCTATTTGGACTCCTCTCGTAATCTTCTACTTGAATAACGATCTCACAATAGTAGGACCCCTCCTATCTATGGGATGCTTTATATTTTTGTCACACTTATGCGGGTATTAAGGTCACCCCTTTGACACAAAGGTATACCCCATTATAAAGTAGTCAACCTTGTCAATTAGAGTGAGCCCCACGTGGACTCCTCTCATAATCTACTATATGAATATGGATCCCATAATAGTGTGACTCCTACTCTTCTTATAATCTACTATATAAATAAGGATCCTAAAACAGTGGGACACATCCTAGCGATGAAAGTCTTTATATTTTGGCCAAATATAGTCGACCTTGTCAACTTGAGTGAGCCCCACTTGGACTTCCCTCGTAATCTACAATAAAAATAAGGATTCCACACTAGTGGGACCCTTTCTTGCTATAGGACTTTATATTTTTACCACATAGATATGCGTGTTAAAGTTACCCCTTTGACATATAGATGTACCCCTTTATAATCAAGTCAATCTTGTCAACTTGAGTGGGCCCCTTTTGGACTCCTCTCGTAATCTACTACATGAATAAGGATCCTACAATAGTAGGATCCCTCCTAACTATTAGACTCTTTATATTTTGGCTACACAGATACTGGTGTTAAAGTCATAACTTTGATACATAGATATACTCCCTATAATGAAGTCGACCCTGTCAACTTGAGTGGTCCCCTCTTAGACCACTCTTGTAATCTACTACATGACTAAGGATCCTATAATAGTGGGACCTCTCCTTGCTATAGGACCCTTTATATTTTGGCTACATAGATGCAAATGTTAATATCATCCCTTTGACATATGATGCACCCCCTATATTATAGTCGATCTTGTCAACTAGAATGGATCCCACTCTGATACCTCTCATAGTCTACTAAAAGAATAAGGATCCCAAAATAATTGGAACCCTCCTATCTATAAGACTCTTTATATTTTGGCCATAAAAATATGAGTGTTAAAGTCACCCTTAAACACATGATGTACCCCCCTATAACATTGTCAACCTTGTCAACTGAAGTGGGCCCCACTTGGACTCCTGTTATAATTTACTCTATAAATAAGGATCCCATAATAACGGGACCCTTCCTAGTTATAACTCTTTATATTTTGGCCATATAGATGTGGGTGTTAAAGTCACCCCTTTCATATATAGATTTACCCCTCTTTTTTTTCTTTTTTTAAACATTCGATATACCCCTATATAATGAGTTGACTTTGTTAAAGTCACCTCTTTGACACATAGATGTAACCCCTGTATAAGACAGTTTACCTTGTCAATTGGAATAGGCCCCAAATGGACTATTCTCGTAATATATTATATAAATACGGATCCCATAATAGTAGGTTCTCTCTTTGTAATGGCACTCTTAATATTTTAGCCACACAGATACAAATATTAAAGTCACCCCTTTGACACATAGATGTACCCCCTATAAAATAATCAACCTTGTTAACTAGAGTGGACCCCACTTGGACTCCTCTCATAATCTAGAGCTAGCCCCATTTGGACTTCTCTCATACTCTACTACATGAATAAGGATCCCATAATAGTGGGACCCCACCTAACTACGAGACTCTTTATATTCTGGCCATACAGATGTGGGTGTTAAAATTACCCTTTTGACACATAAATGCACCTACCTATAATTTAATCGACCTAGTCAACTAGATTAGGCTCTACTTAGACTCCTCTCATAATTTTCTATATAATTAAGGATCTTACAATATATTTTAGCCATACAGATGCGAGAGTTAAATTCACTACATAGACACATAGATATACACTTTATAATATAGTCGACTTTATCAACTTGAGTGGGCCTACCTTGGACACCTCTCGTAATATGCTATATTAATAAGGATCCCATAATAGTGGGACCCTACTATCTATAAAACTCATTATATTTTGGCTACACTGATGCGGGTATTAAAGTCATCCCGTTTGATAAATAGTTGTATCCTTCTAAAATATAGTCAACCTTGTTAACTGGAGTGGGCCCCATTTATACTCCTATCATAATCTATTATATGAATAAAGATCCCACAATAGTGGCACATCTCCTATCTATGGGTGTCTTTATATTTTGACCATATAGATACGGGTATTAAAGTTACCCATTTAACAAAAAAATATACCCTCTATAATGTAGCCACCCTTGTTAAATAGAGTGACCCCCACGTGAACTTCAATTATAATCTATATTATTAATAAGGATTTCATAATAGTGGGACCCCTCATAACTATGAGACTCTTTATATTTTGGCCACACAGATATGGGTATTATCGTCACTCCTTTGACACATAGATGTACCCTCTATAATGAAGTCGACCTTGTCAATATGAGTGGGCTTCTCTTGGACTCATCTCGTAATTTGCTACATGAATATGGATCCAAGAATAATAGGACCCCTCTTAGTTATAAGACTTTATATTTTATCCACATAAATATAGGTGTTAAAGTTATCTCTTTGACACATAAATATACCCACTATAATATAGTCAACCTTGTCAACTAGAGTGGACCCATTTCGGACTTTTCTCATAAAATACTACATGAATAAGGATCCCACATTAATAGGACCCCTTCTAGCTAAGGAACTTTTTATATTTTGGCTATACAGATACGGGTGTTAATGTCACGCCTTTGACACATAGATATACCGCCTATAATATGTCGACCTCAACAACTAAAGTGGACTCCTCTCAAAATTTACTATATGATTAATGATCACATAATAGTGGGACCCCTCCTAGCTATGGGAGTCTTTATATTTTGTCCAGACATAAGTACTGTAATGACCGGCATTCCAGGGTGTTTTCGCCCAGAACAATCCAGTTATTTTAATATTATTTTAATATGTTTGGTCGTGATGATGTTTGGTTGTGCTTGAACGGGACCAGCCAGTGGGTCCCGAGTACGAGTCACGAGGCTATATTGGAGGTATAGCTGCATGAGCACGTACATCGAGGCGTGGCACGAATGATATTTTTTGTAATATAATAATAAAATAATAAAGTAATATGGTGACAAGTCTATCGGACCCGGCAAGGTTCGCGTGCCGGCGCGCCTCAGTGCGACGCGAGTCAAGCACGAGTAGAGCTCGACCAGGATTAAGAAAAAAAAAAAAAAAACTAAAACTTAAAAATTAAAACCCAACCCATACCCCAAACCCGACCCGACCACAATCCCCTCTCTCTCTCTCTCTCTCTCTCTCTCTCTCTCTCTCTCTCTCTCTCCCTCTCATCCCAAACCTGACCCGTACCCTCTCACCCCTCTGATCTCTCACCCAAACTCTCAATCTCCCTCCTCTCTCTAACCGATCCCCACCCCCCTAGACCCTAGCCGGCGCCCCCCTAACCTGCCAACCCCCTACCGCAGCCACCCCCGCCGCCCCTAGACCCTAGCCGCCGCCCCCCTAACCTGTCAACCCCCTGCCGCCGCCGCCCCTACCCGGTCCGCCGCCCCCCCACCCTGAACCCTGCCACCCCTCCCCTCCCTTAAACCCTCACCCAACCCTCTCCCCCCTCTCCCCAGCCCGACCCTCTCACCCCCCTTCTCTGATCCCTCCTCTATCTTCCCAAAATCCTGTAGCCATCTCCCCAACAAGAAACCCTAGACCCGACCCGACCCCCTCCATCCCTCATCCGATCTCTCTCTAACCCCGAACCCTCTCTCTTCCTCTTGCTGCTGTGTTTGGTGCGCAACAACCGAAGAAGAGCTGCCGGCCGGAGCAATTGCAGCCGACGCCCCCCGAGCAGCCCAGCCCAACTCCCTCCCTCGCTCTCAATTTTCTCTTTGTGGTGATTTAGTTCACCGGAGAAGAAGGAGGAGCAGCTGGCCAATGGAAGACGACAGCCGGAGTCGACAATCCCTGGCATCAGGTCGGCCCTCCCCCTTCATTTTCTTTCCTGTTATATTCCGGGGTACCGTCCAGACCAGCCCCTTTTCCCCTGCTTTTTTTTTCTTTTTGCGATGGTGATCCGACCAAACCCGGCCCTATGGCCTTGTCTTCACTGCGGCCATGGCTGCCGGCCAGGTAGCCGATGGCTGTGCAACCGGCGAAGCCGGCCTGTTGGCGTCCGTCTTGTTGCAACCATGGAGGCCTCCGGCTAGATAGTCGGCAAGGCCCAACCCGACCTTTGACTACGGTTTAGTGGAGTAATGCCTTTTTGCGTGTTGATGTCGTCGGCTTGAGGACCGACGATCGACAGTTGTGAGCCAAGTGCCGCCTCACCATTAGGGAACCTCACCTTGTCTTTCAAACTCGGGCTGACAACCCGCAAGTAAATAGTCATGACTAACCTCGGTGTTCGATCCACTCGTGCGATGTGTCGCGTTCCTCGACGCTTCTGGTGCTTGATCGCAACCGACTTACCCTTGTTTGGGCTGACCAGACTTGTCAACACTTTGCTCGTGGTACCAAAAGACTCTACAGAGCAGGAAAACATTCTTATAGTAGCACGTGGTATCGATCGTCTAGACGGGTTAGTTGGACCGTAGTGGGACCCTTAGCGTCGGTTATGCCGACTATGTGAGACGAGTGCCATAAAATGTGTCCTTTTGCATGTAATGGACCGACACCTAAATCATTAAATCAACCAATCTCGAGATCCGACCGGGCAGTGTGTGATGACCCCCGCCAATCCGAGTTGAGGCTCGGAAGGCTTGTAGGTTATAATTGTGTGTGTAGATGTAGCCTCGATTATCTCACGCCAAGCTCTAGCTTGGCACACTAACCCCCAACCCTCAACCTCTCCACGATGTTAACCTAGCCCCATGAGCCACACTCGAGGTTAGCGGGACCGATCTCACTGAACCACGCATGCTCAGAATTAGTAATCCGGATGCGGGTCTGACCACCTCGTGTAGCCGTTTGCGTGCGAGATCGACCTCATAACGGCAATAATGCACTGCTTAGCGACCTCGATTGGTCAGTAGTGCGATTCCCGTGTAAACCCCTCCTTGCAGGCTAGTGGCAATAACCAATGCGGATGCGACCCTTTAGGCATAATCATATAGTTGAGCTGTAGTGTGATTCTTCGCGTCGGCAACGTTGACTAACCAAGATGGTACTTTTGACGCATCGTTCTGCATGCCAGTAGACCGGCGTCCGACGACGCATAAATTCTCGACTCGGCCAACTTAGGCCCAACCCTGTTTAATTTAGCAGCGTTGCACACCTTGTGATAGTCTTATCAGTAACGTGTAAATGTAGGCAAATTACCAGTTCGTGACCGGGACGACCCAGCCGCAGGCGGAGCGGAAGGCAGTTGACGAAAGTTCGTGCGTCTCAACCAGGTGACATCTACTACCTTTGCATGGTCTTTAATAGTGGGAAATGAGAATGACTAAAGGTAAGTATCCATAACGCTGCATGCGGGTCCCGCCGGACATCGCCGCATGTGGTCGAGTGGACCCCGCCTTGCATGCGGAGTCGCGAGTCCGGCGACGCATGCTTAATAATATTAATAATTAAATAATAATATTTTTGCTGATTGCTTGGACATCGTAAGTATGAATTCCCTTATGTTTTGGAAATTAATAATTAAATAATAATTATCGGGTCCCACCCTCTTAAGTGGAGTGTGGAGATCCGGGCACACGGGAATACGGGCGAGAGTAACTGTGATGTATGGGTTGTGAGTGCGGTACGAATCCCGGGGTAAAACGTCAAGGTTATTTTATTATTATAATACTCAATCATGTGGGAAGATTGGATCCCGTGCGCGCAAGGGTCGTGAACCACCTTGCATGCACAGCCGAAGACTAGTAGGCTAAGGGGTCACGGGCAAGGGTTATGGTAAAGCCAATAAGAGTAGCCCTTTAGTGGGGATTGGCCTAGCAACTCTGTCCTAGGGTAGTTGAAGCCCCCAAAGTAACGCAAGTAGGGTGGTAGAGCTCCACTATGAAGGACAGAAAATCCCTTATGATAATCCAGGGTTCACTTTAGAATATATGATTCATATTGTCATTCATAATTAAGCACTGTAGTATACATAACGGACTGTATGGTAGATAACCTAGTGACAGTAGGAATTGCATGTGAACATAGATTATTGATAGGCTTAGGTTAACCTTCTGTAAACTTTGAACTGCTTATGTAATTTAATTCAATTAAATATGTCGTCTCATATTATTAAAGACTATATGATGTCACTAGCCATTAATTTGGCTAATCTCCCAATTTCCCATTGGGGGCTACTCTTTCCCACGAGTAGACTCTCCTGCAGGTCCAGAGGTTCGGGAGTAGCAGTGGGAGGCCGGAGGCAGTTTTAGGGTTTCAGTAGTATTTTATTTTGGTATGTAGTTTTGTGGTAATGTAATAGGTAGATATTGTATAAGAATCAGTTAGTCTAAGATTAGTTAATTGTTAGAAGCATTGATACAGCTGGAGGTATTTTGGGTAGGCCTCTCCTTAAGGCCACAAGCCTAGGGTAGTTCACAGTGAAAATATAAGTATCTAAATGGCCTAATTGACTAGCCCTGTAGATAGGACCCCTAGACCAGTGTGCTGAGTATCAGGGAGAGGGTGAGATTCCTAGCTCGCCATCGGAGGCTTGAGCCTCGTGCTCCCTTAGAGGGATTCCTGTCAGCATGTGATGGCGCCGACAGGCCACACATGCTGAGAGGATAACTCGGTTAAAGGTCGAGTGTGATCATCTCTCTGTTGACAAAAGTTTTATCTCTCTTTTAAAATAAAAATGTTTTCATAAAAACCAAGTTTTAAAATATTCCTTGTTTCTCCCTCCTTCTTCTTCAATTGTGAGAGAGTCACAGCCCAGTGAGAAACCCTAATTGGTATAGATAGATGACCAAACCCTAAACCATTTTGTTTTCCTCTTTTCACACCCCAGGGATCGGTTCCAGATTTCTGGGGCGTGACAAGTACATGTTAAATTTACCCATTTAATACATAGATGTACCCCTTACAATGTATTCGACCTTGTCAACTAGAGTGGACCCCAATTGGACTCCTCTCGTAATCTACTATATGAATAAGGATCCAATAATAGTAAGACCCCTCGTAGATAAGGAACTTTTTAAATTTTAGCCATACAGATGCTAGTGTTAACTTCACCCATTTGACCCAAAGAAGTAACCGCATATAATATAGTCGACCTTGTCTACTGGAGTTACTTCACTTGGACTCCTCTCGTAATCTACTACATAAATAAGGATCCCACAATAGTAGGACCCCTCCTAGCTATGGGACTCTTTATATTTTATCCATACCGATGCTAGTGTTAAAGTGACCCCTTTGATATATAGATGTACCCCTATGATATATTCGACCTTGTCAACTGGAGTGAGCCCCACTTGAACTCTTCTCGTAATGGACTATGTGGGTGCAAAAATTGTACCGGATCAGATCAAAGCAGCATGGGCCCGTGCAACGGCCCAAATGGGTAAGCCTGCCTGGGCTCACATGGGCCCACTCTACAAGGCTCGCAGATCAAGCCCTACCCCTTATTGGGCCCGAACAACGGCCCAATAAGGGCCCAACAAGGAGGCCCAGAACCAGTGCCACGTCATCAGCGCCACGTCATCACTGCCATATCGGGCACGTGCCTACGCTATAAAAGGACCCCCAAGGCATCCAGGAAGGGGGTTGGTCATTCCATCAGAGGAGGAGGATTCCAGAGCAAGTGCTAGAGCTCAATTCTCCCCTTCTTGCTTCTTTTCTAATTGCTCTGTGCAAACACATTGTAAGAAGCTTCTCTCGGCCTGTCGAGAGAACGCTCAACCCTCCACATTCATATTATAGTGAAGATCAGGTGGCACCTCTCGCCCGGAGACGTAGGTCGTAAGACCGAACTTCGACAACAACTCCATGTGTCATCTCTCTCATTCTCAACTTTCTATTCTCTAACTCTACAAACCATCAACATTCAATCAAGGTTGTGGGGTGGGGTTCCCGATCAAGGCGGCTCGGAAATTTCCCCCCACAGACTACGTGAATAAGGATATTACAATAGTGAGACCCCTCCTAGCTATTGAACACTTTATATTTTTTCTATACAGATACATGTGTTAAAGTTACCCCTTCGACAAATAGATGTACCCCCTATAATATGGTCAACCTTGCCAACTAGAATGGGCCCTACTTCGAGACTTCTCGTAATCTACAATATAAATAAAGATTCCATTAAAGTAGGACCCCACCTAGCTATAGGATGCTTTATATTTTGGTCACACAAATGCAGGTATTAAAGTCACCCCTTTGACATATTGATGTATGTCCTATAATGTAGTCTACCTTGTCAACTGGTATAGGACCTACTTAGATTGCTCTCGTAATCTACAACATGAATAAGGATCCCACAATAGCGGGACCCCTCCTAGTTATAAGACTCTATATTTTGGCTATAAAGATACGGGTGTTAATGTTATCACTTTGATACATAGATGTACCCCACTTTTGTTTTGAACATTATATGTACCCCTCGATAATGATCCACCTTGTCAACTAAAGTGAAACTCATTTGGATTCCTCTCGTAATCTATAATATGGATAAGGATCTTATAATAATGGGACCAAACCAAGCTATTGGAGTCTTCATGTTTTAGCCACACAGATATGGATGTTAAAGTCACCTTTTTGATACATAGATGTACCCCCTATAATATAGACGATTTTGTCAACTGGAGTAGGCCTACTTGGACTCCTCTCGTAATCTATTTCAAGAATAAAATTCTACAATAGTGGGACCCCTCTTAGCTATATGACTCTTTATATTTGTCCACACAGATGCGGGTATTAAATTCACCCCTTTAACACATAGATGTACCCTTATATAATTAAATCGATCTTGTCAACTGAACTGGACCCCACTTGAACTCTTGTAATTTAGTACATGAATAAGGATACCATAATAGTGGCACTGCTCATAGTTATTGGACTCTCTATATTTGGCCACAAAAATATTAGTATTAAAGTCACCTATTTGACACAAATACGGGTGTTAAAGTACCCCTTTTTAATATAGTCAACCTTTTCAACTAGAGTGGGCCCCACTTGGACTCTTCTCGTAATCTACTACATGAATAAAAATCCCACAATAGTGGGACAACTCATAGCTATGAGAATCTTTATATTTTAGCCAAAGAGATACAGTGTTAAAGTCATAGCTTGGACACATAGATATACCCCGTATAATATAGTCGATCTTGTTAACTAGAGTACACCCACCCACTTGAACTCCTCTTATAACTTCTATAAGACTAAGGATCCCATAATAGTAAAATCCCTCCTAGCTATGGGACTCTTTATATTTTGGGCATGCAGATGTGATTGTTAACATCACCCCTTTTGCACATAGATATATCCCCTATAACTAGTCGACCTTGTCAACTGGAATAGGCCCCACTTAGACTTCTCTCAAAATCTACTACATGAAAAAAGATCATACAATTATGGAACCCCTCCTAGCAATGTGACTCTTTATATTTTAGACACACAAATATGGCTATTAAAGTCACCCCTTTAACACATAGATGTACCCCCTTACAATATAGTCGACCTTGTCAACTAGTTACGACCCCAACTCTTAAAATTTACTATATGAATAAAGATCCCACGATATTGGGACCTCATTTAGCTATGACACTCTTTATATTTTGACCATACAGAAGAGGGTGTTAAAATCATCCATTTGATACATAGATGTACTCCACCTATAATGTAGTTGACCTGGTCAACTAGAGTGCACCCTACTTGGACTCCTCTTAATATTTTTATATGAATAAGGATCCCATAATAGCCAAACTCCACCTAGATATGTGACTCTTTATATTTTGGCCCCACATATATGAATACTAACGTCAACCCTTTAACACATAGATATACTCCCTATAATGTATTAGACCTTGTTAACTGGAGTGAACTCCACGTGGACTACTCTCGTAATCTACTACATGAATAAGGATGATACAATAGTGAGATCACTCCTAGCTACTGGACTTTTTATATTTTGGCTAAACAGTATAGGTGTTAAAGTTACCCCTAGACACATAGTTGTACCCTTTTTTTTAACATTCGAGATACCCCTCTATAACGAGTCAACCTTGTCAACTAGAGTGGGACCCACTTTGACTCCTTTTATAATATACAACATGAATAAGGATCCCATATTAATGAGACCCTTTTTAGCTATGGGAGTCTTATTTTGGCCATACAGATGCAGATATTAAAGTCACCAATTTGACATATAAATATACCCCCTATAATGTAATCCACCTTATCAACTGGAGTGGTCCCCAAATAGACTTCTCTCGTAATCTACTATATGAACAAGGATCCCATAATAGTGGTACCCTTCCTAATTATGGGACTGTTTATATTTTGGGTACACATATATAGATATTAAAGTAACCCCTTAAACACATAAATGTGCCTCCATATAATATAGTAAACCAGGTCAATTAGAATGGACCCTACTTGAACTCCTCTCTTAATCTACCATATGAATAAGGATCCCACATTAGTGGGAGCCCTCCTTGCTATGGGACTCTTTATATTTTGGCCATACATATGTGGGTGTTAAAGTTATCTCTTTGACACGTTGATATTCCTCTCTATAATATAGTCGACATTGTTAACTAGAGTAGGCCCCTCTTGGACTCCTCTCGTAATATACTATATGAATAAAAATACTATAATAGTGGGGCCCCTTCTAGCTATTGAATATTTTATATTTTGGCCATACTGATACGGGTGTTAAAGTCACTCCTTTGATGTATAGATATTTCCTCATATAACATAGTTGACATTGTCAGCTAGAGTGGCCCTACTTGGACTCCTCTTATAATCTACAATATGAATAAGGATCCAACAATAGCGGGACCCACTTTCCTATGGCACTCTTTATATTTGGCCACACAAATACAGGTGTTAATGTTACTATTTTGACACATAGATTTGCCCCCTCATTAATATAGTCGACCTTGTCAACTAGAGTGTACCCCACTTGGACTCTTCTTATAATCTACTGCATGAATAAGGATCTCATAATAGTGGGGCCTTTCCTAGCCAGGAGACTCTTTATATTATAGCTTTATAGATGCGGGTGTTAAAGTCACCACATAAATATACCCCGCTATAATGTAGTCAATCTTAGCAACGAGAGTGGGGCCCATTGTGACTTCTTATAATTTATTATATGAATAAGGATCACATAATATGACCCATCCTAGCAATGGGACTCTTTATATTTTGGCCATACGAAAATGGATGTTAAAGTCACCCATTGACACATAGATATACCCCTTTTTAATATAAGTCCACCTTGTCATCTAGTATGGGCCCTATTTGTACTCCTCTAATAATCTATTACGTGAATAAGAATCCTATAATAGTGGGATCCCTCGTCGCTATGGGACTCTTTATATTTTAGCTACACACATGCGGGTGTTAAGGTCACTCTTTTGACACATAGATTTACCCTCAATAATATAGTCAACCTTGTCAACTAGAATGGACCCCACTTAGATTCCTTTCATAATCTACTACATGATAAGGATTCTATAATAGTGGGACCCTTCTAGCTATGGAACTCTTTATATTTTGCAACATATATATGGGTGTTAAATTCGCCCCTTTGACACATAGTTATATCCACTAATAATATAGTCAATCTTGTCAACTTGAGTGAGACCTCCTTCGACTCATCTCGTATTCTATAATATAATAAGGATCCCAAAATAAAAGGACCCTTCTAGTTATGGGGCTCTTTATAGTTTGGCCCCACAGATACAGGTATTAAAGTCTCCCCTTTGACACATAAATATACCCCACTATATGTAGTAGACCTTGTCAACTTGAGTGGGCACCATTTAGACTACTCTCGTAATCTACTACATAAATAAGGATTCCACAATAGTGGGACCCCTCCTAACTATTGAAATATTTATATTTTGTCCACATAAATACAGGTATTAAAGTCACCACTTTGATACATAGATATACCCTTATATAAAGTAGTCGACCTAATCAACTAGAGTGGGCCCTACTTTAACTCCTCTCGTAATCTACTACATAAATAAAGATTATATAATAGTGGGACTCTTATTATCTATAAGACTTTTTAAATTTTGGCCACACAACTATGAGTGTTAAAGTTACACTTTTGACAGTTAGATGTACCCCTCTATAATAAAATCAGACTTATCGGCAAAAATGGGTCCACTTGGGCTCCTCTCGTAATCTACTATATGAATAAGAATCCCACAATAGTGGGATACCTCCTCGCTTTGGGAGTTTTTATATTTTTTCTATATAGATATGGTGTTAAACTCATCCCTTTGACAAATAGATGTACCCCCTATAATGTAGTCGACATTATCAACTAGAGTGGGTCCTATTTGGATTTCTCTTATAATCTACAATAAGAATAAAGATTCTACATTAGTAGGACCCCTTCTAACTATGTGACTCTTTATATTTTGGCTACACAGAACTACTTTAACACATAGATGTACCCCTTATAATATAGTCAATCTTGTCAACTTAAATAGGCCCCACTTGGACTCCTCTCATAATCTACTACTGAAAAAGGATCCCATAATTATGGGATCCCTACTAACTATAGGACATTTTATATTTTGGTCATACATATTTGGGTGTAAAAATCAACCTTTGACATATAAGTGTACCCCCTATAAATTAGTCGATAGTGTCAACTAGAGTGGGTCCCATTTGGACTCCACTGGTAATCTATTACATGAATATGAATCCCACAATAGTGGGATACCTATTACCTTTGAGACTATATTTTGGCAACATAAATATGGGTGTTAAAGTCACCCTTTGATACATAGATGTACCCCTCTTCGGGGAGGCAATGGATCGTGTCTAGTCGGGTTAGTATCGTGTCTAGTTTCGGGTCATGTCCAAAACCCCATGATCTGGACCTGACCTGTTTAACTAATCGTGTCGTGACCTTAATTGCATACCCGACCCGTTTATAAATGGGTATATCCAATAAGACCTGTTAGACCTATTTACCACATGAGTCTATTCAGTTGACCTTGAGTCCATATATATCCTATAGAATTTGATTTGGGGTTGTATGGTTGCATGGGTCCCTGTGTTATCGACCCGGCATTGGTCCCCTACCGAGGGTGACCCGGATTTCATCCATAGACCTTATTTTTTATAATCCTTTAGAATAAAAAAATCTCGTGGGTTAGCTTGAAACCCATGTACACACTTGTCCATGTCGAGGGTAGGTCTAGCCACCACATCGCACTGGTTTGACCTCCTACAAACCTTCATCCTATTAATCATGCTTGAGCAATCCAAACCAATCGACCCACTGTCGTTTATTTATCACGTTAGTGATGCTTTTTATTTAATTTGTTTTAGCATTGGAGCTTCCTAGTGGTGGTCGTGCACGTGGATACCAAGGCGTGGAATCTAGTACACCTGGAACATGAGCTAGCTATTTTAGCCAAAGTAAGTTACTTTTACTATATCATTTACAATAGTAAATAGTTTATTGTAGCTTTGTAGTATTCTGAAACTTGTATGGGGAATGATATGTCTAATGCATGTGTTAAATCGTATATGTGGAGTAGGCACATCATTACATGCGAGGATGGCTATTGTCTTGTCACTTTAAACTTGAACAATTAGATATTTGATATCATGGTTGAGATCATGATATTCTATGAATATAGATATAACAATCTCTTATAGATTATGCTTGAGATATGCATACTTATATGTGAACTTGGTTGAGTTACAAATGAGCGATGATACCGATTATCTCAGTAGTTGAGGCATGGTAAATAGTATTGAACCATCATTTGACTGAGATATGACATTGTTGTTTCCTAGAAGAAAGTGTGTAGGAAGACCTGTGTGCATGAGTGGAAGGTGAACCACTACTTGTGCACAATCTGAATAAAGTAGATAGGGTCAAGGGGTTGGGCAGACGGTAAAACCAGAGACTTGAGAGCCTTGGCTTAGTAGTCCACTCTTAGTATATGACCACAAAAAGTAAGCTGGGCGGTAGAGCTCCTCCATAAGAGACAGAAAACCTCTCTTGGCCATATAGGTAAATTTTTCTACTAGATGATCCAAGCTAACTTGTGTTCAGTAGGTTTATATTGTTGGAACTAGTAGAAAACCAACGGTTCATAAAGAACTAAATTATTTACATGTACACCTTTTTCTGCAGAACTTAAGATTCTTTAAATATGCAATTTATAGATAGAGCTCATTTATTTATATTGAAATTATGGGTGTATTATAATAGAATGCATTATTAGTCACATTAAATAAGATGCTTGAGTAGTAGCTTAGTATTAGTAGCCTTACTAATCATTTTTTACACGACTAATCTCTCATTCTCATGGGGGCTGCCCATTCCCACAGGCAGATGTTTTAGGTCAGAAGTAGCTGGTGGTTAGAAGCAGGCATGGTCTTGGAACAACAGTTGTCAAATATCTCGTTAGTAGTTAATTAGTAGTTAGTAGTTTTTATTTTCTTCAACATTCTATGTAATCAGGGATTAGTATTGACCTATTTGGATTTCCTTTTTTGGTTGGCATTGTTAGTTAGTTTTGTTAGTTGTGGTAATCTCTGTTGCTCGATACCAGTTGGAAAGTGGTAGCTATAGGCCTATCCTTAAGGCTACCTTCTTGGTAGTGTAGTTCTCACTATTAAAAGTTTTATAGAAAAAAAAATAGTGGTATTTTATCCTGAATAAACCAAATCAATCCAAACCCATAATATTTACCCTTCTCATTCCCGACTTGGATAGTTTTCCCTTGTGTTGAAAACTGGGGCTTGACATGTTAGACCTGTTTACCACACGGGACTATTCAGTTGACTCGATCCAACTTGACCCGACCTTACTCGATAAGTCACGCTGGTACTATATACTACAGTATCGAATTGAGGGAAGAGCCGACCAGACACGACTCGTTGAATTTTAAACGGGTCTACCATATCTAGACCCTAAACCCGGACCCGACCCGTTTATTAAACGAGTCTACTATACGACCCGTTTACAACCCGATCCCGTTTAACCCAAACGCGCTAACTTCGTGTTGGGTTTGCCATATCGGGTTCAGAATTGCTAGCCCTAACTCCTCTATAATGTAATCAACCTTATCAACTAAAGATGACCCCACTTGGACTCCTCTTGTAATCTACTATATGAATAAGAATCCTAGAATAGTGTGATACATCCTAGTTATGGAAGTCTTTATATTTTGGCCACATAGATGTGGGTGTTAAATTCATCCCTTTGATAAATAAATGTATCTCCCTATAATATAGTCGACCTTGTCAACTTGAGTGGGCCCCACTTGGACTTCTCTCATAATTTACAACATGAGTAAGGTTTCCATACTAGTGGGATCCTTTCTAGCTATAGGACTCTTTATATTTTGGCTACACAGATATGGGTGTTAAAGTCACCCCTTTGACACATTGATGTACCCCCTATAATGAAGTCGACCTTGTCAACTTGAGTGGGCCCCACTTGGACTTCTCTCGTAATCTACTCCATCAATAAGGATCCCATAATAGTGGGACCCCTATAAGCTATGAATCTCATTAAATTTTGGCTACACAAATGTAGGTGTTAATGTTTTCCCTTTGACTTATAAATATACCCCCTATAATGTAGTCAATCTTGTAAACTGTAGTAGATCCCACTTGGACTTTTCTTAAAATCTATTACATAAATAACAATCCCATAATAGTGGTACCCCTCCTAGCTATAGGACTATATTTTTGCCATATAAAAGTGGGTGTTAAATTCACCTATTTGACACATAGATGTACCCTTTATAATATAGTCCATATTGTCAACTAGAATGGACCCTACTTGGACTTCTTTCATAATTTTTACATGAATAAGGATCCCATAATTATGGAACCCCTCCTAGCTATGGGACACTTTATATTTTGGCGACATAGATACAGGTGTTAACATCACCCCTTTATCACATAGATGCAACCCCCTTATAATGTAGTCGACCTTGTCAATAGAAGTGGGCCCTATTTAGACACCTCTCATAATCTACTATATGAATAAAGATCCCACAATAGTTCGACCCCTCCTAGCTATATGACTTTTTATATTTTTGCCAAATTGATGCAGATGTTAAAGTCACCCCTTTGACATATAGATGTATGCCTTATAATATAGTCAACCTTGTCAATTGGAGTGGGCCCCATTTTGACTTCTCTTTTAATCTACTATATGAATAAGGATCCTACAATATCGAGACCCCTCTTAGCGGTGATATTCTTTATATTTTAGCCCCACAGAAGTAGGTGTAAAAGTCATCCCTTTGACATATAGATGTGCCTTTTTTTTTCCTTTTTTTGAACATTCGATGTACCCCTCTATAATGAGTTAACCTTGTCAACTAGAGTGGGACTCACTCTAACTACTCTCATAATCTACTACATGAGTAAGAATCTCATAATTAGTAGGAACCCTCATAGCTATGGGAGTCTTTATATTTTAGCCACACAAATACGGGTATTAAAGTCACCCCTTTGACACTTTGATGTTCCCCTTTTAATGTATGTGACTTTGTCTACTGGAGTGGGCCTCACTTGAACTCCTCTTATAATTAACAACATAAAGAAGGATCCCATAATAGTGGGACCCCTTCTTTCTATTGGACTCTTTATATTTTGGACACACATATGGTTATGTTAAAGTCACCCCTTTGACATATAGATATACCTCTTTTTAATATAGTCGATCTTATTAACTGTAGTGGGCCCAACTTGAACACTTCTCATAATCTATTATATGAAGAAGAATTCCATAATATTATGACCCCTTTTGTTTATGGGATTCTTAATATTTTAACCACCCAGACACAAGTGTTAAAGTTACCCCTTTGATACATTGATGCACCCCCTATAATATATATAATCGACCTTGACAACTTGAGTAGGCCCCACTTGGACTCCTCTCACAATCTACTATATAAATTAGGTTCTTACAATAGTGGAACCCCTCCTAGCTATGGAACTCTTTATATTTTAGCCACACATATGTAGTGATAAGTTCACCCTTTTGACATATAAATATACCCCTATAATATAGTTGACCTTGTCAACTAGAGTGGGCCCCACTTGGACTCCTCTCATAATCTACTATATGAATAAGGATCTCACTATAGTGGAACCCCAACTAACTATGATTCTCTTTATATTTTGGCCAGATAAATATGGGTGTTAAAGTCACCCTTTTGATACATAGATGCACCCAACTATAATATACTCAACCTAGTCAACTTATTTCAGCCTTACATGGACTATTCTCATAATCTACTATATAAATAAGGATCTCATAATAGTTTGATCCCTTCTAGTTATGGGACTCTTTATATTTTAGCCACACAGATACGGATATTAAACTTACTACTTAGATATATAGATGTACCCCCAATAATACAGTCGACCTTATCAACTTGAGTAGGCCCCACTTGGACTCCTCTTGTAATCTGCTATATTAATAAGGATCATATAATAGTGAAATCCCTCCTCGCTATGGGACTCTTTATATTTTAGCCATATATATCCAGATGTTAAAGTCACCCATTTGACACATAGATGTACCCGCTATAATTTAGTCAGCCTTGTCAACTGGAGTAGATCCTTTTTTGACTTATTTCGTAATCTATTATATGAATAAGGATCTCATATAATGGGACCCCTACTACCAATGAGACTCTTTATATTTTGTCCACATAGATATGGGTGTTAAAGTTCCCTATTTGAAAAATAGTTGTACCCCTCTATAATATAGTTGATCTTGTCAACTTTAGTGGGTCCCATTTATACTCTTTTTGTAATCTACTATATAAATAAGGATCTCACAATAGTGGCACCTCTCCTAGTTATTAGAGTCTTTATATTTTGGTCATATAGAATACGGGTATTAAAATCACCCCTTTTATAAATAAATATACCTACTATAATATAGTCGCCCTTGTCAATTAGAGTGAGCTCCATTTAGACTTCTCTCATAATCTATAACATTAATAAGGATTCCATAATAGTGGTATCCCTCCTAGATATGGGACTCTTTATATTTTGTCAATACAAATACGGGTGCTAAAGTCATCCCTTTGACACATAGATGTACCCCCTATAATGAAGTTGACCTTGTCAACATAAATGGACTCCATTTGGACTTCTCTTTAATCTGGTATATGAAAAAGAATCTCATAATAGTAGGACCCCTCCTTGCAATGAGACTCTTTATATTTTTACCATATAGATGCAGGACTTAAAGTCACCCCTTTGACACATAGATGTACCCCTTATAATTTACTCAACCTTATAAACTGGAGTGAGCCCACTACGGCTCCTCTCGTAATATATTATATGAATAAGGATCCTATAATTGTGAGACCCTCCTAGCTATTGGACTCTTTATATTTTGGTCATACAGATATGGGTATTAAAGGCACCCCTTTGACATATAGATATACCCCACTATAATATAGTCAATCTTGTTAACTAGAATGGACCCCACTTGAAGTCTTCTTATAATCTACTATATAAATAATGACTCTATAATAGTATTACCCCTCCTAGTTATGGGACACTTTATATTTTGACCACACAAATGTGGCTGTTAAATTCATCCTCTTTCACATATGGATGTACCCCTCTATAATGTAGTCGACCTTGTCAATTGGAGTGGGCCCCACTTAAACTCCTCTCGTATATACTACATGGATAATAATCCCACAATAGCGGGACCCCTCCTAGTTATAAGACTTTTTATATTTTAGCCACAAAGATACGGGTGTTATAGTCACCCCTTTGACACATAGATGTATTTCTTTTTTTTAATATCTGATGTACCCATCTATAATGCGTTCACCTTGTCAACTGGAATGGGACTCACTCGGACTCCTTTTGTAATCTATTATATGAATAAGGTTCCCATAATAGTAGGCCCCAACCTAGCTATGGGAGTTTTTATATTTTGGCAACACAAATACGAGTGTTAAAGTCACCTCTTTGACACATAGATGTACCCCCTATAATGTAGTCTACCTTGTCAACTGGAGTGGGCCCACTTGGACTCCTCTTGTAATCTACTTCATAAATAAAGATTCTATAATAGTGGGACCCTGATCGACGCATAAATACATCATATCTCTGCCACTAAGCATATACCGAATCACAATATTTATACCTTAAAATATTTTGATTATTTGTATTTCTGAGATTTGCAAGAAAAGAGTCATAACTGACAAAAGAGTATATCAAATGCAACCTAGCAAGAAAAATAGCTAAGGGTAGCAATAAGGAAGTACAACTTCAAGGGCAACCCCGGTGCGACCTCCCCTGCAGACAGAGAAATTATCGCTACCGATCGATTAGCCGCAAAGCCCGATCGATCGAGCGCGACCTTCTTTTCAGATAGAGAGTTTGCCACATCTGATTGATCGGCCGTAAAGCATGATC
This sequence comes from Chamaelirium japonicum, assembly GCA_947650365.1. Lineage (NCBI taxonomy): Eukaryota > Viridiplantae > Streptophyta > Magnoliopsida > Liliales > Melanthiaceae > Chamaelirium > Chamaelirium japonicum. The sequence goes on along the minus strand of OX393557.1, from coordinate 5,905,834 downwards.
GATTAGACACGACCGTCTGAGTCTCCCGATGCCCTAAATCGAATGGTCAAGGTTTGCCACGGGACAACTACAACTCATACGCGTTTGGAAGCCTATATATCCGCATTTCTCTTGAAGAAACGCATCCAATTTTTTGTTTGGGAAACTGCATCACCAAGAATGAGATCGAGAGAAGAATAAGAAGAAGAAGAGGAGACGCCATGCATCATTGATCATCCTTTATCAACACCTTCGTCGTTACCTCCACCTTGGGCAGCTAAACCCCTTCTAGGGCTTTGATGAAGCCCTAGCTTTGTTCTAGTTCTTTTTATACACTTTCAGGATTTTTGTAATTCCAATTAGAGATTAGTTTGACAAAGATATCATAATTTATAATTCGTTGTTCCTCTTCTCGTTTTATATAATTCCATTATAAAATATATATCGTTGAATCGGATTGAACTTATCTTTATCTTGCTCTGTTCCTTTAATACTCCTTACCATCTCGCAAGAGATATGTCATACCTAGGAAGATAGACCGTGCCCTAAAAAGACGAACCGTGCTAAACTAAGATGACTCATGCCATGTGCGTGTTTGTAAAATATATATCGTTTAGTTTATTATTCTTCTATGAGATGAGCTATGCTATGGGGAGAAGATCCGTACTCCCAAAGGATCGATCATGCTGATCAAAGATAATTCATGCTGTCGAAGATAATAATAGCCATTGAGATTCAGTTACGATTTCCAATCATAACGGATCGAAACGCACCATTGGAATTAACAAACCTTAATCGACATAATTGGACTAGTTTATGGCTAGTAGTGGATTCTCCGCCCTAGACTTTCTCCATTTGATCTCTCTCTTTAATTTAATCACTTAATATTAGTTTTAGTTAATTTTATAAATCAGCACACAAACTTTCTTTCTCTAATTGCTTTAATCCTTAGAATTAGACCCAAGTTACACAATCTCAATCTCTAAGGACGATACTGGTATTTAACCCTTTACTGCAAACGATTCGACTAAAGATACCAGTATGATCGGTTATGATCATAAATTTTTGGTGCCATTGTCGGGGATTGTAATGGTAACTTATGAATAATTTTAAAAATTAATCTCTTAGATTTTTTTCTCATAATCTCAATACTTACTTTCTCTTTCTTTCTTTTCATATACCTTATTTATAGAAGATAGGAATCAATCGCCTCTTCCCCAAATAAGTACCCATGATCTTTTCTTTTCTTTTAAGTCTTTACCTTCAGTCATTATCTTTGCTTAATTTAGTTTTAAAAAAACCACATCTGCCTGGAAAAGCTCGGCATATAAATCAAGATTTATGTATGATGTTGTCATCCTCATTAAAAGCAGGCACGACTTTAATTAATTTAGTCAGTTTACTTTCTGCACCTTATTTTTCGTTAATTGCATGCTTGGCCGCACCTTATTTTTCGTTAATTGCATGCTTGGTCGCCGCTCATTAAGGCCGTATTTCATTCCGTTGGATCCCGACCTCGAGTGTGCACACAAGTCTTATCGTAGTAACCCCTACCAACCTAAGATAGATGACAATGTGCATAACCCACCGCAACACAATGTGCGTGAGGCACGGGAAGCACCTGCACCGGAAGCTCCCAGAACACTTAGAGCATACTTTACGCCCAGTATCTACACTTCTCTGTCATGCATAAGGCTTCCCGCCACTCTGGTTGAAAACTTTGAGATTAAGTAAAGTATAATTAATATGCTTCCATCTTTCCACTTGCTCTCCAACAAGGACACATACAAACATCTCGACGAATTCCAAGAATTATGCACAACGTTCAAATTACAAACCCTAGAAAATAAAGCAACGAAAGTATGGCTATTTCCCTTCTCACTCAAGGTTAAGCCAAGCATTGGCTTCAAACTTTAGGAAACACCACTATCACCACTTGGGTATAACTCCAATAAGAATTCCTGAAAAAGTACTTTCCAATTGAAAAAACCGACCAATATAGAAGAGCTATCATTAGCTTCTCCCAATTGGATAGCAAATAATTTCATGAAACTTGGGAAAGACTCAAAGACCTATTAAGAAAATGCCCCCACCATATCGTACCACAATGACAGATCATCCAAAACTTCTACGATAGGCTGATCGATACCAACCTCCATATGCTCGACACGGTATGTAGAAAAACCTTTATGTTAAAGAATGAAGATGAGGCATGGGAACTCTTTAAAAACCTATCTGATAATTCCCCACAACATGCCTTGTCTAGTAGAGACATCAAAGCAAACCCTACCGCCATAGCAAAATAGGGAAGCCTATACAAACTCTTAAACACGACTTATGTTTCTAATAAAGTGGACACTCTAGCTCGAAAACTAGATTAACTGTTATCCATAGGAACCCCACATGCATTCACCAACCCAACGTTTGACCTCCTCCTCAGGCCGAAGTTTGTGCCTTATGTTCTATATCTAATCACCACATTATTACATGCACCGTAGCACCCCTAGTATCCTGAATTTGTGCAAGACCAAATAAATGCTATAGACACCTATCAGAGTAACAACCCATACTCTAACACCTATAACCTAAGATCGAGGAACTATCTTAACTTCGCTTGAAAATCTCAAGTCCCTACTACCTCTTATCCACAACGTCCAAGGCCACCATTCCAAAACCACAATTAAAATTATCGGCCACCTCAACCGTAATATCAAAATCCAAATCCACCGCCCCAGAGGAACCAATCTTTCAAAGATAAGGCGCTGGAAGCCTTGCAAAACCTCAAGGCAAACAGATAACTCTTTCATTCCCACACCCAATCTATCTTGAAACTTGAGTCCCAAATGGGACAGCTAGCGAACGCCTTTAGCCATTGTGAGGAAGGAAAACTTCCTAGCCAACCAATACTAAGGAGCCAAAATCAAATCCAAGGAGCCAAATCCAAGGAGCCAAAATCAAATCGATGAAATCCACAAAAATGTCTACCACGAACAAGCAAAGGGTATAACAACTCTCAGAAGTGGTAAAATTGTATACAATAAAATCGACCATCTGAAAAAAGAATATACTCCAGAACTTCCTACCAAAACACCACATGATGAACCTAATTAAACTCAACACACAAAAGCAACTCCGACCCCTGAACGGCTAGCAACCAATACACGCCACGAGCTCCATTCCCTCAAAGCCTAAAGAATCCAATCTTGGCCGAAAGGAAAGGAGTGGCAATAGAAGACATCATGGACACCTTCCAGCAAGTCAAAATAAACTTACCTCTGCTGGAAGTCATCAAACAAATCCCCGCTTATGCAATTTTCCTCAAGGATATATGCATGCGTAAGTGCAAATCTAAATCAACTGTGTTTAAAAAGGTACTCCTCACTGAGCAAGTAAGCTCCTCGTTTATGAAAGACACGCCCCCAAAATTAAAAGATCTAGGCATCCCCATAATTTCTTATGTCATTAGAGATTACTCCATTAACCGAGCACTTCAGGATCTTAAGGTTAGTGTCAAATTATTACCCTACACAGTATATGAAAAACTTGACTTAGGCGAACTACAATCCATGATAGTGAAACTGCAACTCGCCAACCGTTCCGTCAAAACACCCCAGAGAAACATCAAAGATGTTCTGATCAAAATGGATAAATTCTACTTTCTAGTGGACTTTCTAGTTTTAGAGATGGAGCCAGTCAAGAACCCCTCTCGTCAAATCCCAGTTATCCTCGGTCGTCATTTTCTTGCAATAGCAAACGCATGTATTAACTATGATAGTGGCGTTATGGACGTATCCTTCGGAAATATACGATCGAGTTAAATTAAATATTTTCAACTCAGCTAACCAAGGGCCACAAGATATCGAATGTTATCATATCAACATCTTCGATGAATTGGTAGAGGAGTCACTCCCCTACATCTTAACCAATGATCCATTAGAAGCCTGCCTCTCCCACTTCAACCAATCTGACTTAATCCTAGTAGACAACCTGAGAGAAATAATCGCCACTCTGGACTCCACAAACTCGTTTTACAATCCATCATGGAGAATCAAATTCTAAAACCTCCCGACACCCTCTGAAAAACCTTCCTGTCATCGGTTTTTTCACCTCCTGTACTCGAACTCAAATAGCTTCCTGCAGCACTCAAATACATCTTCTTGGGACCCAACAATTTTCTTCTGGTTAACATTGTCGTAAACCTGCTAAATGACCAAGAATATTACCTTGTGGATATCCTAAAGAAATACAAAAAGGCGAACGGCTAGTCAGTGGCTGACCTTAAAGGGATTGACTCTTCTGTATGCATGCACCGCATCCACCTCAAGGAAGATGCCAAGCTCACACGTGAAATGCAACGAAGGTTAAAATTAAACATAAAGAAGGTTGTTCTAAAAGAGGTTGTCAAACTACTTGATGCTGGGATCATCTACCCCATCTCTGACAGGAAATAGGTGAGTCACACCCAAGTGGTTCTAAAGAAATCAGGGATAACAGTTGTCAAGAACCCACAAGACAGACTTATCCCCACGCGTACCACCACCGGGTGGCGCATATGTATTGACTACCGAAAACTCAATGCTACGACCTGAAAAGATCTTTGTCTACTCCCATTCCTTGATCAAATCTTAGAGCGAGTTGTGGGTCAGCACATCTATTATTTCTTGGACGATTATTTTGGGTACAACCAAATATCGGTGTTCCTTGATGATCAAGAAAAAAACCACATTTACATGCCCTTTTGGTACTTTTGCATATCGGTGGATGCCGTTTGGGTTATGTAATGCACCTGCAACTTTTCAATGATGCATGATATCTATCTTCTCATACATGATAGAAAAAAAAAATTGAAGTCTTAATGGACGACTTCTCACCCTTTGGACCATCCTTCGATGATTGCTTGCATAACCTAGATCTAGTACTTGAACATTGTGAAGAAACAAATCTCATACTTAGTTAGGAGAAAAGTTATTTTATGGTTCAAGAGGGTATCATTCTTGGCCATATTATTTCTCATCGGGGAATTGAAGTCAATAAATCAAAAGTCAACTTGATCGCGACACTTCCACCACCTCAAACAGTGAAGCAAATTCGTGCCTTTCTCGGCCATGTTGGTTTCTATCATCATTTTATCAAAGACTTCAGCAAGATTTCCCAACCCTTGTGCAATCTTCTCACCAAGGATGAGCCTTTCATCTTTAATAAGGCTTGTTTAGAGGCTTGTGAAAAACTTTGGTCTGCCTTATCTAGTGCCCTAATCCTCATTTCTCCAAACTGGTCCCACCCCTTCGAGATTATGTGTGATGCCTTAGATTTAGGTCAGAGGATTTGTCATGCCCAGGATTTTCCTGCGCAAAGAAAACCCGAGGTGTGATAATTTTGATGATTTTCTTTTTGAAAATATTTTTATTTGATTTATTCTTTCTTGCTCGGGTGGTCCCTAATTTTTATTAGGATCCCATCCTCGTAAGAAAGAACCAAAAGATTAAAATAAAAAGAAAGAACTCGACTGTCGAGGGCATCACCTTCGGTGATCAAAAAACGCGCTCCCCAACCAAACAAGGACATGAGACACTTCTTAATCACGCAAGAGTGCTACTCTCACGGGAGCACGTAGCTCAGCCCGTAGGGCGAATTGGACCTCACGTCTACTCACCTGGCTTAGAGGCCCCACACTCAGTATTAGGTTATTAATATTAGAGAGCAGCCAGTATTCAAACGCTTCAGTCCATTTCCACTCAAAGGTTACAACTTATATGGACAATCAGTTACAACTATTACAGGACTTCCATAATACAACACTTTACAACTATATGCAACTATCGACCTCTATACGGCTGACGACTGCTCCAACTTTCACTCCTACTCGGGCACGCCAACTCCACGATCACTCCAATCTTTGGGGTACATTACTGCTCCAGCTCTAACTCATCATCCTCTAGCTCCCACTTCGTGCTCACGAACCTCAATACCTGAATTTGGTACATGATAATTCCCAAACCTTGAGTCATTTCGAAAAGGAACGAAGTGACGCAGCGATCACCACTAAAAATATTTGCATTCATGTATGAATATTCTTGGTGATCATGAAACGCGCTCCCCAACCAAACAAGGACAGGAGATATGTTTCTTGGTCACGCAAGAGTATTACTAAAACACGTAGCAAGACTGCTAATAAAAATACTTAAACTATCAATCAAGCATATATGGTCATTATGTCTAAGCAAATCATAATGTCTGTCTATAACTATCATTATTCATTTCTATCATATTATTTCATCTTGTGTTCATTAACTAGTACTGATCTACTCTTTATCATAATGTATAACCTCAATTCATTAATCTTTTAGTATTCTTTCCAACTTGAATTATTTTTATCACTATTAGTAGTACTCCTCAACATAAAGACTCAAAGTCGTCTACACACAACTGAAATCACTATGTGTTGCTCTCCCTCAGTAATATATAACCAAATTGTTAGGATTGATGTGTTCTAAGCTTGTAAAACTTTATGTTTTGGTCTAATAAAGATTGATAGTTATTATTATAAGAGATGCATATTGGTACATAACATAGTTATGTGTTCTTTTAAGAACAGAGAGCCATGGTTATATGGTAGTCCACTGAGTTGAAGACTGAGTGGATTGGTCCCATATAATCTAAATCAGTTCACAGCTATGATCAGGTTGGTCGCCTCATCATGATAAGCTGTTGGCGATGACAGTTCATGGGAAGTCTTCACCATGGTCATCACCAGGTACAGTGTCTGTGGCTGAACGGAACTAACACGGTGTACAGATCAGTGAGCAGACACTGGTACACTAAGCCGTGTTTCTGCTTAGGGTAAAACGGTCATAAACCCTGAGGAACCACGTCTGATGGACTAACCAGTTGCGTGTTGCTTTGGAGCACCAATGTATGAGGATCCGTATGCAATGATCCAAAATCACGGTGTACTAGGTTACCCGGCTGGCGTTGCATTAGCGTATCACTCCTGCAGGCCATCCACACCCCTGAAGGGAGGTGCGTTCCTTGGTGTGACTTACATTGTACCAAACCCAGGCCTGGTGGTCACCAGTTTGACTGTTGACCGGGTTCGATTACTCGACGAGGTAATCAGAGGTACGATGTATAGGTCAACATGGAAGGAACCAAGTCATATTATCATCCGAGTCTGACGGTAGTCTCCACCGCTCGAAGTGAATCATGGCATCAAGTGGAGGGACAGCGAGTTTACCACTACTAAGCGGAGAGCAGGGGTATGATGGAGAACATAGTAAGTCTGGGTGAATTGGAGTGCAGCCTGCGTCGCACTCTGGGTGGCTACGTAGGTTAACTCAAGCTCAGAGGATCGATGGTACACTCGGGTAGTGTGTCGATCAAGCTTGAGTTGGAAGCCATGAACCCTGGTCCCTGATGGTTCCACCTTATCAACATTATGTACGGTTCTTGAACCATCTCCTCGGAACACCATTAGCATTAAGAGGAAGAAAGAAGTATACGCTCCGTGTGTGCTTGGCACTAGAGCACGGTAGATGCGTAACTACATACGAGTACTAAGGGTTATGCCCGAGACTTGTACAGAGTCGTATGTAGTAATCCCTAGCCATAAGTGAACTTCGCTGCATAGGTGCGATGCACCGGGGTATGTTGTGAGTTGACTAGTTGACTTTGCTAGAGGCACCCTTCGGTGGCCTCAGTTAATAGTAAGTAACTAGTAAAAATCACTTAAGTAATGGCCGCTAGGTATCGCACACTAGAAATAGTCAAAATGAGGCGTCAGGGCGTTTTGGTAAAAACCTCACTCTGCCGGACCTCACTGTTGGCCGACCCTAGCAGTGGGAGACCTTGCTAGGGCCGGCCCTATGTTGTAGGGATGAGAATCCCTCATCTATAGGGCCGGCCATATAGATAGGGATAGGGCCTAGAATCGGTTAAAATCGAGCCCTAAAATATGGGAAAACGGATAAATACAAGGAGAGATAAAAAGGAGATAATGGAGAGATAATTATGGGAGGTCTTTATCCCCTTGGATCCTTATCCAAGGGGGTAGGCCGGCCCTATATAAAGGGCTATAGGGGGCCGGCCCTATTGTTGCAAAAACCGAACCCCCCTCCCCTCTTATTTCTCTAGTTCTCTCCCTAATCCATCTCCCGTTTCCCGCTTGCTACTTCGTCTTCCTCGCGTGGAGTTCTGAAGAAGGAGAAGGGTCGTTCTTCGGAGGCACTCAGAGATCCGAGAGCGATGTTCCGTGCATCGTATGAGATCGGGTGAACAAGAAGGCAATGTCTCCAATCGTACCATCGGCATCTTCGCGAACGATCTTCCGTCTCCATCGACAAAGAAGACAATTCTCCGCGGTTAAAAGATCCGTACGAAAGGTATGTGTAATCTAACATATAGATCTAGCGAGTACAATGATTTGCATGCATGCTAGTTAATCATCACACTAGATTGCCGTTAGGGTTTTCGATTCACGTGCATACACATGCACACATATGTAGATAAGTTTCTATGAAAGTTTAAATCGTGTAACGTGCACCATGAACGGTCTTTTGACCACAAAATCGTTTCCGCTGCGAGCCTCTACCATGGATTTATTTCCAACACAAATTGAATCAATCACTGTTAATCTTACCATATAAGTTGCAAACCCTAATCACTTTAACACAATTTAACAACTCATCGATATAATCCATGATCATCAGCCCATGACTGATATCATTTTCTTCTCGTCTTTGAGTCAACATATAAAACCACAATCAGTCAAGGTCGATGCTACCATGACTTACCATATATACTAACGCACTTAGGATAAGGATCTTGCCGGAGCCATAGAAACACAAAAGCTAGGGTGCACCATTGTTTCCTTCGGGCCCGTGGATCCGAAAAAACTGCGACGGTGGCTCCCGAGCACTCGCGCCCTCACAACCACGGTCCGATAGCGGTGCCATACAGACCAAGCCTCGCCTCCCAATGTCTCACCGGACCACTACTCCTAGCGACATGCCTGATCAAGGCATTCGCTAACTTCAAACTTTCTTGTGTCCGAAAATCCATGCCTCTTAGGTAAAATAACTAATTGTCCATGAGTGCCATGCCTTGTTGGAATTGGTGAGGTCTACAGCTTGTAAAAACTATTAGTTTAGCTGTATATGGTTAATAGCTTAGGATTACATCTTGGTACGTACCTTAGTACGTATTCTTATTACAGAATAGAGAGCCATGGCTACATGGTAATTCACTTGAGTGGGAGACTCAATGGACTGGTCCCATGTAATCTAAATACGTTCACAGCTCTGATTAGGGTTGGTCATCCTATCAGGATAAGCTGTTGGGATGACAGAGCATGGGTGTCTCCACCACGGTCATTACCAAGCACAGTGTCTGTGGCCAAATGAAACCAATACGGTGTACAGATCGGTGAGCAGACACCGGTGTACTAAGCCATGTTTCTGCTTATGGTAAAATGGTCTTAAACCCTAAGAAACAATATCTGGTGGACTAACTAGTGTGTGGTGCTTTAGTATACCAATGTATGAGGGTCCAAATACGTGACCCAAAACCACGGTATACTGGGTTACCTGGTTGGCATCGCATCAGCGTGTCACTCCTGCAGGTCATCCATACCCCTAACGGGAGGTGCGTTCTTTGGTCTGACCTACGTTATATTAAACCCTGGCCAGGTAGTCATCAGTTGGACTGTTGACCGGATCCGATTACTCGGCATAATAATCGGAGGTACGACATACGTGGTTAGCCTGGAAGGAATCGAGTCATATGAGCACTCGAGTCTGACAGTATTCTCCACCGCTCGAGTTGCATCATGGCACCAAGTGGAGGGACAACGGGTTTACCACACTAAGCGAGAGCAGGGGTATGCGAGAGAACATAGTAAGTCTGGGGGAATTAGAGTACAGCCTGCGTTGCACTCTGGGTGGGTACGCAGGTTAACTCGGACTCAGAGGATCAATGGTACACTTGGATAGTGAGTCGATCGAGTCTAAGTTGGAAGTCATGAACCCTGGTTCCTGAAGGTTCCACCTTATCCACATTATGTTTGTACCATCTTCTCAAAACACAGGACGCAGTTAGAGGAAGCAAGAAGTCTAAACCTATGATCCGTGAGTGCTTCCCACTAGTGCACGGTAGATGTGTAACTACGTGTGTGCACTAAGGAAAAACCCTAGGTTAATGTAGAGACGCATGTAGCATTCCCTTGCCATAAGTGGACTCCACCACATAGGTGTATAAAATACAATGTGCGTGCACTAAGATCTTTATAAACTGAGTCATTACCCATTAGCGTGTGTATTTTTCAAAAAAAAAAAATTGTTTTTGTGTTTCGTTTGCCAAGTGGGAGATTGTTGGGTTTTGGCTCGATTTCACCCAGTCGGTCTTGGATTCGGTCGGTCTAATAGGTAATTAGTCGGGCTCAGAGGTATGTGGTTAATTAATCATGAACCAGCCCTAATCCTACAGGTGTCAGGATTAGATCTAGGGTTTGAGAGGGTATGGGTCCCAACTCTGGTGCAACGGGGATGCGCTACACCTTGCGCACCTAATTAGTAAACTCGAATCCATTGGAGACCCTTAATAGGAAAGAAGAAAAGGGACTTGAGGCCAGGGTTTTAAGGGGGACCGATCCCCTCTCTCCTATTTGTGTGTTTTGGTACGGCAAAACTTAGAGGAGAGAGAAAAGAGATCGCAAAAATTGCGACCCCCCCTCCCCTCTTAGCCCATTCCTTCCATAGAAAACACAGGAGAGGGCTACAGTTGAGTGCAGCCCCCCCTCCTTCTCTCCTCCGTTCTCTTCTCTCCCGAAAGCCAAGGAGAGAAAGGACTGATGTGATTGCAGCCCTCTCCCTCCCCTTGGTGCTCTTGTTTTCGCAAGGAGAGAGTGAGAAGGCTTGACTACCCCTTTCTACCTCTCTTGAGGTTTCGTTCTCCAATTAGATCGCATTAGAGAGAGAGAGAGAGAGAGGATTATCTGGCTTCGCAATTCTCTCTCTTATCTCGTCGATCTTATGGGGTCTACGGGATTTTGGGTCACCAGGAAGAACCAGAGTTGAAGGCTCCCACCGGCGATCATCGTATCGCATCGTCACCATCTCTTCCTCCATCGCAATTAGAATCTCGCGAGAGTAAGCGGTCCTGTTAGCAAAAAGGGAGTAAGCAGTCTTGTTAGCAAAAAATCCTTCTATGGCTTGAGATAAAATATTGCTCACCGTTTTCAAAACCCCACCAAAAATCACGTTGAGTATCCTTGCTTATAGATTTGGTGAGCAGATGGATGCTCCGATGAAGTGATGGCGACAAGGGATCTGACCGGAGACAAGTTTGATGGAGGGCTCCGGAAGCACGATTAGGTAAAACTGGGCGACAGGAGGCTGCTCCGGCCACAAGATAAATAGGGGGCAATTGATCAAAAGGATATTTTGATCGAATACCATTATTAAAATAACTTTGATACCATTTTTGTCCTATTAGGTCATTTTTTGTTGTTTTGAAAGTCAAATGATTCTACACATTCACGGTTAAAATCTGACCGTTAAAATCAAATGAGGAGGGTTGAATGGGAATCGGTTTGAAACACTGTGTAGTGTGTAGGCACTCCCAAAAAACCAGAGATGGAACCTTTTCACTCCCATAAATGAGGATAGGGATGAAGGGTTAGTTGGATATGCTCTTAGTGATAGCTCCCTGGTCAAAAGATCAGCTAGCCTAAAGGACAACCAAATTGTCAGGATGAAAATGCCCCTCACTGTACTTTGAATTTAGGTTTCATGACACTCCTTTCTAAAACTAAATCCTAAGATCTATAGGCCATAGGATGAACCCTTAAACTAGAAATCTTAAACCGAACCCCTCCACCCCCCTGGCTTCTCATATCTGTTGCTCACCGTCGCTAGGGCGGCGGCGGCAAGCAACTGCAACTCGCCCCTGCTGCTGCCGCAACCTCCGTTGCTCATGCCCGCCTCTGCCACCGTTACTCGTGCCCGCCTTCACCATCGCTTCTTGAGCTCTCCTCGCCACCATTTCTCGAGAAAAACAGGAGAAAGAGAGGCTGATGTTGTGAGGGCAATTTTGACTTTTGACTTCCCATTCCATACAACTGATCTTTTGATCAAAGGTCCTAGGTGAAATGCATCTTTTGCCCATTCTTATACCCCAACGATATGTTGTCCAGTACCTTAGACACATTAACCCTTTTTTTTTTTCTTTTTTATGTATACAAACATGCTCATAACATGATAGGACTGAACAATAGACAAGTGGATAGTTGACTTTCCAAAAAAGAAAAGGGTAATATGGCTGTGGTCCCTCACAAATATCGGTTCGGGGGTGAGGGACGAGTAGAAGAGTAGGGCCCCTGATCGACAAATCCGTGTGGTGTAAAAGGCTGCCAAAACCCAAAATTATTCTCCCCCAAGCCCAAATTGCCTCCACCTATCCTCGAGATCGATGGCGAGCAGCCACGACAGCGGACACGAGCAGCCGGGGCGCCTCAGCCTCCACCTCCTCCCGTCTAACAATGCCTTCTCTTTCCTCCTCAGCGGCGGCGAGTAGCGACTTGATCTCGACGATAAGAACCGGGGGACGGTTCAGTTAGGTTTAGAATTCCTAAGTCTAGGGTTCATCCCATGTCCTACAGATCTTGGGTTTAGGGTTAGATTTAGGTTTAGTTTGTCGGCGTCGGTGATGGCGAGTAGTTCGGTTTGGTTCGGTTCGGATTAGGTCTAGGGTTCATCCCATATCCTGCATATCGTTAGGTTTAGGTTTAATTTTGGATGGAGAGACATTAAATAAAAATTTAAAGTAAGGGAAATGATATTTTTGGGGTTAATGTGTGCGAGATCCCTGACATAACAAATCTTGTAAGTGCAGGACACCGAAACATTTTACTTAACAATAAATCCCCCACTTTCATCAAAAACCCAAAACTAACCCTTACCTTTTCTTCCCCCATCTCTCTCCCAAGCGGCGGTAGCAGCGAGAGCAGTAGCATGAGCGACGCCGGCGAGCTCGACCCCTTCGGTTTTAGGTTAAGAAATCCTAGGCCTAGGGTTCATTCCATGGCCCATAAATCTTGGGTTTAGGGTTAGGGTTAGGTTTATGTTCGATTCGGCAGCGGCGAGCAACTCTGGCAAAAGGCGAGTTGTTCGGTTCAGTAGTTTAGATTCAGTTCGGTGGTTTAGGTTCGGCGACAACGGCGGCGAGCACATCCGGCAACGACGAGATGGTTCGGTTCAATAGTTTAGGTTCACTGGTTCGATGGCATGCAAAGAAATTTTGAAATACTATAGAGGGCATTTCCATCCACAGTATTTCAAATACCTTCAGCTTCGAGAATTTGATTGTCAGGAACCGCCCACACATTACCCTGATAATTTTGTTTTGCAGTTTGATTGTCGTCCAAAAAAAAAAAAAGGGGGTAATGTGTGAGAGGTCCCTGACAAAAGATCCATCCTAGGAAAAGGACACCCAATAGTTTTATTTAGCCTACGGTCCTTGTCTTCATGATAAACCCGAAATTACCCTCGCCCCCCTTTCTTCTCCCCCTCTCCTGAGTAGCTCCCGCGGCTGCAACAAAGGCGGCGACGGGAACGGCAAGCTGCAGAGGCATCGACAAAGACGGCAGAGGAGGCGGTGGCGAGGTGGTTTGGTTAACGTCCCTAGATCTAGGGTTCATCCCATGGCCTGTAAATTAGGTCCAGTCGAGGGGAGAGCGGGGGTGGTCACTGGTTCGGTGACATACCCAAAAAAAAATTTAAATGCTGTGAAGAATAATTTCATCCACAACATTTTAAAGTTCTTAGGCTTAAAAACGTCTCCTTAAAAGAAATTATCACTAAGTCCAAAAAAAAAAAAAACAAGAGGATCAAGGCACCGAAGCATCACTCTCTTGCGGAGCAAATTGAATGCCGTAAACCCTGACAATCGATCGTACCGTGGAGCGTTCAGCAACCGACTTATCCATTTGGGTGCCCACATTAAGTGCTCACCCAACTTCCTGACAAAGGCTAGTACTGGTCCTAAAAGCCACTTCACTGTATCAAGACACCGCACGCTACAGTGAAATGGGTCTTGTGATCAGGGAACCGGCACGAAGATGAGTTGGGAGGGTGGCCATCATTTACGGCTCAACGCTCCCGCCATTTATAACTCCCAACCGTCGGAGACAGCAACACCGTCCCGCCGCCCCAAGGCTTCTGCCACCCCCGGCCATCTCTATATATATTGCCTCCCTCGGAACCCACTTCCCATCCATACTCTCTCCCCTTCAAGAAGCCATCAGCCATGGTCTCCGACGCCAACGGCAGAAACTCCGGCGGCCACACCGTTGGGGTCCACGGCAACAAGCTATCGACGGTGGTCCCGGCTAACATCACGGGCGAGGACGTAGCTCACGAGCTCACCGGCGTGGACCTCGCCCTGAAGCTCCACTACCTCAGGGGGGTGTACTACTTCCGGGGCCGTGACGCCATCGAGGGCCTCGGGATCACCGCCCTGAAGGGGCCGATGTTCCCGTGGCTTGATGTCTACTTCCCAGCCGCCGGGAGGATCCGGCGATCGGACTCCGGCCGCCCCTACATCAAGTGCAACGATAGCGGAGTGAGGATCATCGAGGCTAGTTGCGACCAGACACTCGACGAGTGGTTCGAGTCGAAGAACTCCGCCCAGCATCGACAACTTGTGCCCCACAACGCACTCGGCCCGGACCTTTACTTCTCTCCGACTGTGCTGATCCAGGTGACCCTCTATCTCCTTATCTTAAATTAAGCATGAGTAAAGATTTATAGCGTCACCAACCAATCGAGATCTGATCCCATCTAGCTGAAAGCCAGATCCATTTGGATCAGATCCAGGTCAAAGACTTGACCCACTTTGTAGAAACCTGACCCAACAAGAATTTGAGTCGTTTTGAGTTGATCGGACAGTCGGACCAGGTTGGGTTGAAGTTGGCACCATTTCTGGTTCGATTCTTCATTGGACCGGATATTGTTCAAAACCCGTATGAACATAGCGGTTTAGCATCAGAATGCGTTGGGACAGTTTGAACCGGTTTGGACCGAACCAGATCTTCAGTTTAAGGTCTGACCCGGATTGTAAAAAATCGATCTGGATCTGGACCCAAACTCAACATGTACCTGAGCTTCGACATGTACAATGAATGAGGTTCCAGACTCGATTACCCTTGTTTGGTCTTGATTTGGATCCCATGTGGATCCGAGTCCGACCGAATCCAACACTTCCTGCTTGCAGTAAGTAATTCAAGTTAATAGTGTTATCACTGTAACAAACAGCCTATCTCGAATGCTGCTTAACACTTCTATATCACTGTACATGAGCTCTCCACCTTCCAGTCTAACAATCTTTTTTGTGTCGGGTGAAGTTCACTAGGTTTACATGTGGAGGGATGGCCGTGGGGTTCAGCTGGGCTCATGCCCTTGGAGATGCCATCTCTGCCACAAACTGCATCAACCACTGGGGGCAGCTGCTCGCCGGAAACCTGCCACCCAAACCCGATTTCATCGGTGATCCAAAGATAAAATCAGCAAAACCTGCAAAAGAGTGGGTGAAACCGCTCTCGGTCACGCAGGTCAAACCCGTTGGAGATTGCTGGATTTCTCCCAGTAACTGTAGGATGGCAACAGTCTTCATTCGGATCACCGAAACCAAGCTGAAGCAATTGAAACCAAAGGTAACCAGTC
The DNA here is from genome assembly GCA_947650365.1 of Chamaelirium japonicum. Lineage (NCBI taxonomy): Eukaryota > Viridiplantae > Streptophyta > Magnoliopsida > Liliales > Melanthiaceae > Chamaelirium > Chamaelirium japonicum. The sequence goes on along the minus strand of OX393557.1, from coordinate 5,890,142 downwards.
CAGTCTCGCCCTTCGTGGCTCTCTCCGCACTGATCTGGCAATGCTTGGCAAGGATCAGAGCCGGCCGAGAGCCCAAGCTGGTGACCATCTGCAAGAACGACGCCTCCGCGGAACGAACCAGAATTTTAAGCAACGAGCGGATGAGAATAAGTACAGTTATATCCGAGTCCGACCCTGCCAGTGTTGAGCTTTCAGAACTAGCAAGGCTCATTCAGAAACAGGTGGCCGATGAGAAGGCGGCGATCGAAGAGCTGATCGACGGTGAGGGTGGTAAGGCGGATTACGTGGTGTACGGTGCAAACTTGACCTTTGTTGACATGGAAGGGATAGACTTTTACGAATTGGAGCTGAAGGGTCAAAAGCCAATCCATGTGGACTACAGCATCGATGGGGTGGGAGACGAAGGAGCTGTGTTGGTGCTTCGGGGCCCCGAGAAAACCGACGGCAGCGACGGCAAAGGAGGGAGAGTGGTAACGCTGATCCTGCCTGAAGATCAGGTGCAGCAGCTTACGGAAATGCTTCGATGCGAATGGGGCATTGCTTGAGAGCACGTGTGAGTTCTCCGACTGTAGACCTGATGCAGTGTCGATGATGTTTTAAGTTCGAAGAATTATTAGGGTCTGTTGTTGTGTGCCGGGTTCTGTTATGTGTGTTTGATTTTGTCTTGCTAGAGGAGCTTTGGTAAAGAAGTCCTATTTGCAATTGAAACATGCTACAGAAACTGTAATAACGATGTGAGCAATTGAACATCTTACGGTTTACCTTGTGGGTCACAGTAGTATTGCGACAAACAAGTTCTTCTGCCTGAAGCATCAAATTTCGCTCATCTTCCGTCACTGGTAGCAGCGAGTCTACCGGCATGCATCGTCCGAAATTTCGCTTAGGATGTTGCATGCATAAATTTCCAGACCTGAAGGGAATGAATCATCAAGATTGCGTATTACCAACACTATCACAGCATCAGTTCGCTAAATAAAGAAATTGATTTCAATTTTTTTTTTCTTTCAATATGTCCTAATTAGGATTTGAAGCACTTTAAAAATATTCTAACAAAGGGAAATAGAGGATAGATCTAAGAGAATAACGAGAGGCCCTTTAAGAAAATAAACACAGAAAGAGGAAGGATCTAAGACAAATGGCGCTAACATTATCATACATCAGTTTTCTACATACTAAGAAATAACATATAACTCAAACAGGATGAAGACAAGAGGTCTACGTATATTTTCTAGGTAACATGTGCAAGCAGAAACACATCAATATGTCCATTGAGGATTTGAAGCTTTATGTATATTTTGAACCAAATCAAGTCCGGACAAGGCCTGAATTTGAACAGGCTGAATCTGGGCCCGAATCGGCTGAATTATACCATTTTTTTCATATTTTTTTCCAATAACAGCAAAACCTAAACCGATCGAATCGCCCAAATTGGTTCACTTTCTGGCCCGATCTAAACATGAACCCAACTTCTCAAGCCATGGACCTAAGAGAATGTTCTACGAGTAACAGAAAAGCAAGTTGCCCAGTAATTAGCCTTAGTTATATGTAGCATAGATCCTCTTAGGATGCGTCACATTCCCCACTTTGGGTAAAATACATGTACAATATATAAAAGAAAAATAACGTAAAATATAATATCAAATTTTACTATAAATGTCAATGCTGATATTTCTTTACTCTCTTTTCCCGCTGCAAATGATAATAGCATGATTCTTTTAAGGTCGAATTTAATTAACTTAAGTTCGATGTACCTCCGCTTAGAAAGTGTATTCTGAAAAACCACAATCGAGGAACTGGCATGTGTATCATACCTTAATCAAAATAACTGAAGTGGAGGAGCCTCCGAAAAGGATGCAGAAAGGTAAAGCACTTCTTGTTGTTCATTGATCTGAATCTATTTGCTGTTTATGGATCCACACCAGTTCCAAGGATAACATATCCATAGTGCTTCAAATTGCCGCTCTACCTGTTTAATTTGCTTTGGGTAGTCATAATTCACTGGCATTATGGGAATAAGTAATAACAGTAAAATAGTGGTTTGAATTTCTGAAAAAACTGAGGGCAGTGAGTAACTCCAAATCTTTTCATGCACACAGAATCAAATCATGATATGAGGACATGAATTGATACAACATATGTACAACCGGAGAAGTACAAACCCTGATGTACAGGCATGCAGAATGTTGATTTATCGACTACAAGCATTCTCTTTCTAGATTTGCTCAGACCACATGAAACACGAAAATACCATCAAGTATGTTGTCGGTATCAGATTTCATATCCCGGATTTATCTTCTGTTGAATATTTCCATAGCTCTCCAATTCATGCATATCATCCATGCTCCCCAGAAACAAAGGAAGTCTTTGATGCAGCTCAACGGGCTGAATTGAAAGAATCCTAGTTTTACCATCAGACCCCCTGCCTCCAGCATGCTCCACGAGAAAACTAAGGGGGTTCGCCTCATAAACTAGGCGAAGATGGTCCCTTGGATTCATAACGACCCCACCGTATATAAGCGTCCGATGGAAATCAGCAACAAGCGAACATATATAGCGGGCCGAGTATTTCTTAGGGAACCGCCCCTTGCCTTGCCTGACAGTGTCAATATATCGCCTTAAACCATCCGGCCAGTCAAAATACCTCGCATCATTCACGGAATATATTTGTCCTGAAAATAGCATAACTGAATTATAATAAATCGAACCATCAAGTTTTTAAAAAAAATTATTTTGGATATAATGGTGCTTTTGATTCAGAAGGAAAAGGAATTGACTAAGACATAAGCCTTCCAGATTTTCTTATGTGTTAATTTTCTCGAATATCTTGTGAGACCGCATGTTTGTAGAGAAAGTTCAGTATGTTACCCCGACGAGGAATTTCTACGCAGGGATGTGTAAGAACAAACTCCCCAATAACGTGATCCAATGTGAACGCATGAGTTCCAGACCCAAAGCTAATACATAATATGGTGGCGGATGAATATAAGACATAGCCAGCAGCAACAAGCCGAGTCCCACTTTGGAGGGAATTTAGTTGTGCCTTCTCCTCCACCGGCAGATGGTCTAGTTCCACAAGCCTATTATATATCCCAAATATTGTTCCAGTTGGAATGGAGGCATCAATGTTTCGAGAACCATCTAGAGGATCAGTAACTACAACAAATGGGCCATCATCGGTTATCCAGACTGGAGCATCGTCTTCTTCTGATGCCATGACTGCAACTTTTCCAGAGCTTTGCAGTGAGGACAATATGATGTCATTCTGCATCGTCGGAAACTTCAGTTGGTAAGATGCACGATCTTTAAATTATACCAAATTACCTCATGCATTATGTGGTGGATTGGTACATTTAGCAAGATGCTAATGAAAATAAATATCAACGCTCATAGGATGCGGTGTGGGATTCACAAGTAGATTTAAAGGGAGATGGTATGAAGACCCCTAAGAGAAAACAGTCACACATGAAATTCTTCCATTGTATATTTACATAAATTTTTTCCAACGTCAAGTATTATGATTTATCTTGAACAAGCTTAGCTACCCAATAAAGCATTTAGGGCATGGGCATTAATCACAATGACATATAATATGATGTAAATGCAGCATACAGTATGGACCACTGCATGAAGAAGAGTACAGTGACAACTATTTCACAGCATTTAGCAACAACTACTTTTGTAGCCAAAACATATACTACCACATATTCTTAATAGAAAAATAAAGCAGTGTGCCTGGTGGTATAGATTTAGTTGAGCATCCAAAATATCCCTAAAGAAATCCAATGACCAACAAACTAAGAAGAATAAGAGAACCAAACATCCCATTATTGCATGTATAAATCGATAATGCCTCTACTTGTACAAGCAAGCAAAGCCTTGGTGTAAATGCAGATATGAACAGCCAGCAGTAGACTAACTACATGAAACATGTCCAAAATTGGTGTTCCCATCTTTTTTGTAACATGCAATTTCTATATGAGAGGAATAGGATCTATAAATGAAAGTTACCGAAGATTTTATCTGGATTTGCAAGTCCAACTAAAAATTGGCTTCCTGACACGTGCCAACTTGTTGTATTCTCAGAAATCTATAATGTAGAAGGCATTGAAGAAAATGTAACAAAAAAAACAAGCTAAAGAAGCACAAATAATAACTATTAAAGAATGTTCCGATACCATAACCATAAGCAAAAGAATGTTCCAATAAAATAAGCTAAAAATAAATGAATAAAAACTACTAAAGAAGAAGATATAAAAGTAATAACATGCTTTCTTTCTACATAGTATTCGTCATATTATCAATGATAACAAATGTTCCAGTCAAACGAGTCACCAAATCATGGTGACACAAGATAAAGGTACTAGACAAAATCAAACATTTAAGTACAACTACTAGCTTCATGTTGGTACAATAGGTTTCTCTGTTTTTTTTTTGTTTTTGAAGAGGGCATACTTATCCTGGTCAAAGCGATGTGTGTAAGTGTCATCGCACAAGAGAGACCACGGTTCAAAGCCTAAAAACTGCAGGAGTGCAAAGTGTTTTTTACTTGCCAAAGACCGAGCCTTTTTTCTGCCCACATGTGCACGCCGGTCGCACATGACACCACTGGTTTAAAAAAACTATTATTCATCTTGTGGCATGATTTGCACTCAAGATCTAATGGTATTGCAAGACAACAAATACTAAGAGTGGGAATTGTATTCCTCTCATCCGAACATGATTGACCAATCCCTCAGAGGTCATCTAATTTTCAGTTTACCACACAGAAAGGAACAAAACCATTAGTGAATTTTTGAAATCTTGGTAGCCTGGTTGAAAAAGGCAGTGTCAATTTAGATTCCAGATGATTATGCAGCGACCAAGCTTTTTAAGCCACTCGTGCAACAAAACAGCAATGAAAGAAAATGCAGGTGTTAAGTTTCCAATTTGAAAAGAACTATGGCATTTGTCATTGTTTTCTGTCATACGGTGCACCACTTTATTTATACGCCACACAGTGTAAGACTAGCCCGGGATTCGATTCTACGACCGCCCGGGAGGGAAACAATGGGGTTAACCACTGAGATACAACCGTAGTTGTTAACAATCAGTTTTTCTCGCAATCTAGCTCTATGACAGTTCATTGATAGAAATTGTATCAACTAGGGTCAATACAAGTACAAAGAAGCACAGTTGTGGTACTGACCCTTCTTTTCACTCTATGTTCTTCTCACCTTTACAACTGAGAAACTTCAACAGTACCCACTCCAAGAAAACTATATCAGACGCAGATTTGGGAGCATATTTGAGTGTGATATTGGTGTAAGGCCGTCAAAAAGTGATATGGTCTATGAATTCAAGCCACTGGTTATGGACTCAATCCTAAAGGCATAAGTAGTCTAGTGTCATAAAAATTCAAATTTTAAATCTAAATCACAAGCTGTCCTGATTTAGAAATCAAAACTTAAAAGTTAAACCCTTTTCCTGTCTCCTTTAAGCTAAATACTTAGTTCATTCTTCTAGACTTCAACACCTTTCCTCAAGCCTTAAAGATAAAAACCTAATATTCCTATTTATCAGCTTTTAATTTCAACAAAACAGTTCAATTTTGTCCCATATTCTAGATAGTAAGATACAACTTAAGGAGCCTACCAAACGTCGTGATCACAACTTTGGATAACATCGATACCCTTTCATCGAGCTTGGAAGTTGTAATAATTTGGCCTATAAAGAATATCTGACCAGAGAAAAGCTTGGATTTAAAATGCATAAGTGGATGTGACCCTTTTCTCAATGCCACCATCTCCAAGATCCAAGTAAAAAATTATAGAAAATTCAGGTGGACACCATAATGGATCCCCCCACCTGCGGCCCCAAAACAAGAAACAAAATGCATATCACAATTTTATTGTAGTGTAAGTTTGTTTTGAAATCAAGGTCAGATCTATGCCAAACTGTCTTGTATGTTTTTCGCAACCAATAAAATAAAAATATTGCAGAAGTCCCCCTCCTCCCTGTTCACTGTGCACAACTCTAATCAACCTTCTCCACACCGACCACAACCATCCTCCCCACTCCCTGTACTCTACACGTACTACTTTCAAGAGCCATGTTCATCTCCTCCAATCCTAGAATTCCATAAACATCCAATTGTTCCAAGATTTGCGCACTATGCCCCAAATGACATTGCAATAACCTTAAGGATTTGAGATCGTTCTTTCACAATTTCTGAATTTAGGAATACCCATAACAAAAGTATATTGATATGGGAATAGACAAGGCGCTGATCCCTTAGTGGAAATTCGTCATACAGCTAAACAAACCGTGGCTCCACTCCATCAGCAAGGCTAATCGAGATATACCATTCACAAACTTGCCTGAAGATAAGAACGCATGAAAGAAAATCAAGAAAACCATCGACAGAGAGGCAGGAATCGGCGTACCGAAACTAGGTCGAGCGGCTTAGGAGCGTCTCTCACGGACGACGAGGATCCGGCCTCCCCGGGGCCCATCTGTCTTCCGAGCTCTGCATTGAAAGGAGAAGCAACAACGGTGGCGATCCGCTTGCACGCGTACTGCAGATGGCCGAGGAGGACCGCGAGGTCGTCCCCCACGTTCGCCCCGGCCTTCCCCACGTACTCCATCAGAGTCCTGTGACCTTCGCCGCGCCGAGAACCCATCTCGGTTTTGACCCTCAGCGCCATGTAAGTCCTCGTCGCTCGGCCACAGAAGGCAACGCGGCAGAATCCCTGGTTGGGTGGCGGGAAGCGGAGGTGGAGAGATGGCGGGAAATTCGAATTGGGGTTGGAGTTCAGTAGTTGGGAGCAGGATTGCATCATGGTTGCTGGTAATTAGTGAACGGCCGATGAGGTGGGGAAGGATCGAAACATTTCTTTGCAACCGGCGCTTCAATGGGGAGCTGCGGAGGAGAGAGAGCGGAGAAAATGTGGATATGTTTTGTGGGATGGCTTTTGTTTGCGCGAAGTGGGGAAAGTGCACGATACAGCTGCAGTGGTGGAGCTCGGTTCCGTAACCTCCCATTTCTTAAAGGGAAATTTTATTCATACCCCATAAATCTGTAATTAGCCCCCATTTCCAACAAACTTGAAATCACCCCATTTTTTTTTTTCATACCCCATTCCTATTCCAAAAATACCCTTCCCCCTTACACCCCACCTTCAATACACCCCAGTTAAATGGCCCGCCCCAACTTGATTATACCCCAATCAAACACATACCCCCTTAAATATACCCCAATTATATGCACTCTTGAATACACCTCACTCTTAAATAAACCCCATGCAGTTGGATGATACTTGAAGGCACAAGTAGAGCTGCAACTTGGGCGGGCCAACCTGAACCCAACCCGAGTCCAACCCGAACCCAACCCGAATTTGGGCGGGCTAATCCGAGCCCAACTCGAATTATTTCTCCTCGACCCGACAGGACCCGACACGAAATTAGCATGTCTGGGACAAAGTTAAACAGGTTCGAGTCGTAAACGGGTCGACATGATAGACCCGTTTAATAAACGGGTCGGGTCCGGGTTTAGGGTCTTGACACGGTAGACCCGGGAAGACCCGTTTAGTATTCAACGGGTCGTGTCTTGTCGGGTCGGGTCGGGTCTACCAGCAATCCAATACTATAATATATAATACCAGTGGGTCTTTCGGGTCAGGTCGGGTCAAGTCGGATTGGGTCAGATCGGGGTCAACTGAATAGATCTGGGTGGTAAACGGGTCTTATCGTGTCTACCTATTTATTAGCGAGTCGGGTACGGGTTTAGGATCTAGACAACATTAGTTAAACAGGTCGGGTCCGGGTCTAGGGGTTTTGGACACGACACGAACCCGACATGACATGACTCATTGCCACCCCTAGCTGCAACTTGGGCGTGCCAACCCGAACCCAACCCGACTTTGGGCGGGTTAACCTGAACCCACCACGCACAACCCGGCCAACCGGACGGATTGGGCTTGGGCTAAGTTTAAACAAACATTGGGTTGGGTTGGGGGTACACAAGACGCTGAGCAGGGGCTTTGGGGTTTGGGGTACAAAAAAAAGGGCATCGTTGGTATTAAAGGATTGTTGTGTAAGTTATTGAGAAACGCTAGGGATACGGGGGCTAATTACAGATTTTTGGGGTATGAATAAAATTTCCCTTTCTTAAATTGGGTTTTTTGCAAGTCGATTCCTAACAATCGGGCTAATTGAGAATAACGCTCTCAATTAGACTATTTGCAAATCGGCCCCTGCACATATCTTAAGTTGTGCAGATATACCTCCTCTAGTTAACTGACATCCATATTAGAGAAATATTCATAGAATATTCTATGATTGTTCGTTTGCTTCAAATATGAAATTTTTTGGACGAAAGTATCCTTAAGGATTTAAAATGATAAAATTAGTGGATGGGTGGAGAGCGGTGGTGGTGGGGGGTGGGTAGTTGTGGGGTGGTAAGTAGTGGTAAGTGGCTATGGTGGTTGTGGGTGGTGGTGGTGGCGGCTAGGTAGTGGGCGACGATGGTGGAGGTGGGTTTGTGGTGGTGGTGGAGGCGGTGGTTGTGGTCGAAGTGGTTGATGGTGGTGGAAGTTGGCAGCGGTGGTGGATGTGGGTTTTACGGCATATTTATTTCTGCATGTAGTTTATTTCGAAAAAAGGACTATTGATGAATAAATGTTATTCCTCATGCGACACGTCTAAATTTCTATCTCTCCTATCTCTCTCTCTCTCTCTCTCTCTCTCTCTCTCTCTCTCTCTCTCTGTCTCTCTCTCTCTCTTCAAACTCCAACGACTAACGATGCAAGTCTTCCAAACGTTAAGTTTGGGGGTACTACGATTCCATCAAAGAGGACTCAATCAACAAACCAGGTAATACCTTTCCACTACATATCTTTTGGCCATGGTAATTCTCATTACATATTGCTACTTGCACCACTGATTTCACACATTGAAGACAGTGTGCAATTTAAGTTTGGGAGTGCGCATCTTAGCACAACGCAATATACAGATAATATTTGTTTATAGAAATAAATCTTTTAACATGAATTGTTACAAATCAGAAAATTTCATGCTATATATATATATATATATATATATATATATATATATATATATATATATATATATATATATATATATATATAAAAGAGATTTTATAATAAACTTTATCACTTTATCTTAATTTTCACTTAGTAACCGGGACATCCGACCTAACTAGTTGGAGTTTCACGTCAAACAGTGAAAAATTAAGATGAGGTAATATGTAAACCAAGATTATCACCTAGTAACCGAGGCATTTGACCTAATTAGTTGGAGTCTCGCGTCAAATAGTAAAAAGTCAAAATGATACAGGAAGGTAGTCTAGTCTAACCTCGTAGCCTTTGTAGCATGTGCTAGTAAGGTCCGTAGGGGTGTTTGCGTAGAAAACTTAAGGAGGTTAAATATTGCACAGACTTCCAAAAAAAATGGTATATTAAGTATAAATATATAATTTTATGTATGCGAACCTGGTATGTTCACTATTTTGATAAATATCAAGGAATCCTAAATATTTTTTAAAGTTAATAGTATGATAGTAGTCTAATAGCATTAAGCTGGACCCTCACGACACATGTATGATTATAAGAATCTTGTTTTCTCGACTTTGATCTTACTCGAGGACAAGTAAGGTTTAAGTTTAGGGGTATGATCGGCACATAAACACATCATATCCATGCCCCTAAGCATACGCCGAATCACCATATTTCTGCCTTAAAGTGCTCTAATTACTTCTATTTTTATGATTTGCAGGGAAAGAGCCACAAAGAGTGAATAACACACCAAATACAACCTAACGGGAAAACAACTAAGGGCAACCACGAGCAAGAGCAACTCCAAGGGCAACCCCCGTATGCAATAGGCCATAGATAGAGGAATCCCTGCGATCGATCGATCGGCTCCGAGGTACGATCGATCGGAAATAACCTATGACGCTCTAGATCGAACGATCTAAGCTTGCTGAAGGACAACTACAACTTGCATACGTTTGGGAGCCTATATATCCGCATTCCTCTTGAAGAAACACAATCCGAATTTCGCTTGAAACTTCGTCATCCCTGGGAGAAGATCGAGAGAAGAAAAAGAGGAGTCACCATGGATTGTTCATCAACCTTCATCAACACCTCCATCGTTACCTCCACCATGAGTGGCTAAACCTTTTCTAGGGCTTCGATGCCCTAGCCTTGTTTTAGTTCTTTTGATGCACGGATGCACCTTTAGGTTTTTGTAATTCCAATTGAAGATTAGCTTGACAAAGATCTTATAATTTATAATTTGTTTTTCATCCCCTTGTATGTGTTCATTATGAAATCTATATTGTTGGAATTGACTAGAATCGATCTTTGTCTTGCTCCGTTATTTTAATACTTCTTACCATCTCGCAAGAGATGCACCATGCCTGGGAAGACGGTTCGTGCCCTAAAAAGATGGACCTTGCTAAACTAAGATGGCACATGCCATATGCGTTATGGTAAGGTATCTTTTGTTTAATTTATTAGTCTTCTATGAGATGAGTTATGCTAAGGGGAGACGGTCCGTGTCTCTAAAGGAAAGATCGTACCGACCGAAGATAACTCATGCCGTCAAAGATAATAACTATTATTGAGATTCGTTACAATGAAAAAACGCTCTACTAGAATTAACAAATCCTAATCGGCATAATTAGACGAGTCCATAATTATTGGTGGATTCTCCCCCTTAAACTCTCTCCTCTTGATCTCCCTCATTAATTTAATCGTTCAACATTAGTTTTAGTTAATGTTACATTCATCACACAAACTTCATTTCTCTAATTGCTTTAACCCTTAAAATTAGACCTAGTTACACAGTCACAATCCCTAAGAATGATACCGGTATTTAACCTTTACTGCAAACAATTCGGTTAAAAATACTGGTGTGATCGGGATCGATCACCCGTCGTCTTCAACAAGCCCTCGACTCCTAAAGAAGAATGTTAAAATCCTAAAGAAGCCTGAAGAAGAATGTTAAAATCCGATGCCAAAACCGTCATTGTCGAAGCTTCATCCCTAAAAGGAGGAAACCAACGAAATCAAAGGACTTGGAAGAACCGTCGTCATTGCTCGAAGTAAAGATTATGCCAAAGTCGAAGCTAAAGCCAAAACAAAGCAAAAGCAACACACATGCCAAAACCAAAGAACTACGATGATCACGAGCAAAACAATGCACGGCTTCTCCAAAATGGCACACAACGCCCGGAAGGACTAAAGTACCACAAGCCTCCTTATCTACATTTAAGCACAAAGGCCAAAGCCAAGCCAAAGTCAGTGCTACGCCAAAGCAAAGCCGAAGCAAAAGCCAAAGCCAACGTCGAAAGCAAGATCGACACCGCAAACCGATGATCAAGGACACTGTGGGGGAGGATTTAGGTCATCGTATGCAACCCCCTCCAACAGTCGATTTAAGGTTTAACCTTTCGGGATGTGATGCACTTCAAAGCACTGAGCTGTCACGTGCTTAGTTGTCACGCTAACACTGTAGAGTAGAGAGAGAAGGAGAGAGAAAGAGAGAGTTGACACAATATATGGTGACAAAGTTTGGCCAAAGTCTACGTCTCCGTGCGATAAGATGCAACCTTTGAAATCCACTATCTCTAAAAGAAGTCGAGCCACTCTCGACAGGTCGGGGAGTGCTTACACAAGTAAACAGAGGGTGGAAAAGGCTTGAGAGTCTGAATACCAGAAGGCTTTGGGAGCTCTGGCAAATAGAAAGTGGGATTCTGATTTGGAATTTCGGATCTGGAATATTTACAGGGTTAGCTATTTATAGAGTTTTCATTTGTGGGGAATATTCTCAGGCATATCCGGGGTTTTGGAAAATACCCGGGAGAGGATTCACCAACCCCAGACAGTATACGTGGGCCCCAGGCAGAGCAGCGGGTCCCATAGTAGCCTTCGTAGACCCCAAGCAGGGCTGCAGGTCCCACTGTCATCTTCGTGGGCCCCAGCCAGGGTTGCGGGTCCCACAAATCGTCTTCGTGGACCCCAGGCAGGGCTGCAAGTCCCACTCTCACGCATTAGCAAAATTTTGCACCTATAGACGCTCGAGTTCTAGCAAGAGCTGAGGGAGAATCGAAGACTGAGGAACGATGCCAAAAGCCCTCTAGCCAATGAAAGCTCAAAGCAAGGAAGAGACAAAATCAACGGCGAAGACTCCTTAGCCTCTCAAGAAACCCTTACTATGTAAAGACCTCTATCCACGACGATCCCTCGATCCGAAGGACAAGATGACGTCGTGTCGCCATGCGATCCGAAAGTACAAAGATGACAACTCAATCTTCAAAGATCAAGTCACATCTTGCCCGTAACCACCCCAACTAAAAAAGAGGGGATCGAGTTTGTTCCCCCAAATAAGGGAATAATATCTTGATGGTTATGGGGGGAGATATTGGATGAAATAAAAAGATTTCAGCCATATCTCTCCCAACCTCCCCCCTTTGCCTATAAATAGAGGGGGTGGGGGAAGGCATCAAGGGTCGAAAGCAAAAAAGGAAGAGGCTCTGCAAAAAGGAGCTCCAACGCTTGAAGACCGAAGGCTTTGCGAGGCACGGCAAGCGCGTCCTACGGGAACACTTAGCCCATCAAGTCCTCATCAAAGCGAAGACCTTGCACTCGAAGATCAAAGCTTCGACTCCTCACACGAAGAAGAAAGCTTGGAGAAGAAGGCCCGGAGTCGTCATCACCCCGATGTCTCCAACAATCTTCATCAACTCCCAAGAAGCCATAAGCAAAGGCCGGAGAAGAAGATCGAAGCTGACAACACCCCGTCGTCTTCAACAAAGGCGTCGACTCCTCGCACGAAGAAGAAACCTTGGAGAAGAAGGCCTGAAGTCGGTGCTACCCCTACCGTCTTCATCAACAAAAGCCGATGCTATAACCGTCGCATAGAGATTGGTGCTACACCCGCCATCTCCAAAAGAAGCCTTCAACTCCGATCAAGCCAAATACGCCCGGAGAAGAAGCCGACACCATAACCGCGCAGGTCAAAAAAGTTGAAGACGAAAGGGCTCTGCAAGAGAAGCTCCAACGCTTGAAGACCGAAGGCTTCACGAGGCACGGCAAGCACGTCCTACGGGAATCCTTGGCCCTTCAAGTCCTCATCAACATGAAGACCTTACACTCGAAGATCAAAGCTTCGACTCCTTGCACGAAGAAGAAAGCTTGGAGAAGAAGACCCGGAGTCGTCGTCACCCCGACTTCTCCAACGATCTTCATCAACTCCGAAGACGCCATAAGCAAAGGCCAGAGAAGAAGATCGAAGCCGACAATACCCGTCGTCTTCAACAAAGGCGATGACTCCTTGCACGAAGAAGAAAGTTCGGAGAAGAAGGCCTGAAGCCGGTGCTACCCCTGCCGTCTTCGTCAACAACAGCCGACGCTACAACCGTCGTGCGGAGATCGGTGCTACCCTCGCCGTCTTCACCAACAAAGCCGACACTACAACCGTCGTGCGGAGATCGATGCTACCCCCGCCGTCTTCACCAACAAAAGCCGACGCTACAACCGTCACACGAAGATCGGTGCTACCCCCGCCGAAAGCCAAGCCGACGTCACAACCGTCGAGGAAGCCGAAAGAATAAAGAAGTCCTGAAGAAGTAGCCGTCGCCATTCAAGAAGAAGATCGGGTCAAAGCTAAAGCCAAAGCCAACGCAAGAAGCCAAAGCAAACGCACCGGTAAAGCCCGCGCCAAAGCAACGCACGTGCCAAAGCCAAGCAACTACGACAGTCACGACCAAAGCACCGCACGTTCTAGCCGATACGACGCGAAGTCCAGAAGAACTAAAGCATCGCAAGCCTCTACCCGCCTACGTTCAAGCGCAAGCGCCAAAGCAAAGCAAAAGCCAGAGCCACGCCAAAGCAAAGCCAAAGCCAAAGCCGACGCCAAAAGCACGATCGACACCGCGAACCGACGATCAAGGATGCCGAGGTCTAGCAAGGATCGAGGAAGACACGAAGACCGAGGAACGAAGCCCAAAACCTCCCTAGCCGAGAAAGCACGAAGCACGGACGAGATAAAATCAACAGCCGATACTCCTTAGCCTCTCAAGAAACCCTCACCATGTAAAGACCTCTGTCCTGGGCAACCCCTTCAGAGCTCTCGCACGAATACCACGTGGAGACGCGGATCAAAGGGACCCTCCAGAGGATCTCTCCCACAATCTCCTGATCAAATATTCGCCGCACCCGGACTCGCCACACCCGAGCCCCCGGGTCCCGACCACTCTGTAATCTCATGTGCTCGCAATAAAGACGACCCGGATCTTTTTCTGTGCATACAGATTTCTGGCACGCCCGGTGGGACATCCTCTCCTTTCATCCGTACGTTTGAAGGAGTTGCTTTAAGTTCGCCATGGCCGGAACGAACGATGATACGTTTTCTCCAACAAGCCTTTCACCTATCGTCGAATCTCCATTACTCCAACATGGCGATCCAGAAAATCCGGAGAAAAACGTTCCCCCGGTAGTACGCGTCTATACTCGGCGTGCTCAAACTCTCGCGGACTTCTTCACGCCCAAAACCGCTACCGAAGATACTCGCCAAAGCGCCAATGAGGCCTTGGTGCATGAAGAAACAAGACTCGATCCTGAAATTCAAATCCAGAAATTTGGAGAGGTCCAGCCCCAACCCAGAGCCCATTCGGGTTCTTCAGCGGACCTTGTACCTCCTTTGCAGGGGGTAAACGTTCATCATCAAGTAGAAGCAAGTCGGTGCAACTATGTCTCCGATGATGACGGTAACGATACAGGCATCCAACATCAAGACGTTCTGCGTCATCATCCTCCATCCGTCCTCCAGCTCCAAGTCATGCGAATAGGTGAACACATGGCGCAAATCACCCGACTAATGGAGGAGAAGGATCGTCACATCAACACCTTGCTTCAAAGGCTAAGTGCAAGGGATACTACGGCATTCAACCAACCTTCTGCTTCTCCAGCAGCTGCTCCGGCTCCATCTCCAACTCCCGCTCTTGCAGAAGTTGTTCCGGCAATGCTAGCGACTACTCTCGCACTCTCCTCGGCTCCCGTGCCAGCGGAAGTCATCTCTCTAGTGCCAGTCTCGGTGGCCACACAACCTCCGACGGCAGTAACGATGACTGTCCAGCAAATACAAGCGCTGGTGGCCGACATGGTGCGCTCCCACGACGGCAGTTTACCTCCAATCACAGCGGCATACTCAAAGCCTTACACCATAAGGATCCAACAGTTGCGCTCCCCTATCGGGTTCCAGCCACCAAAATTCCAGCACTTCGACGGGAAGGGCAATCCAAGGCAACACATTGCTCACTTTGTCAAAACTTGCAACAATGCCGGCACATACGGCGATGAGATGGTGAAGCAGTTCGTTCGCACCCTCAAAGGTAATGCTTTCGACTGATATGTTGATCTTCCTCCAGGATCCATTGACAGCTGGGATCAAATGGAGAGGGAGTTCCTCAACCGCTTCTACAGCACTCGGCACATCGTCAGCATGAGCGAGCTTACTGCTACCAAGCAAAGAAAGGATGAGCCGGTGATCGACTACATCGATCGTTGGAGAAACCTTGCACTAAACTCGCGAGATCGCTTGTCTGAAGACTTGGCCATCGAGTTGTGCACCCAAGGCATGCACTGGGGCTTGCTCTACATCCTCAAAGGGATCAAGCCTCGGTCATTCGAAGAACTAGCGACTCGGGCTCACGACATGGAGCTCAGCTTAGCAAATCGCGGGGAATCAAAAGCCAAAGACTTCCTAAAGGTAGAAAAGGAGGACGAACCGGCGGCATCAAAGCAAGTCAACATCACCGATATCGCTTCAACTTCTAAACCACTCAAGATCGGTGGCAAGCCGAACAAAGGCAAAGGAGTCGCCATACCACCTCCTCAACCTCAATGACCACCAAGGATGACTCTCGAGGAGCTTGAAGCTAAGGAGTATCCCTTCCCAGACTCGGAAGTTTCCTCCATGTTCGATCGGTTGATGCAAGAAAAGATGATCGAGCATCCGCCACCAAAAAGGCCAGAACAAGCACATCGAGTCAACGATCCGCTCTTCTGCAAGTACCACCGGATGGTCAGCCATCCCATCAAAAAGTGTTTTGTCTTCAAAGATAAGATCATGGCACTCGCCAAGCAATGAATAATTGAGATCAACGCTGGTGACATCGTCGAGTCAAATATGGCGTCAATCACCTTCGACTCCTTCCCGCCAGCACTGACTGCTCCACGTACAACGCACTTCAGCAAGGCTGCGCATCGTATATCAAAGATCGATGGCGAAACCAGCTTCAAGAAAATGACGATGGTATGCTCCTGCAGTGTCCATGGCTAAATCCTCACTGCCTTGGGGGCAACCGCCTCTCGTGCAAACGCTCCCTCTTCTAAACAAAGCTACACCCCAGCATGTGCTCAAAGCAAGAGACGAGCAAAGAGACCCTGAAGTCAGCCTGCTAGGCCAGCCATCATGTAAGTTCGACTTCTACTTCTTCTACTCCAAGCCTCCTTTGATCCCAATGAAAGAAATCAAGCCAACCGGCTGGGGATCAGAAGATAAGTCGGTAAAGCCTCCAGAAGAGCAAGTCCTTCTGATCGAAGAAGAGCCTTTGGTCACATCACCAATTCTTCACCCTAGCGAAGAAGATCTTACTCATGAAAATGCATGGGCTATGGCGCCTCGAAGGAGAAGGCCACGACGATCAAGCTACAGGATAGCACGTCTCGCCAACCACGAGCAAGATCGGGCGACAACAAAACTCCCCGAAAGAAAGACCTTCAAGGAAAAGAGTGAAGCTCCAGAAAGAAAGACGTCCAAAGTACCTCCAGCAAGTCTGGAAAATCTTCTCCAGCAAACATGCCCAAAGTTGGTGACACTCCAGGAGTTCTTTCCTAATCGCTTCCTCAAAGCTGACCAAAACTTCAAGATTTTCTACTGCATGATGGAAGTTCACCAAGTGCTCCAGAAAGACGATAAAGAAGGCAACTCCAATATCGAAAGCATGGAGAGAAGCATCACCGCCAAAGGCAAGCCATGCAATGCGGCTGAAGCACACCTCGCCGATGCCAAATTTTACCAAGCAAAAGACCTCGTTGCAGAAGTTTCTCCAGCAAAAGCTCCACGAGCCCAAAAAGTCAAAGCAGTTGCGAGGGACAAAACCTCTCCACTTGCAAAACCAGTGACATCCTCCGGCCAGATGGTGCACAAAGACAAAGAAGCACCAGCATCAAAACGGAAAATTCACATCAACTTCAGATCAAGTTCAATGCCACACGTTTCATTGCCTGCTCAAGCTGCGTCAGTCTTGTGGCTCGCGCCTCAATGGCTTCGCAAGCCAAGACGATCGCCTTCCACTCTAGCAAAGGAACTATCGTCACAATTCTCCGAGGCCAACTTCATCACTTTGCAAGAGATGGCACTACCGTTACATGGTCTGTTGCATGTCTCGAGCTCAACCAAGTCTTCCAAGTACACCAGCTCCGAGCAACTTGCAATCAAGCCAGACAACACTCGGGGGCAAAACTTCACCGAGTTGATGTTCAAATCTAGCCGCAACAAAGAAAGAATGGTGCACATGGGTTCACTACCCTTAGTTGTGTGGGGGGAAATTTCCGAGCCGCCTTGATCGGGAACCCCACCCTACAGCCTTGATTGAATGTGGACGATTTGTAGAGTTAGAGAGATGGGAGAATAGATAGAGAGAGTAAGCAATGATGACACAAGGATTGGTGACGGAGTTCGGCCTTACGACCTACGTCTCCGGGCGAGAGGTGCCACCTGATCTTCACTATAATTCAAGTCAATAAGGGGTGAGCGTTCTCTTGACAGGCCAAGAGAAGCTTCGTACAGTCGGGTTGCACGGAGCAACTAGAAGAGAATAAGAAGGGGAGAATTGAGCTCTAGCACTTGCTCTGGGATCCTCCTCCTCTGATTGAATGGCCAACCCCCTTCCTGGATGCCTTGGGGGTCCTTTTGTAGCGTAGGCACGTGCCCGATATGGCAGTGATGACGTGGCGATGATGACGTGGCACTGGTTCTGGGCCTCCTTGCTGGGCCCTTATTGGGCCGTTGTTCGGGCCCAATAAGGGGTAGGGCTTGATCTGCGAGCCTCGTAGAGTGGGCCCATGTGAGCCCAGGCGGGCTTACCCATTTGGGCCGTTGCGCGGGCCCATGCTGCTTTGATCTGGTCCAGTACAATTTTTGCACCCACAGTTACCCCCTCCCAGTCGGGTCAGGACCCCCTGGGTCGGCTGGGATTCCATGGTGCAAACGCTTTAGGATCCTGGCGCGGTTGGCGAGGGTTGTCGGTGCCGCGGTTCGTATTAGCAGGGCCTTCTTCCGCCGATGCCGAGACCCTTTTTGGCGCGAGCCAAAAAGTCTCGGTTTTGCGAGGGGGTGTTTCCGAAAAAACAGTGCGTTTTCCGACCGAGTGGATACCGAGAGGGTACCGAGTGCATACCGAGTGGGTACCGAGAGCATACCGAGTGGTTACCGAGACCCTTTTGGTGCAAGCCAAAAAGTCTCGGTTTTGCAAGGGGGTGTTTCCGCAAAGGCAGTGCGTTTTCCGACCGAGTGGATACCGAGAGGGTACCGAGTGCATACCGAGTGGGTACCGAGAGCATACCGAGAGGTTACCGAGAGGGTACCGAGAGGATACCGAGACCCTCTTGGTGAGAGAACAGTTTTTTTTTTTTTTTTCTCTTTTTCCTTTCTTTGCTTCTCTCTTTCCTTTCTTTGCTTTTGTTTCTT
Source organism: Chamaelirium japonicum (assembly GCA_947650365.1). Taxonomy (NCBI): domain Eukaryota; kingdom Viridiplantae; phylum Streptophyta; class Magnoliopsida; order Liliales; family Melanthiaceae; genus Chamaelirium; species Chamaelirium japonicum. Next base: position 5,871,386 of record OX393557.1, on the reverse strand, counting down.
TCTTTTTTGGTTTTTCTCTTTCCTTTCTTGGCTTTGAATTCGGTGAGACCGGATCTCTCTCTTTCCTTACTTTTCCTTTTGAATTTCTTTCCCTCTCTTTCCATTCTTTTTTTTTTTTTTTTGGTATGTGCTGCACACCAGATGGGGGCACGGCATGAGAGCGGCGCGGGGCTTGTGCACGGATAGGAGAGAGAGAGCAGGCTCTCTCTTTCTCTCTTTGCTTTCACTTTTCTTCTTTTTTTTTTTTTTTTTTTTGCTTCCTTCTTTGAAGACCAGCTTGACAACGTTGCCGAGGGGTTTGGTGGACCCGCGGGACGAGGTGAAGACGTCCTCGATCCCGGCGAACTGCAGCACCTTCTTGGGCACGCGGGCGGCCACGATCCCGGCACCACGAGGTGCGGGCACCATCCGGACGGTGACGGAGCCGCACTCGCCGGTGACCTTGCAGGGGACGGTGTGGGGCTTCCCGATCTTGTTACCCCAGTAACCCCGCCTGACTGGGATCACCAATAGCTTAGCCAGAATGATCGCCCCACGGATCGCGGTGGCCACCTCCTTGGAGCACTTGACGCCGAGGCCGACGTGACCGTTGCCATCGCTGACCACGACGAAGCCTTGAAGCGGGTCCTCTGGCCGGCACGGGTCTGCTTCTAGACGGGCATGATCTTCACCACCTCATTCTTGAGTTGCTGACCGAGGAGAAGCTCCACGATATGGTGCTCCTTCACCGGTAGAGAGTGGAGGTAGATCTGTTCTAGGCTCTGGATCTTGCCATCCTTCACCAGCCTGCCAAGCCTGGTGGGTTGGATGGCTGATCCCAACCAGATGAAGGCGGCTGGGTGTAGGTGTTGTCAGCAGGAACCGATCCACCGAGTGGGACAGGCTGCTGCTGCGGCTGTTGCTGGCCGTAGTAATCATAACCAGTTCCTGGCGTGGTTTGCTGGTCTGGCGGATTGGATGGGCGGCGAGCAATCGAGCCGGGCTTCAGGAGAGAGAGCAGCAGCAGCGGCAGCATGCAATCGGGCTGGAGCGGAGCGCGGGTCCGGTGTGTCAGACGGGCGACTGGCGATGGGCGATCGGACCGGGCTTCAGGAGAGAGAGGGCCGTGCGCGAGGTCCTTCCTCTTTCCATCTCTCTTGTGCTGTGCTACGGGTCGGACGACTGTAGCAGCAGCGGTTCGATGCTGGGTGCGGACGACAGTGGCTGGAGGATGCACATGGAAGCCGTTGTCATGCGAGGAGGGACACCCGGGTGTGGTTCGCTGACCCCCTCTGGGTGGGCTTGGGATGCTGCGAAGAGGACATGCGGGGTTGCCTCGGGTCGCTGTGAGACAGCACGCACGGAGGGGTCGCCTCGGTCCGCTGCCAGACGGAGTGCGCGGCAGGGGAGGACGAGTTAGGTTCGTCATCGTCGCCGTGTGACGAATTACATGAGGAGAATGCGCGGGAGGGTGTTTGGTTCATTCGACCCCCTATTCCCATTCTGATCAGTTGTCGCCAAGAGCACGTACGCGTGGGCCGGGAGAGGTGCGAGTTCTTCTTTCATACCCGGTGCTTGGCCTGCTACGAGTTGGGCGCGTAACGAACCAAATTGAGGGCGTGAGCGCATCCGTCATTACCGTGTAATTATTCTGATGCTAGTCTTCGAACAAAATGAACTCGAAAACTTTCGACCGTCGTAGTTTTTCATATGTGAGCCAGATCAATGCGTATAATATGTCGTTGCGTCGGCGCTGAAGAACTAGTTAAAGTGAACGTAAGGCGTCGGGCACCTTTGCGTGTAATACTTCCAATGCATGTCTTCGAAGAGAAGACCATGAAACCTTCTGGCAGTCATAACTTTTCATACGCATGTCGGATGAATGCGTATAAGGTGCCGTTGTGTAGGCGCCGAAAAATCGATCAAAGTGGACGTGAAACATCGCACACCTTGACGTGTAACTTTTTCGAAGCCTGTTATAGACGATAAGACCCTTGTAAACTTCCGGCAGCCGTAACTTTTCATACACAAGTCGGGTCAATGCGTATAAGGTGCCGTTGCGTAGGCGCCGAAAAATCGATCAAAGTAGACGTGAAACATCGCACACCTTGACGAGTAACTTTTTCGGTAATCACCTTCATAAAGAGATGACTCTAAAGAACGCATTGGCCGAGTGTCCTACGCGCATCTCGAAGAGGCATCGATACGCGGTAACTCATCCGTCTCTGTTCGACACCCAACTGCACCTAGTTACTGTATTCACTAGGGACTGCAGTTAGGTCCTAGCGATGACGCGGCGGTTACCACGAGTCCACCCCCAGATAAGAAGGAGGAATTTTGCTTGTGAAGTTTGTACAGCCAACTCAATAGGTTTGGTGGAGATGCTATTCAACCAACCCAATGGAAGATAACTCTTCGTCTTTGGCTAATCATCGTGTGTGGATGACACCGAGCACCCCCCCTCTCGGTTTTCTGACGAAACCAAGGGGTGGGATGATATTGATGCCATACACCCCCCCCCTCTCGGTTTTATGTCTAAACCGAGAGGTGGGCTGCTGATGGCGCGCCGTCACCCCTTCCCTACTCGGTTTTTCGTGCAAAACCGAGGGGTGAGACGCTGGTGGTATGCCGTCGCCCCTTCCCCACTCGGTTTTTGTGCGAAACCAAGGGAGGGTTGCTTGTTGATGCCGACACACACCCCCTCTCGATTTTCTGACGAAACCGAGGGGTGTGCTGATGGGGTGCCGTCACCCCCTCCCCATTCGGTTTTTGTGCGAAACCAAGGGGGGGTTGCTTGTTGATGCCGACACACACCCCCTCTCGGTTTCCTGACAAAACCGAGGGGTGTGCTGCAGATGGTGTGCCATCACCCCTTCCCCACTCGGTTTTTATGCGAAACCGAGGGGGGGTTGCTTGTTGATGCCGACACACACCCCCTCTCAGTTTTTTGCATTGACGAAACCGAGGGGTGTGCTGCTGATGGTGTGCCGTCACCCCTTCCCCACTCGGTTTTTGTACGAGACCGAGGGGGGGCTGCTTGTTGATGCCGACACACACCCCCTCTCGGTTTTTTGACGAAACCGAGGGGTGTGCTGATGGAGTGCCGTCACCCCCTCCCCACTCGGTTTTTGTGCGAAACCAAGGGGGGGTTGCTTGTTGATGCCGACACACCGTTATTGGGGATGCTAGAAGAGGCCAAAAAGTGTCGGTATTGAAAATAGTGTGTTTTTTCGAATTTCAGCCCCATTTGAAACCGACACTTTTTCGGTAAAACTCTGGCACGCGAGGATGTCGGCGAGGGACAACGCTATATTTGAGGGGGTTTCTTAGAGATAATCTAGGATGACGCCGCATGATGGCCAGCCGGTCTTCACCCAACGTATTACCGCACCTGGTTACTGTATTCATCAGGTACTACGGTCAAGTGAGGGTGTTGACTTGGCCAGGATCAAGGAAGCACCATTTTATCCCGTGTTACCCACCGTCGACTGCACCAGTGTGGAGACACGCACTGACAGAGTCAGACCAACCACCCCCTGACCGGCTTGGAACCGTTAGTTGTCGAGAAAGGGTGATGGCCATTGACAATCTAATGCTTGGACCTGAGTGACAAGACTAAGCTTGGACTTTTGATCGAATGCCAATACGTCGGCGACGATGTCTCGGACTTTGTCTTCGAATGCCAAGGGCTGGGCCTTGGGCTTGTAGAGTGTTAAGGCGTTGGTCGCCTCGAAATTTGTCTTCAAGTGCCAAGGGCTGGGCCTTGGGCTTGTAGAGTGCCGAGGCGCTGGTCGCCTCGGACTTTGTCTTCGAGTGCCAAGGGCTGGTCTTGGGCTTATAGAGTGCCGAGGCATTGGTCACCTCGGACTTTCTCTTCGCGTGCCAAGGGCTGGGCCTTGGGCTTATAGAGTGCCGAGGCACTGGTCGCCTCGGACTTTGTCTTCGAGTACCAAGGGCTGGGCCTTGGGCTTGTAAAGTACCGAGGCGTTGGTCGCCTCGAACTTTGCCTTCAAGTGCCAAGGGTAGGGCCTTGGGCTTGTAGCATGTCAAAGCGGCGACGTCTGCCTTGGACTTATTCTCATCACCTCAGATGAGTATAGTTGATAGTTTAGCTTGACCTGGATTGTCAGGAGCGTTTTATCTGACTTTCACCTTGAAAGGGCGTAGCCGAATTGCCTTCGAGCTTCCGACTTGAATGGGCAGAATCGTAGGTCTTTCGTTGACCTGGGTTGCCAGGAGCCTTTTATCGGACTTTAGCCTCGAGAGGGCGTAGCCGAATTGCCTTCGAGCTTCCGACTTGAATGGGCGGAATCGAAGGTCTTTGATTGACCTGGGTTACCAGGAGCCTTTTTATCGGACTTTTGCCTTGAAAGGGTGTAGCCGAATTGCCTTCGAGCTTCCGACTTGAATGGGCGGAATCGAAGGTCTTTGGTTGACCTGGGTTGCCAGGAGCCTTTTTGTCGGACTTTAGCCTCGAGAGGGCGTAGCCGAATTGCCTTCGAGCTTCCGACTTGAACGGGCGGAATCGAAGGTCTTTGGTTGACCTGGGTTGCCAGGAGCCTTTTTGTCGGACTTTAGCCTCGAGAGGGCGTAGCCGAATTGCCTTCGAGCTTCCGACTCGAACGGGCGGAATCGAAGGTCTTTGGTTGACCTGGGTTGCCAGGAGCCTTTTTGTCGGACTTTAGCCTCGAGAGGGCGTAGCCGAATTGCCTTCGAGCTTCCGATTTGAACGGGCAGAATCGAAGGTCTTTGGTTGACCTGGGTTGCCAGGAGCCCTTTTTTTTTATGCCTTAATATGGTGGAATCGAACTTCGAGAGATTTGATTTTGAAAAAAAGGAGATACTTTATTGATACAACAAAGTAGCGGTTACACTTTTTTTTAGAGGCTGCCCAGCGGACGTTATGATTATGCATCCATGTGTTACATTGACTTTCTTTCTCCACTGCTGCGGCCTTTACTTCTCTCGACCTGGTTCCTTGTTAGCGAGGTAGCCATCGAGCCACCCTTCTTGGATCAGGTCTTCGATGTGATGCTTTAGCTTCCGACATGTAGAGATTGGGTGGCCATGGCTGCGATGAAACTCACAGTAGGCTGTCGTATCTCCCGCCTGGTCAGAATTTGGAGGGAGAGGCTGTGGCCACTTGCAAAAGGGCTCGTTCTGCAGGTAGGCGAAGATGTCTTCAATGGAGGTATTCAGCTCAGTGAATACCCTTTGCTCCCTTGGAGTTCGCCTCTTCTCTGCTGGAGGGGCTTTCGGATCTTCATTGTACCTTTTGGCCTGGGCCTTTTGGTCGGACGCAGCATGGGCAGACTTCTTGTAGTGTGCTTCATTCGGGGCTTCATCATTTTTCTTACGTCGGGAGTCACGAGACTCGCGGGGCTCGCGTAATCTTCTGGCCCGCTGATTGTCTTCCACCTCTATCTCCCGCTGTACGCGCTTGAACATCGCTTCCAGGTTACTGGGAGGATGCCGGATGAAGTCGGTGTAGACGTGGAGCTCTGGCCGGATAGCATTCTGGAATGCCAGCATGATGGCCTCCTCATTATGGGACCAACCGGTGAGCTCAGAGTGCTCATTATGAAACCTCATCGTGAAGCTCCTTAGAGACTCATCGGAGCCCATCTTCAGCCGGTAGAGTGTATCCAGCTACTTTTCCGGCTTTAAGTTTAGCCGGTAATGGTCCATGAAGAGTTCAGCCAATTCTTTGAATATAGTCACCGTACCAGTAGGCAGTGTGTAATACCAGTCGAGGGCAGGTCCCTCGAGGCTTCCCGCAAACATACGGCAGAGAACATGGTTCTCAAATTCGTAGGGCGTCAGGGCCTGCTTATAGGCCAGGATATGGAGAGCAGGGTCTCCCTGGATGCAGTTGAACTTTGGTAGGTTCGGTGTTCGCCAACCCATAGGAAATGGTGTTGCAAGAACCTTGGGATGCAGTGGCCCCACCGAGGTGATTAGTTGCCTACGGTCTTGATGGCGGCGTCCCACGTCGGCAGTATGCCTTAGTCGGTTGAGCAGCTCGCGGGCATCTGTTGCTTTCATGTACGAAGGGATAGAACATCCAGTGGACCCTATTGACTGAGGAGATCCTTCTCGGCGATAGCTTAGCGCACCATCGACGTTGAGGCGATCCCACATCGTTTGCCTTGGTGCTTGTGTGGATACTTGACGCCTCTCGATACATGGCACATGTGGTTCTTCAAGATGATGAATCACGGTTAGGCGAGTCCTTGGTTGGTCTTCATCAGTAGTTGGAGAGTTGTGGGCCACAACCCCCGCTCTTTCAGCTACCTTCTTTAGGGAATCCCTCTCTTGCTCGAGGGCCGCATTCTTCTTGAGGAGATTTAGCAGCTGGAAATCAGCAGCCGAGATCTCGTATGTAGCCTGAGGCTTGCTCCCTTGAATAGCGTGTTCTTTGCCAGATCGACGCCTCGAGGATGACGGGTCTCGCCGATCGCTGTGCCCTTCTGGATGGCTGCCTTGCGGCCCCAGCCGCTCCCGAACATTTCTTCGGTTGGTTGCAACCGAAACTTCTTGTTCTTCTTCGATCAGCATATCGTTTGTTCGTTTAGCACCCACCTTTGGTAGGTTGGTGCTGGCCTTCACCATCGAGCGTGTTGATGTCGGCGTGATGAAGGCGTTGAGGTTGATTTGGATGAGGACTTGTGGCTCGTCACCACAAGCTGAATAGGAGTCGGTAGAGGTGTGGGTAAGACCTCTATCGATATCCCACAGACGGCGCCAAAGATTGTGGGGGGAAATTTCCGAGCCGCCTTGATCGGGAACCCCACCCCACAGCCTTGATTGAATGTGGACGATTTGTAGAGTTAGAGAGATGGGAGAATAGATAGAGAGAGTAAGCAATGATGACACAAGGATTGGTGACGGAGTTCGGCCTTACGACCTACGTCTCCGGGCGAGAGGTGCCACCTGATCTTCACTATAATTCAAGTCAATAAGGGGTGAGCGTTCTCTTGACAGGCCAAGAGAAGCTTCGTACAGTCGGGTTGCACGGAGCAACTAGAAGAGAATAAGAAGGGGAGAATTGAGCTCTAGCACTTGCTCTGGGATCCTCCTCCTCTGATTGAATGGCCAACCCCCTTCCTGGATGCCTTGGGGGTCCTTTTGTAGCGTAGGCACGTGCCCGATATGGCAGTGATGACGTGGCGATGATGACGTGGCACTGGTTCTGGGCCTCCTTGCTGGGCCCTTATTGGGCCGTTGTTCGGGCCCAATAAGGGGTAGGGCTTGATCTGCGAGCCTCGTAGAGTGGGCCCATGTGAGCCCAGGCGGGCTTACCCATTTGGGCCGTTGCGCGGGCCCATGCTGCTTTGATCTGGTCCAGTACAATTTTTGCACCCACAAGTTGCAATACCACTTCGCCTGACAAAGACTCAAGCACGCCTCCGCAAAAGTGGCGAACAAATTCTTCCAAATTGCCAAGGCATCGGCTCCAGTCAAACTCCAACAATCACCAAAACTCCAGTCAAGAAGATCTTTACTTCTAACTACATTGAAGCGAAGAAGGTAGACGACAACTGCGAACCAGCGGTGACTCTGCCTACCAGCGGCAAGTCCCTCAAAAGGTACTTTGCCTAGCGCAAGGTTACCCCCCTTGCCCCCCCCCCCCCCCCCAAAAAAAAAAAAAAAGAAATAAATGAACTACGTGCGACTTGATCCCTCTCGGTAGGGTACATAGGTAGCCTGTAAAGGTTCAGTCCAAACAAAAAAAAAAGAAGCAAACTACCATTCCAGAAAATGAGCTCAGAAAAGATGCAAGTTCCACTCCGGGGATCGAGAAGCCGTCAGCCTCCGTCAAGCCACCAGCTCCCGGCGCTGCCACAGCTCATCTCTTGAGGCACCCACGCGGTGCAACTCCGAAAGGCGAGAAACCACAAGCTCTCGGCGATTCGTAAGCTCCTCCGCTGCTTTGCAAGCTTCGTTACAAAAGTCTTCTCGGTTGCTCGAGCTTTCTCCAAACGGGACTCCGGCTTCTGAAGCAATGCATGAGTAGCAAGTCGAAGTCCTAGAGGCGCCGAAGCGGCTCGCCTCCCGTAGCTTACACGCGCTGCAACTCCAGGGGTAGAGAAGCCGTCAGCTTCCGACGCGTCGCCAGCTCTGCACACCGCTTCGCAAGGTTCGCTCCAGAAGCCTTCTCGATCACCCTACCAGCTCAACGCGTCGCCAGCTTTGCACGCTGCTTTACAAGGAGGGATTCCAGCTTCTGAAGCGACGAGCGAGTAATCTCCACCTTCTTCTGCACCCAAACCAAGTCTGCAGTAGCAACGTGTGAAGCCCCTCCAGTCAACGTTTCTCTTCCTCAACCTTTGTCAATGCCAAGGAAGCGTCCTCCACTAGTGAAGCCCGTTGCAAGCAATAAGCCTAGCTATCCGCCAAAAGGGTGCACATATGCTCCTCAAACAAGGAGCTATCCACCGAAAAACCCACCAGCTACTCAAAGCGTCAAGACCCTCCTCCTGGAAGGGTGCAAGCATCGCCTGGATAAACTTCCAGCACAACTCTCCAAAAGAAGCTTAGAAAGAAGGCTCTGCGATCTACACTTTCGCTGGCAAGCCTCTAAGTGCTGAGATAAGGCGTGATCCTGTCCTGAAGACCCAAGCACGGGAACCGCCTCCTGGACCATCACCGTGACGGCTGTCAAAGATGCCACAGGAACTGACAAAGAAGCTGCGGCCAAAACAACTGTTGGAACTGACTCCTGAATGGCAACTCCGAACTCGGTCGAATGATCTGCCGTGAAAATCCCTCATCGGTGAGAATGAGCTCGTCCAACTTCGACACACGCTTCCTGCTTCGAAGTACGGCGATAGAAGACTAGCGCAAAAGGGGAACGAAGATGCGTACTCCCGTGGGAGACCGCATCGACGATCCATCCAGAAGTCAGAAAGCTCTCGTAACGGCGGTAGAAGACTTGCGCAAAAGGGAAACAAAGATGCGTACTCCCGTGGGAGACCGCATCGATGATCCATCCAGACAACGGAAAGCTCTCATAACGGCGGACCCTGAAGAAAGAAATGGAGAAAAGCACAAATCAGTCACGCATACGGGCACAAACAAATCAAGTCAAGGCAAAAAAAGAAGAAGAAGAAGAAGAAAAGGGCCCCGAGCCAAGGACTGCATCCTTCGCGACCTCCACGAAGCCAAAAAGATTGTTGGAGTTGTCACCGAGGTCAAGATCGGCGAGCAAAAGACGACCAAGATAGGCTGCTCCTTGTCAAAGCTAGTGGCCTCGTCTTCCTCCTCGATGATCCAGCCGGCCTTCGGAAAGCACTCGAAGGAACGAGACCTACAAGAAGACGAAAAGTGCAAGTCAAATCAAGATGCGAGGTCAATTCCAGAATAAAAGGGCAGTGCAAGTTCAGAAGTAAAAAAAAAAAAAAAAACCGAAGCTGAAGCTGCAGCCCCAAAAGGGACCATAGCCCCATGAAAAACCCAAGACCGGAGAGGGGTCAGCAGCTCTTTCCTTCCTTCAAAAATCCAAGAACCCAAAGGGCCACAGCCCCTTAATGCCAAAAACAAAAATATAGAGGGGGCCGTAGCAAAAATAGCCACAGCCCTCTTCTCTCTGAAAACCCACAGCCCCCAAATGGGGTTGTGGTCTTCAACTCCTGCGCCCCCAGCCGGCGAGCCCAACTCCTGCACCCATAGTCGTCGCCTGCCTGAGCTGCTCCCATGCCGGTCACTCGCAGCTCCGCGCCGATCTGCGGCCTGCGCACCACCACCGCTCGGCCCTTGTCAGCACGCCAGTCGCGACCGCCGCCTCTGCGCACATTCAGCCCGAGCTTGGCATGGACCCAGCACTCGTCAGCACTCCACCCGGCCTTCGCTCCATGCGCCAGCGGCCACCGGCCGCCTGCACCGCAACCACTGCTGCTGCGCCCCGTGCTGGAACCCAAGCCGGCCACCTCGCTGCTGCTGTGTCCATAAAACAGAGAAGGCAGAGAAGTGGGACTCGCAGTCACCAAAACCCCCAACCACGGCCGGCTCATGAACCCTGGTACCCAAAAAAAAAAAAGAGGATGGGTTGCAGTCCCCTTACTCTCCTGATAAAGCCCGCAGCCCCCAAACAGGGCTGAGACCCACGACCCTCGCTGCTCCTTCGGCCTCCGCAGCCCAAGCCAACGCGTCCGACCATGCCCCGGCCGCCCGTGTTCGACGCCGCCGTCCTGGTCTTCGCCACCTGCGCGCCCCGAAGTCGACGTCGTCCTGGCCTTCGCCGGTGTGCCTCGCAGCCGAACACCGCCACCTCGACCCCGAAACGCCTGTGACTGGCCGCGTTCATACGCCGGTCGCCTCCTCGCCGGACCTCGGCATGCACCCGCGCCAACCGCTGCCTGGACCTGTGCGCACCGGAGCCCGCAGCCGCTCCGCCTGCCTGCGCTGCTTTTGCGCCGGCCACCCGCAGCCGCCGCCGCTCGCACTCCGCGCGCGTCGCTCGACCGCCCACGGGAGCTGCACCGCTCGCCTGCGCCCGCCGCGACCCGGCCGCCCTGCCGCCGCTGCTGTGCCGCCTGCGCACCACCGCCGGCCTCCGCCCCTTCACCCGCGCCACATGGAGCCCGCGCGCGCCACCGAGCCACCCCGCTCCGCCTACCACCCTGCTGCTGTATTGTCCCGCGCGAACCAGAAACGAAAAAAAAAAAAGAAAAAAAAAAAGAAGAGAAGAAGCAGAGACCGAAACCAGAAAAGAAAAAAGAAAAGAAAAGAAGGAAACAGAGACGAAAAAAAATGGGGAAAGAATGTTGGGAAAAAACGTTATTCACTTAACCCCCTATATATAGGCATAATGGGTTATTGGGATAGAGACGGGGTAAATCTCGTATCCCATAATCTAGGGGTCTATATCCAAAGTGCATCCCGATCCTGTCACGCCCCAGAAATCTGAAGACCGATCCCTGGGGTGTGAGGTGAGAAAAGGAAGAGGGTTTTGGGTTTGGTCAATTGATTACACCAATTTGGGTTCTCACAGGGCTTCTTCTACGCTCTCTAATATGAAAAACAAGGAGGAGGGAGAAACAAGAGGGAAATCTTTTAAATTTGATTTCTCGGAAAACATTTTTATTAAAAAGGAAAGAAGAGAAATATCAATAGAGATAAGACATTATCTAATCAGCTCGACCTTCAAAAGTCATATCCTCTCAGTATGTGTGACCAGTCGGTGCCACTACATACCGACAGGGGTCTATCTGAGGGAGCACGAAGCTCAAGCCTCCTACGGCTAGCCAAGTGGTCTCATCCACGCCCTAACACTCAGGTGCACCAATCTAGGGTTCCTATCTACAAGGTTAATCAATTTAGTCATTTATATGTATTTATATTTTCATCATGATCTATCCTAGGCTTGGGGCCTTGAGGAGAGGCCTACCCAAAAGAATTCAGCTGGAACCATTGCAACTACAACCATAGAATACAACTAACTAATAAGAACTCTTATTCCAATAAAATTACCATGTCTGAAGAGAAAAGACTACAAGACGAACATACTAAACAGAAAGGTAAAGCTGCAACTCCAACTCCGCCTCTGGACTCCTACTGCTACTCCTGAGCCTCTGAACCTGCACTGAGCCTACTCGTGGGAAAGAGTAGCCCCCAATAGGAAATTGGGAGATTAGCCAAATTAATGGCTAGTGACATCCTAATAGTCTATAATATGATGAGACGACCAATCATAATAAATTAAGATATAATCTAGCAGTTCTAGTATGATCAATGTTTGTAGAATGATACCTAAACCTATCAGTAGTCTATATTCACATGCAATTCCTACTGACACTAGGTTATCTAACATGAAGTCCATTCAATGTTCTACAGCATTAAAGAACAAATTAAAGTTCAGATAAAGTCACGAAGCTATCATGTAAACAATCACTCAATTCTAAATTCATATACAGATAAAACACACACTATCAAAATGTGAACCCCGGATATTTTGTTCATCCTGCCCCCGGTCGGGCATTACTATAGGGCCTTTTATTTCGATATAGAGGGCCAACTCTCTCGCCGTGCATCCACCAACACCATGCACTAGTCACCCAGATGATCATAAGGGGTTTCCCGTCTTTCACGGTGGAGCTCTACCGCCCAACTTGCTTTACTATGGGGACTTCAACTCCCCAGGACGGGGTTGCTAGGCCAATCCCTACTCGAGGGCACCTCCTATTGGCTTTACCACAACCCTTGCCCGTGACCCCTAACCTACTTAACTTCGGCTGTACGCGCAGGGTGGTTCACGGCCCTTGCGCGCACGGGGTCCCTACCCTTTAACCAGGTAGATTCACATATAACATCTTTCAACATATACAATGAAACTACAAAAAGTCTATTTAATGTTTATCAATTTCCAACAATTTACCCCTGGTCCCGTACTGCTCTCGCAACCCATGCAACATAATAAGTCAATGAAGTAAAACACTCATCCCAGTGACCCGTGTGCTAGGGTTGCCATACTCCTCTCAGGAGGGTGGGTCCCGATAATTATTAGTTATTCAATTTATTATTTAATTTAAGGGAATCCTAATTACGGTGTCCATACAATCAAAAGCAATCATTATTATTATTTTATTAATATTTTAAGCATGCGTCGCCGGACTCGCGACTCCGCATGCTGAGAGGAGTATGGCAACCCTAGCAGACCGGTTCACTGCATGCGGAGTCGCGAGTCCGGCGACGCATGCTTAAAATATTAATAAAATAATAATAATGATTGCTTTTGATTGTATGGACACCGTAATTAGGATTCCCTTAAATTAAATAATAAATTGAATAACTAATAATTATCGGGACCCACCCTCCTGAGAGGAGTATGGCAACCCTAGCAAACGGGTCACTGGGATGAGTGTTTTACTTCATTGACTTATTATGTTGCATGGGTTGCGAGAGCAGTACGGGACCAGGGGTAAATTGTTGGAAATTGATAAACATTAAATAGACTTTTTGTAGTTTCATTGTATATGTTGAAAGATGTTATATGTGAATCTACCTGGTTAAAGGGTAGGGACCCCGTGCGCGCAAGGGCCGTGAACCACCCTGCGCGTACAGCCGAAGTTAAGTAGGTTAGGGGTCACGGGCAAGGGTTGTGGTAAAGCCAATAGGAGGTGCCCTCGAGTAGGGATTGGCCTAGCAACCCCGTCCTGGGGAGTTGAAGTCCCCATAGTAAAGCAAGTTGGGCGGTAGAGCTCCACCGTGAAAGACGGGAAACCCCTTATGATCATCTGGGTGACTAGTGCATGGTGTTGGTGGATGCACGGCGAGAGAGTTGGCCCTCTATATCGAAATAAAAGGCCCTATAGTAATGCCCGACCGGGGGCAGGATGAACAAAATATCCGGGGTTCACATTTTGATAGTGTGTGTTTTATCTGTATATGAATTTAGAATTGAGTGATTGTTTACATGATAGCTTCGTGACTTTATCTGAACTTTAATTTGTTCTTTAATGCTGTAGAACATTGAATGGACTTCATGTTAGATAACCTAGTGTCAGTAGGAATTGCATGTGAATATAGACTACTGATAGGTTTAGGTATCATTCTACAAACATTGATCATACTAGAACTGCTAGATTATATCTTAATTTATTATGATTGGTCGTCTCATCATATTATAGACTATTAGGATGTCACTAGCTATTAATTTGGCTAATCTCCCAATTTCCTATTGGGGGCTACTCTTTCCCACGAGTAGGCTCAGTGCAGGTTCAGAGGCTCAGGAGTAGCAGTAGGAGTCCAGAGGCGGAGTTGGAGTTGCAGCTTTACCTTTCTGTTTAGTATGTTCGTCTTGTAGTCTTTTCTCTTCAGACATGGTAATTTTATTGGAATAAGAGTTCTTATTAGTTAGTTGTATTCTATGGTTGTAGTTGCAATGGTTCCAGCTGAATTCTTTTGGGTAGGCCTCTCCTCAAGGCCCCAAGCCTAGGATAGATCATGATGAAAATATAAATACATATAAATGACTAAATTGATTAACCTTGTAGATAGGAACCCTAGATTGGTGCACCTCAGTGTTAGGGCGTGGATGAGACCACTTGGCTAGCCGTAGGAGGCTTGAGCTTCGTGCTCCCTCAGATAGACCCTTGTCGGTATGTAGTGGCACCGACTGGTCACACATACTGAGAGGATATGACTTTTGAAGGTCGAGCTGATTAGATAATGTCTTATCTCTATTGATATTTCTCTTCTTTCCTTTTTAATAAAAATGTTTTCCGAGAAATCAAATTTAAAAGATTTCCCTCTTGTTTCTCCCTCCTCCTTGTTTTTCATATTAGAGAGCGTAGAAGAAGCCCTGTGAGAACCCAAATTGGTGTAATCAATTGACCAAACCCAAAACCCTCTTCCTTTTCTCACCTCACACCCCAGGGATCGGTCTTCAGATTTCTGGGGCGTGACAGCTGGTATCAGAGCTTAGGGATATGTTCCTAGGGATTTTGTTAGGATGTGGTTCGTGTCTTGCGATTCTTTCTTCGGAAAGTTTAGACTCTAGTGGTGTTAGAATGTTTTCTAGAGATTGTTTAGATATTGAGTCGATAGAATTATCGTAGTAGCTAGTGGTGGTATAGCGATTATTTCTAAGGATAAGGACCTGGGGTTAATCATACTTGGAGAACTGGTTTTGTTTGAGGGATTGATCTGTGACTAAGAACTGTCTATGATTGAGTTTTTGATTGATCGAGAATCGTGAATCAATCTATATGTCGTATGCGTATGATTGTATTAGAACTCTGATGTGCTATAATGTTTAGCTTTAGAGTTAGTCGTTGTAACTCGGGTGATAATTCTTAAGAAGGAGCCACATAGAAAATTTTTACCAAGGGTAGTGTTTCTTGATCTCTAGGCAGAAGCATAGTGTTTGAGTCTATATAGGAGTATAGGTTGGGTGTCTTCTAATATGGATTATCTTGAACTTTCTAGTGGTATAAGGAGCTGACAAAGGACTAGATATTCAACTCTAGTTAGTATTTTGGTTGATTGTTTTAGAATGAATGTATTTGATATATCTGGAAGGATGTATATCCTTGATGGTTTATCTGGTATGGTTGTGAGGTTACTCTTTTTGTTGGTTTTGTTATTTTTCGTTGACCATAAGCACTAGAAACCTAGTCGGTGTTTTATGATTCCTTGATCTTTGTTGACCCTTAGTATTAGAGACTTAGTTGGTGTTTTAGGATTCCTTGATTCTTGTTGACCATTGGTATTAGAGACCTAGTTGGTGTTTTTAAGATTGTCCCTTATCTCGATATAGATGTAATAATTAAATTAGTTTTCTTGTTAGAATCTCTCTAGTGTATCGTGGGTTATAATTAGCTTGGTGTAGAGCTTCTGTGTTTTTTTAATTGATCCTATGAGTAATGATGATGACTCGTGGGGATAGTGGTTTCAAGGAGTACACCAGGAGATGAAAATCTCAGGTGATAGTTTGAATTTCTCATGGTTAGTAGATTACGGGATACCTTGATAGTGACTCTTGCAAAAGAGTATGCACTGTTCCTATGGAACTTTGGCGATGGTGACGATTGTCCGGTAGAGGACATACTGTGGCTACGCACTGACTCTTCGGAGACTTTGGCGGTTGGTTACGCAGTTCCTGTTGGACCTTGCGGCAGAGCGTGCACTGTTTCTTCGGAAACTTTGGCAGCTGGCAGAGCTTGCACTGTTCCCAATCGGAACTTTGGCAGCTGGTTACGCAGTTCCTGTTGGAACTTGCGGCAGAGCGTGCACTGTTTCTTCGGAAACTTTGGCAGCTGGCAGAGCTTGCACTGTTCCCAATCGGAACTTTGGCAGCTGGTTACGCAGTTCCTGTTGGAACTTGCGGCAGCGCGTGCACTGTTTCTTCGGAAACTTTGGCACCTGACAGAGCTTGCACTGCTCTCAAAAGGAACTTTGGCAACTAGTTACACAGTTCTTGTTTGGACTCGCGGGAGAGAGTGCACTAGCCATAGGGCAGTGACGTTGAGATGAAATTGAGATAATTGAGTACTAGAGTGTTGATAGTGATCCTGCTAAGGAACTTGCTCACGGTTTTGGAAATTGGGAATGCATTATCAGTTGTAATCTTAAGAATAATCATTATTTAGGGGATTCACTTAGCTTTGTTTCTAATTGTTTTGGTTTAGAACCGATCAATCAATCTTGTAGAAAGATACTGTCAGTATAAGGTGTAGTCGTGTCGGTATCCTAGTTTTCGGCTCTATTTGGCCAGTAGGTTAGTTGTTCTCGTAGTTCAATATTTTCTAAGTGAGTAGTAGGTTCCCTCGTATATCTGAATTGTGCATCATAGTGTATCTTTTAGAAGGTTTCTAAGTCTTGCGATAATAACATAATTGGAATTGTTAGTGTTAGGTCTTTCATTGAGCGTCAGCTTTTTCATTGTTCTCTTCTTATTCTCGCTCGTTTGTGGTTTAGTGTGTTACCTGGAATTCAACATTTTTTTAGGTTAGTTAGTGTGTATGTTGTGATATCCAATTCATATCTTAGTGGTGTTTTTCTTGTAGGTTAATAGGGTAGTAGTGGTTGTGTAGGTAATAGACGCATTTGCTCCGGAGAGAAGTCTCATAGGACTTAAGTCTAGGCGTACTAGTTCGAATTATCTAGTTGTTTTCAATTCAATTCTATAGGTGTATAGGTATATGTTTATTTGTAGGAATTACATTTCCGTGTTAGTATCGTTAGTTGAGAATGTCTCGTGATCTTGTTTCGTGAAATCAGATTGCTACCTCACTTTGAATAAGGGGGACGCTCCTTATCCAGGGAAGGGAGATAATTCAAAGTCACGAAATTTTTATTAGTCCATAATTGTTAGGACCACGATTGAACGTTATGCCTTGTGTGAGCTCCACGAGAACCTAATGTTCTAATCCTATCCTATTAATTATGTAACTCGATTGTATAAGTTCAGTTAGTAGTCTCGTTAGTGGCGGAGTATTTCTCTTTTTAGTATGATTGGCGTATTGATTTAATTTCTCGTGGACTGTATTAGAAATGATATGGTACCAGTTGTGAATTCGTATTCGTTACTTTAGTGGTAGGTTGGTAGGATTGTATCGTCAGTTTTAGTAATTGAATTTTCGGGACGAAAATTTCTTTAAGGTGTAGGTTGTAACACCTGTGGTGTTAGATTTGAGAATAATAGAAATCCTCAATGGCTAGTTTCGTCTTTTTACAGCCAGACTTTCTCTTCGGGCTTTTTCCCAATAAATGGATCATAAACCTATGAGATGTTTTACGTTCACATTCTCCGTAACTTCGAGCATGTCACGATGGTGCGTTCCGTGCAACGATCATGTGTATGCGCAGCCAGTTTCGGCAGCCCGGCAGGTAAACCCTAGAAAAGCGATAATTGGGCGATAGTTGTAGCTATTTTGTTTCTTGCAAGAGATTGAGTGATCGGATCATAATGAAACAGGATACGTTAGATTAGGCTCTGAGGGAGCTTTCCAATGAGCCTGAGTTAGGGTCGATCCGACACCCGGGTGAATAGTTATTGCTATTTTTAGTTTTCGAGTCTTTCCTCTTTTTCGGGAAATCCAGAAGTCAGAAAATTATGTACCAAGCGCTAACGCGTTCGCGTTGTCGAGACCTTTCCAACGAATCCTCTCGGGCCCTATTCCGACTTCCGGTTTGATAGTTACAGCTTATTATTCTTTTCAGCCCGGTTGATGGACGAATCGCACTCGGATTCCAACCGAGCCCGGTTCAGGGCTCGGGACCGAGCCCGACCAGCCCTAGAGCCTGCCTCCCGATCTCCTAGCATGATTTAGGCTCTCTTGACCTCCCTCCCCGTTTATTTAAAATCCGAAATTCGGATGGGAATTATCGGGCAGGATTGGGATGATGCATCCCTATCTTATCTATCCTTATCCCTTCCCCCTTATTAGGAAACCTAAACCGACCCTATCCCCAACCCTTATCCGACCATATCCCTTCCCCTCAACAGCCTCCCCCCCTCTATAAATAGAGAGAGAACGGGAGAGAGAGAGAGAGAGAAGAACGTAATAGAGATAGAGAGAGAATGGGTTAGAGAGAGAGAGAACGGGATGAGGGGGGTCTAATCCTACACGAGGACGTGTAGCCCTAAGGGGGGTGGATTGTGACGACCAAGATCCAATAGACCAATAGCCAAGAGCCAAGACTCCTGAGGCGGGAATGCCAAGATGGATGAGGTGAGGTGAGGTGCGGTGAGGTGTACAATGCCATGAGTTAGCCCCACATCGCCTGGAGAGAAGGAGATCCTGAGCTACTTATATAATTTCCCCTCCCAAACATAGAAGACGCGTTTTAAAACCGTGCGCCGCTACGGATTTCGTAAGAACTCCGTAGTTAAGCGTGCTCGGGCGAGAGTAGTACCAGGATGGGTGACCTCCCTGGGAAGTTCTCGTGCGGGCACGGGCAAAGCGGACAATATCTTGTGTGTTTGGGGCGGATGTTACAAAATTTATGAAGATATGGCTGAACATAGGGATAGATGATACCAGCTGTCACGCCCCAGAAATCTGAAGACCGATTTCTGGGGTGTGAGGTGAAAAAAAGGAAAAGGGTTCTGGGTATGGTTACTTAACTATGCCAATTTTAGGATTCTCACTGGGCTCTTTCTACGCTCACACACAAGCAAATGAAAGAAGGGGGAGAAACAAAAGATCAGGCTCGACCTTTAAAAGGAGTATCCTTTCAGTACATGCGACCCAACGGGGTCACAACATACTGACAGAATATCCTCTAAAGGAGCACGCGGCTCAAGCCTCCGACGGAGATGCCGAGTATCTCACCCGCTCCCGAGCACTCGGTGCATCTGTCTGAAGGTCCTATCTATTGGGCTTGTCGAATTAGGTCAATTATTCATCTTATATTTTTGTGGTGATCTAACCTAGGCTTGGGGCCTTGAGGAGAGGCCTACCCAAAGAAAATTCAGCTGGCACATCACCACTTATCACACTAACTAACTAATAGAAACTTATTCCAATCCAATTCGATTACATCCGATGAAAAGGTACCACTACTAAGATTGACATAAATAGAAGAAAAAAAAAAATATAAGCTGCTACTCTACTGACTGCTGGACTCCTACTGCTGCTCCTGTGCCTCAGCTCCTGCAGAAGAGTCTACTCGTGGGAATGAGTAGCCCCCAAAAATACATTTGGGAGATTAGCCAAATAAATGGCTAGTGACAAGCTAACAATCTTAATAACTAACAACGCTCAATTTTTAAGACAAATTATTGATTCACCTAATTGTCAAGCTATGTTCTCAAACACGACCTATGTGTCCATGCAATTTCTATATTCACATGCAAATCCTACTGTCACTAGGTCATCGTGTATACAGTCATACAATTCAAAATTTAATAATCAAACAATTAAGCACTCATACATGAACCCCGGATATTTTGTTCAACCTGCCCCCGGTCGGGCATTACTATCGGGCCTTTTATTTCGATGTAGAGGGCCAACTCTCTCGCCGTGCATCCACCAACACCATGCACAATTCACCCAGATGATCATAAGGGGTTTCCCGTCTTTCACGGTGGAGCTCTACCGCCCAACTTGCTTTACTATGGGGACTTCAACTCCCCGGGACAGGGTTGCTAGGCCAATCCCTACTCGAGGGCACCTCCAATTGGCTTTACCACAACCCTTGCCCGTGACCCCTAACCTACTTAACTTCGGCTGTACGCGCAAGGTGGTTCACGACCCTTGCGCGTACGGGGTCTCTACCCTCTAACCAGGTAGATTAACAATAATTAACATACACATGGCAATGAAAGTACTAAACAGTGTTTAAACATTTTCAATGGATTACCCCGGGATTCGCACCCACTCACAACCCAGCATCAAAATTAAATATCATAAAACACTCTCGCCCAAAATCCCTTTACTAGGGTTACCACGCTCACCTCAGGAGGGTGGGTCCCGATAATTCTTTAATTATTTATTTATTCAAATTAAGGAAAAACCTAGCTATGGTGTCCATGCAAACAATATAATATTTATTATTAAAATTATTAACTTTTTATGCATGCGTCGCCGGACTCGCGACTCCGCATGCAAGGCGGGGTCCACTCGACCACATGCGACGACGTCCGGCGGGACCCGCATGCAGCGTTATGGACACCTACCCTTAATTTCTATATCGACATTATTAATTATTAAAGAAAGCGTGCTGTGTCACCTGGTCGACGTGCGCGGACTCCTGTCTCTGGCCTCTGCTCCGTCCACGGTTGGATCGTCCCGGTACGAACTGGTAAGTTGAATAAATCTAAATTACACGTCTATTGATTTGGTCGGTTTAAAGAAGTGAAAAACTGGCAAGCCTTACTGAGCCCATGCTCAGGTTGGCAACAAGCATTGAGTCCCACTCGATGGACTCTCGGGATTGCAAACAACGAGTAGAAAATCGATATCGTGGGTTCATGGTCATGCAACTGACACAACCCGTTTAGCGGTACAAAGAAAGCTTACGCGGTGGTGACGAGGCTGCGATGAGTCACAACAGAAAGAAAGGGGAGAAATGGACTGCTGCCTTGGTGGTTGGGGCAGTCAGCATCGGTTCGGCTTTGCCGACTGCACCGCCGCCGGCAATTATGGCCGCTTCAAGGGCATGGGACACAAGGGTCCAGGGTTGGTCAGAACCACACAGAAAGAAAAGGTAAGAAAGGAAAATAGGTTGATGGTCTGGTCGATGGCCACTATGCTCACGCAACACAGCCAGCTAATGCCGGGCCATCGTGTAGAGAGGCCGGTGAGAACCTACACTGTTCAATCAAGAAACGGTGTCCACTGTGCTTGCCCAACACAGGGACCCAAACAACTCTCTGGTCCCTCGTCCGGGCTTTGAACCTTAATTCCCCCCAGCTGGGGTTACAAGCTCGCGCAACCAAGCTCGGCTGGTTGGGCAGGTCACAGTACAAAAGAAAAGGAAAGAAAAACAGGGGAAAGAGAGGAGGCGACCCACCTGGTGCAAAAGGGCTCGGCTCCGGCTCCGGCTGCGGCTGCTTCCTCCCCGATTCCGACTACGCTCCGAGTGCCGTACGCACTGATCACCGCAGGGGAAAAAGATCGAAGAGGGTGAGGAGGGGTCGGCTGGGTTTAGGGCCTAGTTTTATAGAGGAGAGGGGGGGCTGCGGGATAGAGATGAGGGGAGATCGGGATTTCAGGGGGGGGATCAGGATTTGAGAGGAGATCGGAGGGGATCGGGATGTGAGAGGAGATCGGAGGGGATCAGGATTTGAGAGGGATCGCGCAGGGGGGAAATCGGATCAGGTTGAGAGAGGGGATCGGGGTTGTTGAGTTTGGGATAGAGAGGGATAGATAGAGAGAGAGATAGAGAGAGGAGAAACGGTTTAGAGAGGGAGAGAGATCGCTCGGGTGTGGGATTGAGAGATAGAGAGAGAGCCGCTCTGTAATTGGGTTGGGTTGGGTTGGCTGAAAAGTTAAAAGAGGTTGGTTGAAAGGGTTGGTCAAAAGGGTTTGGGTTTTAGATAAAGAGAGAGAGAGAGAGCTGGGTTCGGTTGGGTTTGGTTGGGTTGGGATTGGTTTTAGTTTTAAATTCTTTTTTTTTTTTTTTTTCTACTAAACAAGTATTGCTCGAATATCAAGCAAGGCTCGCACCCGGGCTCGCATCGCACCGAGACGGGCCGGTGCGCAAACTTTACGAGTCCGACAGACTCGTCTAAAAACCCGATATATTAATTAATTTAAAAACATCAAAACAATCATGCCATGCCTCCAGTGTCGCCTAGCGACCCGGACCCGGGGCCCACTGCCCGGTCCAACTCATGCTCCAGTAAACACCATCGACAACCATACATGCGAAAACATTCAATCAATCTAGCAACAATAAAATAAAAAAATATATATATATATAAAACCGGGCTGCCCTGAAATCAACGTACCGGATATTACATCCTACCCACCTTATAAAAATTTTCGTCCCGAAAATTAACTAATACTAATCATCAAACAAAGAAGAGTACTGGGACCGCATCGCTGACTCGAGCTCCCACGTAGCCTCCTCCTCACTACAGTGCTGCCACTGCACCTTCACCATGGGGATGGTCTTTGTACGAAGCACTCGATCTTCTCTAGCCAAGATCCTAATCGGTCGCTCCTCATAGGACGCGTCTGAACTGAGGGTCAGGTCCTGCCAATCTAACACGTGCGACGGGTCTGGCTCATACCTCCGAAGCATTGACACGTGAAAGACACCGTGGACGCTAGAGAGCTGCGGGGGCAGTGCCAGACGATATGCCACCTCGCCAACTCTCTCCAAGATCTCGAAAGGACCTATGAACCTCGGAGCCAACTTTCCTTTCTTCCCAAATCTGGTGATGCCTCGCCGAGGGGAAACCTTTAGGAAGACATGGTCTCCGACAGTAAACTCGAGCGGGCGTCGACGCACATCCGCGTAGCTCTTCTGTCGACTCTGCGCCGCTCTAAGTCGCTCTCTAATCAGCTGGATCTTCTCAGTAGTCTCCTGGACAAGCTCTGGCCCCAAGAGACTCCGCTCTCCTACCTCTGCCCAACAAAGAGGTGACCGACATGGCCTCCCGTACAAAGCTTCATAGGGGGCCATGCCGATGCTAGCTTGGTGACTATTGTTGTAGGCGAACTCTACAAGAGGTAGGTGCTCCTCCCAACTGCCTCCAAAATCTACTGTGCAAGCCCGCAACATATCCTCCAAAATCTGAATCGTCCTCTCTGACTGGCCATCCGTCTGCGGGTGAAACGCAGTGCTAAAACTGAGCTCCGTCCCCAAAGCTGTCTGCAGGCTCTCCCAAAATCGAGATACGAACCGAGGATCTCGATCCGAGACAATGGAAACTGGAACTCCGTGCAGCTTGACAATTTCCCTTACATAAAGCTTTGCTCGGTCGATAGATGTCATCGTCGTCCGCACCGAAAGAAAGTGCGCCGACTTCGTCAGTCGGTCCACGATCACCCAAACTGAGTCATGTTTGTTTCGGGTCAGAGGTAACCCCGAAACAAAATCCATCGTGATGTGCTCCCATTTCCACTCAGCTACTGGAAGCGGCTGTAGCAATCCAGCCGGTCTCTGGTGCTCAGCCTTGACTTGCTGACAAGTCAAACATCTAGACACAAAGGCGGCCACGTCACGCTTCATGCCCTTCCACCAGAACTGCCTCCTCAAATCGTGATACATCTTGGTGCCGCCAGGGTGCACCGAGAATTTGGATCGATGCGCCTCTGACAATACTTCCTCTCGAACCTCCTCATCAGCAGGGAGGCACAACCTCCTCCGAAACCTCAGACCTCCATCAGCATCGATCGACCAATCCGGGACAGACTCTCCACTGTCGCATCGCACCCTAATCTCCTCCAACTCAGAATCCAGCCTCTGTGCTGCAATCACCTTCTGAAGTAGGCTAGGCTGCACTCGCATGGTGCACAACACGGTATGAGAGGACTCCCACTGAACCCACAAATCAAAGCCTTCTATCGTGGCCAGAAAGTCCTGTCGATCAGTCACCAATCTAGCAAGCTGGCTACGGGACTTTCGGCTCAAGGCATCTGCAACAACATTCGCCTTACCAGGATGGTAAAAGAACGAATAATTGAAATCCTTCAAGACCTCGATCCATCTCCTCTGACGCATATTCAGATCCTTCTGACTCCCGATGTATCGCAGAAATCTGAAGACCCATTTCTTTGTCAAATCATTCTAAGTTTCATCCATGGCTAGTTTCGGGATAAATTTCTACCATGGCTATCACCATAGGTTTACGATCCATCGTGACATGCAAGGGTTTCTGGGGTTTCTGGGGTGTTAGATTCATCCATAGGGTTTCTGGGATATTATTCTCATTTCCCATTATTAAAGACCACGCAAGGGTAGTAGATGTCACCTGGTTGTCGATCGCACACGACTCCGGCAAGTTGCCTCTGATCCGCCTCCGTTGGATCACCACGATCACAGTCTGATAACATGCACAGCTCTAAATCACAATGCTATCGATTAAAACATAAGAGTCAACGACGAGGGTTCTATGCCAAGGATAGTCGGGCACCCTCGATAAGGGACCAACATTGAGTTGACAGCACGCAAAACCGTGCGACTAAAGAAGTCGAACCTAAACAATACTAGGTCAAACAAGTAATTAGAAGCTAAACCTACTCATCGAATCGGGCTCGAAGAACCCTTTCCGATGGTTCCGGTTTCGCTGGAATCCGACTTCGGTCGGATGGTTCCGGGTCAAACCAGTGAAAACCGGTCTACGATCGGTTCAATAGGGTAGAAGGGTCTCTAGGGTTCCAAACTAGGTTCAAAAGGTAGGACTCAATGTTCTGAGCACAATACCGCTGGTTTCGTCCGAATCCGAGTTCGGACGATGAAACGGCGGTCAAACCACGGTACCGCGATAATATCGGGTCCAAGGATAAAACAGGGTATTAAACAATATAATTACTATTCTAGACTATGACCAATAGGTAGGAATTTCCGAGCCGGTCGAAATGGCGCTGGTTTCGTCCAATTCCGAGTTTGGACGGAGAAATGGCAGTCGAACCAAAATCGACTGGTTCACGGGTCTGGTTCGGGTGAACCAGACCGGTTCACTGTTGGGCCGGGTCTGCTGCAGGGTCGGGTCGGGTATGCAGTGGGAGGTCGGGTCGGGTCTGCATTAGGGAGTCGGGTCGGGTCTGCAGTTTAAATTTTCCGCTTTAAAAGTTATGAAGATATGCAGTTTAAACAAGATATGCTAGCTGGTAACATCCGCCCCAAACATACAAGATTTTGTCCGCTTTGCCCGTGCCCGCACGAGAACTTCCCAGGGGGTTACCCATCCTGGTACTACTCTCGCCCAAGCACGCTTAACTACGGAGTTCTTACGAATTCCGTAGCGGCGCACGGTTTTAAAACGCGTCTTCTATGTTTGGGAGGGGAAATTATATAAGTAGCTCAGGATCTCCTTCTCTCCAGGCGATGTGGGGCTAACTCATGGCCTTGTACACCTCACCTCACCTCACCTCACCTCATCCATCTTGGCATTCCCGCCTCAGGAGTCTTGGCTCTTGGCTATTGGCCTATTGGATCTTGGTCGTCACAATCCACCCCCCTTAGGGCTACACGTCCTCGTGTAGGGTTAGACCCCTCCCATCCCGAGGAGAACCGGCTCTGATACCAGCTGTCACACCCCAGAAATCTGAAACCGACTCCTGGGGTGTGAGGTGAGAAAAACCAAGGGCTTTAGGATTTAGTCGACTAACTACACCAATTAGGGTTTCTCACAGGACTGTGGCTCTTTCATAAATGAGGAAGAAGGAGGAGGGAGAACAATGAATATTTTATAACTTGATTTTTGTTTCAAAAATATTTTTATTTAAAAGAAAGTAGGGAGATAAAATTTTGCCGACAAAGATTATCACGCTCGACCTTCAACTGGGCTATCCTCTCAGCATGTGTGGCCTATCGGTGCTCCACATGCTGATAGAAGTCCCTCTTAAGGGAGCACGGGGCTCAAACCTCTGACGGCGAGCCGAGTAGCCTCGCCCGCTCTCTAACACTCAGGCACTGGTTTAGAGGTCCTATCTACATGGTTAGTCAATTAGGTCAATTATTTTTCTTATATTTCCATTGTGATCTACCCTAGGCTTGTGGCCTTGAGGAGAGGCCTACCCAAAAGAATTCAGCTGTATCATTGCCGCTAACAAATAATAAAACACTAAAAGAGACTAAATGATTTTTATATTTATCCCAACAATTACATAGCTAGAAATAAAAAAAACTGTAATACGACAAACTGAAAACATAACACTACTTCAACCCTAACTCTGCCTCGAGCCTCCAACTGCTACTCCTGAACCTCCGAACCTGCAGGAGAGTCTACTCGTGGGAAAGAGTAGCCCCCAATAGGAAATTGGGAGATTAGCCAAATTAATGGCTAGTGACATCCTAGTAGCCTTTAATACTATGAGACAACCGAGTTAATTGAATTAAATTTAGCAGTCCTATTACATAATATAATATTTACAGATTAATACCCTAATCCTATCAGTAGTATATGTTTGCATGCAATACCTACTGTAACTAGATTGTCTAACATAAAGTTTACTCAATATTTTACAGTATTCATAAACTATTTAAACAGAAAAGACCATATAAAAGTTACCAGATTTGCCAATGCTCTAGAATTCCACAATCCAGCATTAAGATTCCATACTTGTTAATTAGTAATCATATAAAATATCTATCCTAATGTGAACCCCGGATATTTTGTTCATCCTGCCCCCGGTCGGGCATTACTGTAGGGCCTTTTATTTCGATGTAGAGGGCCAACTCTCTCACCGCGCATACTCCGACACCATGCGCAAAGTCACCCATATGATCATAAGGGGTTTCCCGTCTTTCACGGTGGAGCTCTACCGCCCAACTTGCTTTCCTTGGGGGCTTCAACTACCCCGGGATAGGATTGCTAGGCCAATCCCTCTTCGAGGGCACCACCTATTGGCTTTACCACAATCCCTGCCCGTGACCCCCTAGCCTACTGATCTTCGGCTGTGCGCGCAGGGTGGTTCACGGCCCTTGCGCGCACGGGGTCCCTACCCTTTAACCAGGTAGATTCACATATAACATCTTTCAACATATACAATGAAACTACAAAAAGTCTATTTAATGTTTATCAATTTCCAACAATTTACCCCTGGTCCCGTACTGCTCTCGCAACCCATGCAACATAATAAGTCAATGAAGTAAAACACTCATCCCAGTGACCCGTGTGCTAGGGTTGCCATACTCCTCTCAGGAGGGTGGGTCCCGATAATTAATAGTTATTCAATTTATTATTTAATTTAAGGGAATCCTAATTACGGTGTCCATACAATCAAAAGCAATCATTATTATTATTTTATTAATATTTTAAGCATGCGTCGCCGGACTCGCGACTCCGCATGCAAGGCGGGGTCCACTTGACCACATGCGACGATGCCCCGCGGGGCCCGCATGCAGTGTCATGGACACCTACCCTTAGTCATTCTCATTTCCCACTATTAAAGACCACGCAATGGTAGTAGATGTCACCTGGTTGTCGATTACACATGACTCCTGCTAGCTGCCTCTGATCCGTCTCCGCTGGATCACCACGATCAAGGTCTGATAATAACCACAGCTCCGCATCACAACTCTATCGATTAAAACATAGGAGTCAACGACGAGGGTTCTATGCTAAGGATAGTCGGGCACCCTCGATAGGGGACCAACATTGAGTCGACAGCACGTAAATCCGTGCGACTGAAGAACTCGAACCTAAACAATACTAGGCCAAACAAGTAAATAGAAGCTAAACCTACTCATCGAATCGGGCTCGAAGAACCCTTTCCGATGGTTCCGGTTTTGCTGGAATCCGACTTCGGTCGGATGGTTTCAGGTCAAACCATGTAGAATCGATAAAATCGATCGCATGGCTGGTTCACTAGGGTAGAAGGGGTTCTAGGGTTATCTTCTAGGTTTAATAGGTAGGGCTCAATGTTCTGAGCACAATGCCGCTAGTTTCGTCCGAATCCGAGTTCGAACGATGAAACGACGGTCAAACCACGGTACCGCGATAAGATTCGGTCCAAGGATAAAACAGGGTATTAAAAAGTAATATTACTATAATAAACTATAGCCAACATGTAGTATTTTCCGAGCCGGTCGAAATGGCGCTGGTTTCGTCCAATTCCGAGTTCGGACGGAGAAATGACAGTCGAACCAAAATTCATTGGTTCACTGGTCTGGTTCAGGTGAACCAGACCGGTTCACTGTTGGGCCGGGTCTGCTGTGCAGTCGGGTCGGGTTGCAGTGTAGTCGGGTCGGGTCTGCAGTAGTTAGGTCGGGTCGAGTTCAGGGTTTAACGGGTCGGGTTCAGGGTTAAACGGGTCGGGTTCTGGGGTTAAATAAAACATGGGAAATTACCGTGTTGCCCCCCCCTAACTCCTTCTTCTCCACGACAAAGAAACCAGCGGTGCTGGTTCTTGCGTGCCGGCGGCCGGCGGGAGGGGCGGCCTGGAGCGCCGGCGAGCGCTCGGCCGGCCTCTCCCGCACCACCCCCACGGAGGAGGCGCGATGGGAGGCGGCCGGAGCGGCCGCCGGACTCCCAAGGTCTCTGACGGAGGAGGGCTCGCATGGGGTTTGGAGGTCGGTGGTGGTGCGCCGGGGGTCGTCGGGAGGGGCTCGGTTGCGGCGGCGGTGTCCGCCCTTGCGGGCCGCGGCAAGGGAGAAGGAAGGGGGTCGCGGAGGAGGATGGGAAGAGGGTGGGGTGGCTGACCTGCGGGGTGACGGCGTGCTCGCCGGGGCTCCGGCGAGGGGCGGGTCGGGGTGCTCCGTCTCCCTTGATCTCTCCTCCTTCTCCGTCTCCGTCTCGATCTGTCTCTCTCTGCATCCCGCTCTCTCTCTCTCTATTACGTTCTCTCTCTCTCTCTATTACGTTCTCTCTCTCTCTCTCCCGTTCTCTCTCTCTCTCTATTTATAAACACGGGAGGGTGTTAAGGGAAAGGGATATGGTCGGTTAAGGGGAAGGGATATGGTCAGATAAGGGTTGGGGATAGGGTCGGTTAAGGCTTAGGGATAAGGATAAGAAAGACAGGGATATATCATCCCGATCCTGCCCGATCTGTCTCATCCGAATTTCGAATTTAAATAAATGGGGAGGGAAGTCAAGAGACCTAAATTATGCTAGGAGACCGGGAGGTAGGCTCTAGGGCTGGTCGGGCTCGGTCCCGAGCCCTGAACCGGGATCGGTTGGAATCCGGGTGCGATTCGTTCATCAACCGGGCTGAAAAGAATAATAGGTTGTAACTATCAAACCGGAAGTCGGAATAGGGCTTGAGAGGATTCGTTGGAAAGGTCTCATCAACACGAACGCGTTAGCGCTTAGTACATAATTTTCTGACTTCTAGATCTCCCGAAAAGAAGGAAAGACTCCAAAACTCAAAATAGCAATAACTATTCACCCTGGTGTCGGATCGACCCTAACTTAGGCTCATTGGAAGGCTCCCTCAGAGCCTCATCTAACGTATCCTGTTTCGTTACGATCCGATCACCCGATCTCTTGCAAGAAATAAAACAGCTACAACTATTGAGCAATTATCGTTTTTCTAGGGTTTACCTGCCGGGCTGCCGAAACTGGCTGCGCATACACATGATCGTTGCACGGAACGCACCATCGTGACATGCTCGAAGTTACGGAGAATGTGAACGTAAAACATCTTATAGGTTTACGATCCATTTATTGGGAAAAAACCCAAAGAAAAAGTCTGACTGCAAAAAGACGAAACTAGCCATGGAGGATTTCTATTATTCTCAAATCTAACACCACAGGTGTTACAACCTACACACCTTAAAAAAATTTTCGTCCCGAAAATTCAACTACAAAAACCATACATACGAATCCACTCATCTCTACTACCAAAACAAGAACACTACAGCAATGAAAAGTTAACTATAACGAGCGCAAACATCCTCACTAACACTACCAACAAGAAAGTCAAGTCACTACACAAAATCTTACTAAAAGAAAACCCTAACCCTCTACTACTCACAATCCTACTCCCTCTACTAACCTAAATATTATACGAATCGACTCTCATAATTATTAAGATAGAAATGAACCTCCAAATTCTCACATCGTGAATACGAGTTTTGGTTTCCATTTCACATTCTAAGCATTACGGATTAGACCAAAATCATGAGTTCTGATCATTAACCCTGCCTTGATAAGGGGCATCATATCCCCCTTATTAGTACCGCCGAGGGGTGTCCTCCTCGGTAGGGTAACTACCAAAACTCATAGATTCAGAAACTTAGAATACACTCAATTGTCAGTGTC
Source organism: Chamaelirium japonicum (assembly GCA_947650365.1). Taxonomy (NCBI): domain Eukaryota; kingdom Viridiplantae; phylum Streptophyta; class Magnoliopsida; order Liliales; family Melanthiaceae; genus Chamaelirium; species Chamaelirium japonicum. The sequence continues at coordinate 5,841,580 of OX393557.1, read as the reverse complement.
GATATAAAAGGTATATCAATGTACATGAGTGCCCATACACCCATATATAATTTATACTTTTGGTATCGACTCTACAATCATAGCAATGTATACTACACATATGCGCCCATACACATATGCTTAAGTACACATCCCAGAATGATTTGACAAAAGAGATGTCTCAACTAGTACGCCTAACGTGTATCTCATACTAAACTAAAATCCTATAAGATTCCTATGAGACCAACACCTACACTAACCGAACTACCAATACTACTCAAGGAACTAAAGAACAAATGCCCAAAAAATCTATTTCTCAAGTGGGTCCAAACTAGATAGCTATACTCTGACAATCGATAATCATCTCATTGGCTCACTCCAAGACGAAGGGACCGATTCTAAACCGAAACTATTATAAGTTGGCTGAAGAAACTACCTACTAGAAAACTAATGGCCAACTAATATCGACTGAGCAGATCGATACCAAGTACTAAATTCTAGCCTAAACTAAACATCGAGATAGCTAGAACATAGGGATAGATGATACCAGCTGTCACGCCCCAGAAATTTCTTTGTAACACCTGTGGTGTTAGATTTGAGAATAATAGAATTCCTCCATGGCTAGTTTCGTCTTTTTGCAGCCAGACTTTTTCTTTGGGCTTTTTCCCAATAAATGGATCGTAAACCTATGGGATGTTTTACGTTCACATTCTCCGTAACTTCGAGCATGTCACGATGGTGCGTTCCGTGCAACGATCAGGTGTATGCGCAGCCAGTTTCGGCAGCCCGGCAGGTAAACCCTAGAAAACCGATAATTGGTCGATAGTTATAGCTGTTTTATTTCTTGTAAGAGATCGGATGATCGGATCATAACGAAACAAGATATGTTAGATGAGGCTCTGAGAGAGCCTTCCAATGAGCCTAAGTTTGGGTCGATCCGACACCCGGGTGAATAGTTATTGCTATTTTGAGTTTTGGAGTCTTTCCTTATTTTCGGGAGATCCAGAAGTCAAAAAATTATGTACCAAGTGCTAACGCGTTCGTGTTGACGAGACCTTTCCAACGAATCCTCTCGGGCCCTATTCCGACTTCAGGTTTGATAGTTACGGGTGATTATTCTTTTCAGCTCGGTTAATGGACGAATCGCACCCGGATTCCAACCGAGCCCGGTTCAGGGCTCGGGACCGAGCCCGACTAGCCCTAGATCCTACCTCCCGGTCTCCTAGCATAATTTAGGCTCTCTTGACTTTCCTCCCCATTTATTTTTAATCCAAAATTCGGATGGAAATAAACGGACAGGATTTGGGATGATAAATTCATAACTTTTAGTCCTTATCCCGATCTTTTAATCCTTATCCCCTCCCGCTAAGGTCTTAACCGACCCTATCCCCAACCCTTATCTGACCATATCCCTTCCCCTTAACAGCCTCCCGTGTATATAAATAGAGAAAGAACGGGAGAGAGGGAGAGAGGGACGTAGTAGAGAGAAAGAGAGAACGTGAGAGAAAGAGAGAGAGAACGAGAGGAAGATAGAGAGAACGGGAGAAGCAGAGAGAGACAGGGCAAGACGGAGACGGAGAAGGAGGAGAGATCAAGGGAGATGGAGCGCCAACCCGCCCCTCGCCGAAGCCCCGGCGAGCACGCCGAGACACCCGCAGGTCAGCCCCCTCTCACCCTCCCATCCTCCTCCGCGACCCAACCCCGCGACCCCCCTTCCTCCTCCCATGCCGCGGCCCGCACGGGCAGTGCTTGCCGCCGCAACCGAGCCCCTCCCCGGCGACCCGGCGCACCACCACCGACCTCCGACCAAGCCCGCACGACCCCCCGCCGTCCGGCCGAGCCCTCGGGCTCCGACGGCCGCTCCGGCCGCCTCCCACCGTGCCTCCTCCGTGGGGGTGGTACGGGAGAGGCCGGCCGAGCGCTCGCCGGCGCTCCAGGCCGCCCCTCCCGCCGGCCGCGACGCACAGAACCAGCCCCCCCCCACGCTGTTCTCGTGGAGAAGATGAACATGGGGGGGGGGGGGGCAAAACGGTAAATTCCAGGTTTTTAATTAAACCCAGACCCGACCTGTTTAGCCCTGAACCCGACCCGACCCGACATTGCAATGCAGACCCGACCCGACCCAGCAGACCTGACCCAACATGCAGTGAACCGGTCTGGTTCACTTGAACCAGACCCGTGAACCAGTCGATTTTGGTTCGACTGCCATTTCTCCGTCCGAACTAGGAATTGGACGAAACCAGCGCCATTTCGACCGGCTCGGAAAATACTACCTGTTGGCCATAGTCTAGAATAGTAATTATACTGTTTAATACCCTATTTTATCCTTGGACCGAATCTTATCACGGTACCGTGGTTTGATCGTCGTTTTATCGTCCGAACTCGGATTCGGACGAAACTAGCGGCATTGTGCTCAGAACATTGAGCCCTACCTATTAAACCCAGAATATAACCCTAGAACCCCTTATACCCTAGTGAACCAGCCATGCGATCGATTTTATCGGTTCTATGTGGTTTGACCCGAAACCATCCGACCGAAGTCAGATTCCAGCGAAACTGGAACCATCGGAAAGGGTTCTTCGAGTCCGATTCGATGAGTAGGTTTAGCTTCTGTTTACTTGATTGGCCTAGTATTGTTTAGGTTCGAGTTCTTTAGTCGCACGGATTTGCGTGCTGTCGACTCAATGTTGGTCCCCTATCGAGGGTGCCCGACTATCCTTGGCATAGAACCCTCGTCGTAGATTCTTTTGTTTTAATCGATAGAGTTGTGATACGGAGCTGTGGTTGTTATCAGACTGTGATCGTGGTGATCCAACGGAGGCGGATCAGAGGCAACTAGCTGGAGTCGTATGCGATCGACAATCAGGTGACATCTACTACCCTTGCGTGGTCTTTAATAGTGGGAAATGAGAATGACTAAGGGTAGGTGTCCATGACACTGCATGCGGGCCCCGCCGGGCATCGTCGCATGTGGTCAAGTGGACCCCGCCTTGCATGCGGAGTCGCGAGTCCGGCGACGCATGCTTTAAAATATTAATAGAATAATAATAATAATGATTGCTTTTGATTGTATGGACACCGTAATTAGGATTTCCCTTAAATTAAATAATAAATTGAATAACTAATAATTATCGGGACCCACCCTCCTGAGAGGAGTATGGCAACCCTAGCACACGGGTCACTGGGATGAGTGTCTTACTTTATTTATTTATTATGTCGCATGGGTTGCGAGAGCAGTACGGGACCAGGGGTAATTTATTGGAAATTGTTAAGCATTAAATAGACTTTTTGTAACTTCATTGTATATGTTGAAATATGTTATATGCGAATCTACCTGGTTAGATGGTAGGGACCCCGTGCGCGCAAGGGCCGTGAACCACCCTGCGCGTACAGCCGAAGTTAAGTAGGTTAGGGGTCACGGGCAAGGGTTGTGGTAAAGCCAATAGGAGGTGCCCTCGAGTAGGGATTGGCCTAGCAACCCTGTCCCGGGGAGTTGAAGTCCCCATAGTAAAGCAAGTTGGGCGGTAGAGCTCCACCGTGAAAGACGGGAAACCCCTTATGATCATCTGGGTGACTAGTGCATGGTGTTGGTGGATGCACGGCGAGAGAGTTGGCCCTCTACATCGAAATAAAAGGCCCTATAGTAATGCCCGACCGGGGGCAGGATGAACAAAATATCCGGGGTTCACATTTTGATAGTGTGTGTTTTATCTATATATGAATTTAGAATTGTCTGACTGTTTATATAAGGACTTCGTGATTTTATATGAACGTCTTATTTAAGATTTGTTCTTTAATGCTGTAGAACATTGAATGGACTTCATGTTAGATAACATAGTGACAGTAGGAATTGCATGTGAATATAGACTACTGATAGGTTTAGGTTTCATTCTGCAAACTTTGATTCTACTAGAACTGATAGATCTCATCTTAATTTATTAAGATTAGTTGTCTCATATTATTAAAGGCTATTAGGATGTCACTAGCCATTAATTTGGCTAATCTCCCAATTTCCTATTGGGGGCTACTCTTTCCCACGAGTAGGCTCAGTGCAGGTTCAGAGGCTCAGGAGTAGCAGTAGGAGTCCAGAGGCGGAGTTGGAGTTGCAGCTTTACCTTTATGTTTAGTATGTCCGTCTTGTAGTCTTTTCTCTTCAGACATGGTAATTTTATTGGAATAAGAGTTCTTATTAGTTAGTTGTATTCTATGGTTGTAGTTGCAATGGTTCCAGCTGAATTCTTTTGGGTAGGCCTCTCCTCAAGGCCCTAAGCCTAGGATAGATCATGATGAAAATATAAGTGCATATAAATGACTAAATTGATTAACCCTGTAGATAGGAACCCTATACTGGTGCACCTGAGTGTTAGGACGTGGATGAGACCACTTGGCTAGCCGTAGGAGGCTTGAGCCTCGTGCTCCCTCAGATAGACTCCTGTCAGTATGTAGTGGCACCGACAGGTCACTCATACTGAGAGGATATGACTTTTGAAGGTTGAGCTTAACTAGATAATATCTTCTCTCTGTTGATAATTTCTCTTTCTTTGCTTTTTAACAAAAATGGTTTTTTTTGATAAATCAAATTTAAAAGATTCCCCTCTTGTTTCTCCCTCCTCCTTGTTTTTCATATTAGAGAGCGTAGAAGAAGCCCTGTGAGAACCCAAATTGGTATAGTTAAGTAACCAGACCCAAAATCCTCTTCTTTTCTCACCTCACACCCCAGGGATCGGTCTTCAGATTTCTGGGGCGTGACAGCTGGTATCAGAGCTTAGGGATATGTTCCTAGGGGTTTTGTTAGGATGTGGTTCTTGTCTTGCTGTTCTTTCTTCGGAAAGTTTAGAGTACTCTAGTGGTGTTAGAATGTTTTCTACAGATTGTATAGATAGTGAGTCGATAGAATTCTCGTAGTAGCTAGTGGTGGTATAGCGAGTATTTCTAAGGATAAAGACCTAGGGTTAATCATACTTGGAGGACTTGTTTTGTTTGAGGAATTGATTTGTAACTAAGTGTTGTCTATGATTGAGTTTTTGATTGATCGAGAATCATGAATCAATCTATATGTCGTATACATATGATTGTAATAGAACTCTGAGGTGCTGTAATGTTTAGGTTTAGAGTTAGTCATTGTAACTCGGGTGATAGTTCTTAGGAAGAAGCCACGTGGAACATCTTAACCAAGGGTGGTATTTCTTGATCCCTAAGACAGAAGTATAGTGTTTGAGTCTATATTGGAGTATAGATTGGGAGTCTCCTAATATGGTTTCTTTTAAACTTTCTAGTGGTAAGGAGCTGACCAAGGACTGGATATTCAACTCTAGTTAGTAATTTTGGTTGATTGGTTTTGGAATGGATGTCTTTGAATGTATCTGGAAGGATGTATATCCTTGATGGTTTATTTGGCATGGTTGTGAGGTTACTCTTTTTGTTGGTTTTGTTATTTTTTCGTTGACCCTAAGCACTAGAAACCTAGTCGGTGTTTTATGATTCCTTGATCTTTGTTGACCCTTAGTATTCGAGACCTAGTCGGTGTTTAGGATCCCTTGATCTTCGTTGACCCTTAGTACTAGAGACTTAGTTGGTGTTTTAGGATTCCTTGATTCTTGTTGACCATTGGTACTAGAGACCTAGTTGGTGTTTTTTAGGATTGTCCATTATCTTGATATAGATGTAATAATCAGATTAGTTTTCTTGTTAAATCTCTCTAGTGTATCGTGGGTTATAATTAGTTTGATGTAGAGCTTGTGTGTTTCTTTTTTTAGATCCTATGCGTAATAATGATGACTCTTGGGGATAGTGGTTTCAAGGAGTACACCAGGAGATAGAAATCTCAGGTGGTAGTTTGAATCCTTTTGGTTTATAGATTACGGGATACCTTGATAGTGACTCTTGCGAAAGAGTACGCACTGTTCCTAGGGAACTTTGGCGGTGGATGATGATTGTCCGGTAGAGGACATACTGTGGCTACGCACTGACTCTTCGGAGGCTTTGGCGGTTGGTTTCGCAGTTCTTATTGGAACTCGCGGGAGAGAGCGCACTGGCTAGATGACAGTGACGTTAAGATAGAATTGAGATAATTGAGTACTAGAAAGATGTTAGTGACGATGTCAAACGGATTGCCTATGTTTATAAAATTTGAGATTACCTTATCAGTTGGACTATTAGAATAATCATTATTCTGCTGATTCACCCCGCTTTGTTTCTAATTATTATTCGATTCTAGTAACTTTCGTTTGCTTCAGTTTCTTTTGAGTGATTGCTTTTAATTCTCAGAATGTTAAGATTGTGCTAGTTCCCTCAGTTGTCCTTTCTCTAAGTTGTCTCTAATTGTCTCGGGTCATTTATTCTCATTTTTGTATGGTTGCGAGGTTTCCGTCTAGCTATCTCAATGATTAGTTTAGGATAGAATTTAGTACTTGGTATCGATCTGCTCAGTCGATATTAGTTGGCCATTAGTTTTCTAGTAGGTAGTTTCTTCAGCCAACTCATAATAGTTCTGGTTTAGAATCGATCCCCTCGTCTTGGAGTGAGCCAATGAGATGACTATCTATTGCCAGAGTGTAGCTATCTAGTTTGGACCCACTTGCGAAATAGATTTTTGGGCATTTGTTCTTTAGTTCCTTGAGTAGTATTGGTAGTTTGGTTAGTGTAGGTGTTAATCTCATAGGAATCTTATAGGATTTTAGTTTAGTATTAGATACACGTTAGGCGTACTAGTTGAGACATTTCTTTGTCAAATCATTCTGGAATGTGTACTTAAGCATATGTGTATGGGTGCATATGTATAGTATACATTGCTATGATTGTAGAGTCGATACCAAAAGTATAAATTATATATGGGTGTATGGGCACTCATATACATTGATATACCTTTTATATCGGCACTGACAATTGAGTGTATTCTAAGTTTCTGAATCTATGAGTTTTGGTAGTTACCCTACCGAGGAGGACACCCCTCGGCGGTACTAATAAGGGGGATATGATGCCCCTTATCAAGGCAGGGTTAATGATCAGAACTCATGATTTTAGTCTAATCCGTAATGCTTAGAATGGGAAATGGAAACCAAAACCCGTATTCGCGATCGATGCGAGAATTTGGTGGTTTATTTCTATTCTAATAATTATGAGAGTCGATTCGTATAATGTTTAGAGTAGTAGAGAGAGTAGGATTGTGAGTAGTAGAGGATTTTCTTTTAGTAAGATTTGGTGTAGTGACTTGGCTTTCTTGTTGGTAGTGTTAGTGAGGATGTTTGCGCTCGTTATAGTTAACTTTTTATTGCTGTAATATTCTTGTTTTGGTAGTAGAGATGAGTGGACTCGTATATATGGTTTTTGTAGTTGAATTTTCGGGACGAAAATTTTTTTAAGGTGTGTAGGTTGTAACACCTGTGGTGTTAGATTTGAGAATAATAGAATTCCTCCATGGCTAGTTTCGTCTTTTTGCAGCCAGACTTTTTCTTTGGGCTTTTTCCCAATAAATGGATCGTAAACCTATGGGATGTTTTACGTTCACATTCTCCGTAACTTCGAGCATGTCACGATGGTGCATTCCGTGCAACGATCAGGTGTATGCGCAGCCAGTTTCGGCAGCCCGGCAGGTAAACCCTAGAAAACCGATAATTGGTCGATAGTTATAGCTGTTTTATTTCTTGTAAGAGATCGGATGATCGGATCATAACGAAACAAGATATGTTAGATGAGGCTCTGAGAGAGCCTTCCAATGAGCCTAAGTTTGGGTCGATCCGACACCCGGGTGAATAGTTATTGCTATTTTGAGTTTTGGAGTCTTTCCTTATTTTCGGGAGATCCAGAAGTCAGAAAATTATGTACCAAGCGCTAACGCGTTCGTGTTGACGAGACCTTTCCAACGAATCCTCTCGGGCCCTATTCCGACTTCAGGTTTGATAGTTACGGGTGATTATTCTTTTCAGCTCGGTTAATGGACGAATCGCACCCGGATTCCAACCGAGCCCGGTTCAGGGCTCGGGACCGAGCCCGACTAGCCCTAGATCCTACCTCCCGGTCTCCTAGCATAATTTAGGCTCTCTTGACTTTCCTCCCCATTTATTTTTAATCCAAAATTCGGATGGAAATAAACGGACAGGATTTGGGATGATAAATTCATAACTTTTAGTCCTTATCCCGATCTTTTAATCCTTATCCCCTCCCGCTAAGGTCTTAACCGACCCTATCCCCAACCCTTATCTGACCATATCCCTTCCCCTTAACAGCCTCCCGTGTATATAAATAGAGAAAGAACGGGAGAGAGGGAGAGAGGGACGTAGTAGAGAGAAAGAGAGAACGTGAGAGAAAGAGAGAGAGAACGAGAGGAAGATAGAGAGAACGGGAGAAGCAGAGAGAGACAGGGCAAGACGGAGACGGAGAAGGAGGAGAGATCAAGGGAGATGGAGCGCCAACCCGCCCCTCGCCGAAGCCCCGGCGAGCACGCCGAGACACCCGCAGGTCAGCCCCCTCTCACCCTCCCATCCTCCTCCGCGACCCAACCCCGCGACCCCCCTTCCTCCTCCCATGCCGCGGCCCGCACGGGCAGTGCTTGCCGCCGCAACCGAGCCCCTCCCCGGCGACCCGGCGCACCACCACCGACCTCCGACCAAGCCCGCACGACCCCCCGCCGTCCGGCCGAGCCCTCGGGCTCCGACGGCCGCTCCGGCCGCCTCCCACCGTGCCTCCTCCGTGGGGGTGGTACGGGAGAGGCCGGCCGAGCGCTCGCCGGCGCTCCAGGCCGCCCCTCCCGCCGGCCGCGACGCACAGAACCAGCCCCCCCCCACGCTGTTCTCGTGGAGAAGATGAACATGGGGGGGGGGCAAAACGGTAAATTCCAGGTTTTTAATTAAACCCAGACCCGACCTGTTTAGCCCTGAACCCGACCCGACCCGACATTGCAATGCAGACCCGACCCGACCCAGCAGACCTGACCCAACATGCAGTGAACCGGTCTGGTTCACTTGAACCAGACCCGTGAACCAGTCGATTTTGGTTCGACTGCTATTTCTCCGTCCGAACTAGGAATTGGACGAAACCAGCGCCATTTCGACCGGCTCGGAAAATACTACCTGTTGGCCATAGTCTAGAATAGTAATTATACTGTTTAATACCCTGTTTTATCCTTGGACCGAATCTTATCGCGGTACCGTGGTTTGATCGTCGTTTTATCGTCCGAACTCGGATTCGGACGAAACTAGCGGCATTGTGCTCAGAACATTGAGCCCTACCTATTAAACCCAGAATATAACCCTAGAACCCCTTATACCCTAGTGAACCAGCCATGCGATCGATTTTATCGGTTCTATGTGGTTTGACCCGAAACCATCCGACCGAAGTCAGATTCCAGCGAAACTGGAACCATCGGAAAGGGTTCTTCGAGTCCGATTCGATGAGTAGGTTTAGCTTCTGTTTACTTGATTGGCCTAGTATTGTTTAGGTTCGAGTTCTTTAGTCGCACGGATTTGCGTGCTGTCGACTCAATGTTGGTCCCCTATCGAGGGTGCCCGACTATCCTTGGCATAGAACCCTCGTCGTAGATTCTTTTGTTTTAATCGATAGAGTTGTGATACGAAGCTGTGGTTGTTATCAGACTGTGATCGTGGTGATCCAACGGAGGCGGATCAGAGGCAACTAGCTGGAGTCGTATGCGATCGACAATCAGGTGACATCTACTACCCTTGCGTGGTCTTTAATAGTGGGAAATGAGAATGACTAAGGGTAGGTGTCCATGACACTGCATGCGGGCCTCGCCGGGCATCGTCGCATGTGGTCAAGTGGACCCCGCCTTGCATGCGGAGTCGCGAGTCCGGCGACGCATGCTTTAAAATATTAATAGAATAATAATAATAATGATTGCTTTTGATTGTATGGACACCGTAATTAGGATTTCCCTTAAATTAAATAATAAATTGAATAACTAATAATTATCGGGACCCACCCTCCTGAGAGGAGTATGGCAACCCTAGCACACGGGTCACTGGGATGAGTGTCTTACTTTATTTATTTATTATGTCGCATGGGTTGCGAGAGCAGTACGGGACCAGGGGTAATTTATTGGAAATTGTTAAGCATTAAATAGACTTTTTGTAACTTCATTGTATATGTTGAAATATGTTATATGCGAATCTACCTGGTTAGATGGTAGGGACCCCGTGCGCGCAAGGGCCGTGAACCACCCTGCGCGTACAGCCGAAGTTAAGTAGGTTAGGGGTCACGGGCAAGGGTTGTGGTAAAGCCAATAGGAGGTGCCCTCGAGTAGGGATTGGCCTAGCAACCCTGTCCCGGGGAGTTGAAGTCCCTATAGTAAAGCAAGTTGGGCGGTAGAGCTCCACCGTGAAAGACGGGAAACCCCTTATGATCATCTGGGTGACTAGTGCATGGTGTTGGTGGATGCACGGCGAGAGAGTTGGCCCTCTACATCGAAATAAAAGGCCCTATAGTAATGCCCGACCGGGGGCAGGATGAACAAAATATCCGGGGTTCACATTTTGATAGTGTGTGTTTTATCTATATATGAATTTAGAATTGTCTGACTGTTTATATAAGGACTTCGTGATTTTATATGAACGTCTTATTTAAGATTTGTTCTTTAATGCTGTAGAACATTGAATGGACTTCATGTTAGATAACATAGTGACAGTAGGAATTGCATGTGAATATAGACTACTGATAGGTTTAGGTTTCATTCTGCAAACTTTGATTCTACTAGAACTGATAGATCTCATCTTAATTTATTAAGATTAGTTGTCTCATATTATTAAAGGCTATTAGGATGTCACTAGCCATTAATTTGGCTAATCTCCCAATTTTCTATTGGGGGCTACTCTTTCCCACGAGTAGGCTCAGTGCAGGTTCAGAGGCTCAGGAGTAGCAGTAGGAGTCCAGAGGCGGAGTTGGAGTTGCAGCTTTACCTTTATGTTTAGTATGTCCGTCTTGTAGTCTTTTCTCTTCAGACATGGTAATTTTATTGGAATAAGAGTTCTTATTAGTTAGTTGTATTCTATGGTTGTAGTTGCAATGGTTCCAGCTGAATTCTTTTGGGTAGGCCTCTCCTCAAGGCCCTAAGCCTAGGATAGATCATGATGAAAATATAAGTGCATATAAATGACTAAATTGATTAATCCTGTAGATAGGAACCCTATACTGGTGCACCTGAGTGTTAGGACGTGGATGAGACCACTTGGCTAGCCGTAGGAGGCTTGAGCCTCGTGCTCCCTCAGATAGACTCCTGTCAGTATGTAGTGGCACCGACAGGTCACTCATACTGAGAGGATATGACTTTTGAAGGTTGAGCTTAACTAGATAATATCTTCTCTCTGTTGATAATTTCTCTTTCTTTGCTTTTTAACAAAAATGGTTTTTTTTGATAAATCAAATTTAAAAGATTCCCCTCTTGTTTCTCCCTCCTCCTTGTTTTTCATATTAGAGAGCGTAGAAGAAGCCCTGTGAGAACCCAAATTGGTATAGTTAAGTAACCAGACCCAAAATCCTCTTCTTTTCTCACCTCACACCCCAGGGATCGGTCTTCAGATTTCTGGGGCGTGACATCTACTACCCTTGCGTGGTCTTTAATAGTGGGAAATGAGAATGACTAAGGGTAGGTGTCCATGACACTGCATGCGGGCCCCGCCGGGCATCGTCGCATGTGGTCAAGTGGACCCCGCCTTGCATGCGGAGTCGCGATTCCGGCGACGCATGCTTAAAATATTAATAAAATAATAATAATGATTGCTTTTGATTGTATGGACACCGTAATTAGGATTCCCTTAAATTAAATAATAAATTGAATAACTAATAATTATCGGGACCCACCCTCCTGAGAGGAGTATGGCAACCCTAGCACACGGGTCACTGGGATGAGTGTTTTACTTCATTGACTTATTATGTTGCATGGGTTGCGAGAGCAGTACGGGACCAGGGGTAAATTGTTGGAAATTGATAAACATTAAATAGACTTTTTGTAGTTTCATTGTATATGTTGAAAGATGTTATATGTGAATCTACCTGGTTAAAGGGTAGGGACCCCGTGCGCGCAAGGGCCGTGAACCACCCTGCGCGTACAGCCGAAGTTAAGTAGGTTAGGGGTCACGGGCAAGGGTTGTGGTAAAGCCAATAGGAGATGCCCTCGAGTAGGGATTGGCCTAGCAACCCCGTCCTGGGGAGTTGAAGTCCCTATAGTAAAGCAAGTTGGGCGGTAGAGCTCCACCGTGAAAGACAGGAAACCCCTTATGATCATCTGGGTAACTAGTGCATGGTGTTGGTGGATGCACGGCGAGAGAGTTGGCCCTCTATATCGAAATAAAAGGCCCTATAGTAATGCCCGACCGGGGGCAGGATGAACAAAATATCCGGGGTTCACATTTTGATAGTGTGTGTTTAATCTATATATGAATTTAGAATTGAGTGACTGTTTACATGATGACTTCGTGACTTTATCTGAACATCTTATTTAATTTGTTCTTTAATGCTGTAGAACATTGAATGAACTTCATGTTAGATAACCTAGTGACAGTAGGAATTGCATGTGAATATAGACTACCGATAGGTTTAGGTATCATTCTGCAAACTTTGATTTTACTAGAACTGATAGATCTCATCTTAATTTATTAAGATTAGTTGTCTCATATTATTAAAGGCTATTAGGATGTCACTAGCCATTAATTTGGCTAATCTCCCAATTTCCTATTGGGGGCTACTCTTTCCCACGAGTAGGCTCAGTGCAGGTTCAGAGGCTCAGGAGTAGCAGTAGGAGTCCAGAGGCGGAGTTGGAGTTGCAGCTTTACCTTTCTGTTTAGTATGTTCGTCTTGTAGTCTTTTCTCTTCAGACATGGTAATTTTATTGGAATAAGAGTTCTTATTAGTTAGTTGTATTCTATGGTTGTAGTTGCAATGGTTCCAGCTGAATTCTTTTGGGTAGGCCTCTCCTCAAGGCCCCAAGCCTAGGATAGATCATGATGAAAATATAAATACATATAAATGACTAAATTGATTAACCTTGTAGATAGGAACCCTAGATTGGTGCACCTGAGTGTTAAGGTGTGGATGAGACCACTTGGCTAGCCGTAGGAGGCTTGAGCTTCGTGCTCCCTCAGATAGACCCCTGTCGGTATGTAGTGGCACCGACTGGTCACACATACTGAGAGGATATGACTTTTGAAGGTCGAGCTGATTAGATAATGTCTTATCTCTATTGATATTTCTCTTCTTTCCTTTTTAATAAAAATGTTTTCCGAGAAATCAAATTTAAAAGATTTCCCTCTTGTTTCTCCCTCCTCCTTGTTTTTCATATTAGAGAGCGTAGCCGGTTCTCCTCGGGATGGGGGGGTCTAACCCTACACGAGGACGTGTAGCCCTGAGGGGGGTGGATTGTGACGACCAAGATCCAATAGGCCAATAGCCAAGAGCCAAGACTCCTGAGGTGGGAATGCCAAGATGGATGAGGTGAGGTGAGGTGAGGTGAGGTATACAAGGCCATGAGTTAGCCCCACATCGCCTGGAGAGAAGGAGATCCTGAGCTACTTATATAATTTCCCCTCCCAAACATAAAAGACGCGTTTTAAAAACCGTGCGCCGCTACGGATTTCGTAAGAACTCCGTAGTTAAGCGTGCTCGGGCGAGAGTAGTACCAGGATGGGTGACCTCCCTGGGAAGTTCTCGTGCGGGCACGGGCAAAGCGGACAATATCTTGTGTGTTTGGGGCGGATGTTACAGATCCGATGCAACCACCGTTTCATAACAGAAACCAGAGAAAAAAAAGGAAAAGAAGGAAGAAGAAAGAAAGAGTAGGAAGAAGAATGAGGGAACCTACCGCGTCTTCGACCATTCTGCCTCCTCCGCTCGGTGCGCCATCCGCGTCGTCCCCACCATCGGCCGCGACAACTCTCCTCCGTCATCACAATCCCGCAATGAAGAGACGATGACGACACTCTACCGAGGTGCACCGCGGCCGTCTTCGCCCTCCCGTCGCTTTGTCGCCCTCAGACTCTGCGTAGCGGCCGCCATCAATGTTTGCGCCATCCTCGAAGCAAAGGAAGTCCACGACAACAAGGAAGATGAACAAAACCCTAGAAGAGGTCTTCGTCTCCAAGCCTTCAAAGCCCAGTATCTCCCGCGCTAGCAAAACAATGGGGGAAACGAAATGGCGGGGGTCCTCGTAAAGACCCAAAACCCACGCAAATACGCGATCAAGGCCAAATGCTACGCGTTTTCCGCGGGCGCACTCGACCTTGAGGGGGCATTTGTGGGCACCGAAATTAGCCCACGGATTGGACCCGACCCGCATGTGAAACCTGGCCCACACACAACGGCCCGCATGTGAAACCCGACCCACACACAACGGCCCGCATGCGAAACCCGACCCGCACACAACGGCCCACATGCGAAACCCAGCCTGCACACAACGGCCCGCATGCGAACTCGGCCCGCATACAACGGCCCGCATGCGAACTCGACCTGCACACAACGGCCCGCATGCGAACTCAGCTCGCGCACAACGGCCCGTACATAAATAGGGCCTGACTCAAAGCAAACGGGTCCCACCGGACCCTCAACTCGAACACAAAAAGGGGGGCCCACCGGCCCCCCTTCATGGGAAACCGTGCCCCCCTCCCTATGGGAGGTGTGACTGGCCATAAGGGGAAGAAAAGAAAAAGAAAAAGAAAAAGAAAAAGAAAAAGAAAAGAAAAGAAAAAATCCTAACCGCCTCGATGCGGGGGGAGGTGGCGTGGACGTCTACACAACCGTGATCCACGACGATCCCTCGATCCGACGGACAAGATGACGTCGTGTCGCCATGCGATCTGAAAGTGCAAAGATGACAACTCAATCTTCAAAGATCAAGTCACATCTTGCCCGTAACCCCAACTAAAAAAGAGGGGATCGAGTTTGTTCCCCCAAATAAGGGAACAATATCTTGATGGTTATGGGGGGGGATATTAGATGAAACAAAAAGATTTCAGCCATATCTCTCACAACCTCCCCCCTTTGCCTATAAATAGAGGGGGTGGGGGAAGGCATCAAGGGTCGAAAGCAAAAAAGGAAGAGGCTCTGCAAAAAGGAGCTCCAACGCTTGAAGACCGAAGGCTTCGCGAGGCACGGCAAGCGCGTCCTACGGGAACACTTAGCCCATCAAGTCCTCATCAAATCGAAGACCTTGCACTCGAAGATCAAAGCTTCGACTCCTCGCACGAAGAAGAATGCTTGGAGAAGAAGGCCCGGAGTCATCATCACTCCGACGTCTCCAACAATCTTCATCAATTCCCAAGAAGCCATAAGCAAAGGCCGGAGAAGAAGATCGAAGCCGACAACACCCCTTCGTCTTCAACAAAGGCGTCGACTCCTCGCACGAAGAAGAAAGCTTGGAGAAGAAGGCCTGAAGTCGGTGCTACCCCTACCGTCTTCATCAACAAAAGCCGACGCTATAACCATCATATAGAGATCGGTGCTACACCCGCCATCTCTAAAAGAAGTCTTCAACTCCGATCAAGCCAAATACGCCCGGAGAAGAAGCCGACACCACAACCGTGCAGGTCGAAAAAGCTGAAGACGAAAGGGCTCTGCAAGAGAAGCTCCAACGCTTGAAGACCGAAGGCTTCACGAGGCACGGCAAGCACGTCCTACGGGAATCCTTGGCCCTTCAAGTCCTCATCAACGTGAAGACCTTACACTCGAAGATCAAATGTTTGACTCCTTGCACGAAGAAGAAAGCTTGGAGAAGAAGACCCGGAGTCGTCGTCACCCCGACTTCTCCAACGATCTTCATCAACTCCGAAGACGCCATAAGCAACGGCCAGAGAAAAAGATCGAAGCCGACAACACCCGTCGTCTTCAACAAAGGAGTCGACTCCTTGCACGAAGAAGAAAGTTCGGAGAAGAAGGCCTGAAGCCGGTGCTACCCCTGCCGTCTTCGTCAACAACAACCGACGCTACAACCGTCGTGCGGAGATTGGTACTACCCACGCCGTCTTCACCAACAAAGCCGACGCTACAACCGTCGTGCGGAGAACGGTGCTACCCCCGCCGTCTTTACCAACAAAAGCCGACGCTATAACCGTCGCACGAAGATCGATGCTCCCCCTGCTGAAAATCCAAGCCGACGCCACAACCGTCGAGGAAGCCGGAAGAATAAAGAAGTCCTGAAGAAGTAGCCATCGCCATTCAAGAAGAAGATCGAGTCAAAGCTAAAGCCAAAGCCAACGCAAGAAGCCAAAGCAAACGCACCGGTAAAGCCCGCGCCAAAGCAACGCACGTGCCAAAGCCAAGCAACTACAACGGTCACGAGCAAAGAACCGCACGTTCTAGCCGATACGACGCGAAGTCCGGAAGAACTAAAGCATCGCAAGCCTCTACCCGCCTACGTTCAAGCGCAAGCGCCAAAGCAAAGCAAAAGCCAGAGCCACGCCAAAGCCGAAAGCCAAAGCCAAAAGCACGATCGACGCCGCGAACCGATGATCAAGGACGCTGAGGTCTAGCAAGGATCGAGGAAGACACGAAGACCGAGGAACGAAGCCCAAAACCTCCCTAGCCGAGAAAGCGTGAAGCACGGACGAGACAAAATCAACGACCGATACTCCTTAGCCTCTCAAGAAACCCTCACCCATGTAAAGACCTCTGTCCTAGGCAACCCCTTCAGAGCCCTCGCACGAATACCACGTGGAGACGCGGATCAAAGGGACCCTCCAGACGATCTCTCCCACAATCTCCTGATCAAATATTCGCCGCACCCGGACTCGCCACACCCGAGCCCCCGGGTCCCGGCCACTCTGTAATCTCGTGTGCTTGCAATAAAGACGACCCGGATCTTTTTCTGCGCATACACCGATATTCCAAACACCGGGTTTAAAAACCAGTATTCGGGTTACCGGATTTAAAAGAAAACCCACACCGGTTTGTACACTAAACCTTTTTTACAGTAAAAAAAAAATGGTTTTGGCTTAACCCCGGTATTTGGAATACTATTTTCTAAGGCTATTTATTGGAGACAAATATAAAATGACGTCACATCAATGACCATTTTTAGAATTATTTTGGCCAGATGGCTAAAATTGTTATTATTTTTATAATAAATGCCATTATGAAAAAAATATCCTTTCAAAAACTACAGTGAACCAAAAAGTGGGTGGCACGTAATGATGACTCATGCATTCCAACTGTAGCGAATAAAAGGGCCTAAGCCAACTCGATCAGACTCTACTCGACTATTTGCATTCCCCGTATTGCTCCATGTACCACTATCGTAAAGTATGAAAAAATAGGAAACTTTTATTCACACCCCAAAAATAATGAACATACCTTGCTTCCAATGGGAAATCATTCCCTATTTTTTATACCAAGAATATCCCCACTACCCCATACCCCATTCTCCCTTCCCAGCACACCCCATCCTCTTCCCCCCTTCATACACATCCCCTTTGAATCTCCATCCCGGCACGTCCGTCATGGCATAACCCCGCTGCCTGAAGCCTACGACGCCCACTTCCAATGTCGGTGCCTTCGGCACCCATCTTCGATGCCAACGCTTCCCCCTCCCCCCTCTTTTTCTATCGTTGGAGCCTCCCTTTTCCCTCCATGTCGCCCGACATGTTCAGTAGTTCAGTATCGAGCTTGTTTGACGCTAAACTACTAAACATGTCGAATATCGCTCAATATGTTTGGTAGTTCAGTGCCGAACATGTTCGACATTGAAATATCGAACACGCTGGATTGGTGAGGGGAAGGGGAAGGGGAAGGGGAAAAGGAGGTGAAGACGGCCCTGACGACGAGGAGGAGAGTTGGTGGCAAAGAAGAAGGGGATGGGAGGAAAGAGGATGAGTGGCAGTGGTGCTGGAAGTGAACAGTGGAGGCAGCAGGGAGGCGAGGGTATGCCATGACGGACGTGCCGATATGGAGGTGATAGGGTATAGAGGTTCAAAGGGGGATGGGGTATGGAAGGGGGGAAATGATGGAATGTGCTGGGAAGGAAAATGGGGTATGAGGTATGAAGGGAAAGGATGGAGTGTATTGGAGAATGGGGGGTATACTTGTCATGCCCCACACAAAAATGGGAAATCAAAGGAGAAATGGGGTATGTTCATCATTTTTGGGGGTGTGAATAAAATTTCCTAAAATTCCAAAAATATCCACCAAAAAAAGGGTGACATCTTCTTCAAAACCCTAAAACCATTGTGGCTGAATAGCATTTTCCCCATAGAGTAAAACCCGAGAGAGAGAGAGAGAGAGAGAGAGAGAGAGAGAGAGAGAGAGAGAGAGAGAGAGAGACTGATGCGTGCCAACTGCAGCAAATAAAATCATGGTGGCTGAATAGCACCTATCTTCTACGTTGATGTCTCCAGCACCCATCTTCTATGCTGAAGCTTCCTCCCCCCTCTTTTTCTATCGCCGGAGCATCCCTTTTCCCTCCATGTCGCCTAACATGTTCAGTAGTTCAATATCGATATTATTCGGCGCTAAACTATTAAACATGCCGAATATCGCTAAGCATGTTTGGTAGTTCAGTGCCGAACATGTTCAATATTGAAATATCGAACATGCTAGATCGGTGAGTGGAAGGGGAAGGGGAAGGGGAAAAGGAGGTAAAGACAGCTCTGACGGCGAGGAGGAGAGTTGGTGGCAAAGAAGGAGGGGATGAGAGAAAAGAGGAGTAGCAACAGTGGTGCCAGAAGTGGACGGTGGAGGCAGCGGGAGGAGGGGGTATGCCATGATGGATGTGCCGACATGGAGGTGATGGGATATAGAGGTTCAAAGAGGATGGGGTATGGAAGGGGGAAAATGACAGGGTGTGCTGGGAAGGAAAATGGGGTATGAGGTACAGAAGGGGAAGGATGGAGTGTATTGAAGAATGGGGAGTATATTTGTCATACCCCCACACAAAAATGGAAAATTAAAGAAGAAACGGGATATATTTATCATTTTTGGGGTTGTGAATAAAATTTTATAAAATTCTAAAAATACTCACCAAATAAACGGCGACATCTTCTTCAAAACCCTAAAACCATGGTGGCTGAATAGTATTTTCCCCGTAGAGTAAACCCGAGAGAGAGAGAGCTCGAGAGAGAGAGAGAGAGAGAGATGGCGAAATCGCTGCGATCGAAGAGGAAGAAGAGGCTGAGGACGCTGAAGCGGGAGATCGCGGAGCCTTTCTACGAAAAGAAGGACGCCGCCAAGCTCGCCGCCCAGACCGCTGCCCTCGCTGCCCCCAAGCTCCCTGTCCGTATCCCCACCGCCGACGCCGCCCTAACTTCCCCCACCGCCCCCGTCGCCCTACCTGCCCCCGCCGCCATGGGTGAGTGAGCTTCCTCTCATCTTATTCCTTGATTTTCCGCATTCAATTGGTGGTGTTGTTTTTGTGATTAAACACGAATGCTTCAATTCCTTGTTCGCTAAGATCCAGTTACGTCTGTGAACGTAAATTTTTGTCTGTTTTAACCAGAATTCGTTCTTGATTTGGATCTTTGGATCGTACTTGTTGCATAGATCCCAATTTTTCCCGTGTATTATGTTCTGCAATCAGTCACTTTTTATCCAGTAAAGATCTCGTTTTTACCTAGATTTATTTAGGTCTACAAGTGTAATAATTTGTTCCTTTATATGGTTTTATATGCTGGTGATCTAGACCCATTAATTTACACTCATTGATGAATTTCATCAGCACGGACGTCCCTTGCGAGCTGGATATATGAATCCCCATTTGTGAGAGGGGAGCACGGGCATAAACTGATAGAGAAATTAAACACCTTGAGTGCCTCTTGTTTTGATGGCGACATGTTGTAATCCGAGGCTTAGAGTTTCGATTTTCAAAATTTGGCAACGATCAGTCGACAAGTTCATTCTTGGAAATTATATGATTTGTTGTCTTATTTCTGTGCCAATTTATACTATACTCGGTAGTCGGTGCTAGGAATGGTTGCCCTTCTACAAGGGTGCGTTCTTTTCATTTCCACCCACTTTACGGAAACGGAAATGATTTCCATTGACTTAAATTAAGTGAAAAAATGACGCTTCATCTACTCATTTTCACTGCTTGTTCTTTTGGGAGGAAGAAAATTAAGTGAGTTGTATTTTATCAGTTCATTTCCACCTGACTTAAGGAAATGAGGTTTTCATCCAAATTTGAGAGAAAATGAAGTAGGCCGGTTGAGAGGAAATGAAGTCTGCATGTGGATTTATTTCCTCTCAACCGGCCTAGTTCATTTCCTCTCAAATTTGGACGAAAATCTCATTTCCTTAAGTCAGGTCGGAATGAATTGATAAAATATATTACCTTCCTCTCTATTACTCACTTAATTTCCTTCCTCCCAAAAGAATAATGAGTGGAGATGAATAAATGAAACATCATTTCCTCACTTAATTTCTTTCGTCTCAAAAAAACAAAGGAGAGGAAATGAAGTCAATGGACATACAAGTCAATGGAAATCTTTTCCGTTTCCGTATTGTGAGTGGAAATGAAAAGAACGCACCCGAATATCCTTTCTTTTGGGCGAAAAGGAAGGCGGAATCGTGGAAATGTGTCCACCTACTTCATTTCGTTTTCATTGTTCTTTTCATTTTAAGTCGGTGGAAATGAATCCACCTACGGTTTTCATCTCCTCCCAACGGGGCCTACTTCATTTTCTCTATAATTTGGACGAAAATCTCATTTCCTTAAGTCGGGTGGAAATGAACTGATAAAATAAATTTCCTTCCTGTCTTACTGACTCAATTTCCTTCCTCTCAAAAGAACACGGAGTGGAAACGAATAGATGAAATAGCTTTCACTTATTTATTTTCTCTCAAAAGAAATAGGGAAAGGAAATGAAGTCAATGAACATATAAGTAAGTGGAAATCATTTCGGTTTACTTAAGTGAGGGGAAATGAAAAGAATGCACCCTAAAGGCATGTTTGGATAGGATACCTATACACCAAAAATCCCTTGAAACCATTTTATACGAATGGATTCATTTAGGCCGTGTGCAGTTCGTGTCTGTTTAAAAAGACCAATAAAAAATATCAAAATACATCATTACTCATTTTTATGAGGGCAAGTATTTGAGTGAATAATGTTTCGATAATTCCTGCAAACCCTAACGGGCGGTTTGGAAGATGCCTAGGGATCTTGATTTTCACAAGCCCGGCCTCTGAGTATCCCCTGGTTTAATGTTTCTTAGTTGTGCATGTGATTGCTCCCTACCCCATAATGGCCCTTCGGTTTGGCCTGGCAATCGAAGACTGCAAAGAGGGGACTCTGATTAGGGCATGCCTAGTGATGCTGAGGTTGTATCAGCATCTTCGATGCCAATGCTTCCCCCTCCCCCCTCTTTTTCTATCGCTGGAGCCTCCCTTTTCCCTCCATGTCGCCCAACATGTTCAGTAGTTCAGTATCGAGCTTGTTCGGTGCTAAACTACTAAACATGCCGAATATCGCTCAATATGTTTGGTAGTTCAGTGCCGAACATGTTCGACATTGAAATATCGAACACGCTGGATTGGTGAGGGGAAGGGGAAAAGGAGGTGAAACGGCTCTAACGACGAGGAGGAGAGTTGGTGGCAAAGAAGGAGGGGATGGGAGGAAAGAGGATGAGTGGCAGTGGTGCTGGAAGTGGACAGTGGAGGCAGCGGGGAGGTGAGGGTATGCCATGACGGACGTGCCGACATGGAGGTGATGGGGTATAGAGGTTCAAAGGGGGATGGGGTATGAAAGGGGGGAAATGATGGAATGTGCTGGGAAGGAAAATGGGGTATGAGGTATGGAAGGGAAAGGATGGAGTGTATTGGAGAATGGGGGGTATACTTGTCATGCACCACACAAAAATGGGAAATCAAAGAAGAAACGGGGTATGTTCATCATTTTTGGGGGTGTGAATATAATTTTCTAAAATTCCAAAAATATCCACCAAATAAACGGTGACATCTTCTTCAAAACCCTAAAACCATGGTGGCTGAATAGCATTTTCCCCATAGAGTAAAACCCGAGAGAGAGAGAGAGAGAGAGAGAGAGAGAGAGAGAGAGAGAGAGAGAGAGAGAGAGAGAGAGAGAGACTCATGCGTGCCAACTGCAGCAAATAAAACCATGGTGGCTGAATAGCACCTATCTTCTACGTTGATGTCTCCAGCACCCATCTTCTATGCTGACGCTTCCCCCTCCCCCCTCTTTTTCTATCGCCGAAGCATCCCTTTTCTCTCCATGTCGCCCAACATGTTCAGTAGTTCAATATCGATCTTATTCGGCGCTAAACTATTAAACATGCCGAATATCGCTCAGCATGTTTGGTAGTTCAGTGCCGAACATGTTCAACATTGAAATGTCGAACACGCTAGATCGGTGAGGGGAAGGGGAAGGGGAAAATGAGGTAAAGACGGCTCTGACGACGAGGAGGAGAGTTGGTGGCAAAGGAGGGGATGAGAGAAAAGAGGAGTAGCAACAGTGGTGCCGGAAGTGGACTGTGGAGGCAGCGGGAGGAGGGGGTATGCCATGATGGATGTGCTGACATGGACGTGATGGGATATAGAGGTTCAAAGAGGCTGGGGTATGGAAGGGGGAAAATGACGGGGTGTGCTGGGAAGGAAAATGGGGTATGAGGTACGGAAGGGGAATGATGGAGTGTATTGGAGAATGGGGAGTACATTTGTCATACCCCCACACAAAAATGGGAAATTAAAGAAGAAACGGGGTACGCTCATCATTTTTGGGGGTGTGAATAAAATTTTATAAAATTCCAAAAATACCCACCAAATAAACGGCGACATCTTCTTCAAAACCCTAAAACCATGGTGGCTGAATAGCATTTTCCCCATAGAGTAAAACCCTCGAGAGAGAGAGTGATGGCGAAATCGCTGCGATCGAAGAGGAAGAAGAGGCTGAGGACGCTGAAGCGGGAGTCGCGGAGCCTTTCTACGAAAAGGACATCGCCAAGCTCGCCGCCCAGACCGCTGCCCTCGCTGCCCCCAAGCTCCCTGTCCGTATCACCACCGCCGATGCCACCCTACCTGCCCCCACCGCCCCCGTCGCCCTACCTGCCCCCGTCGCCATGGGTGAGTGAGCTTCCTCTCATCTTATTCCTTGATTTTCCGCATTCAATTGGTGGTGTTGTCTTTGTGATTAAACACGAATGCTTCAATTCCTTGTTCGCTAAGATCCAGTTACGTCTGTGAACGTAAATTTTTGTCTGTTTTAACCAGAATTCGTTCTTGATTTGGATCTTTGGATCGTACTTGTTGCATAGATCCCAATTTTTCCCGTGTATTATGTTATGCAATCAGTCGCTTTTTATCCAGTAAAGATCTCATTTTTACCTAGATTTATTTAGGTCTACAAGTGTAATAATTTGTTCATTTATATGGTTTTATATGCTGGTGATCTAGACCCATTAATTTACACTCATTGATGAATTTCATCAGCACGGACGTCCCTTGCGAGCTGGATATATGAATCCCCATTTGTGAGAGGGGAGCATGGGCATAAACTGATGAGAAATTAAACACCTTGACTTGAGTGCCTCTTGTTTTGATGGCGACATGTTGTAATCCCAGGCTTAGAGTTTCGATTTTCAAAATTTGGCAACGATCAGTCGACAAGTTCATTCTTGGAAATTCTATGATTTGTTGTCTTATTTATGTGCCAATTTATACTATACTCGGTAGTTGGTGCTAGGAATGGTTGCCCTTCTACAAGGGTGCGTTCTTTCATTTCCACCCACTTTACGGAAACGGAAATGATTTCCATTGACTTAAATTAAGTGAAAAAATGATGCTTCATCTACTCATTTTCACTGCGTGTTCTTTTGGGAGGAAGAAAATTAAGTGAGTTGTATTTTATCAGTTCATTTCCACCTGACTTAAGGAAATGAGGTTTTCATCCAAATTTGAGAGAAAATGAAGTAGGCCGGTTGAGAGGAAATGAAGTCTGCATGTGGATTTATTTCCTCTCAACCGGCCTAGTTCATTTCCTCTCAAATTTGGACGAAAATCTCATTTCCTTAAGTCAGGTCGGAATGAATTGATAAAATATATTACCTTCCTCTCTATTACTCACTTAATTTCCTTCCTCCCTAAAGAATAATGAGTGGAGATGAATAAATGAAACATCATTTCCTCACTTAATTTGTTTTGTCTCAAAAGAACAAAGGAGAGGAAATGAAGTCAATGGACATACAAGTCAATGGAAATCTTTTCCGTTTCCGTATTGTGAGTGGAAATGAAAAGAACGCACCCGAAGATCCTTTCGTTTGGGCGGAAAGGAAGGCGGAATCGTGGAAATGTGTCCACCTACTTCATTTCGTTTTCGTTGTTCTTTTCATTTTAAGTCGGTGGAAATGAATCCACCTACGGTTTTCATCTCCTCCCAACGGGGTCTACTTCATTTTCTCTATAATTTGGACGAAAATCTCATTTCCTTAAGTCGGGTGGAAATGAACTGATAAAATAAATTTCCTTCCTGTCTTACTGACTCAATTTCCTTCCTCTCAAAAGAACACGGAGTGGAAACGAATAGATGAAATAGCTTTTCACTTATTTATTTTCTCTCAAAAGAACTAGGGAAAGGAAATGAAGTCAATGAACATATAAGTAAGTGGAAATCATTTCCGTTTACTTAAGTGAGGGGAAATGAAAAGAATGCACCCTAAAGGCATGTTTGGATAGGATACCTATACACCAAAAATCCCTTGAAACCATTTTATACGAATGGATTCATTTAGGCCGTGTGCAGTTCGTGTCTGTTTAAAAAGGCCAATAAAAAATATCAAAATACATCATTACTCATTTTTATGAGGGCAAGTATTTGAGTGAATAATGTTTCGATAATTCCTGCAAACCCTAACGGGCGGTTTGGAAGATGCCTAGGGATCTTGATTTTCACAAGCCCGGCCTCTGAGTATCCCCTGGTTTTATGTTTCTTAGTTGTGCATGTGATAGCTCCCTACCCCATAATGGCCCTTCGGTTTGGCCTGGCAATCGAAGACTGCAAAGAGGGGATTAGGGCATGCCTAGTGATGCTGTGGTTGTATCACCATCAAGAGTCAGAGAATTAGGCAACGGATATATTGAGAAAATAGAATTAGGAAACTTGGTAACTACTCTTCTTGCTAGTGTGCTGCTTATGCTTTTAGGAGATCGAGCTATCCTGATGTGGCATCTGATCACATTCGTCCTTTTCCTACTAGTCCGACTGAGTAAGATTCACCTGTCGGGACTGGGGTGCAATGGACTGCTGTGATCAGGTGCCACATGAGGATGGCCCGATCTGGATGGAAAGCAGGATGGATGAGAAGCATTCAACTTTGTAGATGAACATGCTGTTTTGGTGAGTTTGTAGATTGTATATGATCTGATTTGTTCCTTGACAGATGTGGAAATGGCCGACGGGGGAAGCTCGCACACGGACGACTCCAAATCCTTCCTAAAGCCTGTCGGCGGCGTAGGGAAGAAGAAGTTGATGATGAAGAAGAAGCTGAAGAAAGGCAAGCGAAAGGGGAAGGGGAGGTTCGGGAGGAAGCGCAACATATGAACCGCTGTTGGATGGGAGAAGGGGGTGATGGGTTTGTTAGGAGTTGGCCGTTTTTCATTCGGCCTATGATGTAATCGGTACCAATATCAGCTTAAGTATCGTATTGCGTGTTGAACCTGTTCGATGATTTCATACATGCAGCGCTTTAAAATATGCAGACATTGTTGCATTAGACCTAGAAGATGCTTAATGTTGAACATTTACAGATATGATGTCAATATTATGCTCCAAGGTTTAGTCTATATCAGGACCTGACTGTTGTATCAGATCGCTTTTTTCCCAGACTGATTCTCATAATTTGTTTTAGATTTTTTTTTTTTTGAAATGTCGAGACTGGTGAATCATTTAGATATATTGGCGGATCATGGTAGCTTTGCTCCCAAGGCAAGTGCTTGCGAATGTAGCATGTAGAGAGGAACTCCGAATTGATCATTGATGGAATATGGAAGCTGTATGCCCTATTTATAATACAAGAAATTTTATCTACTTCAACTACTACTCTCTCGGTGATAAGTAGTTAAGTAGTAGTACTCCATCGCTGATGAGCATTAAAATTTCTAACCTAATCTAATAATATAATACTAAGATAGCCAACTTTTCGGTTGCCAACTTTACGTGCATCCCATGGACCCTAGAAAAATGTTCCCGCAACAAGGAGCTGCCAACTATGCATATCACATGGAGTTGGCAACAGATGTTGGCAAACGAGTTGGCTATATAGCATTACGCTTAAAGTGAAAGTCTCTCTCCCATGTTGTGACGTGGACGTCTTTTGATGAGCCAGAATTCTTCTTCCTTGTGTGAACGCTTCTCTCTTTTAAATCCTATTAAAAACCTACCATAAAAATGAAAAATACTCATTCAATGTCATTTAATGGTCATCTGATGTTAATATCAATCTCTCTTTCTAACAAGCCAATCACACTCACTTCAGATTTTATACTTTTTCGGACAGTTGTGATGTTGTCTGTGCCAAATGGTATGCATCAAGCACATTCGGACATTGCTCGGGTTTCTTACTAGTATAGTACTAGACTATTGACTCTTTTAATGATTCATACTAGAATAAAACTCCTCCATTCACTTTTCAAAATGAACAAAAAACCACTTTGCAAATTAGAATAAAAATAAGAATACAAAACTATTGTAGGCTTTTAGTGAACTCGAACTAGGACTCCTATTGACACAAGCTGTCTCAAACAGGACCCAGAGTCCAATTCAACTTGAAGGTATACCCAATGGCGAAGAAGGATTCATATAGCCGACCCCAAGTAGATGGGACATGGCTTGATGGTTACGGTTATGGTAAACGATTCAGATGACCTATATGAAATAAATCCAAACTCTAACAAAATTGCTAGAGGAATAAAATTGGGGACTTCCCAATACACTAAAAAGGGTCTGACCTCCTTGTGGTACCTACAATGAATGGCAATTTTCTCCTCCTTTTGGCTGAAACCAATTGCATTAAATGGGTTAACACCGGGTCATGGGCCAAACACAAGAATTCTCAAACCTTAATGGATTATAGTTTTATGGCATGGGTTAGTGCGTGAGAGGTCCCTGACAACAAATCCAACCTATGAAAAGGACACTGAATAGTTTTATTTAGCCTAATGTCTCTGTCTTTATTTGTAAACCCAAAACTAACCCCCTGATTTCTTCTCCCCTCTCTCCCAAGCAACTCCGGCGGCGACTGCAGCAGAGGCGGTGGGGCAAGCGGTCAGCAGCTCCGACGAGCGACGGTTCGGTGGTTTAGCGAGTAGATCTCAGGTCTAGGGTTCATCCCATGACTTTTAGATCTCAGGGTTAGGGTTAGGGTTAGGGTTAGGTTCGGTTTGGCTGCGGCGGTGTTTGGTGGTTCAGTGGCGGTGAGCAGCTCCAGCGAGCGGCAGAGGTGACGTTCGGTGGCGACGAGTAGCTTCTGTGACAGCGTTTGATGGGGGCAGTGGTTCACTGGTTCGGTGACATACCAAAGAAAATTTGAAATGCTGTGGATGACAATTTCGTCCACAACAATTGAAAGTCCTTATGCTTAAAAGCATCTCCTGAAAAGGAGTTTTCACCAACTCCCCCTAGTTGTATCCACAAAGGTAGCCCAATCAAGATGAAATAAAGCATTCTCGTTAAGACAAAAAATCACCACACCTATTAATAATTGTGAAATGTTAAAGGTTCAGATTTCAAATTACATTGTAATTAGGTATGAGATTTGAAGCAGATGAAATTGGCTTACCTGGATTTTGGAGCAAAAGTTGAAACATTTTTCATACTAGCAATCAAATAAGTAATTGTGTAATTTAATTTTACTCTTCAACTGCAATCATCACATCACACGAACAACAATGGTGTCCTATAAGATGGATAGAAGAAATAGGAAATTTCAGTTCAGTAAACAGGAGCAAAATTATTAACCTCTCAGCCCAAAAAAGACATCAGAAAGTAACATATGGCGACCGACATCTCTACTTGGAACGAATGTGCAGTGCTCCTTCATGGTCCAAACCTTGAATAGTATGATCAAGATGCACATGAGCTATCAAAGGGTGAAGATTTTCTCAATCCCAAAACCCAGGTATTGAGATGAGGTCCCATCATACATATAAGGATCAATGCTGCCCTCTACTTTACCGAGGTGGGACTAATCCTTCAACACTCCCCCTCTCGTGTAGACCAATCTTTTTGTGGTCCTTGTCACGTGGATGATAGATATGTGGGGACCACACCCGGCATGTGAGTCAGGGCCGGCTTGATACAAGTTGAGGCCTAAGGCGAAAATGTTAAATAAGACTTTTTTGATATTAATATTGTAATATAAATAAAACTAAACTTTCAAGTAGCATGAAGATTTTATCTTATATGTAATCTTAGGTTTTTATTTTGCTACATTAGGGCCTTCTTTTCATATGAAGCCTTTGGTTATTTAGGTGTCTTCATGTCTTGGGGACCTTTCTTTCATAAGGGGCCTTAGGCGACTGCCTTAATTGCCTTATGGTTGAGCCGGCCCTGATGTGAGTGATACAGTTAGGCTCTGATATCGTGTGAAGATTTCCTCAATCCCAAAACCTAGGTATTGAGATGAGGCCCCATCATACATATAAGGATCATTTCCGCCCTCTACTTTACCGAGGTGGGACTAATCCTTCAACACAAAGGACCCTTTAAAAATGTTAAGATGTATTCATGTATATACATACATTGAGTGTATAGAGCACTTACATGTATTGCTCATATATATTGGCCTATTTGCCTAATAAGAGACTCATTTTCCATTCTCTTTCCAAACCCTAGCCTCTCTCTCTCTCTCTCTCTCTCTCTCTCTCTCTCTCTCTCTCTCTCTCTCTCTCTCTCTCTCTCTCTCTCTCTAGGGTTTGTCACATGGTATCAGAGCGAGATTAATCGCCAACATCGTCAAACGGCTCCTTTGTCTCTGTTGATCCATGAGCCCTCAGCAGCTCTCGCCCCGTTCAGGTCCCGTTCCATGCGATCCGTAGCCAACCATCGCTCCTCATCTCGCGAGCTCGATCTCCCGCAGCAACATCCGCAGCTCTTGCCCCGTTCAGGTCCTGTTCCGTATGATCAGCATCCAGCTGTCGCGCCTCGTGTCACAATCTCGCAATGCCCCCAACCTCATGATCTCCCACAGCCAGTGCCTCGCTACATGATCCCCTGGTATCATGCGATCTCAATCTCAGATCGCGCAGGGATCTCGGTCGCTTATGCGCCTTCTATTGCGAGCCGCACCACCTCCCTGCACGACCAGTGCAACTAGCACCTCAGCCTGCATCCGGCCTCCACTGTAGGTCCACCTCCGTCTCCTGCATATCCGGCCGCCCTTGCCGCCTCTGTCAATTTCTCTCGCAGCCGACCACACTCGAGCCAGCCTACTCCCTCTGTAGATCTTATGAGACCTCGCGACTTCTAGTGTCTTTCTACGATTGCATAGAGAGTCGTGTGTCATCTCTTCCAGCGCAGACCCGACTTGATGCTGTCCTTTGCCGGCCCCCTCTCCGTGTGCGCCTCACATCCTGCAACCTTGCACCCGCCTGCAGCCCGTGCTGCTGAGCTGCCCACATCACACCAAGTATTTGCTAAATTGCCTGATCTAGATCCGGTAGATCGTTGACCCGGATCTCAATGTCCTCGTCCTCGTCCATGACGACTCCGTTGACTCCTCTAGTCGTGACTCCCCATGAAATCCCACAAGATTTCCTCCATTTTTGGCACGTATATTCTTCTCTGCGAAGCTGTCGATTGGCCGGCATGGTCCGCCACTATTGATGGTCGCAACCTAATAGGACATCTTGATGGATTAATCGTCTATTCCTCTTCTGCACCCAAGTATGGCCCATGGAGACTTCACGACCAGCGCATCAAGACCTTCCTGATTGTGTTAGTGGATCAATCCCATCGTAGGGACACTATTAGCCTCCACTGCTGCATCAATCTGGGGACACCTCACAGCCCATTTTGTTGAGAAGAGTGATGCATGTGAGTACCAGCTTCTCACCCAGACTCAGTCGGCACAGCAGGCTGAGTTAACTATTCAACAGTTTTATTATCAAATGCAATCCAACTGGTGGGACCGACAGGACCTTGCTCCAGTTCCTGATCCATCGTGTGCTCTGGAGTATCAGTTTTACCGGGAGCGACTCCAGCTTTACCAGCTCTTCGCAGCCCTTCGACCAGAGTTAAGTTCTTTAGCAGGTCAGCTTTTACACCAAGATAGGCTTCCCCGCTTGGATGAGGCTGTTGTTGAGCTGGTAGCTGAGGAGACTTGTCTTCGTACCCTTGCCTCCAGGGTCTTGTCTCTTTCACCTAGTCTCTAAGGTGTACTTGCTGCCGCTCCACCGCCTGTCTCAGGTCCTCTAGCAGCCTCAGTGCCTGCTCTTGCTGCTCAGCCTAGTATATTCGACTGTTCTGCAGCCACTGTCAGACATCGGGCCACATTGTAGACACCTGCTATATGCTTCATCCAGAGAAGCGTCCTACTTACAGAGACTAAGACCGCGTTGGTCGTGGGAAGCATGGTCGACCAGCTTCTACTGTTGGGATTGCTACCTCTCTAGTTTTGACGAGAGACCTACAGTCTCTTCATGAGGAGATGGCTCAGCTTAGACTCTTTCAGCAGTTTGTCACTCCTCCTGGACCTTCCAGTGCTTCAGCCTTTGCTGCCTCGCCTGGTAATTCTGATGTTTGGATTATGGATCCAGCGCCTCGCACCACATAACTCCGGATGCCTTGCTACTCACTGTCTGCCAACTTGCGACTCACCTCCCACAGATTCGCACTGCGAATGGTTCTCATTTAACCATCTCGTAGTGTGGATCTATCACTCCATCTTCTGCTTCTGCTAGTCACATCTCCTTGCCTTTTATGCTTTACGCTCCCACTCTCTACATGCACCTTATTTCTGTTAGTGCTTTGTGTGGCTCTGATTATTTTGTGATGTTTACCTCTTCTTCTTGTTCTATGCAGGATCTATGTACTGGCCGAATAATTAGAGCAGGTCTTAGGGCGGGTGAGCTCTACCAGATGGAGTTTCTCCACTATTTGACTTCATCTTCCTCTAATTTTTATGGTGTTGTCTCTACTGATGCCGACCTATGGCACATGAGACTTGGTCATGTGTCAGAACCACCACTTAAGTGATTTCTCCATTCTATAGGTCGTGGTCGATCCTTTTTTGTCTTTGTCTACGTGTACCGGCTGCAAGCCCGTAAAAGCTACAACCCTTCCTTGTTTGTCTAGTACTTCTCAGAGCTCTACTCCTTTTGATCTTGTTCACTCTGACATCTGGGGACCTTCTCCTCTCCCTTCTATGAATGAGTATTTATATTATGTCTCTTTTGTGGATGATTATAGCTTACATGTGGGTCTACCTTTTTCGTCATCGCTCAGATATTCTCTCATATCAAAACTTTGCAGTCATGATTCACATCCAGTTTAGTTGGTGCATCAAAATCTTTCGATCTGATTGTGCTCTTGAGTATCTCTCTACTGCTATGCACAATCTTATCTAGTCTCATGGGACGATCTTTGAGCATTCGTGTCCACATATTCATGAGCAGAATAGTTTTGTTGAGAGGAAGCATCGCCACCTTCTTGTGACCACCCGTGCTTTCCTTTCCGGTTTTGTTCCTTGGCGCTTCTGGGCTGAGGCCCTTTTGACCTCCGTCTAGCTCATTAACATCACCCCTTCACAGGTCCTTTCTGATGAGGTTTTCCCTCACGAGTGCCTTCTTTCTACCACACCCGACTATAATCCCCTTCGTACGTTCGGGTGTACTTGTTTTGTTCTTCCTTCTCATAAGCTCACAAAGTTGTCTGATCAGGCAACCAAGTGCATTCTTCTTGGGATCAATATTGAGCAAAAGGGATACCGTTGCTATGACCATGTTACTCGTCGTTTGCATATCTCTCGGCACATCTCCTTCGTTGAGAATACGCCCTACTACTATCTTAAGTCTCAGGATCTCACCTTCCTCGAGATTGCTTCTCCTCTGTTCTCACCACCTGAACCTCCTCTGCCGACTCCACCAGCTCCACTACCTTCTTTCTTACCACAGTTTTCCCGGTTCCACCGGTTGTTTCCCTAGGGGGCTTATTTGAGGTTTCTTCTCCTGTGTCTAAGCCTCTCTCTCCTTTATGGGTTGTCTCTTCTTTTCCCCAGGTCTACTCTTATCGGTATGATCCTATGTTTTACTCCCCTTTCGCTGGAGGCTACTCCTAATACCCCACCTATTGTGCTTCCTCTGTCCTCGTCGGTTGTGGATCCGTGTCTGCCTCGCTACCCCAAACGAGAGCACCACCCATCTGCTTACTTTAGCCATGCCACTGGACCTTCTGATTGGTTTTCTTTGCCTCTATCTACAACTATACGCCTTAGTTTACTGCTTTTCTAACAACTGTACACACGATCGGAGAGCCTCGATCCTCTCTGAGGCAGTTCAGTTTCCTCAGTGGCAACATGCCATATATGAGGAGTTCCAGGCCTTTAAGTAGACTCAGACTTGGGATATCGCACTACCTTCTGGAGTTGAGCCTGTCAGTTGCAAGTAGATCTATAAGGTCAAGCATTGTCCTGATGGATCCATTGAGCAGTATAACGCTTGGGTGGTGGCTCGCAGCTTTACTCAGGAGTATGATGTTGATTACAAGGATACCTTTGTTTCGGTGGCTCAGATGACCACCGTTCAAGCTCTTCTGGTAATTGTAGTCGTTCGTCACTGGCACATTCTTCAGATGGATGTGAAGAATGCATTTCTTCACGGTGACCTATCTGAGACTGTTTACATGGATACTCCTCTCGGTCTCTGTGTTCCTCCTCGGCAAGTGTGTCATCTTCATCAAGTCATTTATGGGCTCAAGCAAGCTCCTCGTGCATGGTTTGAGCGGTTCCGTAATGCTGTGATAGAGTTTGGTTACTCAGAGTGTAGTCAGAATCACTCTCTGTTCGTAAGGTTATCCTCGAAGGGCCGGGCGATCTTAATGTTGTACGTGGACGACATGATCATCATTGGGGATGACTCTGCTAGGATTGCTTGTCTTCAGCAACACCTGATGAGCCAGTTTCAGATAAAGAACTTGGGTATTCTTTACTACTTTCTCGGTCTTGAGGTTGAATACAGTGTAGATCGCATTCTGCTCTCTCAGCAGAAGTACCTTTCATACATCTTTAGTCGTGCTGCTCTATCAAATCTCTGCATAGTAGATACCCCTCTTGAGCTTTACTCGAAGCTACGTCCTATAGATGGAGTTCCTCTTTCAGATCCCACTCGGTACAGGCAGATTGTGGGACAACTCGTCTACCTTTGCACCACTTGGCCTGACATTGTACATGCAGTCAACATTGTTAGTCAATTTGTTGTAGCTCCATGTTCAATACACTACGATGCTCTTCTTCGGATCATCCGGTACCTCAGAGGGACTATTTTTCGCTCCTTGTTTCTATCATCGTCTTCATCTCTTAGTCTTCGAGCTTACTCAGATGCATATTGGGTTGGAGATCCAATTATACGCCGCTCTATCACTGATTCCTGCTTGTTTCTTGGCGACTCTCTGATATCTCGGTAGCAAGAAATAGAAAGTGATGTCTCGTTCCAACACTGAGGCTGAGTACAGGACCATGGCATCCACGACCAAGGAGATAATCCACATTCGATGTCTCTTCAGTGATCTAGGTGTTGCTTTCTTCAGGCCTACTCCACTTTACTGTGATAATGAAGTGCTATTAAGATTGCTAGCAATCCGGTTTTTCATGAAAGGACAAAGCATATCGAGATTGACTGTCACTTTGTCCTATAGGAGTATGAGGCCAAGACGATCTCACACCGTTTGTTCCCTTAGCAGAACATATAGCTAACTTCTTCACAAAGTCATATCCTACATTATACTTTCGGTCTTTGATTGACAAACTCTTGGTGCATGATCCACCTTGAGTTTTAGGGGGGATGTTAAGATGTATTCATGTATACACATACATTGAGTGTATAGTGTACGTACATGAATTGCTCATATATATTGTCCTATTGGCCTAATGAGACTCATTTTCCATTCTCTCTCTCTCTCTCTCTCTCTCTCTCTCTCTCTCTCTCTCTCTCTCTCTCTCTCTCTCTCTCTCTCTCTCTCTCTCTCTCGGGTTTGTCACAAAAAATATGAAGATTAACAAATTGTAAATAAAATCATCTCATTCTAGGATTATTCATCTCATTCTCGTTATTATTTCAACTTTCCATAGCTTTTGCTTTACTCCCTCTTCTTTTTTCCAGCTGCAAATGATGGTTTCTATCCTTTACCCAACTTTTGCAAGGAATTAGTAAGGATTGCAAGAAACCAACGGCTGAATTTTCAAATCCCAATGCTCTTTTTCATCCCATAGCGTTCTCATCAGTTGTCACCAGGGCCTCCTGGCCGCTTTGCCTTTGCCTCTGTCTACAGCTAGACGCCTTAGTTTACTGCTTTTCTAACTGCTATGCACGTACGTGATCGAGTGCCTCGATCCTATTCTGAGGCAGTTCAGTTTCCTCAGTGGTATCAGGCCACAGATGAGGAGTTTCAGGCCTTTCAGCAGACTCAGACTTGGGATATCCCACTACTTTATGGGGTTGAGCATGTTAGCTGCAAGTGGATATATAAGGTCAAGCACCGACCTGATAGATCCATTGAGCGGCACAAGGCTCGGGTGGTGGCACGTGGCTTTACTCTGGAGTACAACGTTGACTACGATGAAATCTTTGCTCCGGTGGCTCAGATGACCACCGTTCGAGCTCTTCTGGCGGTTGTAGTCGTTCGTCGATGGCACCTTCTTCAGATGGATGGGAAAAATGTATTTCTTCACGGTGACCTGTTTGAGACTGTCTATATGGATCCTCATCCCAGTCTCCGTGTTCCTCCTCGGCACGTGTATCGCCTTCATCGAGCTATTTATGGGCTCAAGCAGGCTCCTCGTGCCTGATTTGAGCAGTTCCATCGTGCTGTCATGGAATTTGGTTACTCAGAGTGCAGCCAGTATTACTCTCTATTTTTGAAGTTGTCCCCGCAGGGCCATGTGATCCTACTATTGTACGTGGACGACATGATCATCACTGGGGATGACTCGGCTGTGATTGCTTGTCTTCAGTAACACCTGAGGAGTTAGTTTCGGATAAAGAACTTGGGTATTCTTCACTACTTTCTCGGTCTTGAGGTTGCATACAGTGCAGATCCCATTCTGCTCTCTCAGCAGAAGTACCTTTTTGACATCCTTAGTCGTGCTGCTCTCTCAGATCTCCGCACAATAGACACTCTTCTTGATCTTCACTCGAAACTATGTCCTATAGATGGAGTTCCTCTTTAAGATCATACTTGGTACAGACAGATTGTGGGACAGCTCGCCTACCTCTGTATCACTCGGCCTGACATTGCACATGCAGTAAGCATTGTCAGTCAGTTTGTTGCAGTTCCACGTTCAGTTCACTACGGTGCTCTTCTTTGGATTATCCGGTACCTCAGAGGGACTATTATTCGCCCCTTGTTTCTATCGTTGTCTTCCTCTATCAGTCTCCGAACTTACTCAGATGCAGATTGGGCTGGAGGTCCGATTATACGCCGCTCCATCACTGATTACTGCTTGTTTCTTGGCGACTCTTTGATACCCCAGCGTAGCAAGAAATAGAATGTGTTGTCTCTTTCCAGCACTGAGGCTGAGTACAGGGCCTTGGCATCCACGACCAAGGAGATAGTCCACATTCGATGTCTCTTCAGTGATCTAGGTGTTGCTTTCTTCGGACCTACTCCGCTTCACTGTGATAACGGAGTGATATTCAGATTGCTAGCAATCCGATTTTTCATGAAAGGACAAAGCACATCGAGATTGACTGCCACTTTGTCCGACAGTAGTATGAGGCCAAGACGATCTCACTATCCTTCGTTCTCTTAGCAGAACAGATAGCTGACTTCTTCACAAAGTCACATCCTACGTCATGCTTTCGGTCTTTAATTAACAAACTCTTGGTGCATGATCCACCTTGAGTTTAGGGGAGGGGGGGTGTTAAGATATGTTCATATATATACATACATTAAGTGTATAGTGTACGCACATGTATTGCTCATATATATTGGCCTATTGGCCTAAGGAGACTCATTTTCCATTCTCTCTCTCTCTCTCTCTCTCTCTCTCTCTCTCTCTCTCTCTCTCTCTCTCTCTCTCTCTCTCTCTCTCTCTCTCTCTCTCTCTCTCTCTCTCTCTCTCTCTCTCTCTCTCTCTCTCTCTCTCTCTCTCTCTCTCTCTCTCTCTCTCTGGTTTGTCACAAAAAATATGAAGATTAATAAATTGTAAATAAAATCATCTCATTCTCGTTATTATTTCAACTTTCCACAGCTTTTGCTTTACTCCCTCTTTCTTTTTTCCAGCTGCAGATGATGGTTTCTATCCTTCACCCAACTTTTGCAAGGAATTAGCAAGGATTGCAAGAAACCAACGGGTGAATTTCCAAATCCCAGTGCCCTTTTCATCCCATTGCGTTCTCATCAGTTGTCACCAGTAGTCCCTACAGGAACACATCCCGTCTTTGAAATGATGAAACCTATTCACATCCCTCACTATAATCTCTCGATCATAGATTTTCGAAATGAATTTAGTAGCCGAGTGACAATCTCCACAGATACGAAGGTTTTTAGTCACTCTCAGAACTGTGCCAGGGGATGTGTTCAGAAGGCCAAAAGCAATTGCCAGTTTCTCGCTGTGGACTGTCAAAGTACCTTCCTTCTCCTCTTCGCTCACATCATGTAGAACAAATCTAGTGTCTGGCACATATCCAGCAGCCTTTATCTTCTTCGGCAAATCTTCGAGCAGCATGTATATTTCTGCTGCTTGTGGGTGAGACTTGTCGCCGCCAAAAAATGCATGGGCTTTCCCATGAACCTCAGTCCAACTACAACCAGGGCTCTTCCTCATCCCTCTTTCTCTCAAAAGATCTCTCAACATGTTCACCTCATCCCACCTTCCAACCTCGGCATACATGTTAGAAAGCAAGATATAATTCCCACAGTTCTCGGGCTCCAGTACAAACAATCTCCTCGCTGCCAGCTCTGCAATTTCCAAATTTCGATAAGTCCGGCAAGCCGACAACAACGCACCCCAAACGCTAGGACCGGCCTCGAACTCCATCCGTTCAATGAGTTCCTTCGCGTCCACCAAACGCCCCGCCCGACCCAAAA
The DNA here is from genome assembly GCA_947650365.1 of Chamaelirium japonicum. Taxonomy (NCBI): domain Eukaryota; kingdom Viridiplantae; phylum Streptophyta; class Magnoliopsida; order Liliales; family Melanthiaceae; genus Chamaelirium; species Chamaelirium japonicum. The sequence continues at coordinate 5,804,423 of OX393557.1, read as the reverse complement.
GATCAACTACACAAGCATAATGCTCCAATCTTGGTTCCACAGAGTAAACTGTCCTCATACAATCAAAGTATTGCAACCCTCGATCAACTAAACCTGCGTGGCTGCACCCAGATAGCAAACCAGTGAATGTAATTGCATCGGGACGAACTCCTGACCTTACCATATCCTCAAATGCCAATGTGGCTGCAACTCCGCACCCGTGTGATGTGTAAGCAGTGATCATGGTGTTCCAAGCAACCACACCCTTATCATTCTCAGGTATCCTATCAAAGATACGGCGAGCATCGGAAAGGCTCCCACACTTGGCATACATCGCAACAAGCACAATCTGCACCATCGGATGCGAGTCGAAACCCATGGCGCTTGCATAATTATGTATCCGCTTCCCTTGCTCCAGTGCAGAAGAATGCGCGCAAGCCGGGAGCACACTCACGATTGTCACCCAATTGGGCTTTGCACCGAAACCGCCCTTCTGCATCTCTTCGAAAAGATACAATGCACGGTCCGCAAACCCATTCTGAGAGTACCCCGAGATCATCGCAGTCCAGGTGATGATGTTCCTCCTCGGCATTTCTGCAAAGAGCTGTTCGGCGACCTTGACCACGCCAACCTTCATGTACCCAGCAATCAGCGCATTCCAAGACGAGGTATCTCTCATGGTCATTAAAACAAACAGGCGGTGAGCATGTCTGAGCTCGCCGCACTTGGCATACATATTGATCAGAGAGCTCCCGACGTAGAGGTCCCGCTCGAGTCCACGCCGTAAGCATTGGGAATGGAGGGACAGCCCGACGGGCAGAGAGCCGAGCTCGGCGCAGCACTTGAGGGCGAAGGGGAAGGTGAAATGGTCGGGCGGGAGGCCGTGGGAGTGCATGTCGTGGAAGAGTCCGAGGGTGTCTTCGGGGGTCCCGAAGAGGGAGTGGCCGCGGATGAGGGCGTTGTAGAGGAGGGAGGAAGGTTCAGGGGACTGGGGGAGGAGGAGGGAGGCGGAGCCGAGGTCGCCGGAGCTGGAGTACATGGCGGCGATCCGGGCAGCGAGGAACGCGTCGGGGCGGAGGCCGCGGAGGGTGAGGTGGGCGTGGAGCTGCCTGCCGCGGCGGAGGGAGCCCGGGGTGCGGGTGAGGAGCTGGAAGAGGGGGGCATAATCGAGGGGGTTTCGATCGAGGGATTTCAGAAGGGTGGTGAGGTCTTGGGATTTGAAAGCGAGGGAGGAATTCGTTGCTTTGGTGAAGGGCGGGAGATGTCTGGCGCCATGAGCTTGCATTGTTTTGGTTGGGGCTTAGCCGCTTAGGAGCTGCCGGTTTGCACTTGAATGCAACGGCTATTTGAATGGAAATTTAATAATTAGTCCTTTAATTACACCAGATCTATATTTCAAGGACACTTCCAACATTTAAACTTAGAATAAATTGCACATACACAGTAGTTTGACTAATTAACTATTGGGAGAATTTTATTTTTGGGTGGTAAATAAGTTTATTAAAACAGAAAAAAGGGAAATACAATGCGCGACTTACTCGGGGTGAGCAAGCAAACAGGAAAAGAAAAATAAACACATTCGAAGGCCTAAACACTTGGCCAAAAACACAAGTCACGTAGAAACCACAGCACGCACAACCAGTACCTCAATCGAGGAAGTCACAAAGACGTGTGCACCCCAAACACAATCACCACGATCACCAAGAGGCAAGAGGGCAAATTCACCTAGTACCCTTGCTCCTAGTGACTCTATTTGAGGCGCCCTCCGACCAAGATTCCATAGCACGTGAAGATCCAGCTACTAGTCGAGAAGACGCCACTAAAGCATGATTAGGAATAGAGCGTAATGAGGGACAATTAGCAAGATATGCAAGCAACTTGCCCTCCCTGAATTCTGCAAAGGGATCAGAGGGAGAATCCGAAACCGGGGGAGGAAAATCCTCCCCCACCCCATCAACCCCCTCAAATCCAAAACTTGGAAGCTCCAAAGACTCCATAGCTGGAAAAGAGGCGCGATGGAGGGCAGAAATACTAAAGCAAGATCTAAAGCCCTTGCCATTCATCTGACGAACTGAGGACCTCACTAGCAGAGATTTAGGAAGAAGAGCCTCACTCCCAACTAATTGGGCAACCAAAGCCGGACCCCCGACACTAACCTCCCCTTGCCCCCTATTGCAACTTGTCCCACAGATTCATCACCAGCACCACTAGCAACATCCCGCGTAACATCATCTACTGTAGCGAGATCATGCTGCGTGTAACATTAGCCATTCTAGCACCACCTTCAAGCGAAACAACATCAATAACTCCACCTCTGCAGAGCCAGCAGTGGCTTCAACTTGCGTAACATCTGCAATTGCATCATTATTAGACTGCGTAACATAGTCCAAACCATCTCCAATAGTGAGCGTAACATCCTTCTTCTGCTGAACAGAGGACCTTGCAACCTTTTCCCGCTCCACATATCCAACAATAACCACACCATCAGCAGTAGCTCGCATAACAACAGCTACATCAGCAACCACACCATCAATAACAACTCGCGTACCATCAGCTACTGCATGCGTAACATCTGCAATTACAGCATCTACAACTATGCCAACATCATCAGCTACTGCATTCAAAACATCTGCAATAGCAGCATTCTCTGCTGCACAACACATTACCTTTAGCAATCATCTTGGCACACTGCATCATCTCTCACCTCTTTTGCCTCCCCGGCTAGTACTGCATCACTTGAGACATAACCACTTCCGATTGCTGATGCAAACTCCTAGAAAGTGCCCCTTTGTAGACCTCTTCGACCACCTCATCACCCAGCACATCGTATCTCAAACCAGAAGGCCTAACAGAGACCATAGGAGGCTCCTTCTGCTTAGATGGATGAGCCCTCCATATAGAGTACCACCCTTCCTCGTGTATCTCCTTACATTTGGAAGATGAGGGTTTACTCCCTTGGGAGGCGTTCCTCATTGTGGGGGAAAAATCTTCGTGCCGATCCGAAGACTCCGCCCAACCAGTCAATTGAGTTGAGTCGAGGGTGTGATCGAATGTTTGTCTGATAGGTAGGTTCGAAGGTCGATGCCTTGGTGACTTAGAATTAAGATTTTCGATATGCAAACAGAGAGAAGGTTGACACAAGGTGTGATCTCGGAGTTCAGCCGAAGCCTACGTCTCCGTGCTATAGGGAGCAACCCGAATTCACTAACTCTCCACTCGAAGTGACCTCGACAGGCCAAGTGTCACTGATCTCTTCGAAAAGGAGATTGAAGATAATAGAATATCGTCTCCGTGCTATAGGGAGCAACCCGAATTCACTAACTCTCTGCTCGAAGTGACCTCAACAGGCCGAGTGTCACTGATCTCTTCGAAAAGGAGATTGAAGATAATAGAATATCGAAGTCAGAGCTCTGGGTTTTAGGATTCTGATCTTTGGTTTCTGGAATCAGATTTCATATCCTTTTATATTTGAAGGGTCTGCTATTTATAGAAAAACTCTGGGAGAAAATCCGGGGCAAATGGCGGTTTTTGCCTTTGTATCTGGGGATTCCCCATGTAGGGCTGGTAGGCCCTGCGGTTGTCTCCGTGGACCCCCCAGGCGGAGCTGGTGGGTCCCGCTGTCGTCTGTGTGGACCCCCAAGCAGAGCTGGTGGGTCCCGCTGTCGTCTCTATGGACCCCCTAGGCGAAGTTGGTGGGTCCCACTATCGTCTGTGTGGACCCCCCAGTTGGAGCTGGTGGGTCCCACTGTCGTATCTGTGGACCCCCCCAGGCAGGGCTGGTGGGTCCCGCTGTCGTCTGTGTGGACCCCCAGGCAGGGCTGGTGGGTCCCGCTATCGTCTTAGTGGACCCCCTAGGCAGGGTTGGTAGGTCCCGCTATCATCTCAGTGAACCCCCCAGGCAGGGCTGGTGGGTCTCGCTATCTGTGAGGCTTCTAGTCAAAATTTGCACCCACACTCATAGTTTGGGAACTAGAAGAGATTTTGGGCAACCAAGATTGCCTAACCCGAGCTTGGTAACTTTAGGATGTTTAGTACAAGCATCGCCGCTATGATCAAAACTTGTACACACCTTGCAACGAGTAGGAATCCAATCATACTTCACTGGCTGCCAAGAGAGAAACTTACCATTATCATTTCTAGCTTGAACTTTGCTTGGAAGTGAATCTTCCACATTGATTTACATACAGATTCGTGCAAATTGGGCTCTAGAACCTCTAGCTGTAGCTTGAAACATATAGATTGGAGTGCCAAATACACTCCCCAACCGACTTAACATGGGTTTAGTCCATAAATCCCCTTCAAGATTAGGAAAATTGTCCCAAATTGGAATTTTAGTGACCAACTCTCTATTACTACACATACATCTGGCCCATTTTCTCATGATCAGAGGTCTCCCTTCGTAGTGCCATATTTTTCCTCCTAGAATTCGGGTAAAATCAGATTCTAGCTCAAACTTGAACCAAAACACACCATTCCCTCTCAAAAGTATATCCAAACATCCAATTGGTTGCCAGAGTTGGATAATAATTTTTTTGAGATGTAAATAATAGGGCATTCTTCCTAGAACAAATCCCACTAGAGTATGCATCCATTTTTTAGCATTTTCTTCTAGTTCAGCCCTTGGACAGATAGCCACTTTTTTCCCTTCAAAAATTCCAGGCTCAATGAAATGCAATATGAGCTTCTCTGGTGGGAGTAAGGGAGGAATTGGAATAGGAGGAGATAAAGATGGGGGTGAAGCCCAAGCATTAGCACGAATGCCCGAGGAGTGAGCAGCTTTCCCTCCCACCACCCCAGACTCCTGGGTTCTCGGAGAGACACCTGCAGTCTCCAAACTACCACCAACACTCGGTACAAAACTACCTAAAGCTAGGCAATACATCAAAGAACTGATGGGAAGCCGGATTCAAGGCAGATATAGCAATACTGCTGGCAGCATTTCCAGTAGTCTGGCAAGAGTTGGCAATTCAGCAAATATTTGGTGGACAGCTGAGCTTGTGTGCACTGAATTGCCAACTTCCACAGCCTCGACTTTCGCCGGTACTGAATCGCAAGATCGAGGGATATGCTGGGTGTAATAGAGGGGCGAGAACTCCCCTTCATCCCCAGGCCCACATTCAAGTCGTTGGAGCCCTCCTTAGCTTTGGCCATAACCCCTTCAGCACCATCAACATCATGACTGACACGCTCTACTAGCTCCACTACCTGATTGTACCCACACGCTCTACCAACTCAACTTGAAGCTGCACGACTTGCTGTCATAACAACAAAACCCGCAATCAAAGGGGCTGGTGGAGGGGAAAACTCCTTCTCCAGATCTGCAGGCGAACAAATGTTGTCATCTGATGGCTTCAAATGGTCAGCCCTAATGAACCCGGAGCCAGACGTCCTAACATCCACAAGAGAGGAAGAACGACAGAGATGAATGGACGGGATCCTATCTCCAGCCAACGTCATGACCTCTTGCACCGAGAGGTTTAGATTCCGATGTCCACTCCTGTCCTTCCCTCCAAGCACCTGTAGATCCGGCTCTGAGGGGGCTCCATCGCCCCCAAACGAGGAGAAGAAGAGGAGGAACACCAAATCTTCCAAAATCCTAAAGAGAGAAAGTCTGGCTTAGAGAAAGGGAGGACTAATTTCTCCCTATCTTATTACGAGCCCCCTTGGTTAGCGACCCGACAACCAAAAACTCAAATTTTTACTATTGGGTGAATTTTGATATAGGAAGTAGTGGAGGGATAACAAGCATTAGTGTTTTAATGCGTGAAAAGATGATGTCTTTTAGACGAATTTCTTCCTCTTCGATCTGGGATCACGAGTACAACAGGGTAAATGAGAAATCGCCTTCAGGATACAATGAAGCTTGTTGGATCTCTTTTGAGATCGAACAAAGATCCAAATTACCTTCTATACTTTAATATGTATTTGAACCAAAGTGCCTTTTTGAGAAAAAGATGACCTATGAGTCAAGTGATCGTCTAATAAATAAGTAATTTTTCATTGTATAATATACTTTAGGATTTATTTGAACTAAATTGTCCTTTATGGAGATGGAGGTTCTCACCTATTAGCATATATTGGAGCTCGTCAGAGCCGACAAGGAAGCCTTGGAGCTCATCGATGATGATGATGAATCTTTCATAGTGGAGCTTATATAGCACCTCGATCGCAAATTCCTTCTTGTTGACGATTGTGTTAGAGGGGGGCAAACCCTTGTGTGGGTTGCCTTATCAAAACCAAAATAGGGGCCTTAGTAAAAAATAGGAAACGGGATGGGATGTCCACAACAAGTTGGGGCCTTAGGGCCTGTTTATATTTGGTCAACAGACTAACTAGTAAAGTAAATCAGGTAAAAGTTTTACTTTGCAGTTGTTTGGATCCAAAAAGTTATAGTAAAGTAAATGAAAGGAGGTCTACTAGTAGCCAAAAAGTTTTATTTCGAAAAAGCCAAGTAAAACTTTTGATTTACTAGTAGAAGGCTTCGTTGACCATGCCACGTCAGCCAACAATATGATCGAGAGAGCATCCCATGATGGATTCGATGATTGGGGGGGGATATGTGGCGATCCCAATTTCAATGGCCATGATCTATGGGCCATGGGATGAACCAAGGGGATGCCACCACCATCAGCCACCGCTACCTTGTTGCCCCGTAGGCTGCCGTGCACTGCCGTAGCCGGCATCCACCCCCGTCGTCCACCAACCATCGTCGGCCTTCACCCCTGCTAACCACAGGCCGCCTGCCACCGCCTCGTCTTCCACCAACTGTCATCGCCCGACACCGGGGCAGGTGACGGCGGGTGGTGCACAGTGTACGACAATAGCGAGTGGTCGGTAGATTTAATTTTTAATTTATTTTATTGATAAATCTAAACAGTCATCTAGAAGTAATGATTTATTTTACTGATCAATATAAACAACAAGAAGAAAATCCGATTTACTAGTTGATCTAGGAGTTTTACTATCCCTAGTCTTTACTTTGTTGGTCCGTAAAACAAAAACATGCCCTTAGGTCGCGTTTGGTAGTCGGAAAGTGGTGGGAAAGGGAGAGAATTCCCTCCCGTAAGTGATGTTAGGTGTGTTTGGTAGCCGGGAAAGTGAGCAGGAATTAGAATACTTTTATACCTAAAGTGATGTTAGTGTAATCGGGGGGAAAGTGAGGGGATTCTCTTTCCTCTCGCTCCTGGGAGGAAAGACTTTTCCCTCGGGAGGGGAAAGACTTTCCTTTCCTTTAATGAAATTTTCCGGCTACCAAACGGGGCTTAGTATTTTTGTGGGTGCAAATACACACCCCCGTCAAAGCCTCCAAAATGGTTTGCTCCATAGTTGTCATCAGTGTGAAAGATGAGGAGAGCTTCGGTTCTGCTGCTCTTCCTCCGAGGCGGAGGCCGAGCCCCAACCCCTCTCTTCTCCCTCCGCCCACCGACCCCCCTCTCCAAACCTTCCCCCTCCCTTCTCTCCACCTCCTCTTCCCAACCTCCTCATCCGCCGCGGTGGAAACCGTCCGCCTCCCTCACCGACAGCGAGCTCGCCGAGATCAATGCCCTCATCCCCCGCCTCTGCGACGCCGGCCGCCACCACGACGCCATCCGCCTCCTCGACGCCTGCCTCCTCTCCGCCCCTCCCCTCGCTTCTCTCCCCCTCCCTGACCTGGCCGACCGCCTCGCTTCCCACCCCGACATGGCCCCCTCCATGGCCCTCCTCACCGCCCTCCGCCACCACCCCCTCCGCCCCTCCCCGCTCCCCTTCTGCTCTCTCCTACTCTCCTCCTACTTCCGCGGCCGCCGCCTCCGGGAGGCCGCAAAGGTCTTCGCCTGGCTCTGCCGGCCGGATTCCCCCTGCCGGCCTGACCCTGAGGTCTACGCTATCGCGATAGGGGGTTTCTGCCGGCACCGGAGGGCATTGGAGGCGTTGAGGGTACTGCGAGAGATGGTGAGGGATGGGTTTTCACTAGAGCTGGAGCTCAGGGTGGCGGTCTGCCGCAGCTTGCTGTGGGAGGCTCGGGTTGACGAGGCACGGGAGTTGGAAGCTGAATTGGGGCGTGCGGCAGAGGGTAGTGATGGGTTTCAGTGCGTCGCGGAGTTGCTTGACCGGATCATCAAGGATTGGGAAGTGTGAGAAAAGCTAAATTTCCTGCCATTTCTTCTACTCATTTTTAATTTTTTTGTCATATTTATCAGTAGAATTCCCATTTAGATAAAACAAATTGACTTCTTATGAAGGTCCCCTGCCATTTCTTATACTCATTTGCGATTTTTTTCTGGGGGAATCGGTGAAAACTCCTTTTAAGGAGATGCTTTTAAGCTGCAGTCTAAACAAATACAATGGACAAAAATGCTTTTCACTGCAATTCAAATTTTCATTTGAATGCCACCAAACCACCTTGCCGCTGCTGCTGGACCTGCTTGCCGCCGCCGCTGGACCTACACGCCGCCACCGAACCGAAACACCGAACACCGCCACTGAAACTGCTCGTCGCCGCCAAATCGAACCGAACCTAAACCTAAACCTAAGCCTAACCCAAACCCTAAGATCTACAAACCATGAGATGAACCTAGACCTAGGGACCTCAACCGAACCACCTCGCCACCGCCGCCTCCTCTGCTACTCACCGCCGCCGAAGCTGCTCGCCGACGTCGTCGGAGCTGCTGGCCGCTGCCCCCGCCGCCTCTGCTGCAGCCGCCACCGCCACTAGAGCTGTTCGGGAGGAGAAGAAAGGGGGGTTAGTTTCGGTTATCATGAAAGGCAGGGACTTTAGGCTTAATGAAACTATAGGGTGTCCTGTTCATAGGATGGATCTGTTGTCAGGGACCTCTCACACATTAACCAATTTTTTATCATATTTATAAGTAGAATTCCATTTAGATAAAAAAAAATTGGCTTCTTATGAAGTTGGTGACATCAAATTGGGCTAGTAATAGTAAAGAATCTGATGTTGGAAACATGACTTCTTTCTAATACATCGAGATCTTGAGTCAGGATTTCCAAATCCCATGAAATGCTATCAAACCAATGGGATTTGGATGTAGGGAAGGGTGCCCTGGTGATTGGTGGCTTGGGATTACTTGAGGAGGAGGCCTACATGTTATTGAGCCCATTGGGCTTTCTTCTAGCATTATTTTGGATATTTAAATTATATTTCGGATCAATTAAGGGCTATTTTTCCTTTTATATTTAGGACTTGTTTTGAGGAGTATTTTAGTGGTTTTAGAAGTCCTAGTTCGATACTTTGTCAAAATCCAAATTGTAGGAGTAGTTTTAGGATTCCTAGCTTGAGGCCTTTAAAACGACCGCAAGCCTCTCGTTTATTTTCAATGAATTAAATCGTTGAATTGCTTGCGTAAGCTTGTTGCCTTCATGAGAGAGGATTGAGAGCGTGAGAATCGTCGATGAGAGATTAGCTCCTCTGTTGTTTTTGTTTGTACTAGAAAACAACATAGCAACCACTGCTGCTTCTTTGGAGGCCAAGCCCAGGCCCAACCAAGCCTCAGACTTGGTCCCGGTCCAGCCAAGCTTCCCAGGCAGTAGTCTGGCCTGCAAACGAATAGTCATGGCCAGCATGACTAGTCCGGCACACTGCCAAACCATCTACCCCGGTTTGCTGCCAGGCCAGCCAACCGTCACCACCAAGCCCAGGATTGTTTTTGGCGCTAATCCGAGCCCTTGTGGGCCTTGTGTGCTCGTTTTGTTCATGCGTCTTCCTCGGCGATGCTCCGGTGTTCGAGTTTTGGCATGGATCTTTTCTTTGGGAGCAAATCTACTCCTTCTCGTGCTTCGATCGTCAATTCATATTGCTCCCGCAACCTAGAAATCAACAAGCATCGGGTTTGATCTTTCCATCAAAACAAAACAAACCTAGCATGCTATTTTATTGACATTAATCATACTGCTGGTTTGATTTAGTTTACCATATCATCATCATGAAACCTGTATTATTAATTGTGAAATTTGTCCTAGTCATACATAATCCCTAGATTTCCAAACAATCACAATTTTTAATCTTTTATCGTGCTTGGGATTAGTGCAAGTAATTTGGGCCTTTTGCTCATGCTTTGTTGTTCTATTTGAGATAGATTGCAATTGCCATTGAATCGGTTTAAATTTTTATTTGTGATTGCTAAAATGAGTCGCTTCTGGAACTCATCATTGCATTAGTAGTCTTGCACGTACTTCCCTGCATCAGTGATCCATGTCATGATTCGACTTTAGGGAGGTAAATGTGAAGCAACACACTGAGCTATAAATATGTCATCATCAGTATATTAGAGCAATAGTCTAATGTGCAATAATAGACAATGTAGAAAAATGTGTAGTATATAGAGGTATAATTTATCTAAACGTAATGCAGATTACACAAAATGCAGTGTTTTCTCTTACACATTTTTCAAACTCCCTATGGATTGATGTAGTATGGTGTCACCTAATCGAGATTTGAGTCCAATTCTCCACATTTGAGGAACTATGGTAAGCAAACATACAATCAAAGCACTTGGAGCAATACAAAAGTAGGAAATTGGGGTATTCAGAGGCTTTTCGGACTGAAAAATCAGTCATAGTAACGTCTGAGATTGAAATTAGATTTGACTTTAGGAGCGGTGAGCAATGTAACAGGTGACAGAGGCTTATGAACGGACAGTGACACTGGTTCTACTACTTGTGTATTGCTTTAATTCGTGTCGAGCACTGTAACTTACATTACTTTGACTCGACATTTGCCCTATATATTTGCTTCGACACAAACCGACATGGTTACAGTTATGTGATATGTGTCTGACTCAAGTCGTCCAACCATGGATCCGCGGGCACACTTGATGTTGCATTTATGAACCCATGACTTAAGTTCCACGTGCCAAAGGGCGCAATGAGTGCTTTGTTGGAACACTTTGTACTTCATATGATGCTATCCCGGTCGAGTCATCCAAAGTGGGTGCCTTTCGTGCATCTTGGCTTTGGTCCTAGCTCCGAATTGATATGTTCACTTGGGGATGAGAATGTTGCTCTGCACTTATTGAATCCCTTCTTGCATATTTCACCCTAACTTGTCCGTTGGTTTAATGGAATCCTCTCCACTATCTAAAGGGGTGCAATGATTTGTAAACTCAGCTTGTCTTTAAAATTGTGGTGAATCGACTAACCATAAATCACCACGAACAACCCCAATTCAAACGAAAAGATATAAAGATTCTGATCATTATTCTATGAGGCTCCATAAAATCGTAGTGAGTCGGCTAACCATAAACATATTTATGGACTCAATACGTACGTTAGCCAATAGTATAGTGATTGGTAAACGACAGTTTTTCTTACCTGTTTTAGCTCTTATTTGGGCTAGTCCGAACTCAACCCAAATCCGCAGAAGAAATTGGGCTGTGTATGAACTGGACATAGGAGGCAAAACTTCAGACCGAGCCCGGCCTTGGCAGAGCCACCTCTAGCTAGTTCGGATCAGGTTCGGACAAACCTTGACCCCAAACCAGCTCGATTGACTAGCGTATTCATGCCCCATATGAGCCATATACAATAATCAAAATATATGCAGGACTATTCAAACTGTAAAGACATCATAATCATTATCCAAGCCTGCCAAGCTCCTAACCAGACCAAGGATCGAACCAAAACACCTCCACGTTAAGCCTGCAGGGAGCAATTCAAGTATGTCCTTGATTTAGATTGTTAAGAGCAGCTATAGTAGGTACCACTGTGCCAGTGGATCGAAGGGCCGTTCGATTTCGTTCTTTAGCACAATAGAACCTCCATGAAATGCCTCTTATTTTTTTAATGTTTTATAGTCCAGTAAATTTTATGGCTTTTTTTTAAAAAATTAAGTAATCCACAGGCGGCAAACAACAATAGTTTACAATACTAGCGTCCGACACCCATGAGGCATGTCAAAGCGATGCCATGTCGAAAATTCTTTTTACCTTGATTCATGTTAAACCCAGTATCTGGATTGCCGGGTTTACAACCGGTATCCAGATTACCGCCATGTTTAACAGAAAACATAATAGCAAAATCGGCTAAATGTCGTAACTTTGGGTGATGCTGAATAAGGTTTTTGGTTTAAAACCAGAATCTGGAATACCGAGTTTAAACTCGGGAAAAAAAAGATTTCGATGTGGCATTGCTTTACGGCGCTGACATGCCTCGTGGGTCTCAGAATGCTAACAACACTAGTATGGTAAGTACTTATTGTCTGCCGCTATTGGATTATTATTATTTTTTAATATTATTTTGAAAAAAATCCCTAAATTTATGTTGCTCATTTTCATTAGTATTTTTTTGCCTTTTAACTCTGTCATTATAGCTTACCTTCCAGTAGCTCATTAACAACTTTTTTGATTGCCTACTTATAGCATCCAAATTGTTGACAAGGAGTGATGAGCATGAAATATGGAGGGTTGCAGAGCTCTTTTGTTATACGTGTGTAGTGGTGGTATGGTGGCCCTTGATGACGGATCATGTGGCCTTGATAAAGGGTATGGTAGCTCCATGTGTGGCAATATATATATATATATATATATATATATATATATATATATATATATATATATATATATATATATATATATATATATATATATATATATATATATATATATATATATATATATAGATATGAGGAATGGGATGCTGCCTATCAAAGCAGCGTTTTTTGCTGCTTTGAGATATTGTTTAACCATCCTAGAAGTTTTGGAATTTGATGAAATTTGGTGAGGGTGTTGTCTAGGGTAAGATGATCATCCTCACAAATTTTCTTCAAATTCCAAAACTTCTAAGAGGGTCAAATGGTCGAAGCAAAATCTGCAGTCACCGTTAAAATCTGCAGATTTTAACTCGACCATTTGACCATCTTAGAAGTTTTGGAATTTGATGAAAATTTGTGAGGATGATCATCTTACCCTAGAGAACACCCTTACCAAATTTCATCAAATTCCAAAACTTCTAAGATGGTCAAACAATGTATCAAAGCAGCAAAAAACGCTGCTTTGATAGGCAGCATCCCATTCCTATATATATATATATATATATATAGAATACGGGGTATGAGCTGACAGCCCATTTGGGCATTTGAGCTGTCAGCTCACAGCCATCCGATCTTGATCAACCACCGTCCGTTTAAAAAAACAAAAAAAACCAGATTCTCTCCCTCTTCCTCTCTCTCGCGCGCGGCAGCGGCAACCCTGCCCCCTCCGGCACCGGCACCGGATCCGGTCGGGGTACGGCGCGCCGCCGGGGTCGGAGGGGGGCACAGCGCCGGAGGGGACCGGGGTCGGAGGCGGGCCGCAGCCGGCTTGATCAACCACCGTCCGTTTAAAAAAACAAAAAAAACCAGATTCTCTCCCTCTTCCTCTCTCTCGCGCGCGGCAGCGGCAGCCGCAGCCCTGCCCCCTCCGGCACTGGCACCAAATCCGGCCGGGGTACGGCGCGCCGCCGGTGTCGGAGGGGGGCGCAGCGCCGGAGGGGACCGGGGTCGGAGGCGGGCCGCAGCCCCGGAGGGACAGCGCCGGAGGGGACTGGGGTCGGAGGCGGCCGCAGCCCCGGAGGAGACAGCGCCGGAGGGGACTGGGGTCGGAGGCGGCCGCAGCCCCGGAGGAGACAGCGCCGGAGGGGACTGGGGTCGGAGGCGGCCGCAGCCCCGGAGGGGACCGGGGCCGGAGGGACGGCGCGCAGGGCTGTCGGAGGGGGCGCAGCTGCTGGGGTCGGAGGGGACCAGGGTCGGAGGGGGCCGGGCCGGAGTCCCGCGCAGCCGCCGGAGTCGGAGGGGACCGGCGTCGGAGACGGGCGCAGCGCCGGAGGGGATCGGGGTCGGAGGGGAAGGGGGGCGCAGGGGTCAAGGTCGGGTTTCTCAGCGAAGGAGAGAGAGAGAGAGAGTGTATACAGCCCATTTGTTTCGGTGTTTTTTTTGTTTTTTTAAATGAACGATGGTTGATCAAGATCGGATGGCTGTGAGCTGACAGCCCAAATTCCCAAATGGGCTGTCAGCTCATACCCCGTATTCTCATATATATATATATATATATATATATATATATATATATATATATATATATATATATATATATACATATATATATATATATATATATATATATATATATATATATATATATATATATATATATATATATATATATATATATATATATATATATATATATATATATATATATATATACAAAGAGAGAGAGAGAGAGAGAGAGAGAGAGAGAGAGAGAGGAGTGTGACTTTGTATACCCTATGCATTGAAGGCTTCAATGCATGCTCCTCTATTAACATTTTTAAATTTGTTAATGTTTTGTGGAGATGATATCTATGTTGAGATGATCATCCTCATAAAAAATCATCAAGTTCTAAAACCTCTAAGTAACTTCAAATAAGCTCAACAAATTAACTGTTGAAATGGACGGTTGATAAAACTATCTATAGTAAAATGATCACCCTCACCAAAAATCAGCAAATTCTGAAAGCTCTAGATATATCAAAATGATAGAAATTGTATCATTTGTCTATTTCAACCGTTAATTTGTTGAGCTTATTTGAAATGTTTAGAGGTTTCAGAACTTGTTGATTTTTTGTGAGGATGATCATCTCAATATAGATATCATCTCCACAAAAAATTAGCAAATTTGAAACTTTATGTATGTTAATAGAGGAGCATATATTGAAGCTTTCAATGTGTGGGCATACACGCTCCTCTATATATATATATATATATATATATATATATATATATATATATATATATATATATATATATATATATATAGAGAGAGAGAGAGAGAGAGAGAGAGAGAGAGAGGAGTGTGACTTTGTATGCCCCATGCATTGAAGGCTCAATGTATGCTCCTCTATTAACATTTCCAAATTTGCTAATGTTTTGTGGAGATGGTATCTATGTTGAGATGATCGTCCTCACAAAAAATCAGCAAGTTCTGAAACCTCTAAGCATTTCAAATAAGCTCAACAAATTAACGGTTGAAATAGACAAACGATATAATTTCTATCATTTTGATATACCTAGAGTTTTCAAAATTTGCTGATTTTTGGTGAGGGTGATCATTTTGCTATAGATAGTATATCCATCAAAAAGCAACAAATTTTGACATATCTAGGTCCATCAAAATGTTAGAAGTTTTATTAGCCGTTCATTTCAACTGTTAATTTGATGAGCTTATTTGAAATGTTTTGAGGTTTCAGAACTTGCTGATTTTTTGTAATGATGATTATCTCAACATAGATATCATCTCCACAAAAAATTAGTAAATTTGAAACTTTATGTATGTTAATAGAGGAGCATACATTGAAGCTTTCAATGTATGGGCATACAAAGTTACGCTCCCGAGAGGAATGCTTAGGTGCGGTCTGCAGCCTCCTGATACACCCACCATGTGTATCGGATGCACGGAGTGATGCATCAGACGTAAGCATCCCTATATATATATATATATATATATATATATATATATATATATATATATATATATATATATATATATATATATATATATATATATATATATATATATATATATATATATATATATATATATATATATATATATATATATATGGGGGCGGGGATGCTGGACCTGAGGTGCAGCAAGAACGCTGCACCTCATGCATTGTTTTACCTACCTAGAAGTTTTGGAATTTGATGAAATTTGGTGAGGGTGTTGTCTAGGATAAGGTGATCATCCTCACCAATTTTCATCAAATTCCAAAACTTCTAGGGGGGTCAAATGGTCGAAGCCAAATCAGCCATCCGCAGTCACCGTTAAAATCTGCAGATTTTGCTTCGACCATTTGATCCCCCTAGAAGTTTTGGAATTTGATGAAAATTTGTGAGGATGATCATCTTACCCTAGACAACACCCTCACCAAATTTCATCAAATTCCAAAACTTCTAGGTAAGTAAACAAGCGAGAGGTGCAGCGTTCTTGCTGCACCTCGGGTGCAGGCTCCCCGCCCCCTATATATATATATATATATATATATATATATATATATATATATATATATATATATATATATATATATATATATATATATATATATATATATATATATATATATATATATATATATATATATATGGGGACGGGGAGCCTGGACCTCAGGTGCAGCGTTGAAGCTGCACCCGTCGCGGCATGGATGCCACGTGTGTGCGTTGCTGTAACATCCGCCCCAAACACACAAGATATTATCCCCTTTGCCCATGCCCGCACGAGAACTTCCCAGGGGGTCACCCATCCTGGTACTACTCTCGTTCGAGCACGCTTAACTACGGTGTTCTTACGAATTCCGTAGCGGCGCACGGCTTTAAAACGCGCCTTCTATGTTTGGGAGGGGAAATTATATAAGTAGCTCAGGATCTCTTTCTCTCCAAGCGATGTGGGGCTAACTCATGTCCTTGTACACCTCACCTCACCTCATCCATCTTGGCATCCCAGTCTCAGGAGTCTTGGTTCTTGGCCTATTGGATCTTGGTCGTCACAACCCACCCCCATTAGGGCTACACGTCCTCGTGTAGGGTTAGACCCCCCCCATTGCGAGGAGAACCAGCTCTGATACCATTTTGTAACATCCGCCCCAAACACACAAGATATTGTCCGCTTTGCCTGTGCCCACACGAGGACTTCCCAGGGTGTCACCCATCCTGGTACTACTCTCGCCCGAGCACGCTTATCTACGGAGTTCTTACGAATTCCGTAGCGGCGCACGATTTTAAAACGCGTCTTCTATGTTTGGGAGGGGAAATTATATAAGTAGCTCAGGATCTCTCTCTCCAGGCGATGTGGGGCTAACTCATGGCCTTGTACACCTCACCTCACCTCACCTCACCTCATCCATCTTGGCATCCCAGCCTCAGGAGTCTTGGTTCTTGGCCTATTGGACCTTGGTCGTCATAGCTGCCCATGAGCGGCCAAAATTATGGGCGTCCGATCGCTAAAATCCCGCTCCACTCTCCGCCCAAAACCGCGACCGTCTAATTGCTCAGCCCCGGCCCTCTGATCCGTGCAGCGCACCCCCGCTGTATATTTCAACCGATGGTTCGATTCCCATCCTTTCGATCGAGGGAATCGAACGGATAAAATCGAATTTCGCTGTTATTGTAGCGGCTACAGTAACAGCGAAAATCGTTTTAGTCCGTTTGATTCCCATCGATCCAACGGATGGAAATCACCCGGCCCACTTGTGTGTTAATTCGATTCCCATCCGTTCGATCGATGGGAATCGAACGGACAAAAACGATTTTCGATGTTACTGTAGCCGCTACAGTAACAACGAAATTTGATTTTATCCGTTCGATTACCTCGATCTAACGGATGGGAATCGAACCATTGGTTGAAATATACAGCGGGGGTGCGCTGCACGGATCAGACGGCCGGGGCTGAGCGATCAGACGGTCGCGGTTTTGGACGGAGAGTGGAGCGGGATTTTGACGATCGGACGGCCATAATTTTGGCCGCTCGCGGGCTGCGCACACACGTTGCATCCATGCCGCGACGGGTGCAGCTTCAACGCTGCACCTGAGGTCCAGGCTCCCCGTCCCCTATATATATATATATATATATATATATATATATATATATATATATATATATATATATATATATATATATATATATATATATATATATATATATATACACTCGAGACCGTGGTTCAAACCCTGGTGGGTTCAAAGTTGACCTCCAGACTGTTGTCGGGCTAGCCATGTGTGGCACTCCAATTAATTACATTTAGACCACCTGTAGTTTGGCCATTTATCACTTTCACCACCTCATGTTTAAGCCCTACAAATACCCCCGGGTAGTTTGAAAAACCTTACACTTTGACCCTTATGAGGGTCTAGAGCTTTTTTTTCGACATGGTGTATGGTTAACCTGTATTCACAGCTAAACTGCTCAGTCCCAAAAATAAGCGTCAGCTTTTTGAGTATATCTATACATGCCTTATTGGTAGCTAGTCTATTAGTTATGATTCAAACTTCTTGATTGATTTTTTTTTTTTTTTTGGGGGGGGGGGGCGCATACATATTAAAAAGTAATTGATGTCGATATCCCAAGTCGAAAATTTCAGCCGGTGGCGTAACGTCGCACCCTTCTTTCAAGTTTTCGAGGTCTTTAAAAAATTTGGAGCTATAACTGACCAACTCATCCAAAAAAATATTAAGGCCAATAAGGAGAACTTGTAGTTGTGCATGTCTTTGCTCTGCAATCCTTTCTATCTCTTTCTAATCTTTTTTTCCTCCCAAACTGAAACCCACACTAAAAGACTTGGTATGAACCCTTGGAGAGCCTATGGCCGTTGGATAGAGGTTTTAATCCAAACCTCTATCCAACTATCCACAAACATTCACTTAATTAAGTGACGGACATAATGACGGTTTTTGCTATAATGTTTTTTTCTTACAGATGCCACGAGGGACATATGGATCATTCCCTAATATGCAGTAGAAATGGGAGGAGTCTGATTGTATATAAAAAGGGTATGAGTATGATGCATGGGTCGTTCTTAACATAATCGAACGACTCTCTATTCTTCCATGAACGGTTGAGATGGCTCGTTTAACATCTAGCGCAAAAAATTATCCGCAACAAAATAAAAATTGGGCCAATTGGTGGTAGGTCCTTATAACATAAAGCGTTAAAGAGATGCTATAGTGATAGGTCCTTCCGTTTGGAAAAATATTCATTTTACCCTTACTTGTAGGTGGACAAGAAAATCACATGAAGAGTAACATTTGCTATAGTGATTTCACTGTTGTAATTTTTTTTACAACAATAATAAAAAAAAAAAAATTTATTATAGTGATTTCTTTGTAGCTAATGCTACTATTTATTACCGAAATGTTACGTTTTTTCAAGAGTAACATTTCGGTAATAAAGAGTAACATTTGCTACAATGATATCATTGTAACAAAAATATGGATTTTTTATAAACAAGATTTCTCTATAAAAAAATCTATAGCGATTTCATTATAGCAAAAAGTAAAATTTTGGTAATAAATAGTAGAATTTGCTACAATGTAGATTGTTACTTTTAGTATAGTGAAGAGTAACAATTGTGATTTTAGTATATGGACAATTTTGTCATTAAAAGTGGGTAAAAAGTTAACGGAGGGACTTGTTGTAAATACATGTTTTGGAGAGATACCTAATGCAAAAGCATCTTAATGATTGTCCTTTTCACAAAATTGATCTATTACTAGGGATCTAACACTAAATGCTTAAAAGAATTATATGTATCAACCGTGAATAAGAGAAGAAGAAATAAGAACTGGAGGCTAAATCGGCGTTTCGTAATCCTCATTCAATCCTGTACGATATCGTCCAGAGTCAAGTAAAAAAAATAAAGCCAACACCAACATATAATTTCATAAAATATATATAAAATCTTTAATTTTTTTTGAAAGTGGTGGGGGGCTTACCCCAGGCCCAATGTAGGTCCGCCCCTGTCATAAGGGGTGGTTCACATTTACAAGAATCATGCCGTTGCTATTTTGTTCTTCCTGATCGACGGAGGCACCACCACGATCGTGCCCGGGGCTGGTTTGTTCTTCCCGATTGACGGAGGCCTCGCCACGATCGCCGCCTAATTTGTAATCTAAAACAAATTACAAATGAGATCAAATTATTTATTCTAATATGTAAATTGAAGGGGAAATTACAAAAACCTCCCATAACCTTATATGCCTAATTACACATTTATCTCTCGATTATATTTTTGAACTACTTGACCCCTGAACTTTGTTCTTTTCGCATGTTCACCCCCTCAATTAACTTTTAACCTTTAAGTTTAATTTTTATACCAAAAATGCCATCATCCTAGTCAACATAAGTAATATTGAGAAGGGTATTTTTGAATTAAATATAAGATCTGACGGTTGAAAGTTGATGGAGTGGACGGACAAGATAGCATAATTTAGGGGGTCCAATTGTCCAAAAAACAAAAAAACTTCAAGGGACCAATGTGTAATTAGATATACAGTTCAGGGGAGTTTTTTGTAATTTGTGCTGAATTAAACATACCAAATTGGATTAGTTTAGGTTTCCTCCAATGCCTCAACTGCTATCTCTATCATGAATCTGAAGATATATACCAAGTAGTAGAGAAAGAATCAAGCAAAAATCAAATCGAAATGCAAATATTCACAATTAGATTTCTTTACCCACTAAAGTTAAATTATTTATTTTCCTTTTTTTTTTATCAACGGTTGTCCCAAAATCTTTCGGGCAATGACCCACTTCAAGCTCGGACAAATACGCACTTCACTCATGGGTAAATTGAGGGGAGGAGTAGGTGAACCCATGACATTCTCACCAAAGCATCAGTTGCTTAACCGACCCTCTTGACCTGGTGGGTAAGTTGAATTAGATGTGTATTTCAATGCTTAATTGTTTAGGGATCTCCTCCTCATGTTCACTGCATGCTTTGACAATATTATAAACCAAATAATCATAAAGAGCCCAAGGCCCGTCAGGTTGGGCCTCGTCGGATTTAGTTACTTGGGCATTGGGTCGATTCGGGTCGGATTCAGACTTTTACTTACGAAAGAATTTCGGGACAGGTATGCGCCCCCTCTAATCCATCACAAAAGCCTGGGTGTTGGAAAAAACTCATCTTATTATTCACCAAAGCCCCTATATATAGGCATAATATGCCATAGGGATAGAGACGGGGTAAATCTCTAAATCCCTTGAATCCGGGGGTCTTTATCCGGTGGGCATCCATATCCGATGCAACCACCGTTTCATAACACTCCCCCTTGGATGCCCACTTTTCAAAACATTGCCTCGTTAAAACCTTACTAAGGAAAACCCAATGGGACAAAACCTTTAGTGAAGGAAAAAGAGTACAACGCGTTCTTCAGGAACGTAGTTCTTCAGGAACATAGTTCTTCAGGAACAGATTCGTCTGGAATCTCAGATTCTTCTGGGATCTTAGTGGGTGCGACTTACACTGCCTTATTAAAACCTTTCGATGGGAAAACCCTGTGGGAAAAAACCTCATCGCAGGAAAAAGAGTACAATGCGCAAAAGATATTCTTCTGGATGTCTCCATCTGCATCTGCAGGATGCTCCCCCTCATCTTTATCCTACATTTTATTACAAGCATTGCTTACATCAATCTTCAAAAGAAAAATACTCCCTCCCCCTAATACATTTAAGATGCTACTTCCCACCCTGTTAATACATCAATTTAAAATAAAATTCACATGCTCTGTTGGTGAAGTCTCCTCATGCCAATCTTATTCACCAACTTCTGGAATGTAGACTTTGGAAGCGCCTTGATGAAGAGATCTGTCAGGTTCTCAGTTGACTTCTCCTGCTTTATAATAGTCTCTTCATTCTCTCGGAGTTCATGGGTGCAGAAGAATTTCAGGGAGAGTCGCCTTTGATGAAGCCACTTTGAATTTGAGCTAGGCATGCTGCATTACTTTTAAGAAACACATAACTTATTTGTGATCTCCCTTTATGAGGATCAGATAAATAACCAGAGTTTGCATATCCAATTGGGTTAGTCTTTTTACATGAATAGTATAAACCAATGTCAAATGTCCCCTTTAGGTATCTAAATATATGCTTTATACCATTCCAATATCTATGTGTAGATGCAGAAATATATCTAATAAGTAGATTAACAGAAAATGGAATATCAGATCTAGTGTATTGAGATAAATAAATAATTGCAC
This sequence comes from Chamaelirium japonicum, assembly GCA_947650365.1. Lineage (NCBI taxonomy): Eukaryota > Viridiplantae > Streptophyta > Magnoliopsida > Liliales > Melanthiaceae > Chamaelirium > Chamaelirium japonicum. The sequence continues at coordinate 5,782,744 of OX393557.1, read as the reverse complement.
ATATTGCACTTAAATAGGGTACTTCAGGACCCAGGGTACTTCAGGACCCAAGACGTCTTCATTTTCTTTTCTAGGCCTGTATAGGTCTTTGTTAACATCTAAAGACCTTACAACCATGGGTGTACTAAGTGGATAACACTTATCCGTATTAAATCTCTTTAGGAGATTTTCAGTATATTTTGTTTGATGGACTAAGGTCCCATCCTAATTGCGTTCGATCTGCAGGTCGAGGCAAAATTTGACTCATCCAGGTCTTTCATTTCAAACTCCTTTTAAGATAGCCAGCAGTCTTCTCAGTCTCTTCGGGAGATCCTATTAGATTTATATCATCTACATATATTGTTGCTATTGTAAATCCATTCTGGGATTTCTTAATAAATACGCATGGGCATATAATATCATTTTTATAGCCTTTCCTAGACAGATATTTACTGAGCCGATTGTACCACAATCTTCTGGATTGTTTCAGACCGTACAATGCTCGTTTTAATGTAATTGAATGCGTATTTCTATATTTGGAGTTTGGTAAATCAAATCCTTCAGGGATTTTCATATATATTTCACTGTCTAGGTTACCATATAGGTAAATCAAATCCTTTAGGGATTTTACATGGTTCAGTATCATTATCATCACCCTTCATTATTTCATTTGTCGTAGTATATAAAAATATATCATCAACGACTATTTCTTTTCTATTCCATATCTCCACTGAGTATGTGTAGAACACAAATATCTCATCATTGTTGGGTACCGGTACCTCTTTCCCAGTCTCTTCTAGGATCTGGAGCATAACCTCTTCCGGAGTGATATGCTTTAATTTGGGGAAATTGGATTTTTGATTCATGACATCTTCCGGACCGTCATGAATCCTCTTTTCAGGAGAGTTTATATTAAGAACAGCTTCTTCAGGAGCTGTATGGTGTGATATGCTATTTAATCTCCTCTTCCAAGGAGCTAAATCTTTGGAACCTATAGGTCTGCCACGCTTCTGGCGTGTGTCAGACTCATTTACTGTCATTCTCCTAACGTCATGCTTACATTGGGGAGTCCTGGGGTCTAGATGAGACAGAATGGAAGTATTCCACGATAATTCACGTCGTTCTTTCTTGGACAGGACGTTTATTATCTTTCTTATCTCCCCCTAACGATGGGAAGACTGTCTCATCAATGTGACAATCCGCAAATCTTGCGGTAAAAATGTCACATGTTAAGGGTTCTAAATATTTGATAATGTGCTAAGGAATGACCACAAAAGTTTTCTACGATCGTTTTCATCATTATTGTCCTAGGATATCTTAGTTGATCATGCCAGATATTAAAAATTATAGGATTATGGAGCTTCTGGCTCACTATTTGTCTTGGATTAGTACTGAGCTGTTGGCTCATGTTTTCATGTGACTCAACAATCCCAATGTGGGTGACGTATATCCCTAAGGATAGATTGGAGAATTTCTCTAGAGTAAACTTCTGGTTTCCAACAGTAGAGGTTATACATAAGAATTCATTGTTTCCGTCGCTCGGGGTTTCTATGTGATACCCATTTACTCTTATATGTTTGAAAATGAGTAAATTTCTTTTAGAGTTACTAGAGTATATGGCAGATTGTATAAAGATATGGGTTCCATTAAGTAACACAGGTGTGCTCTACCGGAGCCTTCTATTATCCGAGCGAGGTCAGCTATAGTCTATATACATGTCTCTCTTGGATTACATTTCCTTATTTCCTTATTGCGGAATAAAGTATTATTTGAGATAAGATTCTAACAACTCAGATATGAGAAATATTTAATAAGAGAGATCTAAAAGATATCAAGCAACCAAAATATCAACTATAATAAAGCAAATAACTGTTCTGATAAAAATAAACGATATGATAGTCTAATAAATGATATCAGTTTATCACTAAAAATATCCTGTCCCCCTAGTTGTTGTTGAAGAAATCAGAAGTTGTGAGCTTGGTTTCTCCTTGCATCTCATTGAGTTCATCTTCAAGGAGGTCATTATTGTCGAGGTCAAACACTACATTACCCTCAGCTTTCGGTGATGCTTGAAAGTTTGTCACCTCTTCTTTAGATGTACGACAGTTGCGAGACCAATGGTCTTCACACCCATACTTGAAACAAGTGTCTGTAGGCCACTTATTAGAAGGAGAGTCTTCCGTCACTTGTTCTGCGTGCTAGGGCTTGTTACTCTGTTTCTTGAAATTTGTATTTTGCTGCGGATTGAGTCCACCTCTACTGGGGTGGCCACGCCTGCCTCTACCTCGGTAGCCTCCTCTGCTGGGGTTGCCACCTCTGTCGCCCCTGCCACTTCTGCTGGAGTGGTTATGGCGATCACCTCTTCCAAACCTTCCTCTGCCTCTACCTCTGTGGTATCCTTCATTGGCATGTGCTTCAGGGAACGCCAATGCTCCAGTTGGTCTGGAGTTGTGATTCTTCATAAGAACTTTATTGTTCTCCTCTGCAACTAAGAGTACCGAAATCAAATCTGATATTTTCTGAAAGTTTCGCTCCCGATATTGTTGTTGCAGTAGGACGTTCATTGCATGGAAGGTGGATAGAGTCTTATCGATCATCTGTCCTTGGGTAACTGGCTCTCCACATAGCTCAAGTCGGGACACGATGTTAAACATTGCAGAATTATATTCTGCGACCGATTTAAAATCTTGGTAGCGCAGGTTTATCCATTCATTCCTCGCTGCTGGAAGGATGACAGCCCTTTGATGATCATATCTATCCCGTAGGGATTCCCACAGAACTAAGGGGTCTTCAACGGTTAAATATTCGTTCTTTAGGTCTACATGTAGGTGACGACGCAGAAAGATTGTCGCTTTAGCCTTGTCTTCAGGACTAAGGCTTTCCGTACCTGTAGGCTTTATAATCGCCTTACCCAACTTGATTGATTGTAGATGGAGCTTAGCATCTAGCCTCCATGCTAAGTAATTATTGCCATTGACATCAAGTGCGGCGAACTCCAACTTTGTAAGGTTAGACATCTGGGGACGGGATAGGGGCCTAGTTAATTGATAGATTAAAGACTATCGGATTCTATGAACATCGAAATCCTAACCGTTATGGAACTACTAGTTAAGATGTATCCATAGCCACATTGTACTGTCTCGGCTGACAAGGGCCGAGCTCACACACAGGCTATGGATGAGGTTAAAGATTATTATTTTAACTAGTCAACATATGTCCATAAACAAATAATATTCGGTATTGGCACTGGCAATAGTGAAAATCATTTTATCTAACAATGATAAAATTAATACACACTACGAGATATAAGATATCTATCTTAACCATAGTTATATATTCATGTATGCACGCATGTTTATATATTCATTAATTACTATGATTACCATATTCATCACATGTGCATATAGAGATATATTATAGAAAACAATTTGACATATCATGTACAAAGCCTATTAATACTGGTTATTAATAGGGTCCTTTTAGAAACCACTTGCCAAGGTAGAGCGGGTTCTATGGAACCGTCATGCGCCTTGCCAAGCTTTTCTAAAATATTCTAATTAACTAAAGTACATCTAATGAAGAAAATGATATTTTATGTACATAGAACTGGTAAGAGATTCGAGACTTAAATACATCATAGAGTCTGTTACAATTAAGGACAATTCTATCCTTGTTTGTAAAGCAGATATTGCAAATTGGTCCCTTAGGGGCTAAACAGTTAAGTACATAAATAATGTGTATGAAATAGCAAAATCTGACCGTACCGATGCTTCCGGAATGGTTCGGATACCCAAAATTCATATATGGATTGAACAATTTGGCTATATATCGGGCTTACAAAAGAGTATTTAAATGAACAGTGTATATCAAAACATTCAATCAAATGTATGTGAGTGCATATAAGAATGGATGGGTTGGATATGCAATACGCAGTCGGGTCGGGTATGTGCTAAATATCATCGGGTCGGGTCTGTACAATACAGTCGGGTCGGGTCTGTATAAATCCAGTTGGGCCGGGCCTGCAGTGTGCAGTCGGGTCTGTACTATGCAATCGGGCCGGGCCTGCATGTAATAAACGGGTCGGGCCTGCTACATATACAGATCGGGTCTGATTATATATAAACCGATAATACTAAACTACCCTCCATATTAATTCAAATTTTCAATCTATATGCCATCAGCTTCTTTGTTAAAGGATAGAAACAGAGTAATCGTTTTCTCTCAGCTTCTTTGTTAAAGGATAGAAACAGAGTAATCGTTTTCTCTTGGGTCTGGATCTAGGAGCACCTAAAACCATTCGAGTTGGTTTCGGTGTGGCCGTGGTTGGTCGGATGCCGAACTACCATGCACAGGCCCTTGGGCATGCGATGCATGAAGTCGGCAACCTGGTTTGCACGAAGCCGTACAAGGCCTCGAGCAACTCGGGGTTGATCCGTCGATGGGTTCGTGGTCTCGGACGGATCGAGCTTTGAGCAGTCATGTTAGGTGACTGATCTTCACCTCGGGCAAAAGACGGTGCCGGGTCTTTGGTCTCCGGCCGAACATGACCGACATGCAATGTAAAAGGTGATACAGGCGTACCTGGTTCAGAGAAGACCCGTTACGTGATCGGAGTCGGAGTTGGGGAGGACGAGAGCCGGGGTTCGCACGCAACGAGACCCGGAGGTCTCCCGAGACGGGATCCGGAGCCGGGGAGGATGGGATCCAGAGCCGGGGAGGATGAGATCCGGAGCCGGGTGAGAGAAGGTCTTTCTCTCTTCTTCTCTTCCTCTCTCTCTCTCTCCGATCTCTCTCTGGAGCAATGGGGACGGTCGGCCGGATCGTGTGTTGGAAAAAACTCATCTTATTATTCACCAAAGCCCCTATATATAGGCATAATATGCCATAAGGATAGAGACGGGGTAAATCTCTAAATCCCTTGAATCCGGGGGTCTTTATCCGGTGGGCATCCATATCCGATGCAACCACCGTTTCATAACACTGGGCTTTTTTTTCTTCTTCTTTTTTTGAGTAGTTTTACATAAAATATAAAAATGGAATTTTTACACAATTTCGTAACAAGTATGGATATTACAAATAACCCCCCTCATGTATTTTGATGTTTATTAAAACTTACCTCTGTAGTTGCCTTTTTGCCATTTAATAAAATCCACCTATCTTTATATTGTCAAACATTTGCCCCGCCCCATCCGGATCACTTGCTCCTTATCATGCGAATCCCTGGGGGTTCACCTGGTGGTCTATAGATCCTTATTTCAGAACCGTCAATCTATATAACAAGGGACGACAGTCTACATACTGACTAGGACAAAATAGAACAAAAAACTGACTAGACAAAAAGGATCGCTGACTAGACCAAAACACACACCTCTCTCTCTCTCTCTCTCTCTCTCTCTCTCTCTCTCTCTTTTTCTCTCTCTCCGTCTCTCTCTCTCACTATATATATATATATATATATATATATATATATATATATATAGGGGCATGCTATGCTGCGGCATGCGGTACGTGCGGCACAGTACCGCAGCCGTCTGATGCACGCGCTGCGTGCATCGCATGCACACAGCGGTGCATCAGACGGCATGCGGTAGGTGCCGCACTTACCGCATGCCACATTCTAGCATTTCTCTCTCTCTCTCTCTCTCTCTATATATATATATATATATATATATATATATATATATATATATATATATATGTATCTCTTTCTCTATCTATCTCTCTCTTCGTCTCTCTTTCTCTCTCTCTCTCTCTCATCTTCGTAACTCTATCTCTTTGTATCTCTCTCATCTCCGATTTCTCTCTCTCTCTCTCTCCATCTCTCTCTCATCTCCGCCTCTCTCTCTCTCTTCGTATCTTTCTTTCTCTCTCCGATCTTTCTCTCTCTCTCTCTCTCTCTCTCTCTCTCTCTCTCTCTCTCTCTCTCTCTCTCCGTCCCACGATCTCTCTTTCTCATCTCCGTATCTCTCTCTCTCTCCGATCTCTCTCTCTCTCTCTTCCCTTGTTCTCTCTCTATCTCCGTCTTTCCTATCTCTCTCTCTCTCTCTCTCTCTCTCTCTCTCTCTCGGATGGAAGAGGTCCATACCCGATCCATACCCAATCGGGTTTCAGGTTTTGGTTCGGGTTTCGGGTATGATTTTGTCTTATTTTATCTTTTATTTATATAATTACTTGAGGAAAAAAAATGGTTGATGCGTGAGAGGATTGACAACAAACCATCGTATGAAAAGGACACCTAAAAGTTTCATTTAGTCTAAGATCCATGTCTTTTTGTTAAACCCAAACCTACCCCCAGCTTCTTCTCCCATCTCTCCCGAGCGGCTCCGGCTGCAGCAAATGCTGCGGGGGTAGCGGCTAGCAGCTCTAGAGATGGCAGCGAACACTAGAGGTGGCGGGGGCAGAGGCGATGGTAGCAGCGAGCAGCAGATGTGGCAACGACGAGCAGCTCTAGTAGTGGTGGTTCAGTGGTTCAGTTGAGGTTCCTAGGTCTAGGGTTCATCCCATGGCCTGTAGATCTTAGGGTTTGGGTTTGGGTTTGGGTTAGGATTAGGTTTGGTTCGGTTTGGCGACGGCAAGCAGTTCCGGTGGTGGCGGCGTTCGGTGTTTCGGCTCTGTGGTTCGGTGGCAGCGAGCAGGTGATTTGCCGTCGAAGGCAGCCGCTTTAGTGGCAGCGAATATCCCAACAGTGGCCGTTGTTGGTGGTGTCGGGATTGTCGGTCCGTCGGGGCGGGGCCGGTGTTGTCGTCGAAAGCGTTTTGTTGTCGAAGACGGTCAGGTGTGTTATCACCGAATATGACAGTGGGGGTGGTGATGCTCGGGGGATGTCTTGCCGCCGAAGGTGATCAGCTGCATTGCCGACAAGTGAGTTTTCGCCGAAGACGGCCCGCTGCAGTGCCGATAGGCACGGGCATGCACTAGTAGTGGAATAAATGATAGCTGTTGTCGAGTGAACTTCGAACCGTGGTGATAGCGTGGTTTGGGGTGACTACGTTAAGGATTTTAATTGTCGAACGACTTAAAATAGTCACACCGAACCATGAGTAGATACACCCAAAAACACCAACACCCTGACGGACTTTGGTGTATATGCATGGACCGCACGCAAATTATTCAAATTGTGGATTTCATCCAATGGAGATCAATGCCACACTGAACTACAATGATACACCAATGGGCTCTTGGCTTGGTGGTACTTCTCTCCCACATTGGAGAGTCTCCCTGTTCGACTCCCGATATAGACACCGTGGAGCGAACTTTCCCTCCAGGCCATTGTGCCTTGTTTACGCATTCGAATCATCGCCATTGGTGTCATGCTCCCGGGATTATGGAATCAATAACTAGCAGATGCTGCTGCCTCTCCTGTTTTGATCTTCAAACATCTTTGAGCCCTTGGTCTAGCGCCATGCCCTCTAATCACCTGGCAGGTCAAGCAAAAAAAAGAAAAAAGAAAAAAGAAAAAGAACCCTCTTTTAATCCTCTTTTCAAAGGAAGCATGTGAAGATTGCCTCAGTACCTAAAACAAGATGGTTATGAAAAAGAGCTCGATCAGAGTTTAGGATAAGATCCCCTTATGTGGTGTTCGTCCTAGTGCTGTATAGAGAGAAAGTGAGGTTAAACAATGTTGTTAATGTATATAGATGGGTCGGGTTACATGTACAGTCGGGTCGGGTTGTATGATCATACATGTACATATATATTGGGCTTGAGTCCCTCAATAGAGAGCACTCCATTCCTCTCCAAACCCTAGCCGTCATCTCCTAACAAATGTAAATCCCATGCTAGTGACTGGTCATATCGCCCACATCGCCAAGATCTCCGCTCATTACTTACGGGGGAGTATGAGTCTCTTGGCCTTGGGTGCCGTCTAGGTCGACGAGTTCATTTCTAAACTATCTGATATAGTCATCAAGTGGACTCTTGTGCCTTGATGGGGTACTCTCGTTCCAAAATTGTGGCAACAAATGGTGCTATGGTTGTGCTCCGGATTAGGGCTGCAACTCAGGTGGGTTGGGTCAGGTTGGGGGTCAACCCAAGTCCAACCCAAGTATTCTAATCCTCAACTCAAAACCTAATTAATCCAACCCAACCTCCAACCCAAGCTGCCCATCCCAAGCCCAACCCATGCAAAAAGTGATAAGCTCGGATTGGACCCAGGTTGGCCCAAGTTGGTAGGACGAGTTGTGTTGTGTGGATTCGGGTATACTTATTTCCAATCATTGTATAAAATTTTGACATTTGAAAATCAAAAACTGAAAATAACTTATACTTTGCTAACACTACTAGAAATGGTATGCAATATATACAGAAGCCACAATGTTACCTTCACCAATAGGAATATGTTAGGAAATGTTACCTTCACCAATGTGAAGTGCAATATATGCAATATATATAGAAGCTATAATGTTACATAAGCAAACAAGTAAGCTTCTAGTAATAGTATGGCTCCACCCCCTCCACATGGGTATTGTGGGTATTGAAGTACAGAGTACAGACCCACATATTTAACATACTTATACATATGAGCACTCGGATTTGGGTTGGGCCGGGTTGCCCGACCTCTCAACCCAGGCCCGACCCGAATTCAACTCGGGTTGCATTTTTTCAGCTCTAACTCGACCCAATGCCCAAACACATCATCCCAAACCCATCCAAAGCTCGGGTTGGGCTCAGGTTCAACCCGCCCAAGTTGTAGCCCTACCTCGGATTGCAATACGGGTCCGCAAATTGTCATCTCTCTCCTACCAACGGGCGACAAAATTGAACAAGTAGCCCTACCTTGGATTGCGAGGAAGTCCTATGGTGTTCCAGTTGGGACAATCCTCTCCCATTCCTCGAGTCATACTTGTTCTGGGCAATCCTTGGGTTACGGTCATGGTCGTTAGAATCAGAATTGAACAAGTAGCGAGGAAGGTACACTTCTTTGGATTAGCGTACAGTTCTTCCTTCCTCTGCATGGCACAGACTTGTCGAAGGTGGTCTAGATGTTGCGCTTGGGACTGGTCATAGATGAGTATGTCATTGAAGTACATCACGAGAAGCTTTCTCATAAAAGGGCAGAGTACTTGTATCATGACTCTAATGAAGGTGCTCATCACATCGATCAGTCCAACCGGCATAACCATTCATTTGTATAGCCCGTCCTTGGTCTTAAAAGTAATCTTCCACTTGTCTTCAGGGCGGAAGCCAATCTGGTGGTAACCACTTTTTAGGTCGACCTTGGAGAAAACTGTGGCTCTGGACATCATATCCAGTAGGTAATCCAGACGGGGGATGGGGAAACGGTATTTGACCGTTATCTTGTTGATAATGCGGCTATCCACGTACATACGCTAAGTGCCATCTTTCTTGGGCGTAAGCAAAGCGGGGACTACGTAAGGTCTGATACTTTCTTTGATAAAGCCCTTTGTTAGCAGTTCATCAACCTGCCGCTTCAACTCAGCATGTTCCGTAGGGTTCATCCTATAGTGGGGCAGGTTGGAAATGCTCATCCCAGGGACCAAATCAATTGCGTGTTATATGTCACGTATTAGAGGTAATCGGTCTGGTAAGTCCTCGAAGAAGACATCAGAGAACTATTTTAGCACAGGAACAATTTCAAGAGGAATCACTTGGGTGGACCCTTTAGGAGCTTCCCGGACTGTAAGGATCATAACTGGAGCTCCTTTCTCCATCTCGAGGCCTAACTCCTTGGCACTGATGTAACTAACATTGTTAATCTTCTTAGTTGGGGTGGACTTCTGCACGGGCGAACTACTCATGGGTTGAGAGGGTATCAATTTAATTTTCTTGCCTCATGCTCAAACATGCACATATTAAATCGACCATAGATGAAGATGTCATTATCAAATAGCCAAGGTCGTCTCAATATGACTTGACCCACATTTATAGTCAAGACGTCACACCATATTTTCTCCTAGTAGGCATTGAAGTTTATGGAGACCAGGCATTGTTGCTTGACCTCCATTGTAGTTGAGTTAATCCAAGAGACTTGGTATGGTCGAGAATGGAGAACTCCTTTCAACCCAATCTTAGAGATTATAGTAGATGACACTGCATTGACACAACTACCACTGTCGATAATCACTTTATAGTTTTTATCCCCAATCCCGGTGAAGGTGTGAAAGATAGCGGTACACCTCCGTCGTCTTGCTCTTTGGACTGGGATAGGGCACACCTCACAACTGACAACTTGGCGGGCGTCGCATACCTAAGGCAACCTAGCATGGGGTCTTCTCCGTCCTCATTGAAATCTACTTCGTCCTCGTCAGCTTGGTACACAAAACCATCCATGTCTGACTCCAGTGCCTTAACTGGTATGCCATTAATAATGCTGATTTTGACGGGGCTTGGGCAGTTCGCAGCCTCGTGTCCGTAGCTTTGCCACTTATAGCACTTGATGAGGGGACTGACTTTGGAGAAATCCCTCTCGGGGACTATGCCACGGTTATCTTTCTCATGACCCATGGTGTTTGATTTTGGCTAAGATTGGTTCAGATAAGGCAGACTATGGCAATTGCTTGAGGAGGGGTAAGGGGTATGACTCTGGGGATCTTGACTTCTGTGAGGGTGGCTAGATCTGATGCTATCAAGGTCTTGGACTAGAGTGTAAGCTCATTCTAGCTCTGTGATATCTCAAGCAAGGACTTCATTCTTTAGATCTTATCTCAAGCCTGACCTAAAATGGGAAAGTACCTGGACAGGAGTTTTAGTTCTGAGGATGTTTCAATGAGTCAAGAACTCGTCGAATTTGGCAATATAGTCCCTGACTGACTTGTTGCCTTGGGTGAATTGGTGCCATTGATCCAATAGGCGGGCCTTTGTTAGACGGGGCTACGTATTTGCCCTTTAGTTCATTCTTCATTGCAAGCCAAGTATCGTTAGGGTCTTAGGTTCGAATGACTCTCAGGGCCTCTACGTTAGTCCAATATTGGCTGGAAGGTCCGCTAAGTTTCATGACAGCGAACCTGACCTTCCTCGGTTCGGTTAAGGGGTACCAGGCAAAATACCGGTCCATAGACTGAAGCCAGTTTAAGAAAAATTGAGGATTATGCCTACCATCGAAAGAGGACATCTAAAGCCTGATGCTTTGGAGATACTGTTTATCCGGGACTTGATTATTTTGCCAAGGTGGCCGGGGATCTTAAGGGTCCAGCTGGTAGAGCTTGAGGTGGAGTTTGGTCCAGACAGTCAAATCGGGCACTGGTGTCGCGCTGGTAAGCAGTGAAGTTTTGGTTCATGGTGGCAATCCCCAGAGCTGACTCAGCGAGTGCCCTAGTCAGGGTGTCGGGATCCATTTGGCAACTATCCGACTCACTGGACTCTCCTAACAAGTATGGCCAACCTCTATGGGTTGGCATGATAGACAAACTCAAAAGATGATGATAGTAAGTGCTAAATGTGAGTTTAGATGTTCGATGTAAAATGCCTACCTCATGCTCTAATACCAAAAAATGATGCAAAAAAATGCATGTGATGAGGATGTCAATAGCTGATTGATCTAGCAATGCATACTATCAATTATGAGATTCAATTATGAAAATTAACTCAAACGATTAATATGGAATAATGAGTTTTAAATAGAAGATACTAGCACGAGTTCAGTCTTTCTGATCCCAAGAAATAAATGGACGATACTTCAATTATATGGCAATAGTCCCACTCGCAATATCTAGATTAGTAGTCTTATAGGACAGGTGGAATCACACAAACTCATGAAAGTGGACAGTAGTTGGCGCCGATAAAATACAAGAGATTCAATTATGGGTGTTTACCGATGGTACCTTACTGGGAAAGAGACGTACCTACTGAGAGGCACGAGGAGCCTCAGGGACCTCCAGTGGTGGCAAGATTGGTGCAGGAGTCTATGGCGGGGACGGGGTCGATGCGAGAAGTATGAGGGCCGCAACGTTCTGATGTACTGGCGTATCCAAATACCAGCGGCGGTGCCAGTTGTTGATGCCAAGGCGGGCCTCGGTATCACAAGTGACCGTGTAGGTGATACGATTCACGTACGCCTCCACGCTTTTGCCTTCGTCGAACTGAAAATCGAGGAAAGAAGAGCGAATGTCGAGAAATCCTTCTTCATCATGGATCAGGCCGTGATCCGTGTCAAGATCAGCTATGCCGACATGTTGAGGTGTCCCGGAGGCACAAGTTTGGAAACGGGATGGGGCCAGATTGCAGAGGAGGGAGGGGAGGAGGGGGATCAGGTCGGGTTGGGGGTGGGCTGTAGAGGAAAGGCGGGAGGGGAGGAGGGTGGTGGGTCGGGTTGGGCTCAGGCTGCAGAGGAGAGGCAGGAGTGGGGATCAGGACGGGTTGGGTTTGGGCTACAGAGGAGAGGAGGGAGGGTGCAGGGTGGCTAGGGCCGGTCTACAAGGAAGGGGAAGAGGGAGGGGGAGGGCACGGGATGGCTGGGGCGGCTTGCAGAGAGAAGGAGGGGAGGGGAGGGGAGGGGAGGGAGGAGGGCATAGGGCTAGCTGGGGCGGGTCGTAGAGAGAGAGAGAGAGAGAGAGAGAGAGAGAGAGAGAGAGAGAGAGAGAGAGAGAGAGAGAGAGAGAGAGAGAGAGAGAGAGAGAGAGAGTGCTACTACTTAACCTGGCAAAAAATGTACTAGTTAACATCAAATAGCCATTAAATATCATTGATAGGTATTTATCATCTTTATATTAGGTTTTTAATATCTTTATAATAGGTTTTCAATAGGATTTATAAGAGAGCCATATTCACACACAAGAGAAAGGGGAGGCTTGGCTCAAAATAAGAACTGATATGGGTGAAGTAGGAGATTCCGGCATTTATTACCTACCTGATTTTGGATAGTTATAATTGGGGATTTTAGGGTCATTTATTAGGTAGCTAGCTGATTTGGATCAACAGACGACCGTGATATTTAAATAATATTGGATGGCTAAGAGGGTTTTTTTGGTCCTAGTCAGCAAACTATCATCATGCCATGTTATATGGATAACAATTCAAAAGTAATCACCAGAAAGTATATATGTCGCCACTGAATTCTTAAGGCATCCATTACAAACCTCATGCTTTGTTTCCTCCATTTGGGATTTCTTCATTTGTGTCTTATTTAATTAATGTATATGGTACGAATTGTAGCGGAACCTCCGGGTTTTTTTCTTCCATGATTAATACTAGAGAAGGGTCTTAACTGAAATCGGTTCTTGTTGATCGATCGATTTAATTTATAATATAAATTAAGAAGATAAATATCTTTCTATGCTATTTTCCATGTAATTTTTTATTTATAATCGATGCAGCCTTTTGTTACATGCCAAACTTCTTACTGATTTTGAAGTAAACAAATAGGCCGGCCATTTCTGTACTATGTTTCATGAATTTTATTGAAGTATTTAAATATGCAGAATTTAATTTAATATGATTGGTTCCTACCGATTTCGAAGTAATCTAGAATTGTATTGGAACTTTATAAACAATACACAATTCACATTTCAATTTCTTAAAATTCTAAAACAGAATTGTATATCATCCTGCTCCCTAAGAATTGGATATAATTTTCAGAATCACATCAAGTCCGATAGTTTAAATTACGCGTAGATTGTATTTTTACTATATTTGTCAGGATTCAGGCTTGACGGAATCACAATCGTTCGATGGATGTACAACGCTCGATGAATTGCACATAACCCTGCAACGCCCTTCAGGCCGTGCAAATTATCGAGCTGGTACGATGCACATATGGTTGTAATGGGCCTAAATCACACATGCATCATCAAATTTATCATAATATTTCCTGTTTTCTATTTCTTGATGATTATTATTTATTTCATCGATCTTTAGGAAATTAGATATGCGTGTACAGATAAAAATCTATTCTTTTTGGTTCTTTCTTATTTTTTTCAGGACATGGCCCGGGGTTGATACTAGTGTCTATATATATATATATATATATATATATATATATATATATATATATATATATATATATATATATATATATATATATATATATATATATATATATATATATATATATATATATATATATATATATATATATATATATATATATATATATATATATATATATATATATATATATATATATATATATGTGGGGACGGGGAGCCTGGACCTCAGGTGTAGCGTCAACGTTGCACCGGTGCCTCTGCGCGCGCCACGTGTCCACGGAATCGGCGCCAGATCCGGCTGCTCGGACTTTAAAATCGCGGGATGAACCTCAGCCGTCCGATTGATTCGATCGAACGGGAGATTCGGTCGTCCGGATCTAAAATACACGGGATCTCGCGTAGCCGTTCGATTGGCTTGACCCCGGCCGTCTGATTCGTGCAGCACACCCCCCCCGTCCGTCGTCTGATCCGTGCAGCACACCCTCGCCCGGTGTTTCAATTGGGCCGGGTGATTCCCATCCGTTCGATCAAGGGAATCGAACGAATAAAATCGATTTTCGCTGTTACTGTAGCCGCTACAGTAACAGCGAAACATTTTTGTCCGTTCGATTCCCTCGATCGAACGGATGGGAATAACCCGACCCAACTGAAACACCGGACGGGGGTGTGCTGCACGAATCAGACGGCCGGGTCAAACCAATCGGACGGCTGTGCGAGATCCCGTGTATTTTAGATCCGGACGGCAGAATCTCCCGTTCGATCGAATCAATCGGACGGCTGAGGTTCGTCCCGCGGTATTAAAGTCCGAGTGGCCGGATCTGGCGCCGATTCCGTGGACACGTGGCGCGCAGAGGCTCTGGTGCAGCGTTGATGCTGCACCTGAGGTCTAGGCTAACCGTCCCCTATATATATATATATATATATATATATATATATATATATATAGAGAGAGAGAGAGAGAGAGAGAGAGAGGAATGGGATGCTGCCTATCAAAACAGCATTTTTTGCTGCTTTGAGACATTGTTTGACCATCCTAGAAGTTTTGGAATTTGATGAAATTTGGTGACGGTGTTGTCTAGGGTAAGATGATCATCCTCACAAATTTTCATCAAATTCCAAAACTTCTAGGGGGTTCAAATGGTCGAAGCAAAATCAGTCGTCTACAATCACCGTTAAAATCTGCAGCATTTTGCTTCGACTATTTGACCCTCTTAGAAGTTTTGGAATTTGATGAAAATTTGTGAGGATGATCATCTTACCCTAGACAACACCCTCACCAAATTTCATCAAATTCCAAAACTTCTAGGATGGTCAAACAATGTCTCAAAGCAGCAAAAATGTTGTTTTGATATGCAGCATCCCATTCCTCATATATATATATATATATATATATATATATATATATATATATATATATATATATATATATATATATATATATATATATATATATAGGGTCAGGATCGGATGACCCAGCAAATTTTGACCCATTAATAACCCAACACCCTTTGAGGCACTTAGAGGTTATAGAATGAGCTGATTTTTTGTAGGAATGTTGTCTATGGTATGTTGATCATCCTCACAAAAAATCAGCGCATT